>OZ014461.1:1702113-2361804 GCA_963966035.1 Acleris laterana
CATAGCAAATATCATAGCCTGTTTTGCAAAATGTGGTTATAGAATCACAGACCAGTTGTTGGTAATTCTGTAGCTTTGCCTACCCCACTCTGTCTGTCACTTTTTCCCATCTGAATTTAGCCCGTTGCCTGTATTGAGAAAAACTATAGTTTATATGGTTTTAGAATAATAATGTATATGTGGCGTAAAAAACTACACAGGAACTTTTTTTTTAATCAGTTTATTTACTTGTGTTTGTTTCTACACTTTTCCATAAAAAATAAAGCTTGACATCCTTTCCAACCGTAAGTCCGCCATTAACAAGAAACTTTTTCATCCCGATACGCGTTGTTTATAACTCAGTTTAACCGCGGAACCCTTTGCGCTTTGCTTTTAAGGGTCCGTAAGCGGACCCTGATCTACTCAGCCAAGTTTGGAGCGTGGTCATACTTAAAATGAGTTTTATGAAAAGGTTTTTAGGGAATGAGACGCAGGTAGATGTATAATATTTTCACATATAACCTTAGACAATATTGTAAGAAAGTTCTCGTCATCGAAAATGGATAAATTGATGCCAGACGATTGTGTTAATCGATTTTGATCAGGGATGTGATTTTCTAAAAAACGTGAATATTGCAGTGGTGACTTTAAGTTGTCCCGTCAGAGCGAACAAAACACATTATAGTGTGCATTTCCAATTAGGTAGCCTTATACGTTCGATCTCATCGACAGAAGCCATGCTGCCAAATTGAAAATGCACGCGCTAAAATGTGTTTGGATCGCTCTGACGGGACAACTTAAACTCGCCGCTGCGACATTCACGTGTCCGTTTCTTCCGATCGTGTTTTTGAAAGAATCACACCCAAGTATTATAGTTACCATGAGTTACCTTTACCATTATCGCTAGCGAGTCAAATACTTTGTCCCTCAGAGTATTTATACAGTGCGAGGGACAGAGCATTCGACTCGCTAGCGAGTACGGTAATTGTAACTCATGGTAAGGGTACTAGGCCGGTATTCTAGGCGCTTAAAACCATATCGTCTTTGACTTGTTATCGTATTGTAAACGTTTTGATAGCTCTTATTTACTTGACAGTAATGGCGGCTGAAAAAAAAACAATACAATAACACGTGAAAAGCAATATTGTTTTGCCGTCTCGTGTTTATAATATACTAGCTTTTTCCCGCGACTCCACTCACGTAGAAGTTGTTAATGTTGCCAGTTATAAAAAAATGTTTTCTTCGAGCTATGAACTATTTCTGTACAAAATTACTCATCGATCGGAGAAGGCATTGAACGGTGAAAGGGTAACTAAATTTGTCGTATATTATAATTTTATAAGCTGTTTTTCTTTATTTTTAACCTTCAACGCTTAAATGAGTTATATAAGTTTAACGTATGTATATGTGTATGTGTAGATCCTACTAATATTATAAATGAGAAAGTTTGAATGATTGTTACTCTTTCAAGCTGCAGCGGCTGGACGGATTTAGATGAAATATGGAGTGGAGATAGCTAACCTTTTTTTACCGGATTTTTTTTAAAATTCTTAAGTGCATAACGTGGACAGACGAAGCCGCGGGCAGAAGGTAGGTATTCTGTCTACATACATACATTTTGATATAGTTTTAATATTAAATTAGCTTAACTAGCATGGTTCTTACCTAGGTTTCCTCAAAATCAAACTGATAAACATTAAATCCCTTTATAGTAAATTATTATTGTAAAATTCTAGCAAGCCTCCCACGGCCTAGTAACCAATTTATAGTTATTGTTTATAAATAAATGCCAGGATAGTTTCGATAATGCATTAAAATCGTTACATTAACATAAAAACGCAGTTTGGGCTCATTTTAAACAGCCTCCTTGTTCGCCGGATGATTTAATGGCGGCTAGACAAAAAACTTTGGCTTAATGGTAGTTAGACGGTATTAACATAGTTATAGTTTGGTGTTAAGTGTTTTTAAGTTCAGGTCGCTTAACAAGCTTTTTGGGGTTCCATACTTCAAAGGAGGTCAAGAGAACCCTATAGATATGCCTGTCCGTTCTGACTTTAAAGAACCTTTTGAAAGGTATTTTTTTTTTACAGAAGAACTGACGACGGATTAACATGCATTTTATTTTAGAGAAAAGTAGTTTTTCAACGTATTTTTATAATTGTGGTACCTATCATAATAAACTTTAAAATATACAAGCATCAAATGGCATGATTATATTACAAAACGTTAAACAAACAACGAATACAAAAAAAATACTTGTGTGAGTTGGCTTCGGGCTGATTCGATTAAAAATCTGTGCAGCGATACGGAACCCTCAGTTTTTTTATAATAACGTCGTAATTTGGTGTCCGGATTTTAAAATAATTTAAAACTTTTGGGATATCTATTATTTGCTAAATCTTTCACTAGGCCAAAAAACTATTACACGAATAATGTTTCGACAGTGCAACAGTTCCCTTTTTAGGGTTCCGTAGCCGAATGGCAAAAAACGAAACCCTTATGGATTCGTCATGTCTGTCCGTCCGTCCGTCCGTCCGTCTGTCCGTCCGTATGTCACAGCCACTTTTTTCCGTAACTATAAGAGCTATACTGTGGAAACTTTGTAAGTAGATGTATTCGGTGAACCGCTTTAAGATTTTCATACAAAAATAGAAAAAAAACAGTAAATTTTTCGGGTTCCCCATACTTAGAACTGTAACTCATTTTTTTTTTGATCAAACCCATACGTGTGGGGTATCTATGGATAGGTCTTCAAAAATGATATTGAGGTTCTAATATATTTTTTTTCTAAACTGAATAATTTGCGCGAGAGACGCGTCCAAAGTGGAATAAATGTAAAAATAACATATGATGTAAGTACATTACCATGCAAATTTCTACCGAAAATTGGTTTGAACGAGATCAAATAATTAGTTTTTTTTTAATACGTTAAATAATATAGTGGTACGGAACCCTACATGCGCGAGTCCGACTCGCACTTGGCCGCTTTTTTATATGTATAGTAACTGAAATCTCACACGTGATAGAGTCCAGTTAGGTGCGACGACGAGCGAAGCGAGGAGGAGTTTGTTAGGGTAACAGTGACCAAACCGCCAGAATCTACTTTTCCAGGGAAAAAATATGCTCTTCAAAAAATTAATTATTATAGAAGTTAGTTATACTACTCGAAAGGTGGCATTTTAAAACGATACGATATCTTTTGATCATTTGGACACGTGATCATTCGGCATAATGAAATTCTGAGAAAAATTGGTTGGGAAGTGATAATCGGACATAAAATTTTCTGCGATAAATAAGAGAACCCGTAAGTTGGCAGTCAGCGATGTGCAGTTTATTAACATTGGCTACACTTGACATTTGGCTACACTAGATCTATGTTTTCCCACAACTATGACATTTACATTCTTAAGATCCTAAATACTGTTGTTGTTTCGTGGATGTCCAAAATATCGGCGAAACTTGTCTTATAATTCTAAGCACGGTAAAAGTTATCTTAAGTTCTATTAATACTTTGTCTATAGTGTCATAAATTTACATTTTTACATGAACTCTATAACAATTATACAAGCAAATCACGAGCCATGCCACAGGATATCACTAAATATTCATCAAAGCACATTCGAATCGCCGCCATGTTTTTATAATCAATTTGAGATCACCTTCATAATAGCCAAAGTGACGCTAAATCTTATTTATAAACCAATTACAAAGGAATGCAGCCAAAGACCCAGTTTGTCAATTGATCATCGATTTTTATCGATTAGCCATCGATTATTTTGCATACATAACTAATTCGGACATGGTCAATTTACGACGAAACCTGCGTGTTTCCATCGAATAAAATCTCACTTTCTACGATTATTTTATTGCGTTGGAACTTTTTAATTACTTTGTCGTAATAAATAAAACGTTTAAGATCCGAGTCAAGATAAATATTTGGATGGTGTCGCGGTGACAGATTTGTGTGGCGGCGTTTTTTGATGGCGTCGTTTTTTTTTTGTAATTTGAGTAGTTTTTATGGTGTGAGATACGTCACAGCGATGGTCGAGCGATATGTCATATTTATTTACATACACAGATCAACTGTTAGGAAATATGGTTGAATTATCACTACATAGTATAAAACAAAGTCGCTTCCCGCTATCTGTCTGCCCGTATGCTTAGATCTTTAAAACGGTGCAACGGATTTTGGTACAGTTTTTTTTTAAATAGAGTGATTTAAGAGGAAGGTTTTTATTGTATAATAAATTATGTTTTATGTATGGGTGTTACAGTAAACTCACATAAACTGAAGCGAAGCGAGGGCGGGTCGCTAGTACTCAAATAAAATACAATGTTGAGATGACTTTTTCATAACTTTTTGTCTTTTTAATGTTCCGTACCCAAATGGTAAAAAGGGGACGGGATTTTTTTTAAATGATTTTTACATCACGTGTAGTTGTAGGTATCTAACTAAGTTTTGCCCATGAGTCCGTCTGTGTAGAAGTCTTTTATTTCTTCGGAAACTGTCAAATTTTCTGGGATATAAAATTTAAGCTTTAAACCAAGTTTCGTTAAAACCAGTTCAGCCGTTTAACTGTGAAATATAACAAACTATTAAATAAAGTTACAACTCCGCAACTCGGTCAGGGTATATATTGGAATCCCTAATTGTTATTTGTCCTAATGCATCGTTTATCCGAATTTTAATTTATCCTAAAACCAAATTGTATGCTTTTTCGAACAAATCTAAAAGCGTAAATTATTCAGAACACCTTTTAAATAACACCACTCTGTTTTGCGTCGGGGGTAAAAAAGTAACTGTTCTAAATGTTACTACAGCTACTTCAATAACGCTTAATGCATCCACAGAGCATACCAGGGCTTAATAACTTGACAATATAACAACATAGCAAACTGAGCACTTTAACTCATTGCTCTAACTTTTACAATTACCCCGAGAGCTGTTAAACTTGCCGAAGGGACTAGGGGGGTTGCACGCGGGAGAGTAACTGACTTAGTAACTCGGGCAAGTGCTCGGGCAAGTAGACACTCGAACTTAACATGCGCTTGTGAGGTTTGGCTAGTATTCTGAGACTGATGAGGAAGTAGTTTTGATTAGATATCAATGTAGTTGGATAGTGAAACTGTCTATTAAACTTCCTTTCTGAGGTCCTACAAAAGGGTATAAGTCTCCTGAAGATCAAGTAAAAAATGGTTCAAGTCTACCCTTTTTTAGGACGAGTTAAGTTGACTTGTACCCGTTTTCACTAGGTCTCCAGATTTGTTTCCTGAGTCTTGGATGTTTTTTATGTATTTACTAGCGGCTCGCTCTCGCTTCGCTTCGGTTTATGTGAGTTTTGTTTAACAACTGTACATAAACCAGAATTGATTATAATGATTATACACAAAAACCTTCCTCGAATCACTCTATCTATTAATGGAAATCGTATTAAAATCCGTTAAGTTACTATGTAATTTGAAAGATCTAAGCGTACATATTGAAGGACAAATGGCGGGAAGCGAGTTTGTTTTAGAGAAGTATTTACAAAGACGTATTTAGCCTAGTGCTTGGTTCAGAATGAGAAAATATTTCTGGGGACTTAGTGAAAAAAGGTATAAGTCGACTTAACTCGTTTAAAAAAGGGCATAATACTCAAACAGAGGATACAGACTTAAACCCTTTTACACAAAGACCTCAGATTTGTGTGAATAAGATGCAAGAGCGAGTATTTCGTTCTTTGTCGTGTGTTTCAAAAATTTTTGAACACATCCAATATTCAGGAATAAAATAGTAGAGCTCATCACATAAAAAACTAATCTAACCGGGATTTGAACCCAGGACCACTAGCTTTGTACACAGGGTCACTACTTACTTGGCTAACGTGTCGTCACATGTACAGTCAAGAATGTATATTAATATACTACGGTGGAACTAAGTCACAGAACACGACTCAAACTTGCATGCTCATGTTAGATTTGCAGGAGAACTAACCCAACCACCCACCAACGAACAGCAGTTCAAATATTCAATATGCAATCTCCTATCTATAGTTACACAGTTTGTGTCTTCTTCTCTGGATAGTTAATTGTTATGTTGTAATATGAAATAAAAAGGCCACTTGCACCAAAAATTAACACTGGGTTAAGACACTAAGGGCAACTTGCACAGAACATTTAACACTGGGTTAAGACACTAAAGGCAACTTGCACAGAAAATTTAACACTGGGTTAAGACACTAACTCGAGTTAAAATGACAGTTTTCGTATGAATCTGGCGTTTACTAACTCGAGTTACTTTTTTTTTTTTTTTTATGGCATCGAGTAGACAAACGAGCACACAGGCACCTGATGGTAAGTGGAAACTGTGACCTATAGACATTCGCAATCACAAGACTGCAATGCAATCCTAAGACTGCAAATGCGTTGCCAACCCTGAGGCTAAGATGGAATGCCTCTATGCTAGTCATTTCACCGGCTGTCTTGTCCCCAAACCGGAACACAACAATGCGAACACTGCTGTTTGGCGGTAGGTTAATGGATAAGACGGTGGTAGCGATCCGGACGGACCCTGCACAAGGTCCTACCACCCGCAAGCGGTCCTACTGTCGTAACCTAGTGTTAAATTCTCTGTGCAAGTGGCCCTAAGGCTCGTATTAATAAACTAATCTCAACTCTACTGCTCGTCTCGAGATGTGTCAAAAATGACAGTGTTCTATGGTTTGACGTTTACTTTGACGTATCTTGTGACGGGCCTCTCAGCCAAGATGAGTTTATTAATAGGGGCCTAAGAGCCACTGGCACAGAAAAAAAACTTGCTTACGACGTTACGACACTAACCGTTTACTAAAACGTCAGATTCATACGAAAACTGTCATTTTAACTTGAGGCCTTGACTCAGTGTAAAATTTTGGTGCTAGTTAGTGGCCATAACTAACTAGAGTTAAAATGACAGTTTTAATATGCATCTTATGTTAACTAACTCGAGTTAGCGTCTTAGCCCAGCGTTAAATACTTGGAACAAATGACGCTTATTAAAACTATCTTTATTATAGTAAAAAATATAATTGTTCGTTACAAGACATTGTGTAACTGTTTATAGGAAATAATATTGGTCATAATAGTTTTGTTTCAATTTCAATGTTTACCTTATTCAGCTGTCGTCGAAGTCAACTTGTTACGGAAACATTGCGTGCCGAATTAATTTGTATATATTTTTTTTTACAAATTGTATGTATTTCTTTTCTTCTATGAGAATAATCGGCCCAACCAAATTTCATTGAACCTAGAAAAAAAAACTGCGTCCAAATGGTACATCCGTTTGGGAACTACGATGCCACAAACAAACAAACATATACACACATTTACATAGATAAACACCCGTAAAATTTACAATATCACCTCTTTCTTGACAATGGTTAAATACGGTAAGTGTTCGATTTTCCTAAAGCCATGCGTACCGCGCCTACCGCCAACGATAATGGAATCACTCAGCCGCTACAGCTGTTCGTAATTAAAACATCACTGTGTTTTGATGTTATTTGGGGTAATTATTACAGTTAAGTTGTTTTTACTTAAGGCATAGCTATCATGTTTTCTATGCTCGAAGTACCTCACGAGTTACAATTACCGTACTCGCTAGCGAGTCGAATGCTCTGTCCCTTCCATTGTATAACAGTACTGCGAGGTCTGCAAGGGACAGAGCTTCGACTCGCTAGCAAGTACAGTAATTGTAACTCATGGTAAGGGTACTGGGGTGTGATTCTCTCAAAAACGCGGTCGGGTAAACGAGGTAACGTAGCGACGAGTTTAAGTAGTCCCGTCAGAGCGAACAAAACACATTTTACCGCGTGTATTTTCAATTTGGTAGCATGGTTTCTGCCGATAAGCTCGAACGTTGGAATTTGCTTAAAATTAGGTTTGATTTATATTATAAGCAAACCCCGTATTGAGAGCAAAAATTTTTTGTTACGTCTTTTGGAAATAATTTCAGTCTTATAATTAACTAGCGACCCGCCCTCGCTTCGCTTCGGTTTATGTGAGTTTTCTGTAACACCCGTACATGAAACAGGATTTATTATACATATAAAACTTCCTCTTGAAACATTCTATCTATTAATAAAAACTGCATTAAAATCCGTTGCGTAGTTTTAAAGATCTAAGCATACATAGGGACAGACAGCAGAAAGCGACTTTGTTTTATACTATGTAGTGGTGATAACATTATCATTTTAGGTTGTGTCCTTCTCACCCCTTAATCCCCCCTCCCTCCATTTAACGGTAGTGAGTGAAATGATTCTTTATTTATATCATTCATTCGTGAGCTGAATATTCCTCAAACGATTAAAAGCCACAGGGTACAAAATCGGTCATCAACATATAAAGTTAACTCTTGCGTTAAAAATCATAAACATGTATTTGGTAAACAAATATTTTATGATTAACATTAGTTTCTCAAGCTGTTAGCCATTCAACTTTATCCCTTTTTACATTAACATTAAGGTTGTGAATTTAATCGATTTGTGTGTAATCTTGAATTAATTTAATATAGCTTTCGTTTTGAATTAATAGGATTAAGGGCAGAGGTTGCCTCGTGGGTGACACGTCTCGCTATTTGGCTTTATTATAATTTTACGATCTGTTTTAATTGCGTATTAAATTAATTTAATTAACCGTGTAAGCCTGCCTATTATATTATCATTAAGGAGGTGGTGAAAAAACGCTTGTTTTTGTGTTATTTTATGATATGTGAAAGTATCTCTATTCGGCTCGGTGAAACTTATATATTACTGTCTAGTAAATTTAATAAAGAGGTATCGTAACGTTGAAATATGAAAAACAATATGTTCTCAAACACACACACACACACACGTACTCACACACACACACACACACAGACACATACACGTACACACATATACACACATACACAGACAAACATATGTAAAGACTGACTTAGTACAACCATTTATAACAGGTCACTCTTTTTTATTTTAATTTACTTAATTTAACTTAATTGTAAGATACAACTGGTGGAAGAGCGGTGTTCTCTTAACACGAGTATCATGGTATACTTAAAAAGAGGCACAATGGGTCAAAATCAAAAAAAAAAACAATAATTAGAAAGAAAGAAAAGAAAGAAAGAAAATCATTTATTCGTGACATGCATAACAAAGAACAGATTAACAAATACAACAAGAAAGTAGCCACGAAAAGGTCCCAACTCAGCGTAATTTATTTGTCAGAATACAGTATTATAAGGTGTTATAATTATTTTTGCACTTGTATTCAGCATACAAGCATGCGTACAAATGTTAGTCGTAGATATATACAAATTCTATTTCATAATTTACAAATTCTATTTTATAATTTACATTAGGTACTAATTTATAAATACATTTTATTATGGTCAATATCGACATTTGATATATTTCATATAAGGTCGAACGTATAAGGCTGCTTAATTGAAAATGCACGCGCTACAATGTGTTTAGTTCGCACTGACGGGACTACTTAATCTCGCCGCTTGGTATCACTCGACAGTCCGCACGACCGGCGTTGTTTACAGAATCACTACTCTGGTTACAAGAAGTGTAACCTAGCCTAACATGCGTGAATCATAATTAAAGATAACCTGAAAACACGGGTTCAGTATAAAATAGCTTTCTATGAAACGAAAATTCTGCGAAGATACGTTCTATGAAATGAGGGTTGGTGGAACAAGGGGACCATGACAATGTCTGAGACCCCGGTTCGTTATGGTAATGACGTCACAATAGGGTAATTTGCGGAGTAAATGGAACGTTGTTAATTAATACGGCAACCTAGTCTATTGGTGTTCCACGGAATTAAAATTTTACTGTGAGGCATCCACGATATAAATTACCTATTTAAGTCAATCGTCATTTATTTAATTTATCGACATTGTTCTTTCGTTAACTGACCCTCCGTAACAGATCCCTCCGTAACAGATCAAAAGTTGTTCTAAATGACTTGCGGTAGTAATTATATTTTTGTCGTGAATAGGGTAAAGTCAACAAGAGACCAGTAGTTTAGCTTATATGAGTGCGAAGAGTGGGAAATATAATAATATTTTTCGTACTCTTTCCACTCATACAAAGTATAGGCAGATGCCGACTACAGGGTACATAAAAAATCTCAGTTAAAAAAGGTAATAATTAACAAATTGTTTGAATTATTGTGACGTCATTGTAACAAAAATCCGAGGTCTAGTATATATGTACATATAGTAGGGTATAGTATATCGGCCGTGAAGGCACGTGTCCAAATGCTACTTGCATTTATTTTGGTCATTATCTAAAATTTATTTAACTAAACCATAAGTCATCAATTAATGTCGTCCAGTTAATATTTAAATTAAAATATATTAACATATTTAAACTTTTAAATTATGCCTAAGTGCTTTGCCTTCGGAATTCTAAACTAGTATTATTTTCATAACGCTCGTATATTTGTCGATGAGAGTTATGGCTTGGCGCGAATGCGAGTTTCCTCATAAAATAAACTATTTCATTGAGTTACTAACTGTACCTAAACAAAACAATACTTAATAACTGTATAAATTATAAAAACCCTCCATAATGCAGAGCCAGGCGTCTATTTAACACGGTAAAAAAAACTTTTTGAGCTGTAATCATAAAGTCGCCGTTAATAGAACTTGTGAACGATATATAAACAGATTACTACTATTTCACACCATGAATGAATGAATGAATGACATTTATTTTCCAAAATAAGTCACAGTTGCAAGTTATGTCAAGAGTACAAGAAATTATAATATTAATACTTATCTCTTAGTTTAGTTTAGTTTAGTTTATTTATTCATCAATATAATATTACAATATCAGTTGCATTGCATGTCAAAAAATATGAAATTACATTGAGATCGTCAAACATAGATACTAATAATCAAAGAATACAAAATTTAAAAATAATTATAACAACAACAATTACACATCTAATAAATGGTCTCTCTTCCGATGTCAATATAATGTACAAGAATTAATAAAGTCAACACAATAATAAATTTACATTTCCAGTTCCATATAATTATTCATCCACCATATTATATTCTTAAATTACCTAACCGATTTTTATGAACCTTAATGGGTTCATCCATTTAACTTATACCATTACTAGTGACCCGCCCTCGCTTCGCTTTGGTTTATGTGAGTTTTCTGCAACACCCAAACATAAAACAGAGTTTATTATACATAAAAAACTTCCTCTTAAATCACTCTATCTAATAAAAAAACTGCATCAAAATCCGTTGCGTACTTTCAAAGATCTAAGCATACATAGGGACAGACAGACAGCGGGGAGCAACTTTGTTTTATAGGTACTATGTAAAGATATCCTCTTTTTCCTTCATCGGTGAAAAATAAACTCCGGCCAGCATTTTTTCACGCCTTGACTTCATTTTTAAAAACTCTTTGTAAAACACCTTTGAATTAAAAAAAATCGTTCATTATTTTTTCTTTTTCCTCGCGTAACGATTTCCGTTCTGTTTTTAACTTTCATTGGAATACACGTGTTACTTTTTGCTGGCGACAGAATTTTCCCTTACTTTGTGTCACCTAGCAACGAAGGTTATGTTATGAGGTATTAGGTACTACATGTTATAAATTTCAAATCGCGACAGTCTGACAGCTTACGTCAGTTCTATATATACATTTTGCATAACGATAACGATAACGAACGCCGAATGCATTTTGTCTAGGGCCATGAGTTACAATTACACCAAATACCTAAAGCAGATACAACCCTCTCCAGTTAGTAATAAGGTAGCACTGTATACAGGGTAGTGATTCTCTCAAAAACAACGGACGGTCGGACGAACGAGCGAAATCTCAGCAGTGAGTTTAAGTAGTCCCGTCAGAGCGAACAAAACACATTTTAGCGCGTGCATTTTTAATTAAGCAGCCTTTCACGTTCGATCATGAAAATGCATGCGCTAATATTAGCATGTTTTGTTCGCACTGACGGGACTACTTAAACTAGCTGCTTGGACATTCACTCGTTCGTCCGTCCGACCGCCATTGATGAGAGAATCACTACCCAGGGGTGTGATTCTCTCAAGAAGCAAAGGTGAACGAATGCACGAGTGATGTCCAAGCGGCGAGATTAAGTAGTCCCGTCAGTGCGAACAAAACACATTATAGCGCGTGCATTTTCAATTTAGCAGCATGGTTCCTGTCGATGGGTCGAACGTATAAGGCTGCTTAATTGAAAATGCACGCGCTACAATGTGTTTTGTTCGCTCTACTAAACTACTTAAACTCGCCGCTTGGATATTCACTCGTTCGTCCGTCCGACCGCCGTTGATGAGATAATCACTACCCAGGAGTTTTGTCAGAGATACCGTCATTTGTTTTATAACAGGGCACTCTGGCCCTCGCACTGTATAAGAATACAGAGTTTACGTCATCTCCATACATTTCGAGTGTATAGAAAATAGAAAGGTTGCAACTGTTTGCATCTTCGTTAGGCTTACGAAGGATCTAGTAGAGTAGACAAGGCCTATATACCCGGGTAGATACAGGGTGATTGGATGGATGGAGTATTTTTACGATCAAATTATATTACACGATACGAATCACATTAACCTTTTATTTTCGCGATAAGACTCAGTTCCGGCGAACAGGGTGTAAACATTTTACGAGCGATCATTACTGACTATATCGGTGATTGTGGATAGGAACATTAGTATTGAGAGTCCTTAATTTAAAAAAAATATAAATGTGTACTTTAATTTTTAGAAACACTCTTGCAAACTTTTCTGTTCGAAGTTAAATAAATAGGTATAAGCATGTGCCATATAATTATTATTATCATTTGAAACAAGTTTATAGTTTAATTTTTCTACAAAGATCATCCAAGACCAAGTTTAATTTTCTTCTGAAAATTAAATCAGCTTCAAATATAATATGTAATACGTTGAAATAATGAAAAATAAGCATTTGTACAAAAATACTGCGTAACGTTTTCTGGCATTAAGCTTAAGCCCGGCCACTTGCTGTACATTATTTCCGTCAGGAATAAACCTGACGCGCGCCTGAGGCATACAATTTGCACCAGATTTTGCATTTTCCGCAGATTTTCAGATTTTGATGATTTTTAGTGTCACAGTTTTATTTGTCATTTTGCAGCGTTACCTATCTGTTTCGGGTTCATATTTATAACTTTATAAATAACTAGCTTTTACGCGCGACTTCGTTCCCTGTTGAAATAAGGCATTGACAATATTGTACTTTATAACTGAAAGGCATTGCCATTATTATTATTATTTTGAAGATAACTTTTCGCGTAAACTTAAAAAGCAGGTATTTTTGAAATATCAACCTGTACATTCATACATTAAATCACGCCTGTTTCCCAGAGGGGTAGGCAGAGACCACTTCCTTCCACTTGCTACGATCTTGACAAATTTCTTTCGTTTCTTCCACATTCATACATCGAGTCATGCACGCACGTCGGTTTCGGGTACTTAAGATTGGGCCCTTTCCAGTATTTCTCCGATTAATATTTATAAGTGTATCAACCTGTATACACTTATAAATGGACTAAGCATTCATCACCAAGAACAATCGATCCCATTTTAACGGGCCACAAAACAGTCCGAATCGCCATTGCAAATTAAATTGCCAGGTACATTGGGTCCAATGTTGGGCCAAATCGCCAATGATGGCCGATCGTAAAATACCCAATTTGTCAAAGGCGTCATAAAAAAATATAATTTGTGCGTAAAGCCAGCGGGCGGCACGGGCGAGCTAAAGGTGTGACCACACGGAGGACAGATTAGATGACAATTTTTTGTTATGTTTTATGGCAAATCGACGTCCACGTTATAAAAATGATTTATTTTAATTTGCACGCGCGCTATGTAAAATTTTATTGTCATTAGACTGCAATTTTGAACAATTTTTCGTTCAAATTATCATGCCGTATACTATTACAATAAACATTTACATACTATAATAAACATGAAACTAACTCTATCTACCTGTCTGTCTGTCTGTCTGTTACATAAATCAACGCTAAACTAACATAGATTCAACCCCGGGAAAGGACATTTAATACTTTGATCCCGAAAAACTTTATAACCGAGGAAATACTAATAACCGACTTACGTCTGTTAAACAGCAACCCAGATATAAATAAATACCAAGTCGACTTTAAAATGGAGGACAACATTTTTTTTTCATAATCACATTGACGTGACATTTGAACTTGACTAAAAGTGACAATATACAATACAGTAAAAAACACTTTATTTTTCACCATATAAAAACTATACACAGAAACTGTACAATCAAAAATAGCACAGGTAAACAACAGGCAGACTTCTGCCTTGCTACTACTAATATACATGAAGACCTAAACTAGTTTTGTGTGTTTTTGAATCAGAGGATTACATTCATCATCGTCATCATCAGCCCGGGAGCGTCCACTGCTGGACAAAGGCCTCCCCCAAAGAGCGCCACAAGTCACGGTCTTGAGCCGCTTGCATCCAGCGGCTCCCCGCGATCCTAACCAGGTCGTCAGACCACCGGGTGGAAGGCCGTCCAACACTCCGTCCACCGGTGCGGGGCCGCCACTCGAGAACTTTTCTTCCCCAACGGTTATCAGTTCTCCGAGCTATGTGGCCTGCCCATTGCCACTTCAGCATGCCAACTCTCTGAGCTATGTTGGTGACCTTGGTTTTCTGGCGTATTACCGTATTACGGATCATATCGCGCAAAGAAACTCCGAGCATAGGTCTTTCCATTGCACGCTGAGTGACCCTGAGCTTATTTATGAGGCCCACATTTAGCGGCCAAGATGTTTCTGATCCATAAGTCATCACTGGCAACACACACTGGTCGAAAACTTTACTAAATTACATTACTAAATTATTTTTCATCATCGTCACAACCACCATTATTGTTCTGTTATGTCCTACATAAAACAAAGTTGACATTGTTGTGTTCCAGTGTATAAAACAACCTGTGAAACGACTAGAATCCATCTTAGTACTCAGAGACGAAAACGCATTTGCAGTCTTGAGAATGGTATAAGAATGTTGCGGGTGGTAGGACCTTGTGCAGGGTCCGTCCGGATCGCTACCACCATCTTATCCATTAACCTACCGCCAAACAGCAGTGTTCGCATTGTTGTGTTCCGGTTTGGGGATAAGACAGCCGGTGAAATGACTAGCATAGAGGCATTCCATCTTAGTCCTCAGGGTTGGCAACGCGTTTTGCAGTCTTAGGATTGCATTGCAGTCTTGTGAATGCGAATGTCTATGGGTCACAGTTTCCACTTACCATCAGGTGGCCTGTGTGCTCGTTTGTCATCTCTATGCCATAAAAAAAAAATTACAATCGAGTTGCTCGTTTTTTTTATGCCATAAAAAGCTCATAACCGTTGCCGCGCCGCAACTCGTCTGGAGCGTCTTTAGCCGAATAGTGTTGTGCCTCTGTCATCGCGACGCCCCGCTGCTCCGCCGATTTATTCGTATTTCCGACGATGCCACTAATATTCTATATAAATTTAAATGTTAGCAAAGAATAGTTGAATAAAGATGCATCATTACTGTCATGTCACGTATCGAATACAAACAAGGTGATATGAAAAACTGAAAAAAAAACTTTATAAGCGTAGGTCTATCCTCTTAATGACCCCAAAATACTATTGAAAAAAATCTTTTTCTGTCGATGTAGGTATACCAGTACTACGTAAGTATGAAAAATACTTCATTGTACGAACAAGAAAATAAAGAAAACATATAATAACGCTGCCTTTAAACAATACTGCTACAACTCAAAAAATTATGACGTTGTAAAGAAAACTTTAAATAGAAAGTGTTCTGAATTTAAATTGCAACAGCGACTCATTTTGAAATGCCGCACTCTTGCATAAAGGCAACGTATGTACAACAACAACCTTATCTTTAAGGTGTCTCATGCAGTTAGCCCCAATATTTGATTCCATCAAATAACCAAACGTACAACAAAAAATATAAGTAGTAGCTATCATCCCTTACATTAAGTCTCCTTGAAGGAATCAAGTTCGTCAAGTTGTTCTAATTTGACAATCATCCAGATGAGGGTAAGGGGTCTGCTCCGAACTGGCTGGCTTTACGGTCAAACAGATCGCTCATTGAATTCAAAACAGACACATTCTAAAATAATTTACTCTTGCATTCAAAACCTTAAACGAACAGCTTTTAATTTTAAAATGCAACACTGACTCATTTTGGAATGTGTCCATTTTGTATTCAATGAACGAGATGTTAATCGAAAATGAAATTAAATACACTAAACAACATAATATTTTATTACTCGAGTCAAATTACCTGCACAAAACGTAAGCTTAAATTATCGTGTATTTTAATGACGTACAAAAGAATTTAACTAGTGTTAGAAGATCACCCCACCAGGGACTCCCAGCGGTCTTGTTTTGGTCACGTGTCAGGTGACGTCACTTGACGGTCGGTCGGAAGAGGGGATTGCTTCACACTTTGACAGCGGACGCTCGGATGGAAGGGAGTTAGACACTAGTGCATTCAGTATTTTTGAATAAATAACGGTCGATTATGATTTTTGGTTTCTCATTTCTCTTAAACATAAAAGTCTCTAATCTTATTTATTAGATCAGAAGTAGGGATTCATTCGCGTTTCTTGATCGTTTGCCATCGTTTTCTATCCGTAAACAGTGTGTTTTAGTGTTCGATTATTTTTGGTCTGAGTAAGTTACGTAAGTTGTACATAGTGTACAGTGCCTTATTACGATGTCGGGACGTGAATCTAGATCTAGCGGTCGCGGAACGCCTAGACCGCGACGTCGGAGGAATTCTTCTAGTAAATCGCGTAGTAATTTGCGTAATACCTGTAAAGCTCACTCTAGATCTCGGGATCGTTCTTATAATAGCAATCGTAATAGGTCATCTAGACGCCGAACTAGGTCCCCTGATCGCTATAGGTCGCATAGGCGGCGTCGTGACAGTTCATATGGGCGCCGTGATAGCCCCCGGCGTGATCCTCTAAACCAAATATTAGTCAGACTGAATGCACTAGAAAATCGATTGCCGGCGGTTATTGAACCGACCTCGACTGCCATACCGTGTCCTAGCTACTCACTGGGATCTGCTAGAACGGTTGCTGAACCACCCGTGAACGTGGAGACGCCTGTCATGGGTGTCGCCGCTAGCGCATCGAACGACCTTGGAGCTACGGACAGGATTGTTGGTGCACTTTCATCGTTGATTCAAGTAAGATCTAAGCATTACTATATATCAAATTTCGACCCTAGTGTACATGACTTTGATGTGTGGTGCGCGGAAGTTGATCAGGCGCGGGAGTTGAATCACTGGGACGACCGGGAATGCCTGGGACGCATTGGTGGTTGTTTACGTGGTGATGCTAAGTCGTGGTTAAACGACTGGATGACCAACGACCGATCGTGGTCTAATTTTAAGCTTGAATTTCGGTCTTTGTGTCCTCGTGAAGTTGATATGGCTACTGTGTTATATGATGTGATGAGTAGTGACTCCAGTAAATTCGCCACGTATGCTGAGTATGCCCGAAAATCCCTTTTGCGTTTAAATATCGTCAAGGGCCTTTCAGATGAATTGAAAACCGCCATTGTAGTCCGGGGTATTGCCGATCCCCAAGTGAAGGCTGTGACAACTAACGCTAAGCTACAGTCAAAAGATCTTGTTGAGTTTTTGTCCGTGTACATAAAACCTAAAAGTGTTTTAACCAGCAACCCTGTTCGTCCTTCCAATTCGGGTACATTCAATTCGCGTAACAAACGTGATCTGCACACGCCATTTAAATATGATCGGTTAGTTTGCTATACGTGTGGAGGTGTAGGTCATAAGCAGATTGACTGTGCCAAGAAACGTAAAATCGATTCGAATATGAAACCGTCTCAACCTCTGTCACAGACTACTTCTAACAATGCGCGAACAGTTACGTCATCAACTAAAACCCCCAAAACTTGCACATTCTGTAAAAAAAACGGACACCTAGTGGATGATTGTTTTTTAAAGAAACGCATTCAAACTAAATCGAATGATAAAAATCCTTCTAGTGACGTAAATTTTTGCTTGGATCTAATTCCAAACGAAACAACGTGATGCCAGCTATTATTCAACAGCGACCCGTTGATGTTTTAATTGATTCCGGGTCCGATATTTCGTTAATTTCCGAATCAGTCCTAAAATATTTCAGTTTGAATAAACTGCCTACCTATCGACGTATGCGGGGTATAGGTAGCCAAGACATCGAATCAACGTCATACGTAAATACGGTTATCGAATTCGCTGAATTATCTCTGGAGGTAGATTTATACGTCGTACCCCCAGATTGTGTGAGAGGTTCGATATTGATAGGTACCGACGTTTTAAATCGTAGTGGTGTGACGTATATTCGAACAACTGATTCTCAACGTCTGATCCGAATTGACGATGTACATCACGTGTCGTCGGTGGATGTCGATAGTGTTAGAACCCCACTTGTAGGTGACGAGAAAGAGTGCCTTATGAATTTAATTTTTAGTGAGTTCGCTGATATTTTTACTACCGGCACAGCGGCATCTACCGTCAACACGGGAAGTATGGAAATCAAGCTTAAAAGTGACGTTCCCGTCAACTACCGTCCTTATAAATTGTCAGCCGATGAGAAAATCAGAGTTCGCGGCATAGTTAATGATTTGTTAGACAAAGGAGTTATTCGTGAGTCTCAATCGGAATACGCGAGTCCTATCCTCCTCGTTAAGAAAAAGAATGGAGAGGATAGGATGTGTGTAGACTTCCGAGCTTTAAACGCCGTTACTATTAAGGAAAGATTTCCGCTACCTTTGATCGACGACTACATCGATAAGTTGGGTGGCTTTAAATACTTTACCAGTCTCGACATGGCAACTGGTTTTCACCAATTGCCAATGAAGGACGATGATTCCATAAGTAAGACCGCATTCGTAACGCCTGAAGGGCATTACGAATATTTAAAGATGCCCTTTGGGCTTGCTAATGCACCTATCGTCTACCAAAGGGTTATCACTAAAACATTAAAACACTTGATCGATACTGGGAATGTTTTAACTTATATCGATGACGTCCTAATCATGTCCAACACTGTCAAAGAAGGGTTAGAAATATTACGCGAGGTGTTAAATACACTTAAGACTGCAGGGTTTTCAGTGAACCTAAGAAAATGTACATTCCTCGATACGGAGCTTGAATATTTGGGCAGGTTGATTGGACATGGTCAGGTACGGCCGAGCCCTAGTAAAACTGATGCTTTAGTCAAGTCCCCTAAGCCAACGAATGTGAGAGAGGTTCGCCAGTTTCTGGGCCTAGCGAGCTATTTCCGCCGGTATATTGTGAATTATGCCGTCAAAACAGCTTGTGTCGCGAAGTTACTTAGAAAGGGCGAACCTTTCATTTGGGGATCAGAACAAGATGCGTCACGTGACTTTGTAATAAAATGTTTGACGGAAGAACCTGTTTTAGCGATTTTCGATCCTAGTTTACCCACTGAGCTTCACACTGACGCCAGTGCTATCGGTTATGGGGCTATTTTGCTACAGGAACACGAGGGCAAGCGTAAGCGCGTTGTCGGTTATTTTAGTAAAGCCACACAGGGTGCAGAGTCGCGGTACCATAGTTACGAACTCGAGACTTTGGCAATCGTACGTGCATTGCAACATTTTCGACACTACTTAATTGGTATAAAATTCAAAATAGTAACTGATTGTAATTCATTAAAGTTAACCGAAAAGAAAAAGGATTTGTTGCCGCGAGTCGCCCGCTGGTGGGTTTACATGCAAGACTTTCAGTTTAATTTGGAGTACAGAAAAGGCTGCCTTACGCAGCATGCGGATTTTCTAAGCCGACAACCCGCTAACGTTTTTCAGATTCAAAATCCACGAAACTGGGCGAAGATCGCTCAGACAGCTGATTCCGAAACCCAGGACCTGATGCAAAAGTTACGAGAGGGTCAGTTGGACTCTAGTAGATTTTTCATTAAAAATAATTTGTTGTACTATAAGTTTGTACCAACTGATGAAGATCCTCGCTTCCTCTGCTTTATTCCGAAAGGAAACAGACTCAGTCTGCTTAGAGTCTTTCATGATGATCACGATCACATCGGCATTGACAAAACCACGGATTTAATACTTCACCATTTTTGGTTTCCCGGATTAAGAGCTTTCGTTAAAAAGTACATCGGACATTGTATCGTCTGTTTGTCACACAAAAAAATTCCTCGAGGCAATAGCCAACCAATTGAATCCTGGACCAAGCCTGATATTCCTTTTCATGTAGTTCACACTGATGTACTTGGTGCACTCACAGAGTCTAACGGCTTCAAGTATATTTTAATTGTAATAGACTCATTTTCAAAATACTGCCTGTTATACGCTTTATACAGACAAAATTCGGACGAGTTAAAGCGTGTATATTTTCTAATGTTGTTTCGCTATTTGGCACACCATCCACTATTGTTTGTGACAGAGGCAGGATGTTTGAAAGCGCGGCGTTCCAAAATTGGGTAACCGAATTAGGATGTTCTGTACATTTCATCACCCCTGAGATGCACCGTGAAAATGGGCAAGTGGAGCGCTACTGCCGAACGGTTCTCAACATGTTACGTATTGAGGTCAACAACAAAGGTGCTTCGTGGTCCGATGTCCTTTGGAAGGTACAGCTCACACTAAACATTACCAAACAGGCAACTACACGCACTTCAGCTCTGCAGCTGCTAACAGGCGTCGAAGGCACAACTCCGGTCCTGAGGTCGTTGGTGCGCGACGTGGCCTTGGACGAGTCGCAGCCTAACCGAGAGGCTCTGCGTAAATCGCGGCGTCAGCGGGCTTCCGAGCTGCTTGCTTCAAATCAGCAGCGACAGGACGCCTACGTTAATGAAGGCCGTCGGCAGCCTCGAACATTTTCTGTTGGCAGTTTTGTCTTTGTGAGCAAGGGCTCGCAAAGCGCCGGTAAGTTGGACTCCGGCATGCGCGGCCCGTATAAGGTCATGCGAGTGCTGCCTCACCACCGGTATGAGCTCGAGCTACTAGCGGGCTCATATGGGAAGAGAACTCAAACCGCCGCTGAACATATGGTGCAATGGCGTGGCGAGTGGACCCCGGAGGCATGCGAGGCATTCTTCGGGATTGGTGAGTGATTTTTGCGTTATATTAGGAAACTACTTCCATGGTTACATTATATAGTCGACAACATTAACAGTTGAACTTTAATGTTGTGGTTGTTTATGTATTTGGAGTTGTAGCCTATTGTAATGCACTGCTAGTTAGCCTCGACATTATGGCTACTCCCTGCCCCGACACTGTGGCATTCCCTTAGCCTCGACATTATGGCTACTCCCTGCCCCGACACTGTGGCATTCCCTTAGCCTCGACATTATGGCTACTCCCTGCCCCGACACTGTGGCATTCCCTTAGCCTCGACATTATGGCTACTCCCTGCCCCGACACTGTGGCATTCCCTTAGCCTCGACATTATGGCTACTCCCTGCCCCGACATTGTGGCATTTCTCTAGCCTCGACATTATGGCTATTCCCTGCCCCGACATTGTGGCAATCCTAGCCTCGACATTATGGCTATCGCTTGCTCTGACTAATGGCAATTTCTATTTGCTTACAATTGGCATTGCCAATACTGATTGCTTAGTTGCTGGCAAAGCTTGCTACCTATTTTGATGGGATCACTTGAGTGCACGCTTGTGGTTTCATTGCAGTGGCTAGTGAGTTGTTGTCTGCGAAATGCTTTTATTTGTTTTTGTTAAGATGCGTGCTACTTGGTGTGTTTTAGATGATGACGACCATTTAAGCATTGGAGGCAGCCATGATGGTCAAGTCCAGAGGGAACAAGAGGATCAAGCTGACGAGGTCGTTCAGCTGCCAGGAACGGCCGTGTTAGAAGATCACCCCACCAGGGACTCCCAGCGGTCTTGTTTTGGTCACGTGTCAGGTGACGTCACTTGACGGTCGGTCGGAAGAGGGGATTGCTTCACACTTTGACAGCGGACGCTCGGATGGAAGGGAGTTAGACACTAGTGCATTCAGTATTTTTGAATAAATAACGGTCGATTATGATTTTTGGTTTCTCATTTCTCTTAAACATAAAAGTCTCTAATCTTATTTATTAGACTAGCTTAACACGAAGTTTCTAGACTAGTCTAACACGGAGTTGAACAAGATTAAATAAGGTAATGAGCCGGCTTTTCCCTACATACATACGAGGCAGATTGGTAATGTAATGAGTGTTTGTTTTTACTAAGTACCAATTAATAAACCTGAAGGACGCACCAAAATAGCAGGTATAATTAAAACATTACCGTCTCAAATATTTATTTGATAAATACATTGGTATTGATATAGACGGTTGTTGCGGGTGGTAGGACCTTGTGCAGGGTCCGTCCGGATCGCTACCACCATCTTATCCATTAACCTACCGCTAAACAGCAGTGTTCGCATTGTTGTGTTCCGGTTTGGGGGTAAGACAGCCGGTGAAATAACTAGCATAGAGGCATTCTATCTTAGTCCTCAGGGTTGGCAACGCATTTGCAGTCTCAGGATTGCATTGCAGTCTTGTGAGTGCGAATGTCTATGGATCACAGTTTCCACTTACCATCAGGTGGCCTGTGTGTTCGTTTGCCTTCTCTATGCCATAAAAAAAAAAAAAAAAAGACGGCGGTAAAAAAAAACGAGTATTTTTTCACATGCTTTGTTTAGGTACAATAAAACTGTCAAATATTTATCATAGTTGTTACAGGGATACAGATATTTATTGAACTTTACGATTTGTTCCTAAGCTAAAAATCCATTTCATATGAGTATACAACAAGATTCTTACCTCCTTAAAAACGAGTGTAAATAGACTAGTTCTCTTATAGTACTAGTCTTGAGGAATATCCCGGTTTGGGATTTGATAAACGCAGCTCAGAAACTAAATTTAATAAAATAACTAATACTTTCAAAGGTTAATTTTATAATTAACTAAAGAACCTTAATTGCCTTAGTTTTAGAAGATGTATAAGTACCATTTTTAAGCACATATCACCAACAAGAATGTCATTAGCAGGGCTCGGACAAGTCATCGCAAAACAATCGCAAGACGGCAATAGGACAAGATCAATAGAATCGCATTATGTACAATATTATTTAATTATATTTTTCAATGACATTTATTACTGCAACCCAAAATTCACCATACATGTGTGAAGGTATTTCCATTAACTTTTTTTTAATGCTGATGGTTGCATTGCACATACGCAACCATTAACTTCTGCATTGTCTGGAACAAACCGATGTTTTATTTAATCATTTGTGTTCGATATAAAAAAGTAAACAGTTGTTATAAAATACTTTCGAACCTATTACTCGAAACTGCCAAAACACTTCTATGACATCTTCCCAGCAATCGTCAAAAATCAAGTATAAAGATAAAAATAAAACATAGGTAGTTTGTTTGTTACTTGTTATTTTGTTAAATAAAATATTCTTCTTATAATTAAGACATGACATTGCTTACAACAATAATACTTATGGAACATTTATGATCTACAAAGTATTGTTGACATAAGAAAAAGAATCTAATAAGCAAATAATTGTATTACTTTAATTTGTCACCACAAAACTGTTTGAAGCTTGCCACTTTGACAAATCCATGACAGAATATATGCGACTAAAAAGGTCAAATGTTAAATTATAAATTACGATTATAATATATCAGCTTTAGATGATAATAAATAATAATCTTAAGTCGCGACTCTATAATAGTCTTGTCCCATGTCCATATCAGTTTCTGCGATGACTTGTCCGAACCCTGGTCATTAGCATGAGAAGTTAAAATGTGATTTTACTCGTGCTAATGTTTAATCTTAATACACTATTCTACTATGCTATTATGAACTCATATCGTGTCTTTATGAAATTTTAATTTCTTATAATTTACCATAATAATAACTGTAGAAATAAACTCTATTATATAATCAACAGAAAAAGTTAAATACAGAAAAGATTATTACAAAAAACTTGAAAACTCCCAAATATCCCATTATCAAATTACAACATTAACATCTGTTTCAAATTACTCTTTGTGCTATCGAGTTGTATCTCGATTTTGTTTTAATCGATTCCGAATTGTGAATAATGAATAATCGTGACCCAGTTTTTAGCTCGTTAGCTAATGGATTTTGGGCTTTATTCTGTATTTTATTGGAGTATTTTTTAGAATACAGTTGCTCTATTTACTTTTACGTTTTGCTCGTTTGTTATAAAGTGATCAACTTAAAACCTTTAAAAAGCGACGTGTCTGCTTTTTTTTTAAACACGGCATCTAAGATTTCGTTGGTGAAACTGCAAAACCGCGTAAGTAAAATTTTGAATGAGGAACGAAAGGGGGTGCAGACTCGTGGTCACCCCAGTTTGTCACCCCAGTGCCTTTCGACGGAGCCCTGCCTATGGCAGGGCTCCTATTTTTGAGCGATTTGCCCTTCGGGCATCTTAAGATACCTAACGAACCTAACCTACCTACTTTTGCGGAATAAAAATTATTTCTGACGAATAACCGACTAAAGCGAATAGCACTGGGGTGACAAACTGGTGTGACCACGAGTCATCCGCTACAAAATGCACCTTTCTTCTAAGAAGTAAAGATTCATTTTGCTCTATAACCTTTACCTCTATGGTTTTGCAGTACCACAGACGATTTTTTCCTAAGGTGTTTTTTTAAACAAATGACAGTGAGCGAACAAAACACATTTGAGCGCGTGCATTCACAATTAGGTAGCCTTATTCGTTCGGTCTCATCGACAGAAGCCATGCTGCCAAATTAAAAATGCAGGCGCTAAAATGTGTTTTGTTCGCTCTGACGGGACTACTTAAACTCGCCGCTGCGATTTCGCCCGTTCGTCCGACCGCGACCGTCCGTTGTTTTTGAGAGAGTAACACCCCTCCGTGTTAGTAGGCACATCAGGCTGAGTTTCGTACCTTCCTTGGCCGAACTAAAAAGGCACGCACGATACTGCTACACTGTTCTGACGGGGCAACAGGGTCGCTGGTCGATGATTCATCAGTAAATTTGAAAGTGAGTTATTTAAGAGATTTACATAAATGGTGTTCATAATACGATTGCATTCTATAGGGTATTTTTTTTTAACTTTTTGTTTTCGCATAATGTGTCATTTCGTATAAAATCGTTTGGCATAACACCCTTTTAGGCTGACATAGCAGAATTTAATAAATGCCTATTGTGTAAAGAAGTGAGCCAATTCATGTTTCTAAAAACATAAACAACGTTCAGAAGTTTTAAACCACAAATTTCACAACACGTCCAACACACATTTCCTCAAAACAAAATGCCTCGTGCTCATATTTCTATAAAGATAACGATGTCATCGTAAAGATCAAAGTCACCATTTACCATAATTGTGTGTGGCAACACATTTACCTGTGACGCCTATATGCGTCGTAAATACATTTAAATTATTATCATCGGCATTGAAAGTGTTAACCACACCATAAGGTGGCACACCATACATCAACCCAAAACGACCATTAACGAAGGTAATATTTCCCGGGACAGTATCATTTTTCCCATACATCACACTCATTCATATGTATGACCCGAAGACGTATTAATTAGTTTCAAAGAATTATTAAGTAGTTAACGAATTGATTGAGTATAATTTACATTAGTTTTTGCATGAGAATTGGTTTAATTGGAGTTTGATTTGATTTTGGCTGAGGCCATTTGTAATTTATTTGATTAACACCATTATAGAAATAATTGAAAAGGTTAATCGCCTTTGGTTGCTGCCATTCTAATATAAATATCTAACACAATAATTAATCGTAATCAAAGAATACTATTAAGTAGGTTTTTTTATGACATAGAGAAGACAAACGAGCACACAGGCCAAATGATGGTAGGTGGAAACTGTGACCCATAGACATTCGCATTCACAAGACTGCAACGCAATCCTAAGATTGCAAATGCGTTGCCAACCCTGAGGACTAAGATGGAATGCCTCTATGTTAGTCATTTCACCGGCTGTCTTATCCCCAAACCGGAACACAACAATGCGAACACTGCTGTTTGGCGGTAGGTTAATGGATAAGATGGGACTCTATTCAAAACGTAAAAGCATATTGTCTTTGAAGTGTTATGATATTGTTTTTAAGCCGCCTTTACTATCACGTAAATAAGAGCTACGAAAACGTTGACAATACGATAACTTTGAGTCCGACTCTAAATTCTTTAGTTAATAAGACACATACATACACAAACTCACGCCTTTATTCCCAGAGTAGGGTAGGCAGAGCTACAGAATTTCCAACAACTCTAAAAACTTGTTGATAATTCTGTAACCACGTTTTGCACTTTTAGGCTAAGATGTTTACCAGTGTATTAGTTACAGGTTGCAAGCCCATCGCCTAACAGTACTACACGCCTTTATTCCCTTAGCCGTCTCTTACGACATCCACGGGAAGATATGGAGTGGCACTATTCTAACCCGGCAACCACACGGGAGAAAATTAGTCTCTGGTCTAAAACTAGACATCGGCGAAAAAGATATTGTTACAACAAGAAGTGCAGACATGAATACAGGAAAAGAAATCGTTGATGCTGTAAAAGTGAAGTTTCATTATTTATTTCTTCATCCTTGACATTAAAACCTTAATTTAATATACTTAGTATTTCCCAATATCTAACAATCATTGAGAAAAATACAAGAATCTAACGACACGAAACATTTTCATATGGCGAATGTTCAAAAAGCAGTATATTTCAATATCACAATATTGCTTACTCCAGCGGAAAGGGGAAAAACAATATTTCAAAGGAGATCTGTTCAGAGAATTCCAATAAGCCCCCAAGTGTTTTTATTACGTGCTAGAAGAATAAGAAATTGTAACTAAAACATACATGTTGTCGCTTTATTAGCTTGTGACTGTCAATGAGTAGATGATTTTAATACTTCCATAATTATTTTTATTATTCCGTCAGAGTTTTTTAAAAATTGAAATTAAAAAAATTTTTTTATTACGCACCCTGTAGACGTCGACTACTCGTAATATTCCTCGTTTTAAATCAACATGTATATAAGACGTCCACTTGACTGCTACATATAGGCCTTAAGGATAATAAATTAAATATAATTATTTTAAATTATGTAAGCTTAACACAGTGGAGGTACCAGTGTTGGACACTGCACCAGTAATGGACACTTAACTCTGAATTCAAATTTCATACGGTTCTAAAATGATTGTTGTAAAACCAATTAATAACTCGGCTCATTGAATACAAAACGGACACATTCCAAAATAATTTTCTCTTCCAATAAAAATCGTATTCCAACAGCTTCTAATTTTAAAATGCAATACTGACTCATTTTGTATTGTGTCCGTTTTGTATTCAATGAACGAATAATCTTGTGTAAAATAAGAATCAAGTGCCTATCATTGGTCCTTGTCCATTACTGGTTCCGTGGTACCTAAATAAAATTAATAATGCAATATCCAACTACCCACGCCCAAACTCCCAAAACAAATGCGATAAAGCACCCTTTAGGGGAAAAAATGGGAATAAAACTTGGGAAAAATTCTACTCCTGAGCGATTGATCAAATATTTCACAGAGGCGACACTAACAAAATACCTCATTCATCTTATCTCGATAGAAATTGGTTATATCTAGGTTAAACCAATAACTGTCAGTGGGTCTGTCTGTCCGCGTAAACAAGACCATTCAACTCGGCGGGCGGTCGAACGGGATCGAACCTGCGACCCGTGCGCTGTGACCTCACGTCAGCGATCGTGGGACCATTGGTTTCGTAAGTCATGTCATAGAATATTTTAATCGTCCAAGTATTCTAAACGAATAAGGCAGTATCGGAGTACGAAATTCATATGGTCATACTGCTTTTTGGTTTTGGACGGAAGTAAAGCATAGAAAAGCTAACGCTAGCGATTTTCGATAACTGATAAAAATGATTACTGATAATATAAAATAATTCGATCCTTCTCTTATTTACTTAATAATACTACTATAGATAATTTTTTGAAGTTTCATAAAAATAAGCTGATTTGACTTTTGTCAAATACCGTATTTACGCCAGCGTTAAAAACTGCACCGAGCATACGCCGTATGTACAGTGGCGCCCTCATTACTTTTATTGTGTTTTCTAATTAACTAAAGAATTTCCTTACAATCAGATGATACGTTTTTGTAGCGCAAGTAAAAACACAAATTATGAAATACAAACCAAACTTTAATAACAATTACCCTTTGAGTAGTCAGCTTAACGGGAAAACGTGACCACTTTTTTCCGTTAAGCTGACTACTCGAAGGGTAAATGTTATTAAAGTTTGTTACGTATCCCATTAATTGTGTTTACTTGCATTACAAAAACGTATCGTATGATTTCAAGGAAATTCTTTAGTTAATTATAAAATACAATAATTGTAATGAGGGCGCCACTGGACGCTCGGTATTTGCTCGGCGCAGTCTTAAGAAACTTCTCTAGCCTCCCAGTTTTCTAACATCAAATAGTAAGAAAAATACTGGCCACGAAGTGTCGACCAATCACTTGGACACCGCTAGTTTGTTGCGGCACGCGGGTGGTGTTTTAACTCACCCAATTCAATTTGAGATCGTTTGTCAAAATATATTTCTTGAACTCGGGAGCGGTACTTTTACACGAGTGGTTACGTTGGTATTATGGAGTGAATATAAAGGGTGACTCAAAATGTGCTGCCAGCACGAAAAAAATATAATGTTCTCGTGTCCATCCTTCCAAGGGGGGCAGGGAATCGACAGCTTTTATTGTTTGACAATGTTGACATTAAAGTGCCGCTATACTATTCCATCCTCTATATTTCTACTAGCCCCCCCCCCCCCCCCCCCCTTGATCAGCTGGCGACACCCTTGGCTCCATCTTTACTAACCCTAAACTGTAACAGCTTCATCTGTCAAATCGTTTTTTTAGAGGGGGGTTATAAACCAAAGTAAAAAGGGTGCTCTTATAGTGAGACTTTTGTGTCTTTCTGTGTGTCATAGCGGTTAAATTTTACCTACAGTGTCAATGGCAATTCATCGCTTAAAAGACAACCTGTATAACTGTATAAAGGGGTATTTTTGTCAAAATTGTACGATTTTCTATAAAAAACAACCAGTATTTCATAGGTTTGTGCTATTTCAACTTACATATTCCAACTGACCAAAACTAAAGTCTAACCCCCTTACTTATAAACGTGGAATAAGCTTGGAATAGTTTACGCCATACTTTGTCACTATATGTCAGATGCAAATGTCACAATTACAGATAAGGACAAAGCATGGCATAAACTATTCCAAGCTTATTCCACGTTTATAAGTAAGGGGGTTAGTCTGTTAAATTTAACCTAGAACTCCACTATATCCTTTCACTTATCCCGGTCCGCATCTTAAGTTACTCTGATTAAATGTTAATCCCGGTTTAGACGTGCGTGGAAAATAAATAATTTAATCAATAGAGCCACTTACGTTACGGCGACGCTGGATTTGATGTTTTCAGTTTCTATTGGAGAAAATACCTTTTTCAATTAATAACAAACTAGCGACCCGCCCTCGCTTCGCTTCGGTTTATATGAGTTTTCTGTAACAACAGTACATAAATTAAAAAATATTATACCTATAAACCTTCCTCTTGAATCACTCTATCTATTAAAAAAAACCGCATCAAAATCCGTTGCGTAGTTTTAAAGATCTAAGCATACATAGGGACAGACAGCGGAAAGCGACTTTGTTTTATACTATGTAGTGATATTACGATAACTTTATAATGAATTAAATAAATAATTTAAACTACATCCAATCCATAGAGGTGTTGGTTTGATTATGGACTATCTCAAATGCGAGACTATAAAGGGTCTATTTTTTTAATATCTTGTTCTATTTTCTTTTTAAAGGGTGATGGGCAATTTTGTATGGGCCCTGTCCCCACTTTCCAACAGTCACAGGATGCATGTCTAATGTTCATTACGACCCAAAAAAAGACAAAACACCTATTTTAGTTGCAAAATCGATGGGTATTTTTTACAGAAAAAAACACTTGAAGGGCCTTAGGCAAGAATGTATTAATTTTCAAACAAATTCCAAGAAAACCCCATACATAATGGCGATCGTCGTCATAGCAAAAATACATCATGTTGCCATGATCTATAAACTGGCACATGTTTCATCTCTGTTGGTGGGTGTGTCACATTTTTGGCCATCGTCATTTCATCCAAATCCGTCCAGCCATCAGCGTAAAGAAGTAAATAACTAACAAACGCTAAAACACTTTCGCATTTATAAAATTAGTAGAACCAGCTACAAGTGAAATACCTAAGTATGTTCAAAATTTAAACCAAATTAAAGCGGCGTGTAAATAATCCAATCCACTTATCGCCTAAAACGAGGCACTAAGTATTAGCTGTAAAACGTTAATTATACCATAAATACCGGTTAATAGAATACTTAATTAATTGAAGTACGCGTAACGGTGTTTAGGGGTCTTTGGATTAATTTTAAAATAAGACAATAACTTCCTTAGCTTGATACGCGTAATTTCGGTGTAATTTTTCCATTCGTCATTATGTATGTATGTATGTATGTATGTAAGTACTTTATTGTACAAAAGAAAAACCATAACAATACAATTAATATAAAAATATGTACAAAGGCGAACTTATCCTTTAAGGGATCTCTTCCAGCTGACCCTTGAGAGATTGAGATGAGTGAGGTTGTGCAACGATTAAAACAAGGTGTGCAAGAAGAAGAATATAACACATTAAGTAACCAATAAAATGTATATAATAAAATTAAAATTAAACTACATTCAAATATCTACAATAATAGATACAGAAATAAACATATCAATAGTTAAATATACATACATAAACTAGATCGATAGATAGAGTCAAGCCAGAACTTCTTTAATTTGCCTTTTAGGGAATCTACCATTATATCTCTTTTTTTCAAACATGGTCGGAAATGTATGCGTTAATATCACGAAATTAAGGCATGAATTTTCTTGTTTATGCCTCCTTACAACATCACGACATCTGCAGTAATGTACAGTTACGAGATTTAATTTGGTACCCACCTTAGGTTCAAAGTCAATCTGACTTTCTACAACAATAAGGTTGAGTTTCCTAAATGTAACAAATGACTTGACATCTCTAATGACATTGACGACTTCAAGGATAAGGGGTGCTTAATATTTTATTGTAACACATTTTAACGCACGTGTCATTACTCGGAATTTTCATTTAGTAAAAGAATTTCTAGTAGGATGAGACAACTTTCTTGGCAGTCACAATTCTAGCCTAAGCTTACGTAATGAATTAAAAATCCTGAAAATGTCATGGTTTCCGCAGAAAATTGCGTTCGGTTATGGGTAAAAATCAAAATAAATGTACATAAGGACGCTATTTAAATGTCACTTAAACAATATCTAACTTAAAATTTAATTACAATTGACGTATGTTTGACGTTAACCAACAGTTTCGTGACGGTGACAAAACTCTCTTTAAATGGACATTTATTTTGATTTTTACCCTTATGTACCATATAAGTATGATAACATTTTACAATAGTACTTTTACAGGTCGATTCACAAGAGCTGGCACGAATGGATTGAATGAGTGAATGAAAGTATACTAGTGTGTAAAATAGTAACAGGTTTTCGGTTTGAAATTCGAACATCGGTTCAAAGGACGGCACTCACTTAATGATAGGTTATATTACTTTCGTTCAATCCATTCGTGACAACTCTTGTGAATCGACCTGTACGGTGACGAGCGTTAATTTGGGACCCATTTCAAGAAAAATATGCTTGAAGTCATCAATGTTATTAGAGATGTCAAGTCATTTGTAACTTTTAGGAAACTCAACGTTATTGTTGTAGAATGTCAGATTGACTTTGGACCTAAAGTGGGTACCAAATTTAATCTCGTGACTGTAGAACAAAACTCAAAATCGAAATTCAATGTATACAAAGGCGAAGTTATTCGTTTAATTTTATAGTTCATCAAAAGATCTACAGAACCGTTCGATAAAAATCAATAAGTTATTCCTTTCTAATATTTTTTATGTTGTCAAGTACCATGTCGACATTATACTAAGTGTCGGAGAGTACATTAAAATACTTGAGTTGAAATAAAGCCGGCCAACTTCGTACTTTTTATGTCACTCGCTTGTATAAATTAACACTTGAATTCTTTCGGTTTGGGAACGATTCTTAGTTTTTTTTATCATCACTTTTTATGGCAACTCAGGCTGAGTTACCTACCTGACCTATTTGAATTCTCAAGACATGAAATGTGTCGCCAACCCTGAGGACTAAGATGAAATGCCTCTATGCTAGTAATTTCACTGTAAGGAATTTCTAGACTTAAAAGGATAGTGATTAAAAGGGGATCCCCTTCTTTTATAGACACTAATTTCATAGACTTCACAGAATTTTTGGTTGATAGAAAACTATTTTCTGCTGAACCTGTGTTGATTTCAGGTAATCTTAAATATTTATGATTCACGTAGGTTAGGTTAGACTTGTAACCATCACAAGATAAAACTGTAATCAACACAGGGTTCAGTACAAAATAATTTTCTATCAAACCAAAAATTCTGTGAAATCAGAATGTCTATAAAATTTGTGTCTATAAGACAAGGGTAAACCTATTAATAGTTGTACTTGGGTGACTCGTCGAAAATAGCTAGCTATGCTTACAAAATGTATAGATATCAATTATTATTATTAATTATTTTGCGGGTGGTAGGACCTTGTGCAGGGTCCGTCCAGATCGCTACCACCATCTTATCCATTAACCTACCGCCAAACAGCAGTGTTCGCATTGTTGTGTTCCGGTTTGGGGATAAGACAGCCGGTGAAATGACTAGCATAGAGGTATTCCATCTTAGCCTCAGGGTTGGCAACGCATTTGCAGTCTTAGGATTGCATTGCAGTCTTGTGATTGCGAATGTCTATGGGTCACAGTTTCCACTTACCATCAGGTGGCCTGTGTGCTCGTTTGTCTACTCGATGCCATAAAAAAAAAAAAAAAAAAAAAATATATCACCAGTATATATTGATCTCTCTTCTCTGGTTTTTAAACCCGTCTTTATTTATGAGTTTATTTATTGATATGTACATTCTTACTTTACATATTTCCATAAAATATGTTGAATAACTATTAATTCATTCATCAAACGCGCTGACCTAGTTGGTAGTGACCCTGCGTACAAAGCGGTCCTGGGTTCAAATCCCGGTCAGGGTAGTACACCAATGTAGTAGTAGAACAATGACGGTCGGACGGACGGACGAGTGAATGTCCAAGCGGCGAGTTTAAGTAGTCCCGTCAGTGCGAACAAAACATATTTTAGCACGTGCATTTTCAATTTAGCAGCATGGTTTCTGCCGATGGATCGACCGTGTAAGGCTGCTTAATTGAAAATGCACGCGCTAAATTGTGTTTTGTTCCCTCTGACGGGACTACGTAAAATTTTGAGAGAATCAATACCAAAGACAGATTTATGTGATGAGCGCGATATTTTTTCCCTTGTCATGGATGTTTTCTATGTATTTAAGTATATATTTCACTATATAAGTATTTATACCGATGTCTAGTACCCATAGCACAAGCCGAGAGCTTAGTTTGGGACTAGGTCAATTGGTGTGACATTGTCCACTGATTATTATTATTATTTTGTTTTCAATTACAAAATATTAACCACATTAAGTACAGTCAACCAATTTGATTTCTAGGCCACTTTGGACTATGTTAAAGTGACGTTGTCAACCAAAACGTAAGGACCCTATGATTTGGTTTACAACGTCACGTTGACAAAGTCCGTAGTGGCCTAGGAATCAATTTGGTTGACTGTACATATTTGTATCATCTTAACCTTAAACAAAGCTAACAAAGCCTCATTTTTATTCCCTTAAACTTAATGTGCAAAGTGGTGTTATAAATAAGAACTGATGCCAAGTTTCCGAGAAGTTTCGGTGATTTATCCCACGGGACAAAACGAGAACTTACGTCGCTTCCATTTTGACCCGGAGCCCAGGAGTTAAGGGGAGATTCGAGTTTAAATAACTTTCTGACAATAAATATTTTTTAATACGGTATAAAAGAATACAATGAGGGGACGGTCTTACTCGTACAGATAAAAAAAAGATACAAGATGTTTATTCAGTAATTAGGCCGCACGGGCACTTTTACACGTAAAAAATCTACCAGCGCTTCGCAAGAGACCACTGCTGAGAAGAAACGCCGCAAGAAACTCAACAGTTAGTCGTTTTATAAATATACAATTATAAAACTTAACCTAGCATTATATAAAACAGTGAATCTAACATACGTTAAGAAATAAATGTATTCACGCGTAGTTGAGCAGGAAAATGTGTCAAAACTCTGAATTTTCTCCAGAACTAATTAGTAGTAAGTAATAGAAAAATAATTATAAAAATTATACTTACGTTTATGATGGTGTAAGACAACTACATAAAAAGTTTTGATACATTCTCCTAAAGAAACCGTTTCTCCTAAAGAAACCGTGTCCCCTAGACAATACACAATGTTTACACATATTTCTTATGACTAAGTTATTATTAAGTTATTTGGGTGTTTGGTTTAGGCCAAGCACTTTTATCTGATAGATAGTCCTCGACCCTATAGTAAGCTTTAGACATCAGCGACTTTTTCAATTAAGTTTTAAGTACTGGAAATGGTAACTTTAAAACTTCGTCAGGTAATTTATTATAGAAATGGATGCATTGACCTACAAATGATTTAAAAACCTTACGAACACGAATTTTTTTAATTGCGGGTGGTAGGACCTTGTGCAGGGTCCGTCCGGATCGCTACCACCGTCTTATCCAATAACCTACCGCCAAACAGCAGTGTTCGCATTGTTGTGTTCCGGTTTAGGGATAAGACAGCCGGTGAAATGACAAGCATAGAGGCATTCCATCTTAGTCCTCAGGGTTGGCAACGCATTTGCAGTCTTAGGATTGCTCTGCAGTCTTGTGAATGCGAATGTCTATGGGTCACAGTTTCCACTTACCATCAGGTGGCCTGTGTGCTCGTTTGTCATCTCTATGCCATAAAAAAAAAAAAAAAATGGGGGAGGACACTGATTTCTTTAATACTGAATAATTATCCGACCTCGCTCAGAAATCTGGGACTTCAATTCAATTTGTGCCTATTTTATGAGAATAAAACATTATCTTGGGTCTATATTATCTGCCATAATAATTTAAGTCTTTGTATTTTTAGGGCATAATGATAAGTAATTATCGCAAGTCATAAAGTATTTTTTAATAATCTGTTACATTTTTAGGATCTTTATAAATGAAACCTAACCTAACCTAGCTTTATCTACACGTAACACGATAGATATAAAGCATTTATGAATAGTTTTTGGTTCCAGCAATCAGCAGTCGGCCAAAAATGTGGTCTACCACCCCACGGGTGAAAACGAGTGAGCTATACTTGTAGTTGTAACACGTATAGACACGCACACTACGGCGATATTTAGCGACGACAGCCACGCACACAGAGACAACGTGCACGTGTATCTACACACACATGTATAGCCTACCCGTGTTCATGAGATAAAATTACTGTTATAGGAGTACAACAACCAACTTTAATCGCAGACCACTATTACGAGTAGAACTATGTCAAAATGACGTAATGATTCAAATCATAACAGACTTTTTAAGAATTTAATTATAGCGTCACTAGCGGGTGGTAGGAACTTGTGCAGGGTCCGTCCGGATCGCTACCACCATCTTATCCATTAACCTACCGCCAAACAGCAGTGTTCACATTGTTGTGTTCCGGTTTGGGGATAAGACAGCCGGTGAAATGACAAGCATAGAGGCATTCCATCTTAGTCCTCAGGGTTGGCAACGCATTTGCAGTCTTAGGATTGCATTGCAGTCTTGTGAATGCGAATGTCTATGGGTCACAGTTTCCACTTACCATCAGGCGGACTGTGTGCTCGTTTGTCTTCTCTATGCCATAAAAAAAAAAAAAAAACTTTTACTTAGTTCTATAGTGGCATATGAATCAAATTGGTTAAGTGTACGAGTACTTACAGTACCTATTCCCATCCTCGTAATACCGTTCGGCTAGCTATCTCGCTTGCACTAGCAACTGACAGTATAATTTTCTCAAACATGCTCGGAAAAGGTGACCTTTCTTTAGAAAAACGAAGACGCGAAGTGCCTCATTTTCTTCCTAGGAGTTAAATAAACGTATGAAAACACTTTCCGTCCATGTCCATATTGTTTATTAAAAGTGCTGTCTATTGCATATAAAATCGAAAGGAAAGAGAAAAAAATCCCGTACACCCAACGTGTGGGTGCAGTGTGGGCCGGCGGCGCGATGTGCGTGAAACTTTCTGAACTAATACTCGTAGTTTTCAAACATTCTCTCCGAATTTGTCAAAGGTTTTTAAAATTACGTATAGTTATGTATTTCTATCATTTCCTCGCATTGTTTGAGAAAAGCATTATATTTGCCTCGGCCGAAACGAGGATTTTCTGACTCGTATTTTAGCACTAACCACCACGTCAGAAAGTCACGCGTGTGTCGTAGAAAAACGAAGATTGCCGATAGATATTAAAAAAAAGGTTGCACTGTTATAGCTATTTGACCGTTGATTTAAATTGACTTTTTTGTTTGCAGGTACGTTTCACGCAGCGTTCTCAAGCAAGTCACAAGCAAGAAGGTACTTACGGGGCTTACGAAAAACGTCTACCTTATTTCCAGGGTAGTGATTCTCTCAACAACGACTGTCGGACGGACGGACGAGTGAATGTCCAAGCGGCGAGTTTAAGTAGTTCCGTCAGTGCGAACAAAACATATTTTAGCGCGTGCATTTTCAATTTAGCAGCATGATTGAACGTATAAGGCTGCTTAATTGAAAATGCACGCGCTAAAATGTGCTTTGTTCGCTCTGACGGGACTACTTAAACTCGTCGCTGCGATTTCGCTCGTTCATCCGCCCGTCCGTTTTTTTTTGAGAGGTTAATACCCCTGAACAATTACCAGACGATATTGTTCTGGAAACCAATAAACGTGCATTTAAAGCTAGGTTACATAGGCCTCTCCTGGATTCATTGTCAATGCGATGCTCACCTTAAATTATATAATTATGCGTAACCATGATTAAAATCATATTATTAATATATACTACTCGTAATAATATTAGTGTAAAGTCGCCGTCAATAGAACGTGCAAAATATGTAAACAAACCCAAACGAATCAATTCACCATGATTACTCGATAATCACGTACTTTTAAAGAACACTATAGTGCGTACACTGCTGCTTAATAGCAAGATTGCGGTTAAAATGGCGATTCATTTAAGAAAATTCTATGTATTTTTCTTTTCAGAATGCGGGAAATATTAATTTGACTATATTCTGTAACCATTAAAAAAAGCTTACATGCAACTAAAAGTCATAGAATATTAAACTCTCTTCAGCTACAAATACGGCGGCTTATAAAATAAAAGCTTTCTGACTGTTATTATTTTATTTCTTGGAGTAATATACGCCCTTATACATAGCGACCGACTCTAAGACGCCGCTCTATATGATTGATGACTTGGTTATACCTCGTACACTTGCGGACAAATAAACGGATCTTGTAAAAAATGCTATATAATCATTTATTTTAATCGTTAGGGCATTTATAAACTTTTTGACCGTGTATTGTATATTTTAGTATATTTTACCTGCTTGTTGGTTTATTCTTGCCTTTTGATATATGATATAGGATGTTGATAATGACGACAGTAAATATTTGTACAAAAACTAAACAATAAGTTAGTCTGTATAACGCTTATCCCCAAATATCGCACCAGTTGACAAAGTTACATGCAAACATTAAATAGCATATCCAGAAAGATATACAATACAATACAAAACACTTTATTGTACACCAAACAAACACATTACAGAGAAACAGCACAATTAAAAACAGCACAGGTAAACAACAGGCGGTCTTATCGCTGATTAGCGATCTCTTCCAGACAACCTTACTAGGGATAAGGTGTCAAATTAAAATATTTTACGAGGTAGGTGGTACAGACTTCACGCAAACAATAACAAGAAACTATGTAAGTTTAAACATGAGTATTAAAAAGTAATAATACAAAAAGTGATAAATATAATTCTCACAAAAAAAAAACTTAAAAAAAAAATTCAATGTTAAAATGCCCAAATTTCAATTCCTATAGAAAAAGTAGTTCATATTCGCAATTGGGCGAGTTTCTTTATATTCCAGTACAATTTAACATAAGTAATATTTTTTACATAATAATATATTTAAAGTACCTAATATTCATTTTAATAAAAATCATATACAAAATAGTTACATTATGATCTGAAATATTTACTAAAAGCAATAAATTCTCGGTAATATTAAATTAAACCCCACATCAAATAGAGTTGAAACCTCCTTTAAATATAAAATTTAAATTGTAGCTTCAAACTTAAATTAATTTGTCTAATGCAGTTAGCTCCGTACAGCATTCAGGTTTAATCAGGCGAGAATATCTCAGAACTTCACTAGAATAAATTATCTACTACTAAACCGTAAGAAAAATGTCTGTACAGTCAACCAATTTGATTCCTAGGCCACTATGCACTTTGTCAACGTGACGTTGTAAACCAAATCATAGGGAGTCTCTTACGTTTTGGTTGACAACGTCACTTTAACATAGTCCAAAGTGGCCTAGAAATCAAATTGGTTGACTGTACATTAGATTATGATAACTTTAAAATCAATAAATAGAGGTAAATTCTTCGAAGAAACGTAGCTCTACCCTGTAAATGGCAGTATCTCAGACAAACGTCCTGTAGCAATATAAACCTCATTATGAACACAATAAAATTAAATCTGCTTTGATTACTGTATTTGAGATACTACTTATTGGCTGAGGAGGGCATAGCTTAAAAGTGATTAAACTATCTTTCTTAATAATTATTACGTCCGAATTGGTCAATCATACAGTACAGACTGATACAGAGCTTATATCCCCCCTCTTTTGGTGGGTTAAAAATGGTTAAGATAATTACGGTCTTTAGATGATGGTGATGGAAAATCACTGATTAAATATGTCGAACCCAACCAAGAACGAAAAGGCTTTTTTACTTTTAAAGTTTTTATTTTCGCTGTAGGAAGAAAAATCTAGAAAAGTTAGTCATAACGGTTGTCAGCTTTAAAATGTATAAAACTCTTTCGAAATATTGGCATTTATTCTATTTAGTTACAATGATGAGATCCAGGAGATACAAATAGCTAGTCTTGTATACAGGCAAAATCACGGGCAAACCCTAGTGCAAAATAAAAGTCTAGACAGGTTAAGCGCTAGACGTTTCGTGTTGAAATTATTCGTTTTGGTTTTATTTAATTAGTTCATAAAACGTCAAAGAAAATAATTTGCAATTTACAATGTTTTCATTAATTAAAAACTGGTTTATTTATGATTATAATTTAAAAGCAAATCGTTTTGAATGGTGGAATATTATCCATTCAAATTATTTCAATCGAAGTTGTCTTGTGCATATATACTCGTACCTACTCACTTTGCATAGGTAATATTCGTGTAACTTAAGTTATTTACATACCAAATATCATCAAAATTGCTTTACAACTTTAGACAACGAAACAAACAGATAAACAATTTAACCTGACAAAAACACTTTCGCATTTATTTTAGTACGCATATCCTTCTATTAAGCTCTGCCAACACTGCCGAAATTAGTACATTACGATACAAGTATGCTAAGTCGGTCATTAGTTCATTACAGTCGAGGTAGTATTATAGCCCGACCTAGAGGCGTAATGTAATCAAGAGTATAAAAACCAATGCAAATGCGCTTTATATAATGTTTTTCAACACGCTTTCAAGGAAAATATAATAGAAGTTAGTTGTCTACTGTGTTTTTTACTTTACATTGTCACACTTGTGTTTTTAATATTACGATCGCAAATAAAATAGGTGTAAAAATATAAAGTGAAAGCACGTGTGCTTTAAAGTCTGCATTATGACCGTAAAAACTCTGCAATATTGGCCACTTTACGAGCAACTGTGTTAAAAATAACAACGTGAATCTAACCATCTGCAAATCGATCGTGCAATAGATCTTATTCCAGATAATCAGCGATGGCGATATGCAAGATGACTCCTGCCTCAGCGTTGGCCGGCTGCCCGGACTGGCTCTGACTTTATCTCTGGATTAATGCTGAGTCCGCAAAATGTTATCGGACAAGAAATAGGTTACTGAGTCCGTAGAGCTTACTGGGGAATCAAAGTAGAAATGATAATCTTGTACGGTATAGAAGAAACTGGCTGACTGTGAGCCGGGCAGCACTTTAGCAGGGGGGGGGGGGGTTAATTTTAGGTTTAGTTTAATAATAGTATACCTATTTGTCGGTTCAAGAGATACAACGATGGTTGAGGTCAAGCAAAATTACAAAAGTGGACGAAGAAATTCGTTTTTTTGGTCCATTGGGGAAGAAAAAAGAATATAAATTAAAAAAAATAAGTGTATTGTAAGTAAGACGTTTTTTTTATTCATAACCGGCTTGTTCTTGGCTATCTTTTGCCCTATTTGTGGTTATATAGATAAAACATACACTTTGTGAAGATTTAAGCAAGTTCTATGACATCTCCCGCTAGTTTATTGTTTTTTTTAAATATTAATTGTAAACTTAATTTAAAAAAAGTATTTAATCTGTGGACTAAGCAATGATACCGCATTTAAAAAATCTTAAATTTCTGATTCTGGCAAAAAAAAAACACAAAATTACTTTTTGGTGGTCAATTAATTTGCAAGCAAGTGTAACGCTAAGCTAATCGTGAGGAACTCTGGAAAAGCAACGATTTCGTATTAGTTAAGTGTTTACGTGTAAACGAGGTCAGCGAAAATTAATGGCATAAAGACTGGGGGGGGGGGGGTAAAATTACAGGTGAAAGATGTCAAGTATTCGCAAATGGTATACAACTGGCTTGAATGACTATCAAAAATAAGTAGACTGGAAAACTAAGTAGTTTTTTAACCTCTGACCTGAGCAAACGTCGAGCGTCCAGTGGCGCCCTCAATACTATTATTGTGTTTTCTAATTAACTAAAGAATTTCCTTGCAATCACACAATACGCTTTTGTAGCGCAAGTATAAACACAATTTATGGGATACGTAACAAACTTTAATAACAATTACCCTTTGAGTAGTCAGCTTAACGGGAAAAGGTGGCCAATTCTTTCCGGTAAGAGAAATGAAATATTATTGAGGATTAAAATTAGTTCACTTAAGTTTTTTTTATCCCGTAAGTGAACCATCAAACTCGTTGATGTTTAACTCTAATTTCTAACCATTTAGCGGAACCCGACGGGATCAGCTGCGAATTTTCTCTTGAGGCTTCACGCACCGCCGCTTGCGCAAGTTATAGGAGAAAGCGGGGGATATTTTACTATGTAGGAGTTTCGAATACATTGTGCTCTTAATTGTTGCATTTAAGGATGCAAAAGCTACAGCGTTCATAAAGATGAAAACATTATCTTTCAGCGGCAATATTTTTCTATGATAACCCGTCTTAAGACTGCACCGAAACGTCGAGCGTCAAGTGGCGCCCTCATTACTATTATTGTGTTTTCTAATTAAGTAAAGAATTTCCTTGCAATCAGACGGTACTTTTGGTAGCGCAAGTAAAAACACAATTTATGAGATACGTAACCAACTTTTATAACAATTACCCTTTAAGTAGTCAGCTTAACAGGAAAAATTGGCCACTTTTTTCCGTTAAATTGATAGCTCGAAGGTAAATTGTTATTAAACTATGTGATACACCCTATAAGTTGTGTTTTCATTTGCAGTACAAAAAACTTTAGACCAATTTCTAGAAAATACTTATTAGAAAATACAATAATGAGGGCGCCACTGTACATCCTGTCCCTCCATCCCTTTAGGAGGCTTTCGGAAGCCATTTCCGCTTTAATTTTTAAATATTTTTAGTGTTGTTATAATACAACCCTACCCTCACCGAACCTCAGATATAATTGGATAACTAAAACGTTGCCTGACAAACGATGTGTGATGTGTTGTATAAGGACAAAATAATGACGATTAGGGTTCCGTAGGGGAACCGATGAACCGACCCTATAAGACATGGTCAATGAGTTGTCAAAAATCCCGTTAGTTAAAAACCTTATTACACTTCTCTCAGCGAGTACGGTACAACAATTCACTTATGTTGCTCCCTCTTATGACTCAAACTACGCGCGAGTTGAATAAGAGACATCAGTCACAAGTTTTGGCGAAATCCCTTATCTGTCAAAATCCGCGTTACGCCAACTGTGGTCCGGCGTGACCACGTTTCCGAATAAACGGGGATATTCCGGGACTTGTTGGGACATGTCCCAGACGAGGGTTGACTTGTGGCTAATTTGAATATCTATTAACTTGTGATTCTAGTTTCTTTTATCCGGTCCCATGATTAAATTTTGATGTAGCCAAATGTATCGGAGGCATACATTTAGGGAACAAGTAATAGGTAGGTAGGTATTATTAAATACTGGCAATCTGCCCTAGCTTTGCTTTAGTTTATATGAGTTTTTACAAACGTACATAAACCTTTATATAAGTACATATATTTATTCAGTAAGAAGGCCGCACGGGCACTTTTTCACGTCAAAAATCTACAATCTATTTTCACACAATATCCGTCAATAGACTGTTTTATGGTCGCCCCACCAGCAAATATTCGGGGTAAGTAATTTGCGTGCTTACCGTAGGGCTGTCACTGCTGTCAGCTGATTCATACTTCAGGGCTGGGGGTGACACGTGTTTTTATAATATGTCATTTTCTATTCGTCGACGTTTTTCAATATTTTATTAGGGTATAAAGGAAAACACTTGTGTTGATGGTATATCGGTTTGTTTGATTACGTGTTTATTTTCATTTACTGACAAAGTGCGTAAGTATTTTTTGTATCTTTATTATACTTACATACAATTAAGTAAATATATATCATGGGACAATCTTACATACGTTAACTTTTTTCCAAACTGCTTAGTCATAGGCTACTTCTAGGCTATTTAATTACAGAAATGCAAGCCATCCAAGTCATAGGAACAAAAATACTCGCACTAATCACACAATTTGCTCTGACTGGGACTTGAACACAGGACCGCTAGCTTCGTAGGCAAAGCCACTACCAATTAGTGCATATTTTATATCCTCATATTCATTTCAGAATATGCTGAAATGTCCTTTGTCTATATCTGTCAGTGTGACATAATGCAAAAAAGTGACGAAGCATACCTAAACTAAGGTAGGTTTATGATGTTACACATACATACATTGTGGTTGCTGGCATAGAATAGTAGGTACGGTCATAAGCGTTAATTTGGGACTCACTTCAAGAAAATTATGCTTGAAGTCGTCAATGTCATTCATTAGAGATGTCATGTCATATTTAACATTTAGGAAACTCAACTTTATTGTTGTAGAATGTCAGCTTAACTTTAGATTTAAGGTAGGTAGCTAATTAAATCTTGTGACTGTACCACTCCATGTCTTCCTGTGGAAGTCGCAAGAAATGACTAAGGGCGGATTTTACCAAACGAGAATAAGGGCTAATTCCTAGATTAAACGCCGAATTCGTATAGACTAATCTCGGAGTAAGTCTTATTCCAGTTTGGTAAAATCGATGGTAAGGGATTAAAGACTTGTAGTATTGTTAGGCAATAGGCTTGAAACCTTAGCCTGTTTGTGCTAAGTGTGGTTATAGGATTAACAACTAGTTGTCAGAGTTGTCGGTAAGTAATTCTGTAGCTTTGCCTACCCCATTCTGGGATGAAGGCATGACGGTATGTATATACTCGTATATATGTACATTAGAAGTAGTAAAATGTTATAAATTTGAAAGGAACTTATTCGGATCTTGGGCCGCAGCTATACATATACTATTTAGATATATTTTATGAACATGTAAACAGAGCTATAAGATAAACCTTTTGAAAACCCTTTTTAAAAAGGGACATAGGTATTAGGTACTAGGATATCATAAACTCCTGGTATCACGAATAACCTTCGCTTAACGACCGACGTCATGTTTCCTTTTACGAGGGACCCGCAATTGCAAAGTTTCATTCGACAAGAAACTTTATTAATTTTAGCATAAATCTGCGGTTCGCCAAACGTTTTTACGGTTTGGACATTTTTAAGGAGAAATATAAGTTGCGGACTGTACCTTACGGGCATTTTCTACAGAATTCGAAGTGCCCGCAGTTTTTTTCTTTTAACTATAATAAAAGCTAAATGCAGTTAGCTATTTTACCATTGGAATTAAATAAATTAGACACGAGTATCTTATCTTATCGTAAAGATGGGCCCCCTCGGATAACCTTCGTCTCTTTTGTGCCATTTGCTATGGTCACCTTTATAGCGGTGAATAAAGCATTCGTCACTCTCGCTCCTAAATACTAGTCAGAAAGTGACAGATGATATTTTATAATAGGAAATATGCATGAATTAATTAAATCACATTTCTCAACAATATATGAAAATACCGTAAAAGAGGTGACCAAAAGTAAGACACAAGTAGACAGAGATATCCGATACGCTGTGTGACGTCATATAACAAACACGTCGGCCATACATAACAACTCCATATTAAATTCACTTTTGCAAGAGAGAGATTAGGTACCAATCTTTCTTGGCTTACATCTTGTTTATTTTTATAGCTATTCCAATAATGATTATTTTGAACTGTTTATGACATGACAGCTTTTATTGACGCTGTTAAAAAAGTTCTTCAATATTTATTAATTATTTACAAATACAAACAAAATTACAGCCAAAAAATACAAAAATAATATACCTAAACGAACAGCTTCATAGGCAAGTTAACTAACAACAGGGCTAGCCACATAGTTTAAAATGCGCATAACTTATTTTAAAAGTAAGTACACGAGATGTTTCCAAAACATTCCTTTTGTAATGTGCCGGATTCGAACCCAAACCCGTCAAGTATGCGTCGCCCACGCTCCCTATCGATCTTTATCACGCCTTCCTAGAGTTATGTTAATTGCTATGTGTTTTAATTAATTTATCTTTGATCTGTTCCAACATTCAATATAAGTTAAGTTAGAATGACATTGTTTGGGTTTTTTGTGGGTTGTTGATCGATTTGATGATTTAATCTTGTTTTTTTACCGTTGTTATTGTTGTTTTTTTGTAGTGGTGTTAACAACAGTTAAGGAATAACATAGCAGTATAATTAATAATATTCAATTATTTATCCGTGTGGTTGTCGGATTAGAATAGTGCCACTTTAAGTCTTCCTGTGGATGTCGTAAAAGCCGACTAAGGTAATAAAGGCGTGTAGTACTGTTAGGCGATGGGCTTGCAACCTGTCACTAATACACTGGTAAGCCTAAGTGTGCAAAATGTGGTTACAGAATTATCCAAAAGTTTTTATAGTTGTTGGTAATTCTGTAGCTCTGCCTACCCCACTCTGGGAATGAAGGCGTGAGTTTATGTACGTATGTAATTTATAAACAAAAATAGTCAATCCTTAATTTAAAAAAAAACCTTCATTTAAAAAAAACTTTTTTCCTATTATGTCAAAAACCTATTATACTAACGGATTATTATGCCAATGAACTTTATATCAACAGAAGAATATTACCTAACATTACATCCAGCGTTAAATTAATGTAGCACATTTCTGTAAACAGTCCTCACGATCTAAAGCCTAAGTAATTCCACAGAAAGTTGTAAACATTTTGACATATTGTGTGGGAACAATAGATTTTTCATATAAATCGCTTTTGTCCTATAACAAGGGATACGCCATTTTGTAAACAGACAAAAGCGGCAAAGGCGCGCGGGAGTGCGGGCGGAAAATAAAAACGTAGGTATAGTTCGTTATAAGTAGCTTGTACTCTAGCTTGAATTTTTTTACCACAATGGCTGTTTCATAGATAAAAAAAACTTTCTTCTAAAATAATAATTAAGTTAAAACTAACCTGTGACCCTAAACCAGATGCTTTAGAAGATCGTTACAGCAGTTATAGTTATAAAAAAATAGGATTGACGTTGATTCCCTTATACGTTCGATCTGATCGACAGAAGCCATGCTGCCAAATTGAAAATGCACGCGCTAAAATGTGTTTTGTATGCTCTGACTAGACTACTTAAATTCGCCGCTCTACTCGTCCGATCGCGTTTTTATGAGAATCATACCCTTGATATTTTATTAAATATTTTTTCCCGCTTTCTGTGACACCGAACCTTATCCATCGAATAGGGAATAAAAAATATCCTACCACAGATTGGCGGTCCCGTCGAAACAGAAATATTACAGACATTATTCACCCGGTAAATATGACAAAATGGAGGTTTTACTCGTTCCTCTACAGTCATGTAAACGCTTTGGATACACAGAAAAGTAATAGAAAATACGTAAGTTTGATATTATCCTAATAAATAGTAGTAAATTATTAAAAACCCCTTCGGCGTTTAAAGTCTGTCTTGAAATGTCAAGTGCTTAAATTATGTCGTGTCATGTCAAGGTCTTACAACGTCAAGTTCTTACAATGTCAAGGTCGTACAACGTCAAGATCTTATAACGTCAAAGTCTTACAACGTCAAGATCTTACAACGTCAAGGTCATAAAACGTCAAGGTCTTACAACGTCAAGATCTTACATCGTCAAGGTTTTACAACGTCAAAATCATAAAACGTCAAGGTCTTACAACGTCAAGATCTTACAACGTTAAGGTTTTACAAGTTTAACCGTTTTACAAATATAAACCGTTAAAGAGATCACCAAAAGTGAAATAATAATTAACATCACTCAAGAAATACTGATGAATTTCACTTTAAGCTACTTAGACAGAGAGATCCGATATGCATTGTGACGTCATGTAACAGGGCGGCGATATAAACGCCATATTAAATTCTGTTTTGCTAGGAAGAGATGCGAATAAATCTTTGTTGGCTTAAGCTCTGGTTTCCTAGGATAGCGGTGTCGTCTTATAGCGACCGTCATATTACGGCATTATAATATTATTTGACATTACGGTGTCAATCACCCTTAGCGATAATTAGATCTCACAGAAACTTTTGTCAAAACTGGTAGACCACTTTCTTGGCCAACCGTACCTACCCATAGTACAGTCAGGAGATTGGTGACCTTAGGCCCAAAGTCAATCTGGCTTACTAGAACAATAGGGTTGAGTTTCCTAAAAGTTACAAAATACTTGACGTCTCTAGTAATATTGACGACTTCAAGCATATTTTTCTTGAAATGGGTCCCAAATTAACACTCGTGACCGTACAAGTCTTGAGCTTAGTTTTGTACTTGGTCAATTTGTGTGACTTAGTTCCCTGATATTAATTTATTTACTAAAAATATCAAAAGCTATATGGCTTTACCTAGTACAATAGATCATCGGTTCTCAAGCTGCGATGCTATAACTAACGGATAAAGCTAAACTTTTCTGTTTAACCGTTTAGTTAGCGAGATAAGCTAATAAGATTTGTATAACAATCAAAACTCACGTTTCCGACCGTTAAATTGTTAAACAAACAAAATGCAGTTACACTTTGAAAACGAACAACCGTCGGTTAATCTAAAATTATCCTTATTCTTAAGACCATAGTGACGTTGTTAGAGACATTTTGCTTATTGACTATAGTGTGTTCACTAAATAATAGTGCAATTAGATTACCGTTGTAAGTTAACGCCAAAATGCTATATTTGGAAAGATAGAAAAATCGGAAAAAAACATTACTACGAATGTTTGGCTTTGCATTGTGATGCTAACCGACGTGAAAACATATCATATGACATGCATTTATTTTTAATCGGATAATTTGTATTAAATTAGATGAAGTAGGTGACTAAACAGATCTAGATGAACTTTGACACAGGATATAGTGTATAGTCTGGAATGGCACAAAAGCTACTTTTTATGGATCATTAGATTTGTATAAAAGCGAATGTACTAATTTTGCATAACACAATTTGCATAATTTCGATCTCTTTAACAACGATATAATAATTATACAATGTGATTTTATGCTTAACTTTAATGATGAGGATGAGGAGGAGGATGAGGTTAAATAAAATTATGCAAAAAAAAAACTGATTGAAGGGCTCCCACTTTTTACCCCATATAAATGTACGGTTATGATTCATGATTTTTAGGGTTCCGTATTCTATTACTAATCCTCCGTTGTTGGTGTTTTTTTCAGCTGTTACCACCCACACACTTTTGCTGGCTTATTACAGATGAATAAAGTTGAAAGTGGTAGTAAAAAAATACTGGATAACCAATAGGAATAACCCCGATGTCAGGCCATCTGTCCATCTGTCTGTATTTTTAAACCAAAGTGATTATGTATTATTATTATGGCCACTATAACAACCAATAATAATAAAAAAATAGGGGGTTTCCTATAAAAAACGTGTTCAGAACCCTTTGTACGTGAGTCCGTTTCGCACTTGGCCAGTGTTTGCTTAATTGGTTAATTTTATGCTCATACCCACTAAAATAATTAACGTGCCACGATTGCGTTAATGAACGTAAAAATAAATAGCAGGGCGCGGAAAATATCCCTACATTATTCGGATATTTTGTAATGGATTGTGTAACACATTGTTAAATCCTACTAATATTATAAATGCAAAAGTTTGTGTGTGTGTGGGTGTGTGTGTGTGTGTGTGTGTATGTGTGTGTGTGTGTGTATATATGTGTGTGTGTGTGTGTGTGTGTGTGTGTGTGTGTGTGTGTGTGTTAGTCGTTACTCCTTCACGCTGCAGCGGCTGGACGGATTTGGATGGAGTACTTTCAATCCAGGGTATAAGCGATGCGAGGGGATTTGCGGGTGGTAGGACCTTGTGCAGGGTCCGTCCGGATCGCTACCACCATCTTATCCATTAACCCACCGCCAAACAGCAGTGTTCGCATTGTTGTGTTCCGGTTTGGGGATAAGACAGCCGGTGAAATGACTAGCATATAGGCATTCCATCTTAGTCCTCAGGGTTGGCGACGCATTTGCAGTCTTAGGATTGCATTGCAGCCTTGTGAATGCGAATGTCTATGGGTCACAGTTTCCACTTACCATCAGGTGGCCTGTGTGCTTGTTTATCTTCTCTACGGCATAAAAAAAAGCGAAAAAGAACCGAGGGAATTAAGGTACGTTAATTGTACGCGGAGGGAGTCGCGGGTGGAAGCTAGTATTAAAATAATGTAAGGCTGCCAGCCCATGTTCTAGAACTTCGAGTGGGGTTATTATGACGTATCGGTGCAATTCATTTTACGCTGAAAGAAACGGACAGAGCTACATACTGCTATAGCTCTGTCCATTACGCTTGCCGTAAAATGAACTGCATAGTCATGTCATAATAACCACCCAGTTGTCTCTTTTCTACGAAGCCAACGGTTGGTAAGGAAAAAAAAATTTTGCGTGAAAACGCGTTTTTGTTCCTAGATCTTGGATACTTTTATTTTATTAGGCATTTTATTTCTCAATATAAGTACCTAGTTACAAACGTAAAGCTTAGTTTGTTGTAAGGTAATTTTGTTGTAAGATTCTCGTCTGTCATATTTAATTAGTAATTTAATTTCACTCATATCATATTATAAATCTTAGCAGAATATTTCACTAATGCACGCACTATAGTCAGTAGAACGGTTCATAGCTGCACGGAAGTGTGAACGTCAAGAATGTGTTGAGTCATTTTGGATGCGCTTGCGTTGAAGTGGTTCCGGTGAATTACGGAGAGTCAACGGATTTTACTAAATGGGATTAACGGTTTATTGAGGTTTACGAAAATAATGGAAAAATATCGAAAATTCTCGTAACATACAGACAGAAGGACGAACACCGAAGTCTCACCATCAGGTTTTCTTTTTTACCATTTTGGTACGGAACCCTAAGAATCGCAAGTTATTGAACCATTGTTACCAGTGCATTGCCCTTTTCGGTTCTCGAACTTACTATGACACTCTGCCAGCTGCGTGGTGCCACCTTCTTACCTGACTGACGAAATAGAAGGACAATGTTTCTGACCTGGATATGGTACATATCTGGTGACCAAGTGAAAATATCAGTCAACTAGCTTGGTCGAAATCGGCCATCCGTTCAGCCTTTACAAGGTAACAAACATACATACAAACATAGATATACATACATACATAGGTCGGCAGTCGGCCATCGGTCATTTTTGAATCGGCCATCTTCCCTCCCTGACTCTTCAAGTTATAATTATATATTACGATGACAGGGTGTGTAAATGTAGCCTCTAAACCGTTCATTTTAAAACCATTTTACCGTAGCACTATGCAGTATCTCATTTTAAAATGGATAGTCGTCGGCGCCAGGATATATTGTCGCGTTATAAACAGCCCATTACCCGTTACTTTAACATGGCGCATGTAAAACATGTTATAATTTCCATGCGCGCATTTTCGCATAGTTCAAAATGGCGGAGAAAAAAAAACAATAAATAATGTCCCGCTAAATATCACGCGCGCTCACGTATTGCATGTACAGTCAACGGCGAAACTGTTAGCGGTGGATTTTATTTTTGACAACTGATGCAAAAACGGGGCTGTACAAAGATGGCAGATTTATATTCTGTCTGTGGCATTGTAGTTTGGACGCAGTTTTTGAAGAGAATCATGAAGTTGATACATACAAAATTCCATTACGTTCTCTGCTCTGAACTAAGTCTGATTTTTACAATGTTTTAAAATGTCGCAGATATTTAAAAAACAAGGTTTGCACATTTTCCTTTCTAAGAAAGTATTTTTATGAAAAGAAATAAATTACTATAAAGGGAAACGGAAATGTGAGTAAAATAACTACAACATATTCAATCACCTGGTGCAAAATACAAATGTTGTTTTTACAGCTACGCTATTTAAACGTCGGTTCAATCCTTTTAAAATATAAATTTAGTTCAACTTAGTTCAAATTTAGTTCTTAACCAAAGTAGATGAATTGGTTTATGAGCTATCAGCTTTGAAAGTAGGGATCGCAATTAATACGAAAGGTTTTTTACAATTTACGTAGGTAATATTAATTCAATTTCATCATGGCTAAAAATAAAACTAAGTATATTATTTTTATAAGGAGTAAAGTGTTTGTGTGTATGGTAATTATTAATACTATCAATACTGTATATATTTATTAACATTTGTAATAGTTAAATATAAGTATAAATTTCATCGAACTCCCTTGCTCACTTACGCGGAAACAGCTTTAAAACGCAGTTTCAATATCTATAATCATTTACAAAAAGAAACTAATACTTTTTCTATTTGGATACTTATTTATGTACAAAGCAAAAAACACTAGCACACGGTAAATTCCTGAACAAACACCATCCCTAGAGCCCAAGTATAAGCGGCAAATCCCAAAACATGCGAAACACTTCCGCGCGCGACTGTACCAGCCCCTGGGACCCATATTTTATATTCCCCGGAACGTTGCTTATTTTTGTTTTATATCTCCGAACTTGCTATCTGCCTAACTGACAACGTTTGAAGGGAAAGAAATTTGATGTTTTGGTTTTGCTTTGTACTACTTGATCACAATTTGAGTTATAGCTCAGGGGCTTTATTCTAATTGGTACAACGTTATTGCTTTTGACAGATTATCTTATTGTCACCGTTGTGTTTTTTATTTTATTTTTTATTTCATAGAGAAGACAAACGAGCACACAGGCCACCTGATGGTAAGTGGAAACTGTGACCCATAGACATTCGCATTCACAAGACTGCTATGCAATCTTAAGACTGCAAATGCGTTGCCAACCCTGAGGACTAAAATGGAATGCCTCTATGCTAGTCATTTCACCGGCTGTCTTATCCCCACACCGGAAAACAGCAATGCGAACACTACTACTTGGCGCTGGTACCTTTACAATCGCTATAAAACCGACTAAAAAATTAACTCAAGACATCGCTTTTATCCAAACCGGACTTAACCTTATCCAAGCCACTCGAGAAATCTTTACAAGTGCGAAAAAAAATGTAAATCCGGATCTGAAATCCTCACCCTTAAATAAAGAGGCTAATTAGGGGTGCGACAGACAAACGCGTTGACGGAAAAATGCGTAACGAACCGTGCTGCGACGCCAGCGTGGGGGGCAAGTTAGGGGGGGGAGCGGATACACGTGTTGGGCTACCTTACCACTGTGGTGGAGACGAGCGTCAGCGGTCAAAAATATCTACACACCCAGTAATACGTATAACTATGTACATACATACATAAATTTACGCCTTTATTCCCAGAGTGGGGTAGGCAGAGCTACAGAATTTCCAACAACTATAAAAACTTTTTGATAATTCTGTAACCACATTTTGCACACTTAGGCGAAGATGTTTACCAGTGTATTAGTGACAGGTTGCAAGCCCATCGCCTAACAGTACTACACGCCTTTATTACCTTAGTCGGCTTTTACGACATCCACGGAAAGATACGGAGTGGCACTATTCTAATCCGGCTACCACACGGGGCATATATTATGTCTACGTATAATAACTACATATTATATCCTGATCTTTATTATTATTTTTACATCGTTATCTTTATAATTAGTTACTTATTTTAGTTATCGTTCCTAAAGATCTATCATTCGAAGAAAGCTTGTCGTGTTGTTCTCCTAGTCATTATTTTAAATTTAATGTTATCAACCTTACATTTGTAATGATTTAATTTCTACCAGTTTTAATAATTATTTTTCATTACTTTATGACCTTGTAATGTAACTTACTTTTAAGTGTAAGTTAGTATTTTACGATTGAAAAAGTGACCTTCTGCTGAAGTTTCATGCAGTGCTTCTTCTCCACAGTGATATTTTTGTCCAAAGCGCTAGAAGATTCATTACAATATCAACGTATAAAAGAGACATTATGTGTGTGGACTTAAAAAAAACAGTAAATAGGATTCGGTCTGGCATGCCGTATGATCTTGATAAGGGACATTAAACGCCTAGGCCTACGCAATAATGACCCTGTCTATGAAAATGGGAATGTAAATAACTGGCTATAACCGGTTTTAACCGGTTATTTCCATACAAATCAGATTTATAACTGGTTAAATTGCATTCCCTACTATAAAACTAGACGTCCCAAGTATGCAGTCCCAAGTATTTTCTTTTTATAAGTAGGTATGTGTATCATTGTCCAGTTTGGGAAAAGGCCAGGTTTGCGTAAGATGTCATTATTTATTATTATTTTTACATCGACCTCCTTTCATTTGTCCCGCGCCCGACCTGATACTTGCTAAGAATTGGCACATTTCTCCTCCAGGGTTGAGCAATCGTAAGCAGCGCTCACTTTCCGCCGATGTAGTAGGACTTGCTCGTTCAACCCTAGCAAGAAATATGAACATTGACTTTTATGTGTTGGAATGTTATCTGAAGATACTGCTTGTAAGTAGTTTACGGGTTGATTTTTCAAACTGTCGTATTTGATCTGGGAAGGAATTTTTTCTCTCGAACTGCCTGAACAAGGGTTATATTTTTCGTATATATGTGTGGATCTGTGGCTGGCTGACAGGCAGAGACGCACAGCCTAAAACTAGGAATTTAAATTTTACTTAAGTACTTGTAATTGGGACCTGAATTTTGAAGGGAGTATTCCTCAGTTACCGCCACCAGAAAGGTATTTTTTTGAGTTTTTTTTTTATTTGTATAAATACAAATTTAAACGTAATAAATAACTTAATTACATACAAACACTTATTTTACCGACTGTACGCATGTATGCAAACGCATACCATGCAAAGAAAAAGTGTTTTAGATTTATAATAACAAATTCCTATTTCATATTGTTGATAACTGGTTATTTAATTAATTGGATCGCAATTCAATTTAATTACAAAATGAAATTGAATTGGTAACTTTATGAAATCGAGTTTGAATGAGTTAAATTACATTATTTTGCAAAATTTCAAATTCAATTCCATCTAAAGTAAGTTAAGCCGACTGCTCGTGATAAACATTTTTACTAACTTACTTATATGGTAATGCTTTTAAAGTTTTATCTTCATAATTTTAGCCGAAAAACTTTCACTCCTGGGCGTGGCCTTCTCCAAAATGCCAGTCATGTTTTAAAAACCGGAGCCCTAAAAACGAAAATCACGTTATTTGGACGCCTCCGGGCGTAGTAAAACTATATTGCAGCAAAAAAATACTAAGTGACAAACTGCAAAAAAAACTGTCTATTTCCAGTTTTTGCCGATCATTACATGAACTATTGATTGAACAGCAAAATAGAGTGCAAAAGAAATGACCAAGACTAAATGCGCGAAATTTTGATTTTTTAACAAAAAAAATTACCTGCCTATAGTTTAAGAAACATGTCACTTCAAACTATGGGCAGTTGCGATTACAGGAATAATTTATGTTAGACTGTAAAAAATGTTATACATTTTGGAGGAGTGAGCTCTCCTTGTATGGCGTGTCGTGAATCTTCGTTCGCGCAAACACGAACAACGATTCCGATGATTTCCGAAAGCACGATTAAATCCATCTCACTCACGCACGTTTGACGGCTGACGAATGGCACGCGGGTGCGCGTCAACGTGGCGTCACTAATAACCAATAATAGGACAGAATGCAACCACGCGACGCTGTTTAGTTCCCGCGCTTCGAAAAAATGTCACCTGCGCAGGTACATCGGTAAGCCATATCGGTTGTGTTTTACTGTACTAATCGCTTACTTTAGGCCTCTATTCTCGATGATAAAAACCATATCGTATTTAACCTGGGGTTCAATTCTACTAACAAAATTGTGTTATGATCGCAATAGAAACTCAGTTGGACCGCAAGTCAAACACTCTTTACTATTCTACTATAAGGTAACGATTCAATTGTAGTTCAACTTCCACTCAAAGTTAACGATCGATCGAAGTTATGACACGTCGTATTCTCCTAACACAATAGAAGTTGAATGGAACGTTAAACACTATTCTACTAAAAATTTGACACATGCGTCAATCGCACGTCGATCGGAACACAACCGAACCTCAGCGTCTCAACTGTCATAATTAGCGGTTGGGGTAAAGTTCGAGATTGGCTACTTTTTGTGGATCGATCGCTCAATAAAATTGTTATTTTCCGTGGAATCATGATGTACTTATTACGAATACCTTGATATTGCTAATGCTGTGGACCGTGGTAAAGTTCGAAGAGGGAATTTATCGACAAGGACACGAAATTCTGCTTTCGATTTTACGGATCGTGATTTTGTCAAAACTTACAGGCTGTCCAAGGACCTGGCGACATCATTAACTTGATGAAATTAGTGTTCATATGCCGGTCAGTCTACAATCAGATGGCATCGATACCGAGCCCAAGGTGAGTAAACACTTAACATGTAAACGGAATTGTCTTATTTAGTAAACACTTTTGTAATCTCTTAATGCTTCGTTTTTGGCTAAAACGGCCGTTTTCTGGTGAATAAAGCAAATAGAGACCAGATTTTGCATAATATTTTCCTGATTTTGCATCATGGATGGGTTTTATATGACAAAATACAATTTTATGGTAAAAGGGATCATTTTGAGGTTATAAAAGTGTTTACTAAATAAGATAAGTTAGTTGGAATTAAATTTAGAGGAATTCGTTACACTAGCTATTCGTCTGTCTCCCTTAATCAAAAAATATTCATTGTTTTAGATATTGGTGGCGCTGGCTTTCTATGCAGGGGCCATTTTACAAATTGATTAAATATTAATATTAAACAAACCTTTATTTCAGATTTGTGATTCAAATGCTAGAATCATGTGTGTTGACAGCAGTAATCCTGGGTCAAGCCATGACAGTACAGCGTGGAATAATAATCCGCTGAATGTTAAATTAAATGAGATAGTGAGGTCTGGAGAAGATTTTTATTTATTAGGTGATTATTTCTGTAATCTTTATAATTTTTGTTTGTTTATATGAATAAATGTGCAATGATAATTATCTTACTTTTTACTTGAATGTTTTTAGTTAATGCCTTTTACTAAATATAATAGATGCACCTATTTTATAAATTACTCATTAATCATATTTTCTTTTTTTTAAGTCATTCAGGATTCCCCCTCAGAAGAATTAATGATAACACCAATTTTAAATACCCATGAGCCTAATTCTCCTGAGTAATATTATACGGAGACACATGCATGAACAAGGAATGTTGTTGAAAGGTGTATAGGCATTCTGAAAGCTTGTTTTAGGTAAGCACAATTTAAAATAAAAAATAATACACAGGTGCCTGCGCCATAACCCTCTTTTTCACCTTCAATAGCTTTATCTCTCTCCCCCTTTGCAACCTAATGGTCCTCCTTATCTAAGTACTTAGATTTATAATAATATTAAAATTATCTTCTCATCAAAAATCAATCGGTTCAGCAGTTTAAGCATGAAAAGGCACACATATGAGTTACTTTTATTAGTAATATTAACACAGTCTTATTAATTTAATATTTCTTATTCATGTTACAGATGTTTACATATAGATAGAAGGCTCCAGTACAAACCACAAGCAGCTGCATGAATTGTAAATCCTTGCTGTGTTTTGCACAACATGGTACTGCAATGCACAGAGCATGTTGAAAGTGAGGAAGACCAGAATACTTCGCAAATAGAGCTGATTGAGGACCAAGCCAATGCTAGTGTTGAAGACTACAACATATCAACACGAGCTGGTCGACAAAGGTCTCAGACGAGCATTGTACTGCAGCAAGGGCGCGAGTATCAACATAGTTTGGTGCAATGCTTGTGGCAGTCTAGGAGTTAACTTAAATAAAACAAAGACTATATGAGTATCGTTGTTTATTTATTTATTCAGTGTTCTGAAACAAAGTAAAGTAAATTAATATGCAAAAATGGTTACTAGTCTTAAATTTCTTACATATAGTACAGGAATAATAATTTGTTGAGCCACTATGGAACCCTGTCGCATAACGTTAATCATTAATTTTGAGTAATTTCTTTCATGTGGCTTGACGATGTCATTATGACAGGGTTCCATGGTGGCTCAACAATTAAAGTCCCTCCAGTTCCATTTCTGTCCCTACTAATTGCTGCCATTTTTTGACGCACCCGACACTTGTACTCATTCCAAAACTTAAATTATTAGCATTTATTTAGTGAACATTAATTTATTACTTACTTACTTAGTTGAATTCATTTAACTTGGTCACGAAACTTACTTTTGACCAGTCCTTAGGGTTTCTCGCGACGCCTTCCGCATTTAAAATATTTGAGCATTATTAAAAGTTCTAACTATCTTACAGACGTAGATCTTCTTCGGCTTGATTCCATGATAACCTACAGAGAAAGATCCAAGTAATAATTTCAAAATTACTGCATTAAATATTGATTCCAAGGTAATAATAAGCATCGAGAGCAACATAAAGGTTTGCACTGATATAAATTATACTTACCAAAACTAAGCACAAACTTATCACGATCGTGTTATTGCGTTATGGTTTAAGCGCCAACTCAATTTTGAAATTTGACACGAGACATTGACATTTCATTTGGTGCTTTTTTCTCGCTCAATCGAGATTTTGTGGTATTTTTCGCTTCATATTTTAAAGATTAACGAAGTATATTAAATAATATATAATAATAAATGTAAAATAATGTAAAATTCTCAAATTTATAATCAAAATGACACAATTGAATTTGGTAGTATTTTGTTTTTTGCGTTCTAGTAACACTCAAACATGTTTGTTTAGTCTTTGGCCTTATCGTTACGTTTCTATTGTGGTTCAATTGCGATCCAATTTAGATTAAGGTATGGTTTTGTTTATAAGATAGTAGAATGGCTTTTTTGTCCACAGTAGAAACTGAATGGGAATAGAATCTTTATCGAACCTCAATGGATTCTTGAAATATGCACATTAGTAGAATTGAACCCCTGTAACTGTATTGTTTTGAGGTCAACCGTACCGCCATTACTATTATGAGATGAGAACTGGTTTGCGGGTGGTAAGACCTTGTGCAGGGTCCATCCGGATCGCTACCACCATCTTATCCATTAACCTACCGACAAACATTAGTGTTCGCATTGTAGTGTTCCGGTTTGGGGATAAGACAGCCGGTGAAATGACTAGCATAGAGGCATTCTATCTTAGTCCTCAGGGTTGGCAACGCATTAGGATTGCGTTGCAGTCTTGTGAACGCGAATGTCTATGGGTCACAGTCCACTTACCATCAGGTGGCCTGTGTGCTCGTTTATCTTCTCTATGCCATAAAAAAAGAGTTATCAAAACGTTGACACTATGATAGCATATCAAAGACGATATGGTTTTTAGCAAGAAGAAAACCGAGTTAGGTTTAGTATACCTAAGCCACTTTCTTTATGCATGGGGTATTAACTAGGACGCCATTTCTACATAAAACCTAACGACTAAAGTAACGCCTATAAAAAACTTTTTTAATAATTAAAATTACCCGCATGAGTGAAGTAAACGTCGCATTCAATGCGAGAAAACTCCCAAGTCGTTTATCAAAAAGCACCTTATCCGAGTAAATTTGCGGGGTTGTAAAAAAAAACGTTAAACGAACTTACACCACAAATCTCAGGTAATCGGGGGACGTTTACGTCCATATTACATGAAATTTAGGGCTTTAGTTATTCAGATATTCTAGAAGATTCATGTGATTTGGAATTTATATGAGGTGGTGTATGTGTGGCATTTGAGGTTATTATTGGTGAATGAGGGACGCGTTTTTTTTTAAAACTAGGCAGTTGTGAGTGGGACTTGCTCACCGAGGGTTTCGTACAAAGTTGTAGGTACTTTACATATTATTATTATATTTTTACTTTACTATTTGAGTATAATGGTTTGTAATTATGTGTGGTTAATTTGTTTTAACTCGATAACTCCACACGTTCCCGAGATTAATGGTCTACAGACGGATGGACGGACGGACGGACAACAAAGTGTGGCTATAAGGGTTCCGTTTATTCCTTTTGAGCTACGGAACCATAAAAAGAGGGTTAGTTTAATTGAGACAGTTCTTAGATAAATTAACATCTTCAGGTTGAGGTAAAATGTATGACTGCCAGAGGCCGTTTATAACATTATCTATTTTAAATGTCTAGACTCAATTACCACAAGGTTTGCAAAAAAAAAATTTGTTATGGTTATTTTTTTTGTCACGATCCCACTTAATCTGAAATCGACACGGGTTCACCTGAAAATAACTTTCTATGAAACGAAACTTCGCGAAGTCATACGTTCTATGAAATGAGTGTGGGCGAAATAAATGTGAACTCCTAAGTGCCAATAATATAAATGCGGAACTTTGTGGGTGTGTGTTAGTTTGTTACTCCTTCACGCTGCAACGGCTGGACTGATATTGGATGAAAGGATGATGGGCAGTTTTGTATGGACACTGCCCTAAAAACCAATAATGACAAGCCATATGCCATTTTAAAGGTTTTTTAATATTCCACAACTTTTTGTATGGCGGGAAATTTTAAATCACTGTGTGAAATATTAAAAAATCTGGAACATCGAGACGCCTACATAGACGACTTTAGCATAATTACTTTGAAAAACCGCTGTCTTTGCATGGCGATAACTTTTTCACACAAAGATTTCGAACCACCTGCCATAGTAATAGTTTACAAGTTAGAATTACCTATCCGGGGACATATCGCTTGTCCTTATTGGTCAATATAGGCCAAATTAGGGTAAATTGCGGGTGGTAGGACCTTGTGCAGGGCCCGTCCGGATCGCTACCACCATCTTTTCCATTAACCTACCGCCAAATAGCAGTGTTCGCATTGTTGTGTTCCGGTTTGGGGATAAGACAGCCGGTGAAATGACTAGCATAGAGGCATTCCATCTTAGTCCTCAGGGTTGGCAACGCCTTTGAAGTCTTAGGATTGCATCGCAGTTCTGTGAATGCGAATGTCTATGGGTCACAGTTTCCACTTACCATCAGGTGGCCTGTGTACTCGTTTGTCTTCTCTATGACATAAAAAAAATAATAAAAAAAAAAAAAAATTAGCCCGCCCTCCTTTGGAATGAAAATTATATTTTGAAGTGACACATTAATATGTTCTCGAGGGAATAACAATGATCGCAATTCCCCAAAGAATGGGATGGCCAACTCTTTCAACGCAGACGAAGTCGGGGGCAAAAACAAGTATTTTCATAATTTGAAGAGAAAAATAACAGTATGGAAAATGATTAAAAAATATTACGAGGGCTGCTACTTAGGTAACCGGAATCCAGGATTCCAACATTTTTAAACGCTATATCTGACCTCCATGGTAAAATTTGAACTTTTTTTAATACTGGCCGCTATATATTTTTTTTCTTATGTACGCTAGTCTTTTGTTTTTGGCGGGTTTAAATTTTAATCTCGCTGCAAGAATGGAACTCACTCGTGAAAATATTCGTGCTATGATTTATTACGATTTTCGGCGTGGTTTAACGCAACAACAGTGCATAGATCAACTAACTTCGACTTTTGGTGATGAAGCTCCATCCAAAACTACTGTGTATCACTGGTTTAGTGAGTTCAATCGTGGACGTAGTATGCTCAGGGACGAAGTTAAGGATGGTCGCCCGAAATCGGTCGTTGTACCACAAAATATTGAAGCTGTGCGAAAACTTATAATGCATGACCGTCATGTTACGTATCGCGAGATAGAGGCGACTATAGGCATATGTATGACGAGCATTAATAAGATATTACATGAACACTTAGCTGTGAAAAAAATTTGTTCGCGTTGGATCCCGCACAACTTAACTAAGGATCAAAAAGAGGCTCGCGTCGAATGGTGCAAGGAAATGTTGAAAAAATATAACCGTGGTGACTCAAAAGCTGTTTATAATATCTACACAGGTGACGAATCCTGGATCTATGCGTATGATCCCGAAACTAAACAACAATCAACGGTGTGGGTGTTTCAAAATGAGCCGAACCCTACGAAAGTAACTCGTGCAAAAAGCACCTTGAAGCAAATGGTGGCCTGCTTTTTTGGTATTACTCGTAATGGCCATGTGGCTACAGTGCCCCTAGAGAATCGTAAAACGGTTAATTCGGAGTGGTACACGACCATTTGTTTGCCGGAAGTATTTGAAAAAATACGGAAAAACAACCAGCGACGGAGAATCATTCTGCACCATGATAACGCCAGCTGTCATACATCACGTGAAACGACTCGATTTTTGGAAGGTCAAAATATAGAATTAACGGGTCATCCACCTTACAGCCCTGATTTGGCACCCAATGATTTCTATTTATTTCCAAATGTAAAGAATAAATTACGTGGTCAACGATTTTCGACCCGTGAAGATGCCGTCGACGCGTTCAGACAGCACGTTTTGGAGATACCTCAGTCAGAGTGGAAAAAGTGCTTTATAAATTGGTTTCAACGTATGCAAAAGTGCATCGATTATCACGGAGAATACTTCCAAAAACAATAAAACCATATTTAGCCATGTACGTTTGTTTATTTTTTCTATTCCGGTTACATAAGTAGCAGCCCTCGTATGCTGATCAGGTAATGACGAATTTGGGCAGTTTAATTGCGACAAAGGCACCAGTTATACCTCTACAAATTTCCATTTCCACGTACACTTACTCAACCAACGTGACATGTAAAACTACCAGCCAACTCGTAATTGGCCCTCGGTCGCTTCTGCCTGGAAAGAGGCGGGACAGAGGCATTCCGCGCAATTACCCGACAGAAGAGGCTGCACAGAGGCGCCTTAAGAGCGTGGAAAATGGAGCGTTGGGAGAAAGTTAGTTGTTTGGATGTCTCTAACTTGAGTTAGGTGATTCTTTGAAATAATTTTTAATTTGTCGAAGAGTTAGTGACAACTTGTGGACTTATTAGGCGGTGAATTAAAGTTGCCCTGAAAAAGTGATAATAAAAATATAACAAGTTTTTTCATAATTTTAATGGAAAAATAACAATCGAAATCGCAGCGGCGAGTTTAAGTAGTCCCGTTAGAGCGAACAAAACACATTTTAGCACGTGCATTTTCAATTAAGCAGCCTTATACGTCCGATCTATCGGCAGGAAACATGCTGCTAAATTAAAAATGTACTCGCTAAAAATATATGTTTTGTTCGCACTTACTACGGAACTACTTAAACTAGCCGCTTGGACATTCACTCGTTCGTCCGTCCGACCGTCGTTGTTGAGAAATTCACTACCCAGTTCTCCCCAGTTGTTGATACTTTAAAGCCGAAAATAACTAACATAACGCCAACATTACATTGAATGTTTCAGAAAATAAAATATTAAACGTTTTCGATAACATGTCAATTTTATTGTAATACTCTTATGCTACGTTATTTAAAAACGTTTTATATGCCGTCAACAGAGAATCTCACACGAGTACAATTTAAATTGAAGCTCCAGTTACTCGTTTAAATGGTCTATTAATTGAATTGTTTTTCGGTGAAATAAAACGTTTTATCAACGATTCCAATTGAATAAAGTCAAATATATCTTCTTATCATAGACCAGCGTGGTACATATTCGAGTTCACAGTTTCCAAGTAATGGCTAGTGGTGTGGTTGCCGGGTTAGAATAGTGCCACTCCATATCTTCCCGTGGATGTCGTAAGAGACGGCTAAGGGAATAAAGGCGTATAGAACTGTTTGGCGATGGGCTTGCAACCTGTCACTAATACACTGGTAAACATCTTAGCCTAAGTGTGCAAAATGTGGTTACAGAATTATCAACAAATTTTTAGAGTTGTTGGTAATTCTGTAGCTCTGCCTACCCCACTCTAGGAATAAAGGCGTGAGTTTATGTATCTATGTCACATAGATACATAAACTCACGCCTTTATTCCCAGAGTGGGGTAGGCAGAGGTACACATAGACTATGTGTACCTATGTATGTGGTTAGTGGAATCTGAGATCCATTAGACATTTGTTACCTTAAGACTGCAATCTCATGACTGGCGTAAGGGACGTATTAGAATAGAATAGAATAAACTTTATTTCAGACTACAAGGCCCATATTTGCAAATACCTAACTGACTAACATACATAACAATAAATAGCATAAAATTAACATGTCACGACTATTTATACACTTCCGCAGTGTCAGCTAGCCGGCGGCCACGAAATCGCCCAAATATGACAACCCTCGGCCAGAATTCCTCATTTAAAAAGGTCGAGAGATCTTTGGTGGGTACTCTCACCACAAAGGACTTGAAATTAACCTTGTGCCGGGGCTGCTCACGCTTGCAAGGACTTGATGATAAATCAATTATTCTAGTTATGGCTTTCGACGTAGAGACCTCGTCGTGTTGTTCTCATTGTTTTTTTTTTTAAGTCTCAGATTTATTGAGCTTACAATTGTAATGATTTATGTAACTTACTTTACTTAATGTAATTTAGTTTTAAGTACTATTATGTTTGTATGATTGAAAAAATGACCTTCTGCTGGAGTTTAGAATAGATAGTTTATTTGAAAAAACATGTGTCAAAATAAATTCTAAGAGAGTTTGTTGCATACATGTTTTGCCATAATTACAGCATTCAAATATTCAGTATTATTAAGAATTTAATATTATCATAGCATGCCACAGTAATCCTATAAACATCATTAAGAGCAAAAAAATAAATAATTATTAATAATTATAATTGAATCGAATGTCACAGCAATTAAAAACAATATTATAAAATATCACAGATATAATAATAATAGCTTAAGAGCTAAACGGCGTTTATTTTACAATATCTTGTGAAATTATTTATGTCATAAAAGCATTCTTGCAACAAGCAGCTTTTTTCGAAAGTCATTATATAATTTAATAGCCATGCAATAACAATTGTTTTGGTAATATTTCAATCTTCGGTACGGAACTTCCAGATCATGTCACGTTTATTGTGATCAATTATTTTAAACAGGGATATATTTTTCTTAACAATTCGCAATCATGGTCTTGTTCTAAGCGCTGGTAGACTCACTCTATATTACCGACATGTAAAAAAGCCCTCATAAGGTCTATTTACTGAATAAATATTTTGCTTTTGAAATTATGAATTTCCAACCACTCGACCGAAAGAGTGACTCCGGTCTTAACTCATAGAATGAGTTTGAAATGACTCGTCACATCAGCATTTTGTACCATTGAGCTGCTAGTCATTATAAAATCTGGACTAAAACCAGGCTAAAAAATCCTACCTAAGTTAGGAACACGGCTCAAGCTCAAGTACTGAGCGTAAGTACTCAAACGCAGACTAAGGGCCTTGACTTGCAGATTTACTCTTTAATGTGAGCGCGCGCCGCCATGTTTTATTTTTTAAGTTCATTTCAATGAACTCAACGTGGTACAGGGCTAAGATTCTGTCTGATAAAACTTTATTACTTTTGATGGGTAATCGTTTTTGATAGCTTTTATTTGGGTGTTTTAAAAAAAAAAGTGTACCAACATTAACTTTTTTTTCCAGAATTAGTTTTTTTTTGGTTTTATTACACAATCGATCCTCATACAATAACAAAGTGTCCCAGATTTTACTATGTAAGTTTTTTTTCCAGTGCGTCACGTCCATATAAATAAAAAAACACACACACACACACACTTACACTTTTTACACTTTTTTTGAAAAACACTCATTTTCGTGACAACTACAGGGTGTTGGTTGGGTCGCTAGGGGCAAAACTTTAAGCGGGTGATGGACAAGGTATTTTTGAAAATTTTCAGCTATATATCTCTTAGACAGAATTTGGTAGTTTTTGTTTTGTGAAAATTTAAGAGTTTTACGGAAAATACCCAGTGTTCATATTGCCCCAATAAGCGTTACCATGTAATGAAAATTCTTTATTTTGGATAGTTTAATGTCTATTGGGCCAAATTTAACAAGTTTTAAGCAGCTTTGTTAAAAAAAAAACAAAATGGATGCATTCGAAATTATTAAAATGTCAAACCCTTTTAAAACATTCCTGTTTATTGCACTTTTTTTAAGGTTTTAGTCATTTACAACCGCCAAATCTCTAAGTTAAGTTTAGTTTTATAACAATTCAGAAAAGTGTAACGGTTTTATTTCGTTATTATATAACCTTCTTAGATAGGTTCTTTGACGTGTTCTGAGGGCCCAGACACTACGATAGCTAGCGTTTCTCTTCGTTTAGTTTTTAAATCAATCGCGTGACTGGTACATGACGTGATACGAAAAGTCACGTGATGTGCCAGGGACGCGATTGGTTTAAACACTAAACGAATAGAAACGATAGTTAGCGTAATGCATCTTGTCTGGGCCCTTAGGTATTGTTTTTAACTCGGCCGCCATTACTGTCAAGGATTTTTTTTTTTTTTTTTTTTTTTTTTTTTATGGCATAGAGAAGGCAAACGAATACACAGGCCACCTGATGGTAAGTGGAAACTGTGACCCATAGACATTCGCATTCACAAGACTGCAGAGCAATCCTAAGACTGCAAATGCGTTGCCAACCCTGAGGACCAAGATAGAATGCCTCTATGCTAGTCATTTTACCGGCTGTCTTACCCCCAAACCGGAACACAACAATGCGAACACTGCTGTTTGGCGGTAGGTTAATGGATAAGACGGTGGTAGCGATCCGGACGGACCCTGCACAAGGTCCTTCCACCCGCAAAAGTAAAATAGGGTAAAGTCACCAGTGGCCAGACAGAGACCTGCAGTCGGCCTCTGCCTATACTTTGTATGAGTGGGAAGAGTACGAAAGATATATTTCCCACTCTTCGTGCTCATATAAGGTCGACTACTGGTCTGTGGCTGACCACTGGTGACTTTACCCTAAGAGCTGTCAAAACGTTGAAAATACTATAACATATCAAAGTCAATATGATTTTACCAAGTATATAGAATCTCAGCCCAGATGTCGTACTTAGTCGGAAAAGTTCGTATATTTACGTTGCTTTCTCACTCTACTTTACGCATAAATTAGCTAATTGAGAAAACAAGATGAGGACTAACTTGATTTATATTAAAACCTACCTTAAAACCCGTTTTTAAAGCTTGTTTTTTTTAAATATTTGCAAGTTTATTTTATTCTACAATATAACCTACCGATAAACATCAGTGTTCGCAAGGTTGTGTTTCAGTGTGAGGACAAGACAACTGACTTTTACTAATATAGAAGCACTTTAGTCCTCAGGGTTGGCAAATGCAGTCTAAAGAATGCAGTTCTGTGATTGTACAGTCGACGCCATAAATATATTGTTTACACTTTAGTACCTTGTCTCTTTAGCGTCATGTTTAAACTGCCATTTGAAATTGTCATAGCGGGTAAAGTGACGAGGTACTAAAGTGTAAACACATTTATGGCGTCAACGGCGAAAAATGAAAATGTATGGCCGAGACAAAACATGGTTTTACGCTCTCCTGTAAAATTACCTCAGTGTCACTTGCTGGGTTTTGAAATCGGGCAGGCGTATTATTGGAAACAAATATTTCTTACGTTAAAAACATAATAAATTTCAGTACTAATAATTCACAAGGCTCTTAAGCCTGAGCAAGAATAAATTTCGACCGATAATGGCCCACCATATCTCGTCGAGAATATATATCCTTTTAAATTGTGAAATTCACTGCGTATTTTAATGTCTGGTGCCACTGACTGGGATCTGGGAACATTCTGCATGAGGTTCTGGGAATTGGGCATTGAAAGTGTTAAGGTGAGTTTGGTTTTCCGTTTTATAAATCCCTATGGATTTTATGTATTGCTTTTTAATGTTTGGCAAATTAGGGGGACATTTGACTTTTTTTCCAACGTAGGCAATAAAGTGAAAAAAAAAACTAAAGCCCCATAGATGTAGGAAAACAGATCCCGTGTAGATAAATGTCAAGCGTACCACTTTTTTCTTCTGTGTACAACACAACTTGCACACAATATTATTGATAAACCGCACATCACTGACTGTAAACTCACGCACACTAATGCAGACTCACACATTGATACATCTAAAAAGTGGTAACATTTTGAAATTCAATAGAAAGCGGTCATATTGGGTGCCGCTTGAAATATCGACAGACGATTCATCGAAAGCTACATTACGTCGAATTTCATTTCATCGAAAGCTATTTTCTCATGAAGCCATATTGTTTTCAGGTTATCTATATCATTGATTACGTAGGTTAGGTTAGATTACACTTGTGACAATCAAAAAAATATTGCACCTGCATGTGGAAATGCCTGTCGATGAAATGAAAATTCGACGTAATGAAGCGTTCGATGAAACGTTAGTCGATATTTCAAGGGTAAACCATATGTAGACGACTCTTTTTGTCCCCTTATATTTTTTTTTTTTTTTTTATTTTAAAGGCATTTGTAACAGGTGCGAAGATTTTTATATTCCCTCTATGCTTTCTTACCACTATGTAATAACCATACTGACAGAAGTACCTAAGGGCGTCGGTAGCCTAGTAGCTGGGGAGGTCGACTCGTGATCGTGAGGTACCGAGTTCGAATCCCCGCGGTCATGTACCAATGAGTTTTTCCAACTAAAGTGCATTATCCGATGCTCTTACAGTGAAGGAAATCGTGAGGACACTTGCACATTCAAACAGCTGGCTGTATAAGAGGGTAATTGTACAAAATAGCCTAAAAGGTTCGAAGTGTATCCGAAAGAACCCATCTGTAAGATAAGATAAGATAAGATAGAATTATCAAAAGGACTAGTCAGATACACGGACACACTAACACATATACATATATTAAACTTCCCCTCCCCCACTTTTGCGTTGGGGGTTCAAAGCAAGGAAGTGCCGACAAAATCCTATCCTACTAATAATTATAAATGGTAAAATTCGTGTGTGTGTGTGTGTGTGTGTGTGCGTAGTTATTTCACGCTGCAACGGCTGGACTGATTTGGATGAAATTTAAAATGGAGATAGCTTATACCCAGGATTAACACATAGGCAACATTTAATCAAGGAATAACGATAATCGAGGTCTACGCGGACGAAACAACGGGTAGAAGCTAGTACCATACATACATACATTAAATCACGCCTGTTTCCCAGAGGGGTAGGCAGAGACCACTTCTTTCCACTTGCTACGATCTTGACAAAGGGCATTGGGTAAATTTGTTTGAAGAATATTGTCTTTTTTTTTCCAGCTGCCACGGATGATTTTAATTGATTGATTTTTATTTCTTAAGTGCATCGGAGCCGAGATATTTAAGATTTAAGTGTTCAATTTTTCGTACTAAAAGTACACCTAGGTAAGAATATTAAATATCTCGGCTCCGATGCACTTAAGAGTATAACATTACATAACAAAAAATGTTTATTTTGAATTATTCTATCATAATTTACCACTTTTACTAATGGCCGCTCACCTTGAAAATGTATGACTTTTACAAATGACAACACTTTTACCCAAACCCCTTTCTTTCGCTTCTTCCACATTCATATCGAGTCATGCACGCACGTCGGTTTCGGGTACTTAAGATTCGGCCCTTTTTAAGCTAGTATAAATTAAATTAACCAAAACTCGGTGTTACACCCAACAAAACGTGCCTGAGCAGAATATTTTCCCAATACAAAAGGCAGTCTTGGGTCGGCTCCGGGGTGTACACAGCCAATACAAATATTGTCATAACTTGGGGATTTGTTTAATGTGACACGGCGTCGCTTTGTCTTGGGTCATAGAGTAAAGAACAGAAGCGACGCGTATTTTTGTCAGACGCGAAATAAGGGTGTTAGGTCAACGTGTATCAGTGTTTGTTTGTGGCATCGTAGCTCGCAAATTGATAGGCCGATTTGGATGCGATTTTTTAAACAAAGCTAGTTTAATTGTAATGGTTTTTAATTTTCTGAAGCTCGTTATATTGTTTTACATTCAATAAAAAAAATGGGATCGCTGTTGTATCAGGGGTTTCTATTTCTACTATTGAATAAAAGTAAGTTTTTTTTTAAAGCATTCTAAAATCGCATAATACGTCAGTTAGGTTAGGTTCAACGGTTACGTTCTTAAGACTGCAATCTTAAGAACCCAAATACGTTTCCAACCCTGAGGATTAAGATGGAATGGCTCTATTCCAGTAATTTAATATTTTACAAAAACAACAGAGATCCTAGTACGGATGCATAGATGTAAATAGTGAAAACAATAAAGATGGAACCAGTAATAAACAAAGACCAATATGATAGACACTTGATTCTTATGTTACAGAAGATAGGGTTAAGTAATTCGTTTATTTTAAGACAATTAATTTATATTTATGACCTTGTTATCTTTTCAATAAAAGTTAAGGTGTCATTTAAGTATACTATCTATAGTAGTATAGTAGTGTTATCCATTAACCTACCGCCAAACAGCAGTGTTCGCATTGTTGTGTTCCGGTTTGGGGATAAGACAGCCGGTGAAATGACTGACATAGAGGCATTCCAACCCTGAGGACTAATCCTCAGGGTTGGCAACGCATTTGCAGTCTTAGGATTGCATTGCAGTCTTGTGAATGCGAATGTCTATGGGTCACAGTTTCCACTTACCATCAGGTGGCCTGTGTGCTCGTTTGACTTATGTATGCTTTAAAAAAAAAACAACAATAGATTTAAGTTATCGTATCTAACCATTATGGATTTATAATCTGAAATAAAAATTGGTGTTGGTGCCTATAGCCTTCCTCGATAAATGGGCTATCTAACACTGAAAGAGAGCAAACAAACAAACTCTTCAGCTTTATTATATTAGTATAGATAATAGGGTAAAGTCACCAGCGGTCAGCCAGATACCAGTAGTCGACCCTATATGAGTGCGAAGAGTGGAAAATATATATTTCGTACTCTTCCAAGTATAGGCAGAGGCCAACTACAGGTCTCTGGCTGACCACTACTGGTGACTTTACCCTATAGATTGTACCTAATACTTGTCGTAACCACCGACGTATACTTTTATGGCTTGACACGTGAGTAGAGTGACAGCTTTTTCATTATAATCTAAACAAAGTCGCTGACTTGTTGTTTGAAAAGTAAATACAAACATTGACATAATTCGGGAGATTTGTTTGACACGCAATGTTTTGTCTTGGTCATAGAGAAACCAAACAGAGCGTTAATCATTAATAACAATTTTAATGATTATGATTAATGATTAAGAGATATTTGTCTCTCGTTAAAAAATGTGTAAATTTAAAGTAATTTCGGTTAATTGTTTTTCCCAAGACGCTAAAAAAATATTAATGTCTTTTTAATACTAACAGTAAGTTCTGTGTAAATATAATAATATATTTGACACGATGGACCAATAGATAATAATGATATGTTTAATCCTCCTCTCAAAATGTACCCTGTACGATCACGGAATTTACTTAATGTACCACTATAGAACGTTGTCGCATAAAACCAACAATTAATTCTTGTTATTTCCATCTCGTCTCTTGACGCTATCGTTGTGACAAGGTTCCATGGTGGATCAATATTTAATATCCTTGATGTTACCTCGCTGTAGTTTGAATACGCTACAGCTCACCTACCTTAATATGAATCAAGTATTTTTTTTCTATTTCTACGATTTAATCCTAATTGCATGACAAGCACTCAAAAGTACATACATACATACATACCTCCACGCCAGTAATTCCACAGTACAGACAGAGCTACGGAATTACCTAAAACTTTAGAAACTTGATGATAATTAATTCAAAAGTACCTTTAAATTATTTTACGAGAAACTTTTCATACGTACAAAAGCATTGTTTCTAAAAGTTAAAATTACTCCATTTTATTTTTCAAAGGAAAATTAAGTCTGTGATTTTAATCTTTGATGCGCTGCGGGCGTCAGATAAGCTAGCCAAATAGTGAGGTAATCTCCGCGCTAGTTTTATGAGTTTATTACTGGGGGTAAACGACCTCTCGTATTTGGTCGGATTGGATTAATGCGGTACCAACGGCGCCAACTGAATTTGGCTGGGTTGCAAAGTGAAATGAAAATAATGAATTTTTGAGACAAACCTTGTTTCTACTATAGAACTATATTTATATAAGTAAATCAGTACCGACCCGCCCTCGCTTCGCTTCAGATTCTGTGAGTTTTCTGTAACACCCGTACATAAAACAGAATTTATCATACATTAAAACCTTCCTCTTGAATCACTCTATCTATTAAAAAAACTGCATCAAAATCCGTTGCATAGTTTTAAAGATCTAAGCATACAATAGGGACAGACAAAATTTACTTTTGACATGTTCTTTAAGTTCTTTCTAAACCTCTTTTAAACAGCTGTACCATAAATTATAACAAATAGACATAACACGGTCTGACCCACATTTAATTTTATAACAATCGACAGTTGACATAACTGTCGGTTTAAATAATGCATAAAACAATGCATTCGAACAGTTCAAAGGAACGCGTCATTATGTCAGCATTGTCATTTCAATTGCTATCGAAATTACCATAAAGTACCGTACACACCTGACTAAATAAAATTCAAAAATTGAATCCATCGCCAACTTTATTTTACACACGGCAAAATTCATTACTAACAGTTTTTCATACACCGTTTGATATAACCGATAGATGTTCGCGACACGATCGCCGGTAAATGTAACTTTGTAATCTCGTAATAAAGAACGCGTGGACAAGCAAACGCGATGTCTATCGAACAAACATTTGACGGTTGCGACTGTTCGTTTACAAATACTGAGATGGGTAAGACAGACGGGCGGTTGAAGCGACTTGAGTTTTTTTTTTATTGCAGGATAGTTTTTGTTATCTATGACATAATTCATTAATACATTAACCTAATAAATAAATTTACATTTTAGTTTCCTATAATCGTAGTACTTTTGTATGAAGACTGTATTTATTCCTACATAAACGTGACATTGTTGTCATTGGAGTGAATGATTAGTGTGTGTGTGTGTTTTTTTAATGAATAATATTATAACAGTGTACTTATAGTATTGTTTTCAATATTGCATGCCTAAAATAGGCAGAACATAAGCACATCCTGTTACACTAAGAACAGGCTGTACCTACCGTGTTCCTGCAATGAACGCCTTTGTTTTTGTCTTTATGCTAAGTGCGTAGTTTATAGGAATGAAAATTTTAAAAAGGTACAACGTTGATAGTAGTGTCGCAAAGATAAAAAGGAGGCAATTAAGAAACCCAATGGCCCTTTTGGGTACCTACCTAAGATATCACAACGATACCATGTAAAAACAATCAAAGAAACCACTTCTTTCCTTTTTTGTATCCAGAAACAATTGACATTAAAAAAAGAACATTAAAAAAATAAGAATCAATAAAACCAATGCTTATTAATTCGTTAAACAATCGGAGATGCCACGAAACAAGCACGAAAAATTACAGTAGTTTTTTTTCCGTTTTCCTCTTAAATTAAATAAAAAAGCAGCGTTTCCCCCGCCCGTGTGCTCCCTAGATTCGTTAGCCCAGCGTTCGCACCGCTAATGTACATTCCACCTAACTTTATCACTTCCTTCTAACTGTTCTTAAGCTTTTACTTTGTGAAATATGCTTATGAAAGTTCCATGTTGTGCTGAGAGCTTTGTTATGATTTTTGGGAGCATTTAAGTCGAGGGCTATGGTAATGTGGAGCTTATTGTTGGGGATATAAGAGTAATTAGTGCTCGTAGTTACCTTAATCTCAGTACATGAAAATAAATCTTTAAAAAAAATATGTTATTCTCAACTAAGCTCGGAAATGTATGCGTTAGTGTCACGAAATGGAGACATGAAGTTTCTTGTTTACGGCTCCCTACATTAGCCTAGGCCAAGTCTTGAGATTGCCATTGTAAGATTGCAGACTTGAGATTACCATCGTAAGATTGCAGTCTTGAGGTTGCTATTGTAATATTGCAGTCTTAAGTTTACCATTGTAATATTGCAGTCTTGAGATTGCCAAAGTAATATTGCAGTCTTGAGTTTACCATTGTAATATTGCAGTCTTGAGATTGCCTTCGTAAGGTTGCAGTCTTGAGATTACCATCGTAAGATTGCAGTTTTGAGATTGCCATCGTAATATTGCAGTCTTGAGATTGCCCTCGTAATATTGCAGTCTTGAGATTGCCATCGTAAGATTGCAGTCTTCAGGTTGCCATCGTAATATTGCAGTCTTGAGATTGCCATTGTAATATTTTGCAGTCTTGAGATTACCAAAGTAATATTGCAGTCTTGAGATTGCTTTCGTTAGATTGCAGTCTTGTGATTACCATCGTAATATTGTAATCTTGAGATTGCCATCGTAATATTGCAGTCTTGAGATTACCATCGTAATATTACACTCACATGGCTTGAGAAAAGCACTATACAATCCTCGGCCGGAGCGGAGATTGATTTCCTACTACGACGGCCGTCTACCCCAAACTCGTCCTTAAATCCCTTACTTCACGGCCTCTAAAGTAATGTATTATATTTAGCCTATTCTATTTACTAAATAATAAAAATTGTGAAAGTTTTTGAGGATGTTTGTATGTCAATGTCACTCAATCACGCTAGAAAGGCTGAGCGGATTTGGGTGAACTTTGGCCCACTCTCTGAATAAGCAAGAATCTTTTTGAATGGAAAATTGATTGATTCCCGAAGGAATTAAAATAAAATAAACTATGAGAATGAAATAAGGTAAAAAATAATGTTCGTAATTAAAGTTCAAAAATTCAAATTCAAAATTTAAAATATTTATTCAGTAAATAGGCCAAGTGAGGGCTCTTTTACACGTCGGTAATATAGGGTGAGTCTACCAGCGCTTCGGACAAGACCATCATTGCGGAGAAGAAGCGCCGCAAGAAACTCCAGCAGAAGGTCATTTTTTAAATCATAAAAACATAGTAGTACTTTAAACAAATTTACATTAAGTAAAGTAAGTTACATTAGGTAATAAAGTAATAAATAATAAATTCTTAAAACTACCAAAATAAGATCATTACAAATGTAAGGTCAATAAACCTTAAACTTAAAAAAAAACTATGAGACCAACTTGACGAGGTCTCGAGGAAGGTCTTTTTTGAATAGTTATATTTTAATAATAATTACAATAGTAACAAACATTTATCTAAAAAACAGCAACCAAATAGGTCTATCCATTTAGAATCTCCAATTGTACATAAACCACCCCTCTTTTAGTCGGGGGTTGATAATAATATAAGCAGGAATGGAGCAAACATCATAGAGAATGTCACAAACAACCCAATCAATTACCCCGGAGGCAGAGCAGACGTCAGCTCCTAGATATACTCCAGCGCTTTGTTTTGGTAAACCGCGGGAATGGAGGCTTTTAGGGACACTATACTAGGTTATTATAATGTACTTTAGACGACGCAATTAGTGACCCTGCCTAGCTAGCGGTCCTGGTTTGAAATTCCGATCAGGGTAAATATTAATGTGATGTGAGATTATTTTGTTTCTTAGTCTTTCTTCTAAGTATGTTAATAAAGTATTTGTTTATCCATTAAAGTATTTATATCGTTATCTAATAAGTACTCATAGTACTAGCCATATTTGTGTGAGATTTTGCCCTGAGATTTATTTATTTGTCTTAATATTGTATATCTATAATATTTTATACAAAAATGAACCCCTATTTCTTGATAATTCTGTAACCACATTTTGCACAATGAGTCTAATATTTTTGCCAGTGTATTTTGTGACAGATCGCAAGCCCATCGCCTAACAATACTACAAGCCTTTATTCCCTTCATTAGGTACTTAATTATTTTTTTTATGTTGTAAAACAACCCTTATCTATACAGTTCAAAAGGAAAGACGGACAGACAACATAAGCGGCCCATTTACCTCTGGTTACATACGGAGCACACAGATACATTGACCGTACATAACCTTATTACTCATATTGTCCTGGTAATTATCAACAATCGAGCTAAGCATTATGCTCTGTAATCAGGCTTCCGTTTCCGGACAGACAGACACAAATATGATTAGCGTCAGTGCTGTAATACAGCTGCATTGGGAGTTGGGAATGCACCAGTTAGCTGTAATTAGATCGATCTGAGTCATTCCTTAGGGACTCTTCCGCTAACCCAGGGTAGTGATTCTGTAAACAACGCCGGTCGTGCGGATACTGTCGAGTGATATCCAAGCGGCGAGATTAAGTAGTCCCGTCAGTGCGAACAAAACACATTGTAGCGCGTGCATTTTCAATTAAGCAGCCTTATACGTTCGACCCATCGTGCTGCTAAATTGAAAATGCACGCGCTACAATGTGTTTTGTTCGCACTGACGGGACTACTTAATCTCGCCGCTTGGATATCACTCGACAGTCCGCACGACCGGCGTTGTTTACAGAATCACTTCCCTGGTATAGTCCACCGAAACCAGGGGCCGTAATTTAGCTTCGATTATCGCGTGACAAAGTTTGGATAAGGCATCCGTCACCTTCTGACACGGAAATAAGTATGAGAGTGACGGATGCTTTATCCAAACTTTGTCATGCTGGTAATGAAAACGATTTAAAATGATTGATTGAACAGCAGCAAAACATCCTTTTTGGGTGACTTTTTTCTAGCCTATTTAATATTATAATTGTTTTGTACTACGAATAACATATTTTTCAAACTGCAGCAGCGGTGTTCGCATTGTTGTGTTCCGGTTTGGGGATAAGACAGCCGGTGAAATGACTAGCAAAGAGGCATTCCATCTTATTCCTCAGGGTTGGCAACGCATTTGCAGTCTTAGGATTGCATTGCAGTCTTGTGAATGCGAATGTCTATGGGTCACAGTTTCCACTTACCATCAGGTAGCTTGACGACGCGATAGCCTAGTTGGTAGTGACCCTGCCTACGAAGCTAGAGGTCCTGGGTTCAAATCCCGGCAAGGGCAGATATTTGTGTGATGAGCGCAAATATTTGTTCCTGAGTCATGGATGTTTTCTATGTATTTAAGTATATATTTATCTATATAAGTATTTATATCATTGTCTAGTACCCATAGTACAAGCCTAGAGCTTAGTTTGGGACTAGGTCAATTGGTGTGACATAGTCCCCTGATATTATTATTATTATTATTATTATTAGCTTGTGTGCTCGTTTGTCTTCTGTATGCCATAAAAAAAAACATGAACAGTTTTCGTATGACAAAATATTTTTTAACGCGTGAATACATTTATATCTTATCGAATGTTAGATTCATTGTTTTATATAATGCTAGGTTAAGTTTTAAAATTGTATATTTAAAAAACGACTAACTGTTGAGTTTCTTGCGGCGCTTCTTCTCAGCAGTGGTCTCTTGCGAAGCGCTGGTAGATTTTTGACGTGTAAAAGTGCCCGTGCGGCCTACTTACTGAATAAACATCTTTTATCTTTTTTTTTATCTTTTAGTCAGTTATGTCCTCAATTTTTAAAACGACTCTACATAAAATCCGTGTTAAAGCACAGGATCTTCTCCGCATACTTCACATGCAAGAATAATTTACAAAACACGAAGAACGTACGAACCGTGCCAAATGTGGCTTGCCAGGAATGTGCCGGAAATTATGTCAACGGTGCAAGGAACAGGTATTTTGGGAGGAAAAACATTCGGGGCCGCCCTAGGCGTACTTTTTTGAGTCAAATCGGTGAAATACTGGAAAAGGGCCGAATCTTAAGTACCCGAAACCGACGTGCGTGCATGACTCGATGTATGAATGTGGAAGAAGCGAAAGAAATTTGTCAAGATCGTAGCAAGTGGAAAGAAGTGGTCTCTGCCTACCCCTCTGGGAAACAGGCGTGATTTAATGTATGTATGTATGTATGTAAACATTCGAGGGTAAGTCACTGAGATAATTCGCAAACCAGTTTGTGACACCCCTGGGACAGCGCAGTGACGCACAGTTTGGGAACTACTACTTTAATTAAAAAAAAAAACAAAATTCAAAATATTTATTCAGTAAATAGGCCACTTGAGGGCCACTTGATTTTTTTTTTTTTTTTTTTTATGTCATAGAGAAGACAAACGAGCACACAGGCCGCCTGATGGTAAGTGGACACTGTAATATGGAGTGAATCTACCAGCGCTTCCGACAAGACCATCATAACCACAAAACGCATAGCGTTACAAATTTTACCCACAATAGACCTGGCATTGAGTTCCTCGTACTGAATACCTTAACCTATTTCTCTCATGTTTAATAATCAGTGTTCGGAATTTTCACGGCAAAACAAAAGACTGTCGCAAATTTACTAGGGTCAGAAATAATTTTTCATCGATATCGAGAATTACTATGGAATATTTTATAATTTAAAATAATATGCAAAAAAAAAAACAGTAATTCACAGATCATTCAGTGTACATAAATGGCTTTATAGTGATAAACGGAACCGTTTACTCCCAGAGAACGTCGAAAAATTAGTGACTATCTACTCTTATCACTATCAGAAACCAAATAAAATGGCATGTGCTGCTGTGTGTACTGATGTGGATTTTGAAGAAGAAATTGAATCTGTTTCGATATAACTTTACACAAACCTAATGTATTTTATAATATATTTATATTTATTTGGTGGACCATTATTTATTTTACTATCGATATCGATGAAAAATTATTTCTTACCCTAGTAAATTTGCGACAGTCTTTTGTTTTGCCGTGAAAATTCCGAACACTGTTAATAATACTCGTAATCAGATAATTTGCGTGATGAATTTTGGTTGCATTATTCAGTAAAAGCTTTTAGTACATATTTTACTGAAAATACTGAATATCGTATTTCTTCTGGTAATAACGAAGTGTTCATTATAACCAGAGATCGGAATTATGGGCGTCATTACTCGCAATAATGTGGACATGACTCCAAATTTAATCAAATCAAATAATTAATTACCCGCCGTGTGGCTGCCGGCTAAGAATAGTGCCACTCCATGTCTTCTCATGAAAGTCGTGAGAAGCCACTAAGGAAATAAATGCTTACAGCTTATATTTTGTGACAGGTTGCAAGCCCATCGCCTAACAGTAGGCGATGGGCTTGCAACCTGTCACAAATATACCCTGGTAATGTGGTTACAAAATGAACAACGAGTTTTTAATTGTTGGTAATTCTGTAGCTAGGAATGAAGGCGCAGAGGTATTAAGTATGTGTGTAGGTACCTTCAACATAAACCCTGCAAGGGATTAATGTAATTTAATTTATTTAATTAAAATCTTTGAAGTCATGTCCACATGAGCATAACGTTTAACTCATATTGCTTCTGTTTACAATGGAACGCTTATTGGTTGAAATTTAGGTACTACCAAATATCTATGCGATGAAAATACTTTTCCAGCTTTTGATATATTCATATTCAAATTCCTGAAAAATGGTTTTAACGTTTTAATAAAGTGAGAAGTTTAAATAATTAGAGAAATAAATGGTTTTACTTTAAGGCCCACTTGCGTGGACCAGAGTTAGCGTCTTAACCCGAGGTTAGGCGGCAAACCACGTACAAAAGTAGACGCTTAACTCTGGGTTAAGGGCTAACTCTGGCCCGCGCAAGTGGGCCTAAATAAATACTTACAATTATGGGCTCTACTCTACTCGTTCAAATGATATTCCATTTGACATGATACCGTATTGTCTTTAACTTGGCCGCTTTTACCGTCATGTAAATAAGAGCTATCGTAACTAAATAATTTTGGGGCTTTGAATGACTTGACTAAATCTACACTAAATAATAATAAACAATATGAATATAATACAAAAAGAGGAAATATTTGTATTTTTGTATGTTTGTAAAGAAGACACTTACAAACTACTGGACCATTTACAAAAAATATTTTAGCTTTAGATTGCATAATTATCCCTGTGTAACATAGGTCACTTTTTATCCCGAAAAATTTAACGGTTCCCGTGGGATGTTAAAAATACGAATTCTATACGGACGAAGTCGCTGGCAGAAGCTAGCTAGATATACAAAGAAAGTATCCCTATACAGGACGATAACAAATTTTAACTACAAAATGGCAACGTCCTACCTATTCACGTATTTCATTCACGTTGATTCACTTTGTGAATTCACAAAAAAAATTGAACAACGCATTTGCCGTTGTGTAAGATTGTTACTTCCTTGTTTGTCTGCTCATCAAATTGCGCCCAAATATCGACACCTACGACAATTACGCTCATTTGTCTGTTTGTACAACTGTATTTTTTGATACTTTTATTGGTTTGGAAGAAAGTTTTAAGCAAGAAAATGTATGGGTTCTGTGTAGACGAGTATTAATATCTACAATAAAGCATGAATTAAGGGATCACAGATAAATGACAGTTTTTCACGCTTTGTAAATAAATAAGCGACGATTTCAGACGGCAAAAATTAAGCAAAATATAGTTTTCAAATATAATATAAAAAAATAGGCCATAGTCACTTTTTAACATTCAAATTCAAATTCAAATTCATTTATTGCAAGTCATATTACAGGTATATAGATGGAATTACATGGAAGGTATACATTATGACACCCTGCAAGGGCGTAGCCACTTAGGACAGAACGGCTAGGACCTAATTAATAGAATAAAATATTAGCTACGAATATTGCACAAATCAATAATTCTTACATAACTTATTTTTAATTATGTATTATAGTTTTATATATATATTTTTCCCATTTATTTACATTAAACTTTCCTAGCACAAAAACTAACCTATTCTATTTACATGTAATAAACTCAACGTTTAATTAAAATATGTAATTTATAAACTAGAGGCAGTGACTCTGTTCACACATATGTTTATTGTTGTTTAAAAGTGTTCGAATTACTAAAAAAAAAAACATTTTTGACTAAGGATCTCGTTACCAAATTTTTCATTTTTAGCATTTAATTTATTCGTGAAGACTTAACTAACAGACACACATTTTACATATTAATGTAATAGTTAATTTTCATTATCAATAATAATCAAGCACATTACGCAGCGTACTTTATAGTCTTGAGCTCTCGAATCGCCATCTTAGAAGGGCCGTATTAATAAACTCATCTTGGGTGAAAGGCCTATCAAAAGATACGTCAAAGTAAACGTCAAACCATAGAACACTGTCATTTTTGACACATCTCAAGACGAGCATTAGAGTTGAGATTAGTTTCCAGTATTTCTCCGATTTGATTTGAAAAAGTACGCCTAGGGCGCCCCCTTCCGACCCTCCCACTTACTTCCGATCTGTATATCTCTTTCGTCAATCTTCTTTCATCCATTTTTTCCAAATGACCGAACCATCGAAGCGTGCCCATTTCAATCTTAGTCACTACATCATCTTTTACGGCTGTATTAATAAACTCATCTTGGCTGAGAGGCCCATCACAAGATACGTCAAAGTAAACGTCAAACCATAGAACACTGTCATTTTCGACGCATCTCAAGACGAGCATTAGAGTTGAGATTAGTTTATTAATACGGGCCTAAGTCTTCATGTTAGATGTAATCGTCATTTATTTGAACTGATTTTTTTACTCTATTACAACGCATCGAATAAGAGCTAATATTTAAAATTTCCACAAACTCCACTGATCCCTAAACCAATTACGAATGAAATAATATCACGATACATTCAAAACTTAACTTTATATCGCTGCTTTTAAGAGCAACGTTCATTCGACACGAATGACGTATTTCTAGTCTCATACAATGTAACTTTAAAATGAAAGCAACTAAGTACATTTTCCTTTAACCATTTTAGTCTAAAGCATTCGTTTGAACGAGCAAATAATGCTCAAAGCTTGTTTACTAAGCCTTATTGCTAGCAACAGTAGGTTCTGTTTTCAATAGCAAAGAGTGAGTTAAAATGCAGTAGTAAATGTTTGCCGAAGGTGCGATAAGTACGAAATGCTGTTTAGTGGTTTATTTGATGGCTTTATAGGTCGTTACGACGTTTTGGTAATTGTATTTTCTATCAATTTATTATGTTATTGAAATATGAAAAGAGAACAAGTGTCATTTATGTACGGTCAGGAGCGTTAATGTGGGAACCATTTCAAGAAAAATATGCTTGAAGTCGTCAATGTCAGTAGAGATCGTCATTTGTAACTTTGAGGAAACTCAACCTTATTGTTGTAGAATGTCAGATTGACTTTGGACCTAAGGTGGGTACCAAATTAAATCTCGTGACTGTACATGTGTACATACTATAATATTTTAGGAGCCCCCTGTATGGTGAAATGTTGACCATTAAGAATGATTTGAAAAAACATTGGATAATGAATACTGCACGTATTTACCTAACCTGTACCTAACTTGTAGATTTTATTTTAACTGCAAGCATTATCGACGGAACATCTAGTTCCTGCTATTTTATTATAGTACATTGTGTATCAAGGGTGGTAAAGAAAGAATTACAAACGAGAGTCTGTCAGAAGCCCGAAGCCGAAGCCTTTAATGACTCGAGCTTTGTATTTCCTTTACTGAAAAAGTTGTAATGAAAATAAATTCTATGTAGCTTTAAAAACTTCTTTAGTTCGTAGTGATTCTAATCATGCAAAAAAACACAAAAAAAAAAAGAATTAATACATGAACTTAGGGGTTTTCAGTAACATGGACATAAGGAAAAATGACAAAAATTCCGATTAAAATGATCAATATCTCGGAAACTAAAAACAATTGCTGAACATTGCGAATGTCTATGGGTCACAGTTTCCACTTACCATCAGGTGGCCTGTGTGCTCGTTTGTCTACTAGATGCCATAAAAAAAAAAAAAAAAAAAAAAAAAAAAACTTACATGGGGGTTAAATCGATAGCTTATGAGCTGCTCTATCACCCCCTCAAAGCAGCTGTCGAACTAGCTACCAAACCCCCTGTATAATGGTTCTATTATACTAGTTCAGATCTTTACTGTTTCAGTGATGTGTTATAAAAGAAATACAATATTGTAATATCACCAAAATTCATTTCTCTTATTGACAAGAGATAAGAAACCATATTTTAATTATTTTCAAGGCAAATTCAGAGTGTATTTTATGCTTAGTTAATTAATTATTTAAATTAAGACAGCCTTTGATAAAAAACTAAATATAATACACATTCTATAACGTAATCGTTTTCTTTGTTTCAGGTAATTTTACTGGAGTCTACAAGTTCTTCCAAGGGAGAAGGAGAAAGAATAAGGATTTGATGAAAATTCAATTATACTGTTTAGTTATTAGAAAGTTGTATACAGCACTAGCGACCTGCCCTCGCTTCGCTTCTGTTTATGTGAGTATGATTATATAGCCTTCCTCGATAAATGGGCTATCTAACACTGAAAGATTTTTTCAAATCGGACCTGTAGTTCCTGAGATTAGCGCGTTCAAGCAAACAAACAAACAAACAAACAAACAAACAAACAAACTCTTCAGCCTTATAATATTAGTACAGATAATAATGATAATTAAATCGACACTCATTGTTAACTCACTTTGTAAACAGAATTGCCACATCGCATTGTGTACCGTAAAATGTGCCTACTTTGCTCCCCCCTGGGTAATTATGCTCCATGGTTATATTGAGGTAATCTGTATTGAAAATCATTCCATTGCTTTCATTTACTTCGTAGCTGGATGTATACATCGATTCTTTTAAGCAAATTTGACATCAACCTTGACTTATAAGGTAGCAAACGAAATAGTCACTATGGAGCATAGTTACCCATGGGGGAGCAAAGTAGGAACATTTTACGGTACTTACTAAAATACATGTTGATACGAATGCTTTGTGACCAAAACTCGAACATCCTGTAGGTTACATTTGTCATGTCCTATAGTGCTACTTATTTGAATAGTGAAACACAAACGCACACTACCAACCAAAGGCAAAAAATAACCATATTTATGAAGGCCTTAAAGTACGGTTAAACTATTCTTTTGTTGGGACCGCAGAATATTCAGTGAATTTTTAGCAGAGTATCTTCAACTTTATTAAAGTTTATATCCAGCGCAGAGTTTCTTCTAAAAACTTACACAGGGTGATATAAATACGAAACGGCTAAAAACCTGCATCATCAAATATAAGCATAGTCAAAATAATATGTCTACCTATTGACCCATTTTTCTAAACATAACACCCGTATTGCATATTCATCCGTAAAAGTGTACGTTAAAATAGATTTTTGCCTGACACAGCTGGGTACCCCCAAAAGGGTTTGGTAAAAAAGGGTTTTTATCATATGATTGATCACATTTGCGTAGATAAACTGAAAAAGTACGTCCTGTTCGAGTTAAAAAAATAATATTTAACGAACGGGCACCTTCCACATGTCATTTTATAGCATTTTATTTGTATTTTTTAAATTCCTTCCATTTTACTGCAGCAATAATAAGAATAAGAATAACAAAAGAAAAGTTTTATTGCCACACACAAAGAAAATTTACATAAACAGTATTTATAATTTAGGACTTTTATTAAATTGTCTCGGTCGAGTGACACACACACACAAACACACACTAATAATAATAAACACAATACCTCTGCTTGCTCAACTCAACAATGTATGTATGTAAGTGGTTACCGTAGCCTATTAACGTCTGCAATTCCAAAAGTGTCGCATGCGCATTGCCGAAACTAGAATTCTATTGTATCTATTTAATTTCAAGTCGAGAGTGAATATGAAATTCGTTGAAAAGCATTTATCTTCGACTACATTGTCACTAACTTCCAAGTATACTTATCTCAGAAACCAACGTCAACCCGCCTAGGGCTGATAGAGCAGCTCATAAGCTATCGATTTAACCCCCATGTATGTTCAGCAATTGTTATTAGTTTCAGAGATATTGATCATTTTAATCGGATTTTTGTCATTTTTCCTTATGTCCGTGATACAAGAAACCCCTAAATTCATGTAAGTATTTATACTTTTTTTTTCAGTGTTTTCTTGCATGATTAGAATCACTGTGAAATAAGGAAGTTTTTAAAGCTACATGCCATATTTTTTTTCATTACAACTTTTTGAGTAATCGCACAGAGTTACTTTCTCCATACTAAGGGAACCCCGCGTTTGTTTTTCACCAAGTATGGAAAACCAAACTTTGTGTGTTTTCTCAAAAAAATGTAATGAAAAAAAAATGGCATGTAGCTTTAAAAACTTCCTTATTTTCACAGTGATTCTAATCATGCAAGAAAACACTGAAAAAAAAAGTATAAATACATGAATTTAGGTGTTTCTCGTATCACGGACATAAGGGAAAATGATAAAAAAACCGATTAAAATGATCAATATCTCGGAAACTAATAACAATTGCTGAACATACATGGGGATTAAATTGATAGCTTATGAGCTGCTTTATCAGCCCTAGGCGGGTTGACGTCGGTTTCTGGGACACCCAGTATATATAAAATGAATGTTTGTCTGTATGCCCTTTACAGAATTGCAAACTATGCATTTGATCATGTGATCTTCAGCAAAGTGTTGTGCATGAGTCTACATACGAAGGTTTCTGAGTTGGTACGACATAACAACGCGCACACGGTACAGCTAGTTCTTTATAAAATAAAACACTTTCTTAGAAACTGCTCCGATCTTAAAATGCGTGGGCAAGAGATCGTATCACATCAACTTCACTATTCCTTTTTATTGAATGATCTAACTGATACAAAGTTCAATAAAGGTTTAATTCTTCATTCCATACCAAAAGCACCATATTGAGTCTATTTTGAATAGAATTATACATACCGGGCACTGGAGATGCGGAATAGTTACAAAGTCATGTGATTGTAGCAAACGATACCGTCGAAATTACAAACGTTGTTTAACTGCATTTGTTTAATGGAAATGGGGCCATTTTGAACATTTCATTTTACTTATTTTATTTCTGTTTCTTTATGACTAGACTAGTGACCCGCCCTCGCTTCGCTTCGGTTTATGTGAGTATGATATATAGCCTTTAACCTTCCTCAATAAATAGGCTATCTAAGAATGAAGGAATTTTTCAAATCGGACCAGTAGTTCCTGAGATTAGCGCGTTCAAGCAAACAAACAAACAAACTCTTCAGCTTTATAATATTAGTAGAGATTTCCTTCTAAATATAGGGAATACTAGTAGCAGGAGAGCCCACTCTACTAAAAGCAATCAGATCAAAATACATAAATAAATAAAAACGTATAAGTTGGTACTTACAATGAAATCGTAGGAAATAAATATCACGGACAATGCCACACAAAACTAAGCTTTGGCTTGCGCTATGGGTAAAGGATATAACTTAAAGAGAGAAATAAATACTTAAATACATAAACATCCATCAAGTACTCGCGCTCATCAGTCATCACACATACATTTATCCATGGGTACTTACCTATTATATTTAACGAACGTATATTTTGGCATTTGGCTAAGGACCAAAAAGTTGGCCACGCTAACTCAATCAATTCAATTTACTATGTAACTTTTCCGTTGTGACACGAAAATTTGCCATACAATTGAAGGGATACTTTTCGTCGCACAACGGAACTTTTTTCGTCTTCAATGTTTGTATGGTTAACTGCACTTAACTGTGGTCCATCTTTTTGATCCTCACCCATTTCTCACTGTATGATTTTTTTTTGGTGGTCACACACAAAGTTAACCTAACATAACCTACGTACAGATATTGTAGTGAATAATCCTTTCCTATCGTTTTTTGTCGCATATGTTCGTATTTATCTAGCTTTCTCAATCAATATGCCAACTGAGAAAGCAAGATAAATACGAAGTTATCCGACCAAAAACGATGGGAAAGGATTATTCACTACATCTGTAATAAGTGTTAAATAATATCCTGAAAACATCATGGTTTCAGCAGAAAATAGCGTTCGACGAAATGAAGTTCGATGAAACAATACAATCAATGAAGTAAAATTCGATAAAATAATGGGTTACCTTTATCCATTACAATTGACCCCGGAACCACCAGCTTTTTTGGCATGGTCAGGGTTTTTTTATGGTTATGCGGCAACCTGGTGGGTGTCCCAGGACGCGACGGGCGTGGCAGACCCAAGCGGAGAAGGCGGGATGACCTGGACGCTTTTCTGAAGGATTGGCGGAAGATTACCACAGATAGGTGTGGGTCTTTTCGAAGAAGTGGGACACTATATAAGGCTAATTAATAATAGGGTGGTGGAACCAGTAATGGACAAGGACCCATGATGCACACTTGATTCTTATTTTGCAGAAGAGTTGTTCATTTGTCTTCCAACAATCAATTTAGGACCGTACTAAGTTTGAATTAAGAATGAAGTGTCCATTACTGTTGCCTGTCAGCTTAAACTGTCCATCATTGGTGCCGTCGACCTAATAATAATAATTTATTCTACTTTGCAAAAAATTATCTAAGATCACACCTCGACATAATAGTATGTCAGTTTTCCTTTCACCCCTAACGACGGTTCTCGCCCCCCATTAACACTGTAGGTCACAAGTCGCGGGTTAATATTGCCCGCTACTGCCTTTACTGTAAGTCAAAAGCGATTGTAGTTCAAAACAAGATTGAGTGTGTGTGAAATTCACCGCACTCAGTGAGTGAATGACAGAAAAAAAAAAAAAAAAACTTGTATTCACGACACACGCAAGACACAAAGAATCACATTAATATCGTTCATTGAATACAAAACCGACACATTTCAAAATGAGTCAGTGTTGCATTTAAAAATTAGAAGCTGTTCGTATAAGATTTTCAATCGAAAATCAAGGCGAAAGTTTGTGAGTGTGTGTGTTTGTTACTTTCTCACGTCTAAACGGCTGGAGCGATTTGAATGAAATTTGAAATGAAGATAGCTTATACACTGGGTTAACACATAGGTTACTTTTTATTATAAAAGACATACATACATAACATAAGCTCACGCCTTTATTCCCAGAGTGGGGTAGGCAGAGCCACAGAATCACCAACAACTCTAAAAACTTTTTGACAATTCTGTAACCACATTTTGCACACTTAGGCTAAGATGTTTACCAGTGTATTAGTGACAGGTTGCAAGCCCATCGCCTAGCAATACTATACGCCTCTATTCCCTTAGCCGTCTCTTACGACATCCACGGGAAGATATGGAGTGGCACTATTCTAACCCGGCAACCACACGGGTATATACTCGTAAAAGAAAACTGCAATATACAAGTAGTGAGTGTCTTCGTGGCAGTGAATCGGACACTGGCCCAGCTTAATGCTGAGGTGTTAAACACCTGCAGCGCTAATTTTCAGCCAGCTCCGAGTGTGCCAGACGGACGGTACGCTAAACGAATAAAGTGTAATGAAAAAAAAGAAATAAATATATGTACATAAATAAATTTATACTATTAAACAAATAACTATAGTTAGTGACAAAATGAATACAAAAACTGCATGCAAATACCTTACATAAACATGCAAGGAATGCATGTATGAATGCATGTGTGTGTGTGTATGTGTATGACGTGCTTATGGCTCCTACTTTGGTTTGATTTTATTATGACACTTGCTAACCTGACCATAAGATAGACATTCTACTTGACAGAAACGCTTGGATCTAACCCCTGCTTCTGTTTAGTCTGCCAGAATTATTTGTTATTATAGTATTATAGTATTATGGGGTAGGCAGAGACTATGGAACGCCAGGTGCACCGGTCTAAACACACAACTTTCGCTTCCTCTACATTCATCATTCATTTATTCATTTATATTCATTATTAATCTTTTTTTTTTTCATTTTTTTTTTATCTTTTTTATTATTATTCATTTTTTTTTTTTATTATTATTCATTTGTGACTCCTCTGGTACTGCAGGTGTCTATGGGTGACGGTAATCGCTTTCCATCAGGCGATCCGTTTGCTCGTTTGCCTTCCTATATACCATAAAAAAAAAAAAAAAACAATGTTTTCATGCACGTACGTCGGTTTCGGGTTTTGATTTAGCCCTTATATTAATAAACAATTCTAAAGTTATCCTAGTAACATATTTCATAGGCGACATAATAAGTATGTCTGCCTTTGACCCCTAACGACATTTCCCGCCCCCCATTATGACTACGGGTCAAAAGTCGCGGGTTAATGCTGCCCCGCTACTGCCCCCGGTGGGGTAAGTCACAGGCGATCAGAAGGCCCAGACAAGATGCACTACGCTAGCTAGCGTTTCTCTTCGTTTAGTTTCTAAACCAATCGCGTCACTGGAAAATGACGTGATACGAAAAGTCACATCATGTGCCAGTGACGCGATTGGTTTAAAAACTAAACGAAGAGAAACGCTAGCTAGCTTAGTGCATCTTGTCTGGGCCCTCTGTACGCATTACGCTAACTACCGTTTCCATTAGTGTCGTTTTAAACCACGTGACACGTAGATCACGTGACTCTTCGTATCATGTCATCTACCAGTGACGTGATTGGTTTAAAAAGTAACGAATAGAAACGCTAGGAGCTTCTTAGACTTGCTATCGTATTTTCAAACGATTTGATAGCTCTTATTTACTTGACAGTAAGAGCGGCTAAGTTAAAAATAATATCATAACAGGTCAAAGACGATATGGTTTACAACACCTAGAATAGACGCAATGCTCAAACAAAAACACAAAACGTATTACAAAATAGGTTTTATAATGTTTAAAAAAAGGTCTGGTAGGTTTTTATAGGTACCTATCAAAAATTTGCTCTTGAACTCGATAGATCAAGTCAAAGCGTACAAACAACATTTTAGGGCGTGCATTCTCAATTTCGTAGTTTTATCAGTCGAGTGAGAACGTTTGACAGAGGCCCGTTCTTAACAATAATTCGATTAATCTAGTACAAGCATGCTAAAAGCTACCTAGTTAAGATATATGTATTTACTATATTGAAATACTCATTCGTTCTGTTATTTTTACAACTCTTTGGGAATTTAATTCGTGTGTAAAAAAGTATTTATTACAATACAATCGTATCTACAATTCAAATTTAAAAACTAAACTTATTTTAATTAAAATAAAACTAAGCTACTGAAAAATTAAAGATTAAAATAAAAATCACCACTACAAAAAGAATACCCCCTCTAGCAGGTCCGCGCGCGGCATAGTCCCTATAACACTGGCTGCATTACCTCTCTGGATAGCTAGCCCAATCCTTTGGGAGAGGTAAGAACCAGCTCTAGGATCTCCGGAGGCGTCTATGAGCCGGGATGATAGGGCCTTTATAAAAGAAAAAGAAGAAGAAGTTAAGAACGCTCGCCTCAAATTGTTGTTTTTACACTCCGACAGGACATTTTAAACTCGCCGCTTATATATTTTTCCGCCTAGTTACAAAGTGACTTAAGTTGATATTAACATGGCAGATCCCACTCCTCGGTGGCTGCAGGAGTTCATGTCCCACGTTGATATTTCCCTATTTAAAGATAAAGATAAAGATAAAGAGACATTTATTCGCAACAATACAAAACAACATTAGGTACATAGATACAAAAATAATACACAGAAACAGTTGCGAAACGGTCCCAAATCAGCATTCGCTAGCCGTAAAGCCAGCACTGGTCTTCCGTTGGAACCGCTTGGTGACACGCTGAATCGTCAGCCTCTACCATAAAGAAACTGAGCTGGAATATTCGATTTACTACCAAATACATGGACATAATGCTACCAAAGTGACAAAACACGCGAGAAAATATGATTATTAGTACGTGTTGTTGGGACAATTTAAGGTCGCAGGTTAATTTTAGTCCATTACCCTCTCGCTAGTGGGATGGGGGTAAGTCACACGCGATTGGATATAGAAGTGTAATTACGACAAATTTACCTAGTCCCAAACTAAGCTCTAGACATGTATTATGGACACTAGACAACGGAAAAACATACATATATGGACGAAAACATACTTAAATATATATAAAACATCTAAGACTCCGGAACAAAAACACTCACGCTCATCACACAAATAATTATTTCCTATTCCGGGAATCGCTTCGTCCGGGTCACAAATTTTCACTCTTTTTTGCTAATCCAGGTAGTAATCAAATTAAAATTATCCATGAAAATTTCTTATTGGAAGCACTTGCAATGGATTGGGTCCGTAGTCTTCCGACACCAAGAAGTTTGTAAAAGAGGTGTCGGAATGACTTATTATGGCGGGTGATCCCAGAGCAGGCTTGTTCTTTACGCAGCGGCTCAGTATAGATGTGCAAAGAGGGAACGTGGCTGCATTTTAGGGTATATGCCACGAGCGGGTGAACTGCAAGGGTTATTATATTATAAATAAAATAACCCTTGCAGTTCACCCGCTCGTGGCTCGTTAGTATTTTAAGATGTAAAAAAATATAAGTACAAATAATCCAATAACACGAATCATCGCAGCTCACCGCTTGTATCTTACACCACACAATAATTTGACTGCTTTTACCGGATTGAATGTTATTACCATGATTGCGCTGGGCACACCTCGCTGTCGCTCCGAGGAAAGCTATATTGTTGGGGCTTCTACAAAAAGACGGTTTAACAATAGTCTTTTTAGAAACTGGGTTTTCAAAGAGCTTATTTATTATTAACAGGCTAAAAAAGTTTTTTTAAACAATGCCTGGCCCCAAGTAACGAATACGGTAACATAGATTGCAGATATATTTTCATGCAGAGGAAGTGAATTACTATTTGAAGCCTTTTATAAGTACCTCCGAATTTTTTTTTCAGTGTTTTAAAGCCAAACTAAGAAATAGCTCTACTGTAGTACATATTCAGTTTTTCTTAAAAAACTAAATTTATGTATTTATACCACACACTAAGATTAAATGTGTTATTTTTGTTAGTTACATGACCCTACCCTGTACAGCCTTAAAAATACTAAAAACGTGGAAAATATCCTAAGTAAAAGCACGCGTATGACGTATAAAAAAAACTATCACGACTTCGGATTGGTTGGTTCTTGAGATACGCCTGCATGACTTAAGTGTTTAGGTATCCTACTAAAAATCATCTTAGAGAGTACCAAATAATTTTAAAGAAAAAAACATTTATTCAGTAAGTAGGCCGTACGGGCACTTTTACACTTCAAGAATCTATCAGCTCTTCCCAAGAGGAGACACTGCTGAGAAGAAACACCGCAAGAAACTCAGCAGTCAGTCGTTATTTAAACATACTTATTACGATGGTACTACTTAATCTAGCATTATATAAAGCAGTAAATATTAAATTAAATATAATATCAAATAACATGCGTAGATCAGCAGGAAAACATGCCAAAAATCTTAAGTGAGAGATAAAGAAAAAAAAAAAGGAAAAAAAAACCACGTTTCTTCTCAGCAGTGTCTCCTCTTGGGAAGCGCTGGTAGATTCTTGACGTGTAAAACGGCCGTACGGCCTACTTACTGAATAAATGTATTTTATCTTCTTTTTTTTTATCTTTTATTATAAAATTGCCCCAGGCAAACTTTTATCCCTGGAAAACTTTTTCTGTCGTATGTTTTCTATCACTTTCATAACTGTCTTAATAAAAAATAAAATGTAAAGTATACTAGCTAACACACTTTTATTTGACAAGCTAAAAAAATAAAAAATATCGCAAAATCGCCACTTATTTTATATTTCCGTGCGCTAAAAAAACTCTTTTGCTCCACATTTTAAAGTGAAAAACGTCGGAATTATGTCAGAATACCATCTCCCATTATTAACCCGTCAGCTGCCGGGATTTTTATTGCCGCGAATCCCGGGATAAAACGACCGGCCCCGGGAATTCTTACCTGGCTTCCTTAACGGGATTATTTACATGTTGTTGCTATTTTTCATCTCTCCCTGTTGTTGGGTTTATGGTTTTTTAAGATATCTTAAGTGGGCAATTTCTAGGAGAGAAAAGTGGGGTAATTCAAGGGGTTTTAGCCACGTATTTTTTATCAGCTCCTGCGCGACTTTCTGTTAGTAGAGTTTTATTCAACTTCCTGCTTTTGGACTTAAATGTAGTGACTAAGATTGAAAAGGGCATGCTTCGATGGTTCGGTCATTTGGAAAGGATGGATGAAAGAAGATTGACGAAAGAGATAGGTACGAGTATACAGATCGAAAGTGAGTGGACGGGTCGGAAGGGTACTTTTTCGAGTAAAATCGGAGAAATACTGGAAAAGGCCCGAATCTTAAGTAACCGAAACCGACGTGCGTGCATGACTCGATGTATGAAGTGGAAGAAGCGAAAGAAAATTGTCAAGATCGTAGCAAGTGGAAAGAAGTGGTCTCTGCCTACCCCTCTGGGAAACAGGCGTGATTTAATGTATGTATGTATGTACAGCCACATTGGACTCTGTCAAAGTGACACTGTAAATGTGATTGATTACGTCACTTTGACATAGTCCAAAGTGGCCTAGGAATCAATTTCCTTGACTGTATGTGTGTCATTCCAGTCAACATTTTACAAGTAAATTTTTGACCCACTTCTCGGTTGTAATGGGCAGAAATTCGGAATACAAAAGAAAACCCTAGGGTAACGCAATATAATGGTAACTAGGATCTGATCGTGATGGCATCATAAGGTAGTATAAAGAGAAGTACAGTCGACAACAACAGCTCTTCTCTCTAGCTTAAGTTTGACGCACACTTAGGGCCGTATAATAAACTCATCTTGGTTGAGATGCCCGTTACAAGATAGTACGTCAAAGTAAACGTCAAACCATAGAACACTGTCAGTTTTGACGCATCTCGAGACGAGCATTAGAGTTGAGATTAGTTTATTAAAACGACCTTTTAACGCTTGGCACCGGGTCGGAATCACCTCAACTCCCATTTATTGGCATCGGAACGGCAACGCCTTGCCACGGAACAAGCTAGGTCATCCACTGAAAATTGCGGGTGGTAGGACCTTGTGCAGGGTCCGTCCGGATCGCTACCACCATCTTATCCATTAACCTACCGCCAAACAGCAGTGTTCGCATTGTTGTGTTCCGGTTTGGGGATAAGACAGCCGGTGAAATGACTAGCATAGAGGCATTCCGTCTTAGTCTTCAGGGTTGGCAACGCATTTGCAGTCTTAGGATTGCATTGCAGTCTTGTGAATGCGAATGTCTATGGGTCACAGTTTCCACTTACCATCAGGTGGTCTGTGTGCTCGTTTGTCTTCTCTATGTCATAAAAAAAAAAAAAAAAAAAAACTTACTGTACGAACACACATCAAAGGTCACTTTTCAACATCTCACTTTGAGTTGATCCGGTGTCGGGCAGTTATGTTTGCCTTTAGTTCTAACCAGCATTTTATTATCAACAAGCTTCTAGTTCTGCACTCAACCGGGCAAGCTGGTACGGTGGAAATTATAAGTGCCTTGTCATTTTAACGTGATGTTTGAACTGCTGCAGTAATCTGTCAACGACGTTAAAGCGGCAAGGTACTAAAGTGTGCAGCTACTTATAAGGCCGACTGAATTAGGCAAAGCCATCCTAAAGGTAATTACACAAAGCGACATAGTTCCAAACGAAGCTCTAGGCTCGTACTATTGGCACTAGAGAACGATAAACATACTTATATAGAGAAATACATACAAAAATACATAGAAAACATTCAAGACTTAGTAACAAAGTACTCGTGCTCATCACACAAATATTTGCCCTTAACGGGAATCGAACCAACGACCGTCCACTTCATAGTCAGAGTCATTACCCACTAGACTAAGGCCCGTATATTAATAAACTCATCTTGGCTGAGAGGCCCGTCACAGATACGTCAACGTAAACGTCAAACCATAGAACACTGTCATTTTTGACGCATCTTGAGACGCGCATTAGAGTTGAGATTAGTTTATTAATACGAGCCTAAATGCTTTTAATTTATTCAGATGTTTGAGACCTAACCTAAACCTAAAACGACAAGTTAGCCTAGTTTGGTAGTGTCCCTTCCTACGAAGCTAGCAGTCCCGGGTTCAAATCCCGTTAAGGGGAGAGGGGAGGGGGGTTTGTTTTAGTTTGCGCTAGTAATTGTTACTGAGATTTTGATATTTTCTATGTATGTATTTCTCTAAATAAGTAAGTTTACCGAAGTCTAGTACCCTTAGTACAAGCCTAGAACTTACTGGTATTTATTTATTTACCAGCGACCCGCCCTCGCTTCGCTTCGATTTATGTGGGTTTTCTGTAACATCCGTACATAAAACAGATTTTTTATACATAAAAACTTCTTGAATCACTATAGCTAAATAGGTATTAAGAAAAAGCGCACCAAAATCCGTTGCATAGTTTTAAAGATCTTAGCATACATAGGGACAGACAGACAGCGGGAAAGTGACTTAGTTTTATACTATGTCAGTGAAGTCAACAAGAAACCGGTCGTACTTTCCCTTACCCAAAGTAACAAAATCCTTCTCAACACAACTTCCCCAAACTAGCTTGTTACGAAATAGAATTATAATTGCATTGGACAACTTCCAAGACACTTAGCATTAATACGTTTCCTCCCGAGGGACCAAAACGCCGCATAAGCAATCATAACTTATGGATTGCGTACAAGCTCTTTCACCAACGAGTTGGCAACACAGTGTATTATGGAAGAGGTAATGCGTCACAATGTTGTGAAGGCTGTTAGGTAAATTAGATTATCATTTTGAAAATGCTTCGATGGTTCGGCCATTTGGAAAGGATGGATGAAAGAAGATTGACGAAAGATATATACAGATCGAAAGTGAGTGGACGGGTGGAAGGGGCCGCCTTAGGCGTACTTTTTCGAGTCAAATCGGAGAAATACTGGAAAAGGGCCGAATCTCAAGTACCCGAAACCGACGTGCGTGCATGACTCGATGTATGAATCTGGAAGAAGCGAAAGAAATTTGTCAAGATCGTAGAAAATGGAAAGAAGTGGTCTCTGCCTACCCCTCTGGGAAACAGGCGTGATTTAATGTATGTATGTGTCTATGTATTGTAGTACCTATAAATCAGGTGTTCAAATAAATAAATCAATAAATATCAGGGGACACTGTCACATTAATAATTGAACCCAGGCAGGCCCGTTTAGATTCGCACTAGGCCTCTTAACTTTAGGTCTAAATCTAAATAAATACAATTCTGGTTAGTTCAGATTTACCATAAGTCTGTTTAATCGAATCCCGGACCGCTATCATTGTACGCAGGGTCACAACTCTGCCCTCCTAAACCAAAAAACAGTATCTCATATTTAATTGCCAAAGTAGATTCATTCCTTTCTTAGCAGAGAGGTTGTGATTGCTGCAGGAGTTTTATTTGGGATACTGCTGAATTTACAAAATGAATTTACTACGAGCACATAGACATGGTTAGTAGGACTAAAGGTCACCACAAACTGTTTACCTACGGCCCCAAGTCTGTCAGTCCGCCTGACTGTCAAAATCAATAGAGCGCACACGTTAACGATTCATGCTTGTCGGTAATAATCGTACGGCCGGCTTGTGACGACAATCGGGTGGCCGGCAGGCCGACGATCATCGTTACATGTTGGACGGTCGATCCTGGACTGTCATTTGAAATTGTTAGTGTCACAGTTATAAAGGTGTATATAGCATATTTGGCCTTTAGGCGTCGGACAGTCTGGCCGAGATCGCCTCGCCCTCTTCAGGAAAAGCCACATCGGATGCGTACGCGTTCCACTGCGTTGTATTACATGAATCCTCATACAATTTGTCACACCTCCTGCGTGACGTGCATATGACATAAAAAGTTTTGATACATTCTCCTACAGAAACCGTGTTCCCTAGACAGGAAAAAGGGGAAGAGAAAGACTTAGGCTTACTTACGCTTATACGTCCCCTTACTTCTAGAACCGCTTAAAGTACCTTTTAGGCAAAATCAAGTTACGAACATCGTTAGAAAGTACTTTCCAATATCTACGTGTTGGTAAAACCCGTTTTTTAATACCATGCTCCGTTCCTGAGATAGCCTCTTGCTTAAAGTAGTTTAACGGCGATTTTTTTAATATTGAACAAGCAAAAGCTACTAAATGGTTGTTATAATCGATATTTTTAAATTTTTAAGAAGAAAAACATTTTATCCTCATTAAAGTGGTTTTAGCAGGTTTCATGTTTAAATAAAATACAATTTAGTTACTCTAATAAGATACTAAACATGTGTAGTAGTTTTTTGGTGCTAACCATAAGATATAAACGTTTATTTTGCCATCTACAAAAACATTCAAACCAATCGATAATATGTTTTTCCACTTCCTAATTACTCAAAAGTCTAAAATATTAATCAGCAAAAACAACAAAAACATATTATAATGTGTTTTGGTTGCATCTATTTTGCTTTCGCCGGTAGAATCCGATACAGCAAAAACCGCTTAACGTGCGTGTACGCGCTTCACGCTGTACTCCCTAGTGAGGGCCTCCTCGCTAGGCGCTAACCGCGCTTACGGCGCTTAGTCGCGTCTCACCTGTTTGCAAGTGTCGACGCAGATTGCATGCACGCATGTAATATTTACCTAATAACAGTGATGACAAGTTAAAACATGAATTCCCGTACAAAAAAAAATGTTAAGCTTGGTGCTTGGAAACAGTGGTTTGCATAAAGGTAAGTAAAAATGACTGTTTCTATTAATTATGTTAAAATTGATAGGTTTGGTAAATCACGAGAACAATATTAAAGCTAAATAAGGCGAACTATTTTAGTCAATGTCATTTAAGACAACGAATTTGCATGTTGAACATATTAATTACGGCAAATCGCGCGGGGCGTTGACCCCAACATACCTAAACAAAAAAGTTTTCGTTATAGATGATGACAACAAGCTATCTTCTGGTGTCAATGAGTCGCCAAGTCACGGACAAATCAACCAAAGGATGTAAGTCGAATGTGAAAACAATTTAGGTAGGTATTACAACTAACTACTTCTTAACTGTTTGCCGCGGATTATAACACGTTCCTACCTACATACTTACCAGTAAATAGGTATGTCACTTAACAAAATTCAATACTACCTATTTCAATTTTAAATGTCTTAGTTTCATATTAAGTATACAAAACAATTTTGAGTAGGTAAGTTTTTGATTGACTCAATTTGAAACTATGTAGGTACTTACTTACTTAAATCTTGGAAGACGATTTTAACTTACTTTTCGTTGTTGGAGATACTTGAAATTTTGCATGCTAGTGTGATGCCGATGACAATACAATAATATTATGGTACCAACGAGCTGGTATGGTGATCGAGACGGAAGGTGGCCATCAGAACTCCTCAACGGTTTATAGTAGGTCCATAGAGTTTGGATTCGTTTGAGTCGTCTTTCAATAGCGAGTTTGTTATCAATAGTACAATTACAGTCGGCAACAATAAAGTGTCAGCAAAATGATTTTTTTAGGAAAAACTTTTTAGGGTAAAGAATTAGTTATTGTACAGTGTATGTATTAAAATTATTTATTGCACAAAATGAAAAAAGAAAATACAATGTGTACAGAAAAGGGATGAAAGTTAAGTACATAACTTAAAGCTAGTATTATGTTTCAGATAACTGTAATCCAGAGCCGCAGCCGACACTAGCAGTGACGAAGAATAACTTTTTTTTTTTATATCAGTGGGAGGCAAACGAGCATGTAGGTTACCTGATGGGAAGTAAACACCACCGCCCATAAACACCATCAGCTCAAGAAGAGTTGTCGGTGCGTTGCCGGCCAATAAGGGAGATGTAAGCTCTTTTCTTGAAGGCACCCATGTCATAACTGGTGGGAAATACCGCCAAAGGGAGCTCATTCCACAGTTTCACTGTACGAGGCAAAAAGTGCCTAGTGAAACGCACGGTGGAAGAACGCCCTTCATCAAGGTGATGTTGATGGAACCTGGCATTGCGACGAGTAGTTCGGTGGTAGAACTCTGCGGCCGGTAAAAGTCCAAATAATTCATCAGAACACTCCCCGTTGTAAAGCCTATACAGCACGCAAAGTGAACTGACGTCCCTTCGGATAGAGAGGGAATCCAATCGGACGGAGAGCACTGGGTCGTTGACGATTCGAACCGCTCTGCGTTGTATCCGGTCAAGTGGAAGAAGGAGGTATTGGGGTGCCCCAGCCCAGAGATGAGAACAGTACTCCATATGCGGCCGAACCTGAGCCTTATAAAGTTGGAGGCAGTGGTCAGCTGTGAAGTACCGTCTTGCTCTACTAAGCACGCCAAGCCTCCTGGAAGCCAATTTGGCTTTATCTTCTAAATGACTACGGAACTTAACGTCATGAGAAATGTCAACGCCCAGGATTCCGATACTGGGCTTGATGGCGAGGGAAGTGCCTTTGAACTGAGGTGTTGTGACGAAAGGGCTTTTCTTGGCTGATAACACGCACAATTGTGTCTTAGTGGGGTTAAATTGGACCAGGCGATGACTCAGTTTCAGACACAAGCTTTGCTCGGCAGTCTTCGGTGTCGGCTCGAGAGAGATTACTCCGGCCAAAGTAGCGCGTGTGACTAGTGCTATCATCTGCATAGCAATGAATGTTACTAATCTGCAACATATCGTTGATATGCAGAAGAAACAGCGTAGGGGACAATACACAGCCTTGCGGTACACCAGAATTCACGGGCATGAGTTTCGAGCATGAGCCATCAACTGTTATTTGGATGCTCCTCCCCGTAAGAAAACTGGCTGCCCATTTGCAGAAACTCTCTGGGAGCCCATAAGAAGGCAGCTTCGACAAAAGTGCTTTGTGCCAAACCCGATCAAAGGCCTTCGCTACATCCAAACTAACGGCCAATGCCTCGCCCTTGCTCTCCACGGACTCAGCCCAACAATAAGTGAGGTAAACTAAAAGATCACCAGCTGAACGCCCACGGCGGAAGCCATATTGGTGGTCACTTAATAGCTGATTATCCTCCAGATACCTCAGCAGCTGACGATTAAGTAATAACATGTTCCATTATCTTGGAGAACAAGGATGTTAAAGCGATAGGCCGATAATTTGATGGATCTGAGCGAGTACCCTTTTTTTTTTTTTTACTCCTACGTGTTTTTTATAACCCTAATAAACAATTTTTTAAACCTATGTGACGTTTATTTTAGTTTTACCCACTAATTTCTCCAGTCAACACCAATGTTTGTCTCAATGTTGCTTTTTATCTAATAAACGCCTTATTAGTAAACATAATTCGATGAAATTTTGTAAACGAATAGTTTTAAGTTTTGAATAGTGCAAACTTTACAAAACATACCGCTATATCTTGTAGAGACGGGGCAGTCGGTAAAATAAGTTACAGTACAAAACATACTAGTAACATATTAGCATTTTAAGTGCACTTAATTCTGAAATATCATATTCTCTACAGCCAAAACCAACTAACTGACTCGTGACTGTAATATAAACTAAGATAACTGCATAATTAATCACAATTCCCAATATTTTTCTAGTCCAAAGTGAAACTTATATAAGTAAGAAAGTTAAACTTTGAATTAATACTGCCGAAGCCTATTAGTTTAAAAGATACGAATAAATTGACCCTACAGCAAAAACCGCTTATCTGCACCACTTTTTTTACAAAAGCCTCAATTTAAACCATTTGTTTAAACGAGGAAGAAAAGAAAACTTAAGCTTACTTACTCCTGTCAAATTAGACAGAAGGTCAATGTCGTGTCGTATCAGGAGGTAAAAAATCTGGCAGAGTACAAAAAATGAGGCAATTCCACTCCACCCAGAAGAGCTCTTAAGTTATGGGTACACTACATAATTCCGATCAGTCATAATTCCGAATTGATCAAAATTCCGAAATACTTCCGAACGCCTTTTTTTTTATAGAAGACTTAACTTTTTGCTATCGCTTGTAAATCAAACCTTACCTAACCTAAGTATGACAATTGAATTATGCATTTAATATAAAATAGTTCGAGCGTAACATAGCTTTCCGAGAAATCAAAATTCGGACAAATCAATATTCGGGAAAAAAACTAATTTTAAGGTGGTTCCAAGACTATCTACAATGCGTGGCGTGAATTGTTATGGAATTCCGGCTTAACAGTCACGTGGTGTTTCATAATATTAAACGATGATAAGTAGAAACAAGTCAAGAGCTAATCCCTTCGCCTGACATACGCTATGCAGCATAGTTAACGCTGCGAGAAAAAGACAGACCTACATAATTGCTGTAGCTCTGTCCTTTGCACTCGTCGTAATAACCCCCCTGATCTGTCAACAGACACGTAAGGCGTTTAAGTTAAACTTTCAATGAATTACGAGCTACTTAACTGCTTGTACTTAACTTTCAATGTGTGGACAATAAACGTAATATTATTTTTAATGTGATTGTGTAGCAAGGTGTAAGCGGTCAGCGATTTGGTATTGTTATTTAGAATAAATGCTTGCGGTTCCAGAATTTTCGGAATTGTTTTTTTGTGGGCTAGTCCCGAAAATTAAAAATAAACGTAAACTGAACTTTAAGCCCCCTTTCCCCGTGTGGTAGCCGGATTAGAATAGTGCCACTCCGTATCTTTCCGTGGATGTCGTAAAAGCCGACTAAGGTAATAAAGGCGTGTAGTACTGTTAGGCCATGGGCTTGCAACCTGTCACTAATACACTGGTAAACATCTTAGCCTAATTGTGCTAAATGTGGTTACAGAATTATCAAAAAGTTTTTATAGTTGTTGGAAATTCTGTAGCTCTGCCTACCCCACTCTGGGAATAAAGGCGTGAGTTTATGTATGTGTGTATGTGAACTTTAAGTTTAAAAATTTACTCATTAAATAGACCACATGTGCACTTTTACCTACCTTTAATCTTCCAGCGCTTCCCAAGAGGAGGCCACTGCTGAGAAGAAACGCCGTAAGACACTCAACACTCAGTCATTAACGGGATTACACACTCCATTTTTTTTTATTTAAACTAACGTCGCTTAACTAAGGTGTGAGACATGCCCAAAGTTCGCCATTATTTGGTGATTGTGGTTGCCAGTGTCAAAATTAGCGTCACGGTTTATGCCGTGACATAGTGCTGAGTAGCGTCAATTTCGATGTCACGGAATCACCAAGTCAAAATTATGCTACAATTGACAACATTTCATTTTGGTGACACCTGCAAATTACTATACTAATCGAAAGGGTTTTACCTCCTGAACACGGCAAAATATTTATTTAGATTTATTTTTCTTTATTTTCAAAATTACAAGTAAGTTAATAAAAATATCGAGTTTTACCAATACTATGCCTGAATAGATACATACATGTATAATACCATTGCCTTTTTCACGAGAAAAAAAGCTGTCATACTTCAAATTAGACATTGACACTATTGACAGATGGATAGAGACTTAGGGCCATTTGCACGCAGAATTTAACCCTGGGTTAAGGCACTAACTCGAGTTAGTAGACGTCAGATTCATACGAAAACTGTCATTTTAACTCGAGTTAGTGCCTTAACCCAGGGTTAAACTTTTCGTGCAAGTGGCCCTTTATCGGTTGACATGATACTTTTTTATATACAGATTGGACTAACGTAATATGTCCATTGTGTCGTAGAAATGAAGTTACGCCCTTTTAGAATAAGTACATCTTAATAAATTAATAATAAAATAATTATTCATCCTAGAGAAAATTTAAAACTATTAGTGTCTTTCTCCTTCCAAACAGTATCTATAAAACGAATAAAATTAAAGTCTTGAAAATATGAAATCTTGTCAATTGTATTTTTTCTCTAAATGTCTTTTCCTTTATTGTTTAATTTTGTTTCCCGTGTTGCCATTCTTTATTTGGTCTTCAATTTACTCTGCTTTTATTTTCTTATATTTCTAAGCGAAAAGTTAAACAAGGAGTTTGAAATGGTTATTATAGATTTATTATAGGTAAATTGCTTCTAAAAGAATTTAATAAGATGTAATATTGTAGTAAAAACATCAAAACTTAATGAAATTACAAATTACTTACTGTTTGCCAAAGTGTTTATAATAAATTCTTGATTTAAATTGGAAATGGGAGTGAGGACGTTTCAATCAAACCACCTTTTCATCATTCATATTGTCGCTCATAAAATTCATGAAACTTCGTTTTCCGTCCCTTTTATCCATATTATTATGTTTCATTCCATATCTTTCATATAGGTACGAGTACATCATACTTTTACAATGTATGAATAATGACGAAGGAAGTGGTGGTTGAAAGTTCAATTGACATTTTATTCGTATTTCCAATTTCAAAAGGTATACAGAAAAGTAATCAACGCGTCGGATCCTTGTTAATTAAAAAACGAAAAATAAAGTCTGAAACGAAATATAAATCAAATTTCCTGCCAAATACGGTCTCATTTGATTTGTTCTTGTAAAAACGGAAGTAATATTTCGAGAACGATCTAGTCTAGTAATAGGGATGTGTGGAAGGAAAAAACATGCTGCGTCGACCCCAGATGATTGGAATAAGGGCAAGGAGATGATGATGATGATGATGATGATGATGATGATGACTAGAGCTAACTGAGAACTGAGTTAGCATAGGCAAGAGGTGTTATTACTGACTGAAACAATCAAACAAACAACCAACAACAACAACTAACAACCAACAATAAAAAAACGACCAACAACAACAACCAACAACAACAACCAATAACAACAATCAAACAAGCACCCAACAATCAAATAAACTATCAAAATTCTTTTGCCCAGTGTACTTACTCGAAAGGATAAATAAAAATAAATAAATATCACGGGAAAATGTCACAACAATCTCAAGTCCCAAACTAAGCTCTAGACTTGTACTAGATATGGGTACTATTTAGACAACGACATAAATAATTATATAGAGAAATATATACTTAAATACATAGAAAACATCCATGACTCAGGAACATTCGCGCTCATCACACAAATATCTGCCCTTACCAGGATTTGAACCTAGGAGCGCTAGCTTCGTAGGCAGGATCACTACCAACAAGGCCAGCGCGTCGTCACATGCAGTCAGTACCTTCTACTTTAGCCAAACTTCGTCGTCGGGAGCTGCGACATAATTAGATTATGATTTTTAGTGCGTTGAATAGAGGCTCTATTCAAAAACTATAATCGCTTTCGCTTATTATGTAGACCTATCCACCCAGTAACCTGTCTATGACATAAATAATATTAACGTTGCGTTATGGATGCGCAGGGACCGGCGTTTTAACGTTCCGTAACCGTGCGCATGTCCGGCGATCTATTTAAACCTGAATTATTAACGTTTAGAAAACTATCGGAATCGAAGTCACATCTACAAAAGCAATGATATCAGGTCGCTCTACGAACTAATTTGTTTGGACAATGACCCGTTTTGATTGCTTTAGGTTATAATGTAGCTGGTTTTTTTTTATTTTTGTAACATTTGATGAAATTAAATGTTTTGTTATGATATATGTTAAATGATAGTAAAAGAGTTAAAATAAATAATAATAATTCTAAGAAATCGTTTTGTGTAGGCATACATAGTCTGGGAATAAATTCTGTCAGAATTAAGTCCAAATTTGACTGCTAGTGTAACTCATAGTAACTTATTTATTTATTTAATCTTTATAGCAAAGAAATAAGTACAAATGGCGGACCTAATGCCTAATGGCATTCTCTACCAGTCGACCAAATAATGAAACGGAAATTTACATAGTGGGTGCACAGACAAAGAAGACAGGCAGAGATAAAACTAAAATTTTAAAACATAATTATCCTAATTATTGCTAATACTTACTACAATAAATATATATGTCATATGTAATTCTCATACATATAATAGTTAAATAATACATCATTATCTATAAATAAATATTAAGATTTAATGTACCTATAGAAACAAAAACAGAGACTGAATGAACACGATGTAATGAGACAAACGATATTATGTGCATACGACCTACGCTATCTCTTACCGCTTACTCTACTCTTGTACTGAAGTTATATGAGTTAAACTGTTCCACCATTCTATAATTTGCATAAAAAACTAATGTATGTTGTATCTGCAGTAAAATAGACACAGAACTTTAATTGTAACCTCAAATCATTTACGACTGCAAAAAACCTAAACTATAAAGCGACAAAGCGGTTAAAAAAACTCCCTTACGCTCATTCAGTCAATACAAACATATAAAAATGATCATAAATGCCCCACTTTACTAATTTAAAGTTGTCTAAAGGGCTTTTGCGTGTTGGCTTCGGTTGTATTCGCTTTTCAAAGGTCTGGGACTCCCATAGTCATCATGTATCATGAAAAAAATACTATACATGTCTACGCGCGCACACGCAATAACACACAGACATGGACATACGAGGTATTTTTTTAATTGATTACATTTTCATTGTGTAGTAACTTTTAGATTAATTACCGTTTTGTTAATCACATAATTATTGTAACACGCACGTACCTTTTATTTCTGTTCTATAATATCTTGATACTCTTTTTACCCAAAAATCATCTTATGCAATCTATTTCCGCCATTTACGTATAAATCTCTAAAATTAACAAAATCAATATACAATCTCAAGGCAAGTCAAACAAATTCGGACTCGTTAAGCTTAAAAGCTCCAATTAGTATGAAATAGTAATCGCCCTTATTATATTCCGTTAATTGAGCTTTCGATTCGCTAAAGCTATTATTTGAACGGCCATTGAAGAGCTTAAGACCGTGGAGTCAATCGCTGAGTTCAAAGGCGAAAGATTTAGCCAAATTTTGCGATAGCTTTTTATTAATGAAAAAAACAGGTCTAATGCGAGTCGGAACGCGCACTGAGGGTTCCGTTCCGCGCAGAAGTTATTATTATATTCCAATTTGAATTTGATTACCAATCGAATCATCACAAGCCCAACTCAATCTTGACCCTTTTTAGGGTTCCTTACCTTAAAAGGAAAAAAATGGAACCTTTATAGGATCACTCTGTTGTCAGTCCGTCCATCTGTTGTCCCAGTTAAAATTAAAACCATATACTCAAGTCTAAAGTCCCTTGAAGCTGTGAAAAAACCACACGTCTAAGTTGAGGTAAAATATAAAGTCGTTCATGTCGCAAAAAAGATTTCGACACTCTCACGGAAATCAAAACTTATTGGGTATTTTCCGTTGACCTAGAACTATGAAATTTAGCAAGTAATACTGCCTTTGTACCACAAATTCTGAGAAAAATCTGAAAACTATATGTTTTTAATTAAATCACAAAAAACTGGGTCTATAAGGAACGGCCGACGGTTCAAATGGTCTCCACTCAACAAATCTTTGTTATTAAAACAGCTACCTATTCAAAAAAATAGAAAATGATAATTATGTTGGTATATTTGCAATTATCTCATCACAATGAAACTTTCAAAGGTACTAATCTTAAATCTGAAAGTAGCTCTGGTTTATTGGTCTGTTACGCTTATATAGCTAAACCGATATGGACGAAATTTAGTTAGAGAGCTAGCTTGAACCCTTGGAAAGGTACAAAGCTGTATGCAAAATTTAAAAGTAAGATTATACCTACCTTAGTTTTAGGTGTTCCTTTTTTGGACAATATTTAATGGACATTATTACCAAATAGCAAACCTTTTTACATTTTAAAAACACGTGGCTAATACCCTTGTTAGTACACATTATGCGAGCTAACAATAGCACGTCCAAATATAATTCGTGGTGTCTGTAAAAACTAGTTTTTGGACAAATCCGGTACAATCTCGCGGGGCGGTTTACGAGCCAGTCCGTATCCGCCCTGATTGCCTGCCCTAGCTGTAGGGTTGTCACAAAAAACTTATTTTTACCAAACATGCTCGGAAATGTACCTATGTGTTAATGTCACGAAATGAAGACATGAAGTTTCTTATTTATGGCTCCCAACGAAAACCTAAGAAAATACATTATTTTCTGCTGCTTCGTGTGCGCCCGCCCACCGCCGGTGCGCCGCACCGCCTGCGATCTAAATTGCGCTATGCACCTCCTAATTACCGCTGGGCTCCTGGTACTTTATTTTAACATGCAATTACTGTTCTAGGGTGGACATGTATCATTTTCAACCCGCTTCTAAGATAAACAATGGCCTACTTTCGTCTGAGATGTGAAAATTGTTGACACTTGTCTTATCGTTTCTCATGGAAAAATGAGTTTTTTTTTTATTTATTTAAGAAAGTGTATCTTTGTCTACTACCCTAGAGCTTTGGGGATATGTCTATTTCGTGTAAAAACGATATATTGTTTTTGTTTGATATTCATCCGGTGTATATTTACCCGATTTTTACCCTGACCGTCTCAAATAATCCGGTCCGTCCCAGTTCGGGACGGTCCGGTGTTTTCTCACAATAATCTACCAGTAAGCTCCCCCTTGCGATCCCTTAGTTTCATCGAGTAAGGAAAAAACCTGGAAATAACAAGCAACGCTGGAATTGTTACACGTTCCAAAGTTTCGTAAATTGTATTTTGGACAGTAAAAATGCAAAATGGCGGAACGTTTTACATTTCGCTACCTGAGATTCTTTAGGGTGATACAGTCAGCCAAAAAGGTCTTTAAAATTTGACACGGGTTCCTAATAAATGAAAATAAATACAAATCAAGGGAAAAGGTACTAAATAACGATAATAGTAGACTACACTGAGGGGATAAAGCACCGTTTTATGTCACGGGTGTTACATTGAATCTTGAGCAAAAGAGGGACTCCAGATTTGACTCCCGAGCGTAGCGAGGCTGTTACGTGTTAATTCCTGAGTGAAGTGAGGGAATTGAAACGGAGTCCTGAGTGCAGCGAGGGATTTAAGCTCACCGAAGACGAAAACAGCTTTATCAACAACACAACAGGTTTTGCGTATATGGCTTGTAGTGGCCAATTCGATTTTCAAATAAGTTATTTTTGCTGTAGGTTTCTATGGAACAATTTTTCATACGAATTCAAATCTCATTATAAACCGTTAAATGATGGCTATAATGACTTACTTTAGGTGGCTTTTGCATGAATTTTGAAACGCCCTGAAAACCAGAGCTGTGAGAGTGGGATCCTGCAAACGCTTAGTCCAATCCTTTGTCACACTGCTTTTTGTTCTGTGTTAGCTTCATACGTACGCTCACGCCTTTATTCTCAGAGTGGGATAAGCAGAGCTACGGAATTACCAACAGTTTTTAAAACTTGTTAATTCTGTAACCACATTTTAGATTATGTTTTATCTTATCTTATCTTCTTGATGGGGACCTTACGGATACACTTCGATCCTATGGGATCTTTTGTGTAATTACCCCTCTTTTAGCTCTTAATCCAATGCAGCCTCCACCCCTTCGAAGAGTCATCTCTGGAAGACTAGATCGCCATTAAATTGGAAGTTTTTTTTTAAGTCTTTTTACAAAAAAATGTCTTGAAATTACATTAATGCCCATGAGCTGCAAGGTAAACGTTATGTTCATTTCTGTAAAATTTTAAGTTGTTTAATAATCGATTAATTATGTAAAAGCTGTAGGCCTTATTTCATAAAACTAAGAATACTTACGCTGGCTTCATTGTACATTTTTGAAATAAGTAAGTTTGTGAAAAAAAATAGTCAGTTATTTGGAAATTCAAGGGATAATTGTTCTAGACCCCACACTCTGAGGAAACGAAACAAATTAGTTAGCTCATTCACCAACTTGCATATAGTTAACTCTGGTACCCACCATATGGCAATAAAAATTTATAATAATGTACCCGTACAAATAAAACAAATAGAAAAGGTTAAAACTTTTTGTAATAAATTGAAGGATTTCCTTATTTTAAATTGCTTTTACAGCCTTCAAGAGTTTTTCAGTTTTAAAGATATCAATGTATGACTGAGTAAGAATATGATTAGATTTAGGTTAGGATATATAGAATAAGTTTTGTGTTGCTGTGCCCTAACAGGGTTTATGCTGGGACGTATTGTATACTTTGTTATTTTTAAGATCTTGTAAAACCCATAACTGCAATGAATAAATGAATTATGAATTATGAATTAAGTATCTGGCCTTCATATTCACTAGTAGACGTAACATAACTTTAAGTTCATAATAACTACTCGTTAATGACAAATCGTCATCATTTCAGACGTAAAATTGAACCTTCAATAAGTATATTATTTGTAATAGGTTATTATACTGAGGACAATAACCTCCATTGTTTACTCCCTTCGGAAAACAGGGGTGTTACAAGTGTAACGTGGACATCTGTGTATCTGTGTCTATCTGTGGTGTCGTAGCTACCAAACAGATTGACTGAGTACAACGTGTTTTTTTTATGAAAGCTTTTTTAATGGGAGTGTTTTTTAGCCAGGCTTCATAAAAATCGACTAAGTAGAGGTTTATTTTAAAAAAAAAATGAGATGGTATTTTTGCTCATGGGCTGCAACGTTATTATACATACATACATACATAACTTCACGCCTGTCTCCCAATGGGGTGGGCAAAGACTATGGAACGCCACGTGCACCGGTCTAAACATACAACTTTCGCTTCCTCTACATTCATCAATCTCTTCATGCACGTACGTCGGTTTCGGGTGCTTTTGATTTGGCCCTTACTTAGTACATCGCGAATCTGATCACCGTACGTCCGTCTAGGACGTCCCTTACTGACATCTCCGCTCACACTCACTCACGAGATACGGCGATTTCGTAACTCTTTTATCATCCATCCTTTCTAAATGACCAAACCATCTTAGTATACCCTTTTCGATTTTAGCCGCTACAGCTTCTTTCAATCGTTATAATAATTTCTGTAAAATGTGACGTTGTGTTTTTTTTTATATATTCGACCTTCATATTCATTAGTAGACGTAACATAGCTTTAACTTCAAAATTATTACTCGTCGATGACAAGTTGTCATCATTTCAGACGGTAAAATTGAAACGCTTATTACAGTCATTATAGTCAAACTTCATGTCCGAGAACACCCTTTATATGTAACATTCAATATATTGTTTGTAATAGGTTATTATACTGGGGATAATACCCTCTATTTTTATTTGATAGCAGCGACGCACGTGGGGTGTAATAGGGGCGGTATTTGTAACTCATTCGACCCTTCGGAATATTTATGATTTGTTCCATTTTGAAATTGGTTTGGATTTTTTGTTGAGGAAAACCGTTGTAAGAGAAGGATTTTGTGGGTAGTCGGTTTGTTTTTTATTTTGATTGTTCTTGCTTTTTTTTTGAGTTGTGTTTGAAATGTATTTTATCCTAAAATGCTGCTGACATAATAAAAGTGTTCGGATTGTTGTGCATTCCATCTTAGTCTTTAGGGATTAAACACAATAATTATTTAAATATAAATAATTAGGGTTAATATTTTGTAACTACCTATATATTGGTTTTTGTGAATAATTAAAAGTATAAATAAATAAATAAATAAATAACCAACCACCAATTGACCTAGTCCCAAACTAAGCTCTAGGCTTGTATTATGGGTACTAGATAACGATATAAATACTTATATAGAGAAATATATACCTACGTAAATTATAGAAAAACATCCATTACTTAGGAACAAAAATATTCGCGCTCATTGCACTAATATCTGCCCTTACCGTGATTTGAACCCAGGACCGCTAGCTTCGTAGGCAGGGTCACTACCAACTAGGCCAGCGCGTCGTCAAATACATGGTGTTCTGGTTTTACTAAGAAAAAAAAGTGTGAACTGTATTAATTGATTTAATTAACACGTTTTAGTATCCTAAAGGAAGAAAAAAAGAGTAAATAAAAAAACGAAAACACACCTGCTAATATTAGTTTACAACTTGTAACTAGGCATCGGAGTTTTTGTCGCACGGTAAGAATATAGCAAGCAACGGAGTCGTCATTTGCCATAAATCTAAACTCTTATTCATATTCATACTCTTTTTTTTTATTTATCCTGCCTCTATAGCGGTCGGTCGTGTATATTTATCTTAGTCAAGTTAAAAAAAAAACTATTAGATTATAAATTCATAACTCTAACTATTCACCTGCAAATAGGTAATTCGCCACTAGTGTGGACTACAACATTAATTTCTGCCGTGTTTTAATGTATCTTTTGTTTGTTTATAAATTTTCGTAATTAAATCAGTATAAAAATGGTAATTATTTTTTATTGTAATATTAATTTTCCAAATATAACATTAGATAATCGTTTCTAAATCTATCTATCGTCAACATTGTTGTCCTTGATTATAAAAAAAACCTAAATAATTAAAAAATTAAATAAATAAATGAGTATGAATATGAATAAGAGTTTAGATTTATGGCAAATGACGACTAGTTTGCTATTAGTCTTACCTTACCGTGCGACATAAACTCCGATGCCTACTTATAACACGGACGGATGCTTTATCGCAGACGCAGCCTTACTAGGCCCGCAGGCTACGAACCCCTTCCATTAACAATTAAACAACTGCGAAAATGAAATTGGTTCGACGCAATTGTAAAGTGAAACGGTGTTTTTGGATAAACAAGGGAATTCAAGACCACACAGGGTGTTCCGGAAACGAAAACAAAAACAACGCGCAAACAACGTAATCAACAAGAATTAATTTTCTTCGAGCGTTTGAATACAGGGTGCTGGGAAAAGTTTACCACGTTAATTATTTGTATTATTTGAGCATTTAAATAAACTTTGCATTCTGCAAAAAATAAGCATAGTTTTGTGCAAGTACTTACCTATTTGTTTTTAATGCGAAGAGTGTTTTTTTTTAAATGCGTGTTTTTCTAATTTTTTTATTTTTCTGTGGATCGATTATCAATTATTAAATTATCTATCTCTGTCAAAAAAAAACAAGTTATAAAATATAATTCAAGATATAGGGTTTTACTCAAGTAAAACCGCCACTAACCATTTAATAGTTACTTCGCTCCGTAACCATATTCAATATCTTTATTACGTAGCATCATAATACCACTTACGTGCAAAAGGTTGCCTCGTTGGATAATATTATCCATTACTCCTTACCTAGCTAGTTCTTAATAAGGCTGCAAAGGCAAAATTAACAATATTTGACCCATCATTAGTATGCGACCCGCGAGGTTGCTTACATCTGGCTTTTATTAATACCTCACACAGCCTAAAACAACCTAAGTCACCCCAATTACCCAACGAAAATTTTACCTTCTGTAGTTCTAGTACGGATCTTTTTCGATTATAAGTAAAAGGGTTGTTGCAATTTCAATTATAAGTTAAGGATCATTGATTAGGCGTAAGTGGCAAAAGCATTTCTGGAAGAATTTGAATTGTAAGTGTACGAATTAAGGGTCATTGTAGCTAAATTTATTGTGTTGTTACGGCCTTTTGTTAATTGCGAGCCAGGGGTGCCCATTTTCCGTACAATACAGTTAGAATTAATTTTCTTTTGCGAAGTTTGAATGTATTGTGAGTTGCTATAGGATACTCACGAAATAATTGCGTTGGAATCGGTCTAATTAAGCCATTTTTCTTTATTACGCTGTAGTAATTAAGTGCTAATGGGTTATTTGAATAATTAAGTTTCTTTCAAAACTTTTTCTTGTCAAGGATTCATATTTAAAAATCTTTTAGGATGGCTTTTTTTAATACCATAGTAAAAGTGTTTTTTGACGTATATTAATAAAATGTTTAAATATATTTATTGTGAGAAATAAACACATAATCGTGTGTTATAGACATAAAATTAAAGGGACGTACTCATTGTACAAAAAACAGAAAAACAAATACAATATTTACAGAAATGGAATGAACAAATGAATGATTTTTTTTAACGTATATTGTTGTGGTAAAGTCTAAAGTCTAATACAATAATAGTTCAGAACAAAATTGACGCGCACATTTCAAAATGTGAGGTTAAACGTCAGTTCTCTGATATTTAGCGAAAGCCACCACTGCAAATTAAAATCCAGAGAAATGTCATGCGTCATTCAATCTTCCATCTTTCATGTAGTTGTTTATATACTTTTTATTTAGTTTAGTGTGGTTTAGTTTAGATGGTGCCATTCTTGTATTTTTTTATAGGACTTGTTTCAGGGAACATTCATTTTATATGAAAATGAAATCGATGAAAAAACATCTTACTATAGATTAAAAAAAGTCGTTCTAGTTTATTCCGTGGGGATCCTATATCGAAATTGATTAAAAATAACAAACCACTATTACTGTTGTCATCGGCATTATCTTAAGTGATTCATATTCATTAGAGGCAGAAAAACATAAAACAGAATAAATGTAATCGACATTTCAAGTAATAATTGTTTGAAACGAAAATCCACGAATAACGTACACGACTTCATTCTAGAAATTACTTCATAACATTTTTCCCTTCCACTGAATTAAATACCAAGCATAATTACAAAGATACGAACGTTCCCTCGGCGTTTTCCTTATTGCAGTATTAATAAGGAACCGCAAAATCAACAATTCCGTTTCGGTACAATTTTTGTTAATTCCCTTGCCTTTGTTCGGGAGTTTGTCACTTTGTACCAACGGTACTGCGGATTAACTTTGGTACCAATAAATTAGTATGCGATCCCCGGTTTGGCACATCTGTCGCCCCTTATTAGACCTAAAAAGTTTGTATAATTAAATCATCCTGTAGGGCTTTTGTTTTTATAATGTCATAATTAATTTACAATGATAATGATTTATCGGCAATATTAATAATCTACATATATTTTGGAAGTATGTGTATATGAAACATCTTGGCATAAATAATTATCAAATCTGTGATCTAGGGACGTATTTAATTAACTAATCTTGTGTTTTATGTCCATTTCAAGACACGACAGAAAAGTCAGTTTCTTTGACTTGACGTTTAAGTACTATGTAAACTGTTAAATTTTAACTCTCGATAAAAAAAGATCAGAGACGTTTGTTTTAAAGAAAACTCTTTCTTAGCTAGTTTTTAAATAAATCTGTTGATTTAAGAGATATCCGCTCTAAAAAAGAGTGCAATAATATGGATGATTTCATATTTTCAATAGAAGTAAATCAATTATACAAAGTACAGGATGTTCACAAAAAATGCTTACTGCAAATTTAAAGGGTGTTGTTTTTTTAATACATATTCAACATCACCAAGTTCTTGGATTTGGTTCAACGCTGGTTCACAACTTCTGTTATCAATAAATCCTGAACAAACAACCAGTCGATATTAACGATCAATTCCATTACCAGGGTCTAATAACGGCCGTAACTTACCCAAAGACAATGGGAGCTTCCAACTATTATGGGTCGTACTTTGAATGCCTATATTTGAGGTAAGGGTGTGAGGTGGTAATTTATTTATTTCCTGACGTTCTTAAGAAGGAAAATACGATACAAATACTCCTTATTGCAAACCACTGAGATTACTCAGATAATTATATTTTAGAGACATTAACGTTATTTTTTAAAACTTGATTTACCTAATTTTCGAACACATGCCAACCGATGGTAAAAGTATATGTGTGATTGATTTAACATTATCTACACTTGTATAAAGAGGAAAGACATGATTGTGTATTGGTTTGCATTCTAGGCTCCGAAACTGGATAGATTTGAAAAAATCTCTCTCCATTATAATTTTACATTGTCCCGGATGATGTAGGCTACGAGGTAGCAGGCAATAGTTAGTGAATAATAAAATCGAGTTCATTAAATTATCGGATACTAAAATTATAAAGCTGAAGAGTTTGTTTGTTTGTTTGTTTGCATGAACGTGCTAATCTCGGGAACTACTGGTCCGATTTGAAAAATTATTTCAGTGTTAGATAGCCCGTTTATATATCGCTCAATGAATACAAAACGGACACATTCCAAAATAATTTGCTCTTGCATTGAAAATCTTATACGAATAACTTCTAATTTTAAAATGCAACACTGACTTATTTTGGAATGTGTCCGTTTTGTATTCAATGAACGATATATTCGATATACGATACATAAACCGAAGCGAAGCGACGGTGGGCTAGTGCTAACATAAACGATTATCGAAAACTGACAAAATGTATAGAATTGAAATAGGCGCTCGATACAACCGTGACAGCTTACGTCAATAATGCATCATGCATACATCTTCAGCCTCTAGTTCTAAATTTAAACAGTTTTTCCAACTTGAGAACATTGAAGTTATTTTTTAGAACCTTGTCCTAAAAGGACTATAAATCATTATGACTCAATTTCTTTCTGGTGACTTCATTCTGTTATTACGACAGGGTTCTATGGCGGCTGAACGATTAAAGTCCGTGATGGTGCAGCTTTATTTGCCCGACTCGACAATCCAATTTTGTTTGACATGTCCCAATATAGATCTGTATTTGAATGGGAATATTTTGAGGAACGATATAATAATGTCTCTAAAATAAGGCATAAGGTTGTGTTTATTACTGTGAAAAAAAAAACTGTCATTTTCTGACAAGTATGCTAGTCCAATAGAGACGGATTTGTGTTATGGTGCTCCCACACCGGCTGTTATAAAATGTTTTATAACAACACGTGTGTGTTTTATAAAAACACGATAACATCCAGTAACACTTCATAACAATTACATTTTGTTCCCTGTATTTTAATGTAACTGTATCTTAATGTTCACCAATAAAGCTTTAAAGTGAACATTAAGATGCAACTACATCGATAACCGATACTTTAATGACCCGTAATACTGTTATGTTAACATTAAAGTACAACCACAGATACAGGTTACTTAATATAGCGCATTTGCTTGTTGTTCCAGGGAGCCTAAAATGGATGCTTTGGATAAGGCATCCGTCACCTTCTGAAAGGTAAATACACGTGTCAAAAAGTGACGGATGCTTTATTCACAGTTGACACGCGATATAGACGCAGCCATACTAGGCCCATTAAACAAATTATACTACTTATATCGATGTAGATACATAATATACATACATTAAATCACGCCTGTTTCCCAGAGGGGTAGGCAGAGACTACTTCTTTCCACTTGCTACGATCTTGACAAATTTATTTCGCTTCTTCCACATTCATACATCGAGTCATGCACGCACGTCGGTTTCGGGTACTTAAGATTAGGGCTAGGGCGGCCCCTTCCGACCCGTCCACTGACTTTCGATCTGTATATCTCTTTCGTCAATCTTCTTTCATCCATCCTTTCCAAATGACCGAACCAAAATTAATATCGTTATTTTATCGATGTCTAACATCGGTCCCCAGCTGGGGCTTGTTTCAGGCTCATTCATTTCAGTTGGCAGTAATTGGGGGTTATTAAGACTGTCGTTTATTCGATAGGCTGTGGATGTCATAATGAACGGGCACGACACACTTACAGCCTGAAAGCATTTTAACTAAGCCAATTTATCTGTATTTTTAAGTTTGTATGTTTTTTTGGTGTATGAAGAGATTATTTATGTCTGGATAGCAAGTGGAAAAAAAACTTCTCAACCTCTACAAGAAAGAGGCGTAATTGTATGCTTGTTATAGTAGTTTACGTGACGGTTGCTTAATGACAGGCATTATAACATGAGTTAATGAAACGAGCCGCAGAGTCGCGTAGAATACTTTATCAACACACATATTATAAGTTCTCTAAGATTAATTCAGAAGCCGAAAGGCATATGACCAGCATTACTCGTGGTAGTAGGTAACAGCGATGACAGCTGTAACGTAATTTCATTACGTTATCGAAAATTGTAAGGCAATGAGATCCAAAGGACATTGGGTAATGGTTGATTTTAACATAGTTATTTAGAGGCCCTCAAAATATACAAAGACACATAATTTAAGTTAAGTTCAGTTTTTGGTACTAAAAATACGCCTAGGTAAGAATATTAAATATTTCGACTCCAATGCACTTAAGATCAATACATTACATTATAAAACATGTTTATTTTGAATTATTCTATTATAATTTACCAGTATTACTAATGAACGCGATAATGATGATAATGGTTCTAGAGTGGCGACCGCGAACCAGGAGACGAAGTGTTGGCAGACCTTCCACAAGGTGGACCGACGATCTGATAAAGGTCGCGGGAAACCGCTGGATGACAGCAGCAGAGGACCGATCGTTGTGGAGAACCTTGGGGAAGGCCTCTGTCCAGCAGTGGACGTCTTGCGGCTGATAATGATGATGATGATGACTATAATGACCGCTCACCTTGAAAACGCATGACTTTTACAAAAAGGACAACACTAAAATTAACAGCTGTCATCACTGTCACTTACTACCACAGGTAATGCTCATTGCCAACGGGTTTTGAACGCATAATAGTGGACCTATGAAATATGTGTAGATAAAAGTTTTTATTAAATTTTAAACCGATGTTGTTAACTGAATAAAATTTTATAACGGTTTTTGTACTGATTTTATTTTATGACCCGTTACTTCATCCGCGTAAACCCTCCCTCGGGAATACGGGGAGTTATGCGCTATTGGGATAAAAGATACTCTATGTGTTAATTCAGGGTATAAGCTATCATTCCAAATACGTAACGTAACATACTAACTATAGATTTATAATGTAACAACCGGTTTCACAACCGACAAGTAAAGCATATTTCGCTCATTGAATACAAAACGGACACATTCCAAAATAATTAGCTCATCCATTAAAAATCGTATTCCAACAGCTTCTAATTTTAAAATGCAACACTGACTCATTTTGGTTTGTGTCCGTTTTGTATTCAATCAACGATTTGACCGATCAATTTTAGCCCTTTCTATTTCTCAAACTTAAAAATAGACAAGATGATAGCCACCTGAAAATCTATACTAATATTATAAAACTGAAGAGTTTATTTGTTTGCTTGCTTGAACGCGCTAATCTCAGGAACTACTGTTATTTGTCTTCAGGGTTTGTTATAAAGTCATACCAAATTGAAGGCCTGTATGTTTTTACAATTCAACAGAAATAAAAATATTATGTTGGAAAAACGTTTCTTGTATGGAAACCACTTTATTATACAATTTTCTTAATTTTTTATATTAATAAAGTGGTCTAAATTCGAGCTAAATTAAGACACTGCGTGGGGGGGATAAGAGTTTCTGATCTTGTTAGTGTGCTAACTCACTACGTACGAAAATTGGAGCGCAATGGACGTAGACAATAGCGCCTTCAAAACACTATAGAATAGAGCTCGCCACGGCTTTGGTGGCGTCGAGCTCTATTTAAAATATTTCCAAAAGGACTCTATATTACTTACTAGCTTCTGCCCACAACTGAATTGAGAATGCGCGCTAAATTGTGTTTTGTTCGCAAATAATTATCTTATTATATTTGTTGTTAATCTAAGTTAATATTCCTATATTTAATCAATGTTTTTTTGTCAATGTTTTTTGTTTGCGGGTGGTAGGACCTTGTGCAGGGTCCGTCCGGATCGCTACCACCATCTTATCCATTAACATACCGCCAAATAGCAGTGTTCGCATTGTTGTGTTCCGGTTTGGGGATAAGACAGCCGGTGAAATGACTAGCATAGAGGCATTCCATCTTAGTCTTCAGGGTTGGCAACGCATTTGCAGTCTTAGGATTGCATTGCAGTCTTGTGAATGCGAATGTCTATGGGTCACAGTTTCCATACTTACCATCAAGTGGCCTGTGTGCTGATGTGCTCGTTTGTCTTCTCTATGCCATAAAAATAGAAAATAAATAAAAATAATCACTCGACTCTATTTACAAACCTCAAAGCGAGCTATAAAGTTATTCTGTAATTTAAGACTGCACCGAGCAAACGCCGCGCGTCCAGTGGCGCCCTCATTACTATTATTGTGTTTTCTAATTAACTAAAGGATTCCCTTGAAATCAGACAATACATTGTTGTAGCGCAAGTAATAACACAATTTATGGAATACGTAACAAACTTTAGTAACAATTACCCTTCGAGTAATCAGCTTAACGGAAAAAGGTGGCCACTTTTTTCCGTTAAGTTGATAACTCGAAGGTGAATTGTTATTACACTATGTGATATACCCTATAAGTTGTGTTTTCATTTGTAGTACAAAATCGTTTCGTCCAGTTTCAAGAAAATACTTAAGTTTATTAGAAAACACGATAATAGTAATGAGGGCGCCACTGTACATCCGGCGTACGCTCGGCGCAGTCTTAAATTTCACGTCAATCTTGAAGTTCAATAGTGAAACCAACAAATTAATAAACTACCTATTGTAATTAAATAAATAAGGTAAAATAAGGATAATTATTCCACAATAATAATCACAAAACTGCATCATATTAATTTATTTTACTGTATTTAGCAAGGTTAAATATGAATGCGGCAATTAACTCTTAATGATCCATTCCAACACACGATAACACTTAATAACCGATTTCGTCCAATAACAATGTTATAATAGGCCATGACCCAATTGGCCGGGTTTGGGCAATATTCAATATCCGATTGGTGTAAAGTTTGGCCTATATTCGGGTTACACAACTAAAACATCCTGTGATATTTCTATAGGGTTTAAACAACTGCAGAAGCTGAAACACACTGTACGTTTCCAATTATAAAACCTTTTTGAGGTATTTATAAAATCACTCTTTTTTTTATTTATATCTTTAATATAAAAATAAATGGAAATTGTATTTGAAGTCTAAGGGAAAATAATAAACTCATCTTGGTTGACATACACGTCACAAGATACGAACAAGTAAACCTGAAGCCAAAGAAAAAACACTATTTTTAATTAGCTTCAACATAAATTACACACTCCACGTACGCCGGTCACACCACAGATTTAAGTCAGTCAGTCTCCTGGGCCACTCTTTAAAACTCTGATGTCAATGGATAAAGTCCACAAAAAAACTGTTTTATTCACACATTCAACATTCTTTAATGGGACGTAGTTTTGCAAACTGGAACCAACCCACAGTATTCAGCGTTACAGTTGTCATTTTATTGTCAAATCTTTGTGGGTGGGTTCCCGTTTGCAAAACTACGTCCTGGCCTTTCTTCTGAGTGTACTGGAAGTATATTATTATTAAAAAAATCTAAGAAACTCTTTCGCTGTTGTCCAGGAGACACGGGACAGCATAACAACAACAAAAAGTTGATCCACGCATTTATACCTTTTCTTCTCTTTTCTTTTAAAGGTCCTTTCCCGCTCGAATGCTCACGTGTCAATGTCTTTGGGCATAGTTAGCATTGTACCGAAAAGTAACTTCTCAAAATGTGAAAGTTTCTTATGAGAAATTTTCGAAAATTTCCAAGAATATTCTTAAATTTTGTATGGAAAGAGAACATTCTCAATGCTCTCAAATGTTTCCGATAATATTCTCGGTAATTTCTTGAGTAGATATTTTCTTAACTTCTGAGAATATTCTGCAACTTGTACATTGCTACATAGCGACGTGTGTTTTTCTAAATACTTTCGCCTTTTACATTAAATAAAATGACATTGTTAACATGTGTTTTATTAAAACCTCTCTCTTTAACAACCTCTACCTATTTTAACGACAAAGGAGGGTGGGCTAATTGGCCTATTGACAAGCGATATGTCCCCGGATAGGTAATTCTAAGTTGTAAAACTATTACTATGGCAGGTGGTTCGAAATCTTTGTGTGAAAAAAGTTACCGCCATGCAAAGACAGAGGTTTTTCAAAGTAATTATGCTAAAGTCGTCTAATATATAGGCGTCTCGATGTTCCAGATTTTTTAATATTTCACACGGTGATTTAAGATTTCCTGCCATACAAAAAGTTGTGGAATATGAAAAAACCTTTAAAATGCCATATGACTTGTCATTATTGGTTTTTAGCCCAGTGTCCATACAAAACTGTCCATCATTCTTTAAGCCTTTTAATCACCTAAAACACCACCAAACCATCAACAAGTCCCAATAACTATCGAATTACGAGAAACCTAAAATGTTCTCTATTTCCAACTTCCATTTTTATCCCTCGCCGCGCCGCTGTCACTCGGCTGCCCCGCGCATTTGTCATTCGGTCGTTTTCGGCAGCGTTCGTGACAGCTCGGAAATGTTGCCAATTTATATTTTTTATACTTACACGTTTGTAGGGCGTCTTTAGGTTAAGTGGATGTATTACTTTGTATTACTTTTAGGAAGTGGTCTATAATTGAATAAATAAATATCAGGAGAAATTCGACTACAAACTGACCTAGTCGTACTTTGCTATGGGTACTAGACAACGGTAAACATGTTATATAGATTAGCGGGTGGTAGGACCTTGTGCAGGGTCCGTCCGGATTGCTACCACCGTCTTATCCATTAACCTACCGCCAAACAGCAGTGTTCGCATTGTTGTGTCCTGGTTTGGGGATAAGACAGCCGGTGAAATGACAAGCATAGAGGCATTCCATCTTAGTCCTCAGAGTTGGCAAAGCACTTGCAGTCTTATGATTGCATTGCAGTCTTGTGAATGGGAATGTCAATGGGTCACAGTTTCCACTTACCATCAGGTGGCTTGTGTGCTCGTTTGTCTTCTCTATGCCATAAAAAAAAAGATATATGTATAGAAAAAATCCAAGACTCATTTAAATTTTGTTCTCTTCGTAAGAAAAGGCTTAGGGTGACGGCACTAATGATGGACACTTTTAGATGACAGGCACCAGTAATGGACACTTTCATACGGTTCCTTAATTGATTGTTGCAAAACAAATGAATAACCCTTATCTTCTGTAAAATAAGAATCAACTGTCCATCATTGGTCCTTGTCCATTACTGGTTCCCTCACCCTATTATGACAACGCGCTTAGCCTTGCAAAGTTGGTGACCCCGCAACATAGATGTAGGAAAACATTGATTCCGTTTTCCATACGACAAGCACTTTTTTCTTCTGTGTACAACATAACTTGCGGCCAATATTATTGATAAAACGCACATCATGAACTGTAAACTTACACACACTGTCTAAAATGCAGAGTCACACATTGACACACCTAAAAAGTTCACTTTTGAAATTCAATCGAACGCGGTCATATATACAACGTAGCGCATTTGTAAAAGGTGCGAAGAGTACTATTCTATTAGTCGTTTTTATACTCCCTCTATGCTTTCCTACCTCTATGCCCCGAAACCCTCTCAACCTTGTATCACTATAACAGCTGGCTAACTTTTTAAAAATAGATTCAAGTTTCAGATACGCAAACCGAAAGTTGCGATCCCTGGTTCGATTCCCGGTAAAACAAATATGTGTTTTGATTTTTGACATATTTTTTCTTTTGTTATTTCTAGTATCCATAAGCATAGAGCTTAGTTTGGTACGGGGTCATTTTATTTATTTATTTCGTTCATCTCTACCTAATAGCGTAGTGGGATAATCCGAAATCACGATGTGGGGGGTTAGAGTAGAAGGGTTAATGTAGGTGCGACCCGAATAAAGACCTAACCTCAAACGAACTCCGAATTACTAATTAATAAAACTACGTGTCACACCGTAGCGTAACAACAAGACGTTGATTTTATATAACTATAAATTCGTGAGAGAACTAATATCTAATCAGCATACCTAGGATAACAGACATCTCGGGGAAAGTTCTACGGTTTTAAAAACAAAAAAATAGATGTCGATATAATTAATTGTGTGTACATTGAACATTCTCGATTACTATAAAGAGGTCCGATGTCATATTAAGTGAATATCATCGGTATTAAAGACAGTTAGTCCAAAGCAGGCGTAGCAGAGACTGATAATATCCATTTGTTTTTAGTAATCTTTTTTTATGTTAAGCTTTTGATACTTAAAGCATGATTTTTAACAAAACCCCAAATATGAAAAATATTTGACACATCTCTTGATTTGGAAATAACTTGGTTGATTTTTCATGGTAAAGTTTATTTGCTCTAAATGGCTAAGTTTTCAATTATCTTTGTACTCTAGTTACCTATTTTTATTTTCATGGCTATTAAATCTTCAGTTATTTAAGTAAACGTCCTTGCCTATGTATCGGGAACTTTAAAGAACAACTTCGTGATCTGTGCTTTATTTTTACGAAATAAGCTTACGGGTATCCTTTATACGTAACAGTGTGACAAACGGCCAAATTAAGGGTCCACTCCGCATTAATTGGGGCCGATTTAAAATTAATTTCGCGGAAATTCAATTTCCCTCCAAGTGGCATATCAAATTAGTTGACACGTATAATTAAATAAAAAAATTGGACACCTAAATGTGCCTAAAAGTGCCCTTAGAGCCTTTGTGCTTTCATTGGTTTGGACCTTTATCATTCCAAAGTTAGAATTGGTCATTAAGGACAGAAGTTTTTTTGTTGGATGTAATTAATTTTATTATGGTTTCTAATTGACTTCAGAGTTACGATTTTTTAATTGATTAATTAGACCCTAATAAGCGAGATAAAGCTCTTTCTTGATACTGTAATTTAATTTTTTTGGTGCCGCGACCAGGATATTTTTTTTATAAGCCTTAAATAAAATAAAATCGCTGAATTGCAAATTATGCCTTAAGTAAGTAATAACATACCTCCTCACTATCCTGATTAGATTTTTAAATTCACCCATCTTAAACGAATCTGAAAGTAAAAAAAACAAGCACAGCTGCTCTAGCTTGCTAGTTTTTCTAAGACATTGCATTTGCTGGCTCCACGATGATGTATTGGAATTTTAGTATTTATTTATAGATAATGATGTTTTATATAACTATTACATATATGATGATGATGTGGTTCTTGTCCATTCCTGGTTCCACCATCCTCGGTGCCTGTTTATTTGTTTCGGTGATAGTGCCAGGTCTGCGGAGCCGGGAGGCCATCTGCTGGTGATCAGTATTCTCATAGCTGCATTGAATAATATATGCTAATCTGCATATTGTGCAGAATATAGCAAAAATCAAATTTCATCCAACATGGTTTCGTTGCAACAGCAAAAATCAGAAGAAAATTTATAGAAAATTAGATTTCTCTTCGCAAAAAGCACAAAATCTCATGTTAAAATGAAATAAATGAGGGTGTCGCGAGGAAGCAACGGAGCCTAATGCCATCAGGCGAGGCTCAGCCAATGTAATTATATAAGAAACGAAGTTTATTTGTATGTGAGTCTGTAACTGAATTTTAAGTGGCTCCGGGGCTCTGAACCTTTAAAAATGATACTTGTGAAAGCGCAACCTCCAAAGGTTTATTATAAGGTATCCTGATTGTAATACGACCAATTAAAATAAGAAATAGGGCATCACTAGGGCTACAAAAAACACCAACATCTATGTTCAGCGATTTTTAGTACTTTTAGAGATGTTGATCATTTTAATCGGAATTTTTATCATTTTCCTTATGTCCATCGTGCGAAGAACCCTTAAACTCATTCATTATTTCAATGTTTCTTCAGTCTTTTCTTTCATTGTTAGAATCATTATGAACTAAGGGTGTTTTTAGAGCTACATTCCAGTTTTTTTATGTAATTTTTTTGTGTATTACCACAAAGTTGTTTTTTCCATACGAGATGAAAACAAATATGGGGTTCACTTAGTATGGAGAAGCTAAATTTAAGTGATTACAGAAAAAGTTTTCGTTACGGACATTTAGAAAAATTTGAAAGTACCTACTAAAAATCGCTGAACATACATGGGGGTGTTTTTGGTAGCCCTGGTAATGCGCCATTATGTTTTTTAATTTTTCGTACTATTTGCAGGTCACCCTGTATATTTGTAAAGTGTGGCATAATTTAAAAATAGCGAACCCAGTCAAATCCAAAAACTATTAGCGTAATAAGCAGGACATTCCACATGACAGTTTATTGTGCCATAATTCTATTTTGCGAATTTTTACCCATCTAAGGGCCTGGTTCACAATCGACAACTATAGGGCATTGGGAATCGGGGAAGTTTGTATGAAGAAAATTGACATTTTTTTTCAGCGGTCACGGATGGTTTTTAAATTGGGTAAAGTCATCAATGGTCAGCCAGAGACCTTTAGTACGAAAGATATACTTCCCACTCTTCGCAATCATGTAAGGTCGACTACTGGTATCTGGCTGACTATTGGTGACTCTACCCTAGTTATTAAGAGGATCTCTAAATACCCGTAGACGTATACTGGGTGTATTCATTTGCTTTTCGTGATTTCGCAGTTGGTCCCATAGTGAAAGTTGTTCATATTCGTGGGAACACATAGGTGATCATTTTGTTCCACGACTTTAGATTTCACCCGGTATAATTTATGGCGTTAAATTAATAATATAACACTTACCCAAACCCCTTCTGACATTTAAAATTGGCTCTCTCCTTGCGTGTAAAAAGAGTAAAATAGAGAAAGGGCAGACATCTATCTGGCAAATATGGTTTACCTTCGATTGTGAAACAGGCGGTAAATCTAAAATAGACTTTTTTGTGACCTACGGTTATGACAATCTTGATATTGACATTGCAACAACATAAATGACAAAACTGTATTTTTTTTTAAATATATTTATAGTAGGTAAAAGCCATAGAAATTTTGACATAATAATCTTTATTAAAAAATATTGTATTGTATTGCGTCAAATTTTGTTAGTTCGAAAAAGAATCTTCTATCAGTCAACCACAGTCAAAAGTCACTTTAACATAATTATAGGTAATTATATCCTAAATTTAGAACGCCTTAGCCTTACGAGGTTGATTTTGATTATTTTATAAAAAATAAATTAAAGATGTGCTTTTGTTTTCAGGTTACGTCAGAGCTCAGGGAATTGACCTTTAAATGTAAGTAAAAAACAAAACAGCCTCCGATTAAAACGTAAAAAAACTCCAATCTCGTGTTTTCTGGTGGAATAAAAATTTGGATACGTTTTTTATGAACTTTATTTTTATAACACACTAATTAAAACAATTCTACTTATTCGAATTTTTCATAAAGAAAAGTTTAAATTTATTTGCAGCATTTACCTTACCCTTCAAATGTTTAAAATACTTACTATAACCTACCAAGTTAGGTTTCTCGCAGCTCCTCTTAGGCACTGGCTATGTCAAACCAGCAGCAGAAATAGCTACGCAACCGAAGAGGTCAAAATGATCTGCACTTGACCCTATTCTGCCGTGCAAAATTAAAAAGCAGTAAGTGTAAAAAGTTACCACCATATCTTGGACTCTAACTTCTAACACCTCCACAAAGTTGGAGACCATGATATGGTGGTCCTAGTGTTCACTTACTGGAGTTTAAATATTGTTCGGCAGTATTGTCAAGATAATACCTACGTTGTCTAGATAATTTTGAGCATGTTATTCCGCTTAGCTACTTTTGATACTGACTGTACTTACTCAATTACAAAACTAATAACGAATTCACCAGTTCTGGGCCTTGCGCGTCTATCCCTGTCACACAGCCTTAATATATTATTATGCACGTTGGAGTGACAAGGACAAGGCATTAATGATGCAAGGCGGGTTTCATTAGGAGCTTGTACATTTTTAATCATTGCGTCTGTAGATAGTTGACAGACGCAGGCGGGGAACCTTTTGTGAATGATTAAAATTACTCTTGTCATTATTATGAATAATATTTAATAATTACTACTGGTACAAAATAAATGGGATACAAATAAGGGTTCAAATTGCATTACATTCGTTATCACTTTGAGATTTTTTTTTTTTTCAGAAAAAATATATGATAACGATGACCGTTGTCTTAAACGAGATTAAAAAAGCAATTGTATTTCATACAAGTAAATAACAAGAAAAATATTTTTTTTTAGTAATTGTGCAAAATGTGTTTACAGATATTTTATCAACAAGTTTTTAGAGTTGTAGGTAATTCTGTAGCTCTGCCTACGCTACTGGGAACGAAGGCTGTATGAATTTATTTTTTAGTATAAATCAGAAAAAAGCGAATTTGACCGCTGTTGTTTTTGTACATGTTTTGATTTTTACGTTTTTTACGAGTGTTCGGAAATTTGGGTCCTGATCCAATCCACATACTTCGAGACCTTCGTGAAGATTGTGGGATACTCGCTGCAACGGTAGTGGTAGTGTAACGACGCCACCCCAATTTGCACGTTATTGTAAGTCATTGGGGCACCACTGTTTCCCTTCGAAACAAAAAAAAACAATTGACAATATAAACAAATTAACAAGGAAAAACATAAAAGTCTAGTATCACTACAAAACGCAGTGCACAGAGCCAATTGCTGTAGCAATTTCTCGTCTCGTCTCATATAACATAAATAAATAGTCAGGGAAAGATACATTTACATTTATAATTATTGATTAGGATGGATGGACAATTGCGAGCTCGGGAAGGCTAACAGTGTCAATTTCTGTGGCAATTTCTCGTCTCGTCTCATATAACATAAATAGTCAGGGAAAGATACATTCACATTTATAATTATTGATTAGGATGGATGGACAATTGCAAGCTCGGGAAGGCTTACAGTGTCAATTTCTTTAGTGATTTCTCGTCTCGTCTCATATAACATAAATAGTCAGGGAAAGATACATTCACATTTATAATTATTGATTAGGATGGATGGACAATAATTGCGAGCTCGGGAAGGCTTACAGTGTCAATTTCTGTAGCGATTTCTCGTCTTGTCTTATATAACATAAATAGTCAGGGAAAGATACATTCACATTTATAATCTTTGATATGGATGCATGGACAATTGCGAGCTCGGGAAGGCTTACAGTGCCAATTTCTGTAGCGATTTCTCGTCTCGTCTCATAAAGCATAAATAGTCAGGGAAAGATATATTCACATTTAAAATGATTGGTTTCGATGGATGGAGAATTGCGAGCTCGCGAAGGCTTACAGTGTCAATTTCTGAAGCAATTTCTCGCCACGTCTCATATAACATAAATAGTCAGGGAAAGATACATTTACATTTATAATTATTGGTTTGGATGGATGGACAATTGCGAGCTCGCGAAGGCTTACAGTGTCAATTTCTGTAGCAATTTCTCGTCTCGTCTCATATAACATACATAGTCAGGGAAAGATACATTCACATTTATAATTATTGGTTTGGATGGATGGACAATTGCGAACTCGCGAAGGCTTGCAGTGTCAATCTCTCTAGCAATTTCTCTTCACGTCTCACATAACATAAATAGTCAGGGAAAGATATATTCACATTTATAATTATTGGTTTGGATGGATGGACAATTGCGAGCTCGGAAAGGGTAACAGTGTCAATTTCTGTGGCAATATCTCGTCTCTTCTCATCTCTTTTAGCCTCACCGGTGAAAAAGCACCTTCAATAACTTAAAAACATTTGCCCTAATTAGTAACTTGAAATGTAGACACGGTAGGAAAGTTGATGATTGTCAATATTATAAAAGTCTTACCCAGCAAAGATCACCTCGTGCGTCCGCGCATATTTTGTTGTTATTCATGCTAGAAAAATACTCGTTACATACGGAGTACGATACCAGTCGGACGTGCTTTTGTTGCAGTTGGTCTGGATGTGTACCACTCTGGAATAAGTTTTTTAAATATACTACCGCACTATATTTTAGGTGAATACTCTTATAAGCCAATAGGCAGTCATGTGAGCTGCCACTAACTTTGTAAAAATTGCCGCAGGTTTTTCTTCGACTATTCATCCATAACATACATACATACATTAAATCACGCCTGTTTCCCAGAGGGGTAGGCAGAGACCACTTCTTTCCATTTGCTACGATCTTGACAAATTTTTTTCGCTTCTTCCACATTCATATATCCATAATAATAATTAATTCCACGTATGGAGTTACCTGTGTCTCTCCCCATCCAGTAACGTCTACGATAAGTCCATCTCTTAATGGTGAATCGTTATGCGGAAGAGCTACTTTAGTAACATTGGGCCATAATGTTACAGGATCACTCAGTTTCAACAGACAAATTTCATTTTTATTTCTTGTAAAATTTTCATGACACAGGCTTTGGTCGACTTCAATAGAATGCCCACATCCACCTGATCCTACTAGGATCCGGAATGTGTTATTGGCCCTGAAAAGTTTTTGAAATTAAAAGACGGGCGACAATCGGTGTACTGCCGTTTCGCCGAATTATGTTTCGTCAAATGATTAATTTCGTCAAATGTTTCATTTGGGCAAATGCTTTTTTTTCTAAACTGTAAATATTTCAGGATTTATTTTAGGACCATCGTGTAGAACCCTATAGGTTAGGTTAGGTTAGTTTTTAAAAAATCCTGAAATATTTACAGTTTTAGAAAAAAAAGCATTTGCCCAAATGAAACATTTGACGAAATGAATCATTTGACGAAACATAATTCGGCGAAACGGCAGAGAACCGCGACAATCTCACACCAATTGACCTAGTCCCAAACTAGCTTGTACTATGGGTACTAGACAACGAAATAAATACTTATGTAGAGAAATAAATACAACAGTCAAGACTCAGACTCACAAATATTTGCCCTGACCGGGAATGTAACCAGGGACCGCAATTTTTGAAGGAGAGTCACTACCAACTATAGTGCCTGGTCATTAAGAAGTCAATTATGATACCTGTCATTTCAGTACAAATTATAACCTATTAACCTATTCTGTCAGATTATGGAATCGGCTACCGACTGGCATTAGGCAATCACAAACGGTAGACTCCCTAAAAGGCAAATTGAAGAAGTTCTGGCTTGACTATCTCCTAAATATCAATTATCCTCTAGGTACGTAAAATTTAGTTTATGTATGTATATTTAACTATTAATATGTATATTTCTATATCTATTTATGAAGGTATTTGAATGTAGTTTTATTTTAAATCTATTTATATAAGTTTTATTGGTTACTAAATGTGTTATACACAACCGTTCACTCTTCTCAATCTCTCAAGGGTTAGCTGGAAGAGATCCCTTAACGGGATAAGTTCGCCTTTGTACATGTTTTTATATCAATTGTATTGTTATGGTTTTTCTTTTGTACAATAAAGTGTTTACATACATAACCTCAAAGCCAAGAATAGGTTATAAATTGTATTGCGGTGACAGCTGTCAGAATTGACTTCTTAACGGCGGCGCACTATGAGGATGGAGTTACATCTATCAGCACCGATTCGCATTTTGTCTATAGAAAATTGCTGTTTTGTATGAAGATGCGTACGCATGCGAAAGGAGAATTGATGCGTCATCTTCATACAAAACGGCCATTTTCTATAGACAAAGACCAAATCGGTGCTGATAGATGTACATAACTCCACCCTAGTCCAACGCGTCATCAAAACGTGTCGCGTCCTCGTCGTTAAATTTAGAGCGAGATTATTTAATTCGTCTTGATTCGTGTCGTCACCATCCCCCTATTAATTTCACCAAGCGGACAATTTGACGACTCGATATAGCAGGTGCCTCCGACCTAGCACCTTTAAAGCTGCGTCCACACCGCTGCTATAGACTGCTCCGAGCAAACACCGAGCGTCCAGTGGCGCCCTCATTACTATTATTGTGTTTTCTTAGTAACTAAAGAATTTCCTTGCAATCAGACGATATAATATGTGTAACGCAAGTAAAAACACAATTTATGGGATACGTAACAAACTTTAATAACAATTACCCTTTTAGCTAATTCACACTTTGCGAAGTGCAAGTTCGTAGTTCATACATTTGCTGTCAAGTGGCAAGTAGTAAATGTATGAACTACGCACTTGCACTTCGCAAAGTGTGAATCAGGCCTTTGAGTAGTCAGCTTAACGGGAAAAGGTGGCCACTTTTTTTCGTTAAGTTGATAACTCGAAGGTGAATTGTTATTAAACTATGTGATATACTCTACAAGTTGTTTTTTCATTTGTAGTACAAAAAACTAGCGACCAATTTCAAGAAAATACTTTAGTTTATTAGAAAACACAATAATAGTAATGAGGGCGCCACTGTTCATTCGGCGTACGCTCGGCGCAGTCTTAACGGTACGTATATTACGGTATCGTTGCGTAAACAAAAGACGGGGTCATAGTAACAACATGGCGCCGTTTTTGACGCACCGTTAAGCAGCGGTGTGGGCGCACCGTAAGTGCATAGATCGTTTCTGCTCCTGAAACTGAACTTCTTTTGTTCTGTAAGTTGTTAAAAATATGTTCAACTTAAATTTGAACTTTTTCATACAAGTTAAATGTAATTGTCAATGTACGCGATCCAATGCTCCATTTTCCTTTAGCCCTCCTACCGAGGAATGTCGCCCCCGTACCATGAGATGATTATAATTATGGCCATGATTGAATACACTGATTTTACAATTAGAGTTTTTCATGCATACATACATTAAATGACGCCTGTTTCCCAGAGGGATAGGCAGAGACCACTTCTTTCCATTTGCTACGATATTGACAAATTTCTTTCGCTTCTTCCACATTCATACATCGAGTCATGCACGCACGTCGGTTTCGGGTACTTAAGATTCGGCCCTTTTCCAGTATTTCTCCGATTTCCGGCTCCTTCCGACCCGTCCACTAACTTTCGATCTGTATATCTCTATCGTCAATCTTCTTTCATCCATCCTTTAACATCAATAAGTTATCTAATCTTAAGGTATTGTTTAATGTTGCAGAACAAAAGTAGTTCAGTTTAGCGAGTAGCATCAATCATTGCATTTAAAGGCCCAAGGTCAGACGCACCCTGTACATCTTTTTGAAACCTACAATACTTCGAAACAAATGTACCCATTCGCCATAAAAGACAATATTGCTTTACCTTGCAACAACAGAAGCAGATGTTAATATGAACCGCTCGTGAACGATAGATCCAGTACCTATAATGTTACCGTTTTGATACAGTCCCACAACGTAGGGCGCGTTGATGACCTCATTGGACACTGAACGTCCTCCAATAATTTCAAAATGGTTTTTGGTATCGTTTGCTAAAAGTAGATAATAATTACGTTTTTACACCTCAAAAATGCCCGATTATATATCATGCAAACCTCACCTAAAGTTAGTCATTATAGCCATCGGCTAACCAGCTGGTTGTAATGAAATACAGTACCATATTATGACCCGGCGGGTTGTTATATCGTACCTACTGAATCTCTTTACAACCTGCTGGTTAATTCAAATTCAAATTCAAAATTCAAATTCAAATTCAAATATTTTTATTTCAGATTATAAATCCATAATAATGAGATTTGAATTCGTATGAAATATTGTTCCATAGAAACCTACAGCAAAAAGAACTTATTTGAAAATTGAACTGGCCACTACAAACCATATATACGCAAAACAACATTGATCCAAGGAAAAACCAATATCTTTTTGACCATGACCATGAACGGACATGTTCATTTACTAAAAAAAATACCCACTTCAAAAAAGGAGGAGGTTCTATGTTTATCTATGCTTATTTTTTTAATTTATAATTACTATAAATTCGTCAATTTTATTGTAGACAAACTAAAAAAAACATTGTTTGATTTGATAGAATTTACTTCCGAGGTGGTCTCATTGTACCCATATCTGAATCTCATGAGGGATCCGTGACAATATCCGATACATTACAGCCATTTTAGTATTTTAGTAACAAATTCACCGCTTGCATTTAGAAAGTATCATTTAATTTTGGTGAAATTGAAATGCTATTTAATTACAAGTAAAGTTGGCGACAGACAACATTTATACCCAAAAGCTGCAAAAAAACGCCACACGTAATTTTTTTCGTGTTTTTGAAGGCGGTTTTTACTTTTCTAAACATTATTTTTTATAGAAAATGGTACAGAAAAATAATTACCTCGCACCCACACCGTGTAACTTATCAAAGTTAGAGCACAAATAATCACGTTGAAGCCCACCATGGTGACCCTTTCCACGTACTGTATTGTAATTGAACTTTAGTTGCCAAAAGGACCCATTTATACTTCTTAATCTAGTTAATTAAATTTAAACTCGATATTAAATTCGATAACAAAACTACAAATTGCTAATTTTCATTTTTTATCTGATATACAATTACCTATACTATTCGTGTTTGATTATTTTAATTACATATTAGTACAAATTGGGTGAATATCCACCAATAAGAGAGCTGCACTGAGCAAAGCTAGAAAAACTAGATAAGCCTTTTGGTAGAATTTTTCCACGCATAGCTGTGGTGGATACGCATTCATATCAAGTAGTTTGAAAAATGAACTTAAACTATTAGACAGAATCTAATTTCCCTTATTTGCAGTACATGCGTCTATCACTATTTATTTTTGTTTTATATCTTCATATCTTATAAGTAAATGAACAACACGGCGTCATCGTATAACATATACCATTTATTTTTGGAAAATTGGGGCAAACATACTTAAAAAATTTATCTCACTGGTGCCACGACCAGGATCCTGTTTGACGTGTTTTATTTTTAATTAGGTAGTCTAACTACTACAGCTAACTAAGTCGTATTATAGTCAATGAAATAAAGCTATGACAATTGATTACGTAAATAACAAAAACATAAAACGCTCATTCTAAAGCAAAAACGAAATTTTTAAACATTACCTTCTCACCCAAAATTAAGTAAAAACACTACGTAAATATATGATATTGCTTTTAACTAATGGTGGGATTTTTACTTATAGATGACAGACAAATATCGACCAAATGTAAAAAATAAAACTGCTGTATAACCTTTAATATTACACAATAGCCCTAAAACATCTTACATCGGAACAATGCCCCTTTTACGAACCTTATTGAAAACGGTGTTTACACAGGCGTTTACAGGCGAAAAAATCTAGCTTAAATAGAATTAAGCTAGGAGATATAATGCTTAATATTGCTGCTAGATCAAACCAGTACCAACTCAAAATCGTTGCTAGTTTTGTTTCAAGTTCATAGTAGTTGTATTAAAGTACAGTTGTATTTTGAGTTACTACTGTTTTGATCTAGCAGTGCGAGTTCTGTATTTAGGACGTTATTACTTTCTAAAATAGATAACGTATGACGGAAACATCGCTTTAATTAAGAGTTGTTTTCGATTCTAGAGCCAAAATATCAAAGGTCGAAGCTTTAAGAATAATTAAATTAAATTATGCTCAAAACTCTTACAAGTCTTCTCATTTATTAACTACGAGCTTCTGCCCGTGACTTCGTCCGTGTAAATTTCGACTTTCGTTTATTCCCTTTGGAACTTTAAAATTTTTCGGACAAAAAAGTACCCTATGTGGGTATATCTAGGCATCTCCACTCCAAATTTCATCTAATTCCGTCCAGCCGTTTTTTTTGCAGAAATCAACACACACAAAAACTTTCGCATTTTTAATACTAGTGGGGCTCAGAGTCTGCAGTTGTGTAAAGAAAAGGTTATTTAAAAAAAAAACTAGGTAACCCATAGGTACCTGCTTTTTTATGTGTTTCTTTGCTACATATAAAGTGAATGCATGTTTTGCAAACAAAAATCCCGTACGATTTTTCATTTTTCAAAAAGCATTCGAGTAGACATCTAAATTTCCTTTCTCATGAATAACCTATTCAATCGCCACTGCTGAATCTCTAGCGTTAAACATTTTTGAACCAACACTTGGGACACATTTGCCGCTTATCATAATAGCAGTACCTCGAACTAACCATTATATAATAAAATCTACTTTAATGTGTTAAAATAATTCAAGGTGAATTAGACCCTAGATGTAATTTATCGTATCGTGGTAATCATTTCTTTATAATAACCATTTAAAGTTAATTGGTCTTAAAATATCAATGGTTTCTTTAAAAAATGAAATGTTTTTATGGTCTGTCAAATAACGCTCTAAACTTTACGGGTCCACTGCGTTTGGACAAAATATTTTTGACCAATCACAACTCAAATTTTCATTTCCCGAAAAGTTGTTTCTCATCGCAGTTGATTTATTTTTTATGTAGTCACAATTTGTAACCTAACATACGTAGCAAGCGGCTTCGATATACCGGATATAAAACGAAATTAATACAAAATGCTTTTTGGTAAATTATACATTTGACCAAACATACTTTAGCCAAAAGTCAGGATCCCCTGGTTTACATATCCCAGTGACAGCAGTTGTAAACTAATCGCATTCTATTAGAGCTGTAGTTAAACTAGGTGTACCTCAGGGTTCTATAATAGCTCCTTTCTTATTTTTGGTTCATAACAATGACTTACCACTCACATCAAATAAACTTTATGACAAGTTGTTAGTTGTTTGTAACTCTGTGGCTCTGCCTATCCCACTTGGGATGAAGGCATGATGGTATGACATACCGTGTATGAATGAATATTAGTGGTATTTTCTAATGATACATCAATCTGTCGACTTGGTAGACGGTAATCGGGTACATGAACACCTTTTAATGCTAACTTTGCGCAAGTTTTCATTTAATTGTAATATTACATGCATATTTTGTGACTTCGATAAGTTAATTTCAAGTTCTAATAATTTTTTTCTAAACAAAATTTAACCAAAGTAAACAGAAAATACAAACCTGTACAAAGTAAGGGAGCCTGTCATTTGGCCGAAATATGTTGTAATTTCCTGTAACTGTAAATATTTCAGGGTTTGTTCAATACCATTTTGTAGAACCCTAAAGGTTAGGTAAGGATAGTTATTATAAAATCCTGAAATATTTACGATTACAGAAAAAAAACAGGTTGGCAAATGAAACGGTTGGGAAACGATACAATTTGGCAAACTTATTTCACCGAAACAAAAGCCTTAAAGTATTAAGTCCGAGACAATGCAGTTCGGTAAATACAGTAAAACCTAGAAGTAGTAGTACATTCATTTCAGTACCTTGTCGCTGTAACATATTTCAGTGAGGGTGGTATGAATTTACCCACCCAGGTTTGGCTAATTCCGGAGAGTCATAATTCCAAATTGATAAAAATTTCAAATTTTCATAATTCCGAATGCGATTTTTTAAAAGAAGACTTATCTTTTTGCTATCGTTTATAAATCAAACCTTACTTGTCGTAACCTACGTATGACAACTAAGTTAAGCATTTAATCTAGAATAGTTACAGCGTAACATAGCATTCGGAAAAATGAATATTAGGAACAAAATAAATCGTAATTTTAAGGTGTTCCCGAATCTAGTACATTAATAGCTGCGACAACGTACAGTCAACAGCATAAATAAGTGATTATTTATGTACCTTGTCATTTTAACGTCGTGTTTGAATCGTCATACACAATTGTGAAACGATTGAAAGCGACAAGGTACAGAAATGATTACTTATTTATGCTGTTGACTGAACATACTAAAAGATCGTTGCTTTTGAGTAAGACCATTCAAATAATTTCAAGGTAAGTTTTATTCTAGAAAGAAAAGAATGGAAATAAAATGACGAGCTGAGCAAAATAAACATTTATTCTCAAACAAAATCATGACATAGAAAAAAAATTAATGGGTTTTTAAGTATGTTGTTTTTACTGCATGAGACATGTGCTATAGGTACTACATTGGTTTAGTTATTTAATTATGTGTTAACAAAATAAACCTACGTAATACTTATTATTTCGTCTGTCAATATAAAAGCCGAACTATATGACAAAGTTCGACCAAACAGTTTTCATTAGAGCCATAATGTAGTTTAGTTTTTTAAGTAATTAATATCAAGTAAAAATGTGCGATTTTCTGTCTTTCCGTTTGCAATGAAAGCTTTCACAATTCAGTGACTTTTGACGGTTGTTTTGGTCAAAATACATAAACAAAGTATCAAATATTATGATGACCTGTCATTCAAAACCAGGAAACCATTACATTACATTAATTTACTATTTATTATGTGACACTGTGATTAGAATATTTTCTCAATCGTACACTAGTTGTCAAAACGCTTCTAACATGTTGTTTTTTTACAAATTTTCGACTATTGTTGCGTTGATCCAATCCACATACTTCGAGACCTTGGTGTAGACGGAGGGACGCTTGCCGCAATAGTTGCTGTAATTCATTACAGCCACGCCAATTTGAACATTGTTGTACGTCATGGGGCCACCGCTGTCTCCCTTTGAAACAAAACATATCATTGAGAATATCTTGCCGTGCAGGTACGGATGAAAACGTGGGGGAAGATAATAATATTGTAAAAGCATAGGTAGTATTAATAGAAAATTAGCCCGTCTCCGCCCTTTTAGGAGTTTCTGTTACCTATTGCCGCTCACGCGCTAGGGTTGCGGCGATGCACGTCGCTCAATGCAACCAAACGTGACGTCGGGTTGGCTTGGTGCGTCTTGGGGTGTGATTCTCTCAAAAACGCGGTCGGACGAACGAACGAGTGCATGTCGCAGCGGCGAGTTTAAGTAGTCAGTCACGTCAAAGCGAATAAAACACATTTTAGCACGTGCATTCTCAATTAGGCAGCTTTATAAGTTCTATCTCATCGACAGAAGCCATGCTGCCAAATTGAAAATGCACGCGCTAAAATGTGTTTTGTTCGCTCTGACGGGACTACTTAAACTCGCCGCTGCCCGGCGACCGCGATTTTGAGGGAATTACACTCCTGTTGAGTTCACCTACTAGCCGGGCAGATCTTTGTTTGAAGATGAACTACTGAATATAGTGTGGTGTGGTGTGTGGTGTGTCTTACCGTGCAAATGTCATGATCAATTGCGTACGCGCATATCATGGTGTCGTGCATGGGATATAGGTCAGTACAATTGCTGTCGGGCAACAGTGGAACTTGTGTTTGTTGCAATTGGTCTGGCAGATTTGCATCCTGGAATAATGTTCAAAATCATAAATATATATTTAAAAACATTTAATTTATTGGTATCTAATTGCTGTGTGCGATATGAGAAATTTTTGAATTTTATTTTTAAGTTAAGTTACAGAGTACTAATTTTTTTTTTTCTGTGCAATCAAACAAAAGTAAACTTTATTAAGGCCCTGTCATCCCGATTTATAGACTCCTCTGGAGATCCTAGAGCTGGTGCTTACCTCTCCCAAAGGATTGGACTACCTATCCAGAGGAGTAATGCAGCCAGTGTCATATGGACCATACCGCGAGCGGACCTGTTAGAGGGGGGGTTATTTCTATAGTGGTGATTATTATTTATGTCATTAATATTTTGGAAGCTTATTTTATTTTAATTTTAAAACGTTTAGTTTTAATTTTTAACAACATTTGAATTAGGTTAAAATAGTTAATCTTATAATATGTCGAAGTATGTTTGAAAGTTTTTTTTTTGTTTCTTCATAATCAAAATGTAGGTTCAAATATCATTGTGGATTGTATCAATCAACTGAGCTTTGAAAAATAAAATACTTTTCTTAACTTTACTTTAACTCAGTTTTCTCTGAGCAATCTTTTCTATTAGGGGAAACTGTGGCTCAATCAATAAGGAAATTAGATAAAAATCCTGCATTTTAATCATATATTGTGAATTTTTGTAGGTTTTTTTCTAGATGTCTCGTTTTTTTTCAATTTTATTTTGTTCTCTTACCTTCATCTCTCCCCATCCAGTAATCTTCACATTAAGTCCAACATCTAATTGTAAATCTTTATCTGCTAAAACTACTTTACCAACTTTAGGTCCCAGTGTTACAGAATTGCGCAATTTTAGCAGACAAATATCGTTCACTTTCCCGTTATAATCTTCATGGCAAAGTTGCCGTTCGACTTGAACGAAATCTTCACCGGTAGACAGACGATCAGAGGGGTTATTATGACATAGTTATGCAATTCTGTTTACGCTGTGAGAAAAGCACAGGGCTATATAACTGTCATAGCTCTGTCCCTTACACTCACCGTAAAATGAACTGCATAGTTATGTCATAATAACCCCCCAGTTCCTTCTAAGACTTGAAAGTTGTCAATAGGGGCCCTGTGAAATTTTAAAAAATAATGTCATAAACAGGTTTTTTGGGGTCTATGGCTGCCTGTCATTTTGAAAACATCTGTCCAATTATAGATTTTTTTCTAAATTTCTTTCTCTCGCAAATCCAGGGCAGTTTTGTGAGACTACTTGTAATATTGATGAAGACTTGCATTTGAAAAAATAACAGTGAAAAGATGGTTCCAAATGAGTTAGCGGTCAAGATCACACCAAGCCATTGAAGTGGATGCTCACTATCTTCAATGGTTATAACGACTATGATTGGAAGACTACGACGACAGGACAGGATTCACCGTACAACGTTGCTCATTTTATACTTGACATTGCCAAAATTACGTTGATATGTAGACGCCATTAAACAGTTTTTTTTTATTTTTGGGGGCAAGATACAGGCCATCAACAAATGCTAGTCGCAAGAACCTACGTAAATGAGCATAGAGACACAAGGGAATTTCGTCCCTTTATTTTCTCCATCTCGTATCTGATTGAATAGTTAGATAAGAAAGTAGTCTTTATTTTTTAGGGAACATTAGTGCTTTTCCTATCTACCTATTCGATCAAATACGAGGTAGCGAAAGTATAGGGATGATTTGGTAAGGCAGTAAAAAGAAGAGAGCTATGATCATAGAAATATGACGAAGGCACTAGTTAGTACCTTGGAAAGTTGCCATTGTACAATAGTTTAACAATTTTAACGATTTGATTTAAAGTCACGGTGACACTGTTCTATGGTAGGGCTGGGTTAAATTTCGCCTATTGTACAAACGGTTAATAACGCAAAAATACGCAAATTTGGAGACAGCAGCTCAAGACCATCCTGTGAGTAAGAGATCTTTGACAACGCGAACTTAATGCAATGTATTAGTAAGTCGGTGATAGCGAAGTAGAATATAAAATAAAAAGGGTGCGAGATAAATTTTCTTACCAGTCAACAATAGAAGCAGATGTCAATATTAACTGTTCGTGAACAATAGATCCTGCTCCTATTGCTTTGTTCATACTTCTTGACCACAAGGCCACAACGTAAGGAGTCTCTTCAATGGATACGTCATGGCCTCCAATAATTCCCAAATTGTTTTGGATATGTTTTGCTGAAAGAAGATTATCATATTGTGTTTGACAGCATAACGGCAAATAAACATGGCCTTGTTTTATATTAATATTATTATTATTGAAAAAATATATTGAAAAATAATTACCTTGCACCCATGTCGTGTAGCTTAATAAAGTTAAAGCAAAAATAACCACTTCGAAACCCACCATGATTGCCTACTGCTCGGATACAGTACTTTAGATAGGTACCGTTAAAGGACCAAGTATGTACCTATTCACGTTAGTTGAATTAATTAAAAATTATAATATAAAGTTAATAATTCTGATAGCAAAACTAAAAAACAATTATACAATTTTGTAATCATAAAATCACTATTACTATTTTTGAAAGGATATTTTGATAATTTTAATTAGTAACTAGAGCAAATTAGACCCTTATCAACTATTTAGTGAAAAATATTTTATTGTTTTGAAGTTTATGCGTTTATCACCATTTCAATACTTTACTATAAAACTAAATAATGAATAACTTATATGTTATAGGTTATAATATTAAAAAAAAAACTACAAAATTTAGGCATTTTTTGGTGCCGTGACCAGGATTATTTGAAACCAATTTTTTATTTTTATCTAAGTAGGGTAGAAAAAGATTCAATGTAACATTAAAAGTAAGTAATAAACCGAACACATAAATTCAATTCATAAAAGGCTCAAAATAAAGGTTTGTACCCCGATACCCAAACTCAAATAGTTAGATGGAAAGCTAACTTAGCTTTACTTTTAATAACTGACTGCTATTCAATTCAATCTTGACCTGATATCGACCCAAAAGTAATTAATCGGTCGATATTACCTTTACTCGTACACAAAAGCCCTATGGGACGTCGCACACCAAAACTGTGTTCCTATTATAGACCTTATTGAACGACGCGGCGTTGTATCTCCTTTGACATATTATGATGATTTCCGGATATTCCAGCTCAAATATGTCTCTATATTTTATTCCGTAGATGGAAATATTTTTATATAAGGTGCTAACAAATTAGATACCGATATTTTTACAGCTGATAGTACTCCGCTCTCGGAGTACATTTAATTATGAAACATCATAGGTTTTCTTATGTTTTTTTGGAGAAAAGTAGGAAACAAATTTGCTACGTTAAAACACCCTGTTAATAAGATAATTAAATGAGACCTCTTTAGACATTCTAGAACCTCTTTAAACTATCATTCAGATGCTAGTATTTAATAACCTACAGTTTTCCCGCCGAATCATAATGACATTTATGAAAAACAACTTTTGACAAACAGTGTTAAACATCTTGACAGGTACATAATAGGGGTGATTATTTTAAAGATTAATTATAATTTAATTTTTTGTTCGGTAAATTAAAACAATAAAATGATATACAAAGGTTCCTTAATTACAGTTAAAAGTAAATTGTTTTAATGTAATGTATTATCTCTTAAAATATCCGTAACTAATTTGTTAGCACCTTATATACTCGTACAGGACGTTATTTGCCAAAAAGATAACGTCTGAGGGGAACATTCGTTTGCCGTGTTAATTAAGAGTGGTTTTCGACGCTGGGGCAAAAATAACGACCTATATATTGTTGAGACGGTAATATAAACTAATGTCATGTGTGAAGAGTATTAACAATATAACAAATATAATGCTCCGACTGAACGCGCTCCTAATCACCGTGAGAATAATGTAGATGTATGTTATGATGTATAGATAGTAAGACCCTATCTTGCATCGCCACCACAATCTCTGCTTTGCTTAAAGGTTAACTGGTAGAGAATGCCTTACGGCATTAAGTTCGCCTTTTGTATATTAATTGTATCCTTTTGTTAAGTAGTTCCAAAGATTAACCTTAAGAAGTAAACAAATACACATTTTTGCTCTCTATAATTAGTAGATTTTAACTTTTTTTTTTATGGCATTGAACAGACAAACGAGCACACAGTCTACCTGATAATAAGTGGAAACTGTGACCCATAGACATTCGCATTCACAAGAGTGCAATGAATCCTAAGACTGCAAATGCGTTGCCAGCCATGAGGACTAAGATGGAATGCCTCTATGCTAGACATTACACCGGCTGTCTTATCCCCAAACCGGAACACAACAATACAAAAACTGCTGTTTGGCGGTAGGTTAATGGATAAGATGGTGGTAGCAATCCGGATGGACCCTGCACAAGGTCCTACTACCCAAAAACACCACCTCGTTCGTTTTGATGTCCATTAGAAACGTAAATCAAAAATCTTAATATTTTCCTGAATAAAGAATAACTAGAAATTTAATTTTCAATCTCACGAATTACTTAATCAACCACTGCCGATAAATCTCTAGCGTTAGACATTTTTGAACCATCTAATCCACTTTAGGGGGCCATTCTCAAAGCTGAGGCAATTTCATTTGGAACATTTTAAATCTACGATTCTCCGGGAATCTCTACAATTCCTTCAAATTGGTAATATTTCGTGATTGGGCAATTAATGGTGCCCTTTAAAGACAAGGGCATATCTACAGCTTAGATGCCGGAGAAGATTAAATCTATAGAGGTTATAGATAAGGCTCCATATTCAGTGAGAGTATTATGAAAAATACGTCGGTTTTTTGTAAAGAGGACGTAATGGGAGAAGATTTATGTTTTCTTGTTCATGTCACAATTCGTCTTGACGGTATTTTAATCTTCGAAGGAGTTCTATATATTTCTTTTTATCCGACTGTTGGAGGAGGAGGGTAATATTTTTCATTGATTTTAAAACAATTTTGATAGTCCGGAGACCACCATAGGTTTATTTTTACATACATACATTAAATCACGCCTGTTTCTCAGAGGGGTAGGCAGAGACCACTTCTTTCCACTTGCTACGATCTTGACAAATTTCTTTCGCTTCTTCCACATTCATACATCGAGTCATGCACGCACGTCGGTTTCGGGTACTTAAGATTCGGCCCTTTTCCAGTATTTCACCGGTTTATTTTTATCCCGGAAAATAAGAGAGTTCTCAAATAGACAGAGTTAAAGTAAGACAGAAGCTTGTATTTATTAGAGCTGATTTTTCATTCTCCAGATAACATTATCTGTCAGGTAAATTGAAGCTCTTTCCTTATCTTTCTTATGACAAAGAAAAGGACAGAACTATAATTTACCTGACAGATAGTGATGTCTGGAAATTGAAAAATCAGCCCAAAGTGTGACGGTGTTGTACACTTAAGTTTTAGTTTACCGCTTCAACACCTATTCTTCCCGATAGAAGTAGATTTCCAAAAAAAACTCAAGACACCCCCAAAGTCAGTCTTCTTTCTCTTCTTTAACCTATCTTCACCCAATGCTGAGAGTCTCTTTCAATCTTAAGCTTTCCTCATCCAGTCTCACCCCCCCTATCTTAATGAGATCATCAGTCCATCTCATTGGTTGCCTCCTAACGTTTCTTTGGCCGGTACGAGGTCTACTCTCAAGCACTCCAGTACCCCACCTGCCATCCGCAGCACGACTTATGTGGCCCGCCCACCACTTCCTCTGAGCTGCGACCAGGGCAATGTCTAGCAGCTTCATTCTTCTTCGGATTTCTGTATTTCTAACACGGTCGTGAAGAGGAATGCTTTTCGCTCTCTCCATAGCTCTTGAAGCTTACTTATCGTCTGCTTAGTGAGCGTACCCTTACCATGAGTTGCAATTTACGTACTCGCTCGTAGAAACAGAGCATTTGCCTCGTTAGCGAGTACGGTAATTGTAACTCACGGTAAGGGTAGGTAGGTACAGGGTCTCGGTTCTCTATGCTATGACGGGAAGAATGCACTGTTTAAATACTTTAAAACGTAAGATATTTTGTTATGTCAACCCTAATACATAATATTAAGTATTGTTTTTGTCACTCTACACACTGTAGGTATTAAATATTTTACTCAAAATAAAATGTAATTAATATTAACTTCTGTTTAAAATGAGCCATTATCGACCACGTTCACAGTTAAATACAAAATAATTACTAACTTAACGGATATGATTCCTTTCTTCATATATTATGCCTCATTATTTTAAAAGCTTGTAAGCGTAAAGCTTTCAAGAAGCTTACTCAAAGAGAAAGTTCCGGAACGATCTCAAAAATGTAAATATTTATATCATTGTTATTATGACTTTCTTTAATGTATGACGCATGCGTACAACGTCATCGTTGTAAAATGTGGCTTCGTAGTGAATTGTTACTTACTTTAAAATGATTGTTAAACGAGAACAACATACAGTTCTTTAATAATGTATGAAACTATATTGAGCTTGAAATAATAAAAAACACATGCACTGTCACTGTCAAAAAAAAAGTACCTAGTGCTACTTCAAATTTAGATAAAAAATTTAGCCACAAAAAAACTTCATTTACCTTATATCATTAATACGAGATTAAAATTATATCTTTAATATTATTCGCAATGATTGACGACCCGATGATGACCCGAATTGTGCAAAATGTGGTTACAGAATTATCAAAAAAAAATTACAGTTGTGGAATTACAGGGCGTGAAGGTATCTATGTATGTGTATGTACAATATTACTATTAAGCCCCCTGATAAGTAGGTCACTCACAAAACCGGTCAAGATCTATAAAAAAATCATCTTTGTTGTATCAGATTTATAGTGTACTACCTAAAATTTATACTCTACTTTAATTTAATTCCTTGAATCTTTTTTTAAACTGGAATGGACTATTGTCTAATACAAATGTTACGCCAAACTGCTCCATAAGTTTCGAGGCGTCTTATCGCTGCCGCTTTGTGCAGCGCAGGAATGTGGTTTTTTTGTCGTAGTTGGTTCAGTTCTACCCTATAATCTATTTTTTAATTTGCTAACTGACTAATTGTATACATACTTTTGCTAGTTTTGTAAGTACGTAGTATGTTTAATTAAGCGCCTACGCTCACGGGCGCAACGTAATCTTAAGGCATGCCGATAAATCTCATTAAGGCAAATGTAATTTCTTTTGAGATACAAATAAATTCTTTAACCTGAAGTTTGTAGGTGAGAACTGTGGGATCTCAGCCTACCGCTTTTATTTTTTCAACATTAAATTACTCTCAAAATAAAATCTCTCGATCTCTTTATGATGTTGATAACCTAGGAAATTCTATAGTGATGATTTTTAAATAAACTAGCAAAATCTCAATATCTTTTTCGTCGAAAAGGTATTTTCTAGATTAAGGTAAGCTGCTCTCGACTAGCTTTGGGGCCCCCGTTGGGCCATAAAGCGTGTTGATTGGGACAAAATATATTTTAGAAATATTTTCATGTTTGGTTTGGTTGTAATTAAAAAAATAGAATAGCAGCACTTACGTCGTTATTGCAAATTAACATTCGCCTAAACTAAGCTAACGCCGGTCTAACTGATTTTAACATCATATAATTATTAAAATAAAAAAGAATATAAAAAAATTACTATTAGGAAATATATAAACAAAAGTTTTTTTTGTTTCATAAATGGTTGTTAGGTATTTATTTTAATTTTATTCTAACTTTCTGTTGTGTATTGTATTGTATGCTATGAGAGCGAGCAAGGTAAAAGTAGAAATCCAACGACCATTGAAAGCCACTTGCTTTATCAATAACTTAATCAATATTCAACCACTATTTCTTATTATCATACTATAGTTTATTCTTGTTAACCGTACGAAAATAAATAATATTTGTTTTTAGTTTTTACTCGTATTTTTTTTTTTTTTTTCGTATACTATTAATATACTATTTCTCATAACCACTGTATCACATAGTACATTGCCTTCATAAATTTAACTCGACGACACCTGTTAGTCGAGTTCAGGGATCAATTTTCCTTCATGAGTCTTGGATGTTACTTTATAAATACGAGTATAATACGTATTAATTTGTATAAGATTGTCCCTTATTATTATTAATTTTCGCTGTCTTCGTGGCCTCAACGAACTCTCTAATGACCGTGGCTCCTTTACTCTTTGTCGACCCGAGAGACTTTTCCAGGTCAACCTTTTTGTTCATGTTTCTGCCGAGTGGAACCACTGTTCAGAAATAATGGATTACATTCTGGGATTATTCGGTGTTGCGTATGGGATGGATTGGATGGATTCGTAGTACAAGTAAGTAGTCTATTTGATCTGTTTGTGTTGTACATACATTCAAGAAATATGAGTATTATACAGAGTGTTTGTTACGCTTTCACACCTGTGGAAGGTCATAAGTTTTTTTTCCGGAAAAAACAAATAAATGCTAAAACTATATAGCACAAAATACAAATTCGAGTACCTACAAAGAGTGGACTCAATGCCTAATGGCCTACCAGTTGACCTTTGGGCAAATCAGTCTTTTTTTCTAAATAATTAAAAATGTGATAGGAAAGTAAAAAGGCCATTAATCGATTAATTAATTATTTCGCCCTGCTTAAAGAAAGTCGTGTGACAATTTATTCAAAATGTATTTAATTACTACTTATAATTAATACAAACAAGACGCACGTTTTTTTTTTTACTTTTTGAATGTATTTTTTTGGCCAGTTAAAACATCACAATAGCCAACTGTTTATACATATTTCACCAAGTCAAGTCGGGTGATAAAACACCCCCCAGAATCAAGACAGGGGGTTGGAACAAATCCAAATAACTCCAGAAAGGTCTGCCGTAACGAGTCCCGTCAATATTTACTAGAACGAGCCAACGAGATTTACAAAAGGATTCCGTATAAAAATGTATTGCTAGAAGACGGTTAAAGTCATGAATAAATTTAGGTATAGAGATAATATGAATTTCTATTGCTCTATTTTTGGAGGATGTGAGGTAATGCTTTGGTTTTTTATGGGATTGTTGGTTATTTGGATACAGTTTTTTTAATGCCGTGTGATAAAGAGTGTTTTTTATAGGTAAGACATTTAAAAGTGCCCCTGACCTTGTTTTTAAATGCACGGATCGTTTTTATACCTGAAACGGAGCTTTTGTTCTGAAAATGGTTGAAAATATGACAAACACAAATTTTTGATTTTTTTCATACAAGATACATACATTAAATCACGCCTGTTTCCTGTGGGTAGGCAGGCAGAGACCACTTCTTTCCATTTGCTACGATCTTGACTAATTTCTTTCGCTTCTTCCACATTCATACATCGAGTCATCCACGCACGTCGGTTTCGGGTACTTAAGATTCGGCCCTTTTCCAGTATTTCTCCGATTTGACTCGAAAAAGTACGCCTAGGGCGTCCCGTTCCGACCTGTCCACTCACTTATGATCTGTATATCTCTTTCGTCAATGTAATGTTCAATATACGCGATCCAATTCTCCATTTTCCGTTAGCCCTCGTACTAAAGAAATGTTGCCGCTGCTCCATAAGATAGTGATTATTATAATATGGCCATGATGGAATACACTGATTTTACAATTAGACTCTTACATCAATTAGTTATCTAAACATAAGTAAGTAAGTTATTGTTTAATGTTGCAGAACAAAAGTAGTTCAGTTTAGCGAGTAGAGTCGATCGTTGCATTTAATCCCCAAGATCAGTTGCACCCTGTATATTTAAGGCATTTAACCTTAAAGTGAAATCAAACCCTCTCTTTGAATGTCTCTCAGAAAATACTTGCAAAACAATGTTAGTCAAATACAAAGCTTCTTATAATGTTGTCAGTTTACTCCTTTCTGAGCCTGAAATGATTTTGAAGTTTCTTCAACCACATTATTAATTAATAGCCCATAACTATGCGTATGCTTTTTAAATAATAAGGTACTATGAGACCATTGGAACCTTGACCCACCATAGAACTGTGTCACAGAGACGTTATGATTCAAGTCATAAGAAGTGTCAAACAAATTGTTTTATAATGTCACTGTGACACCGTTCTATGGTGGGTCAGGGTTCCATTGGGCTGATAGTACCTAGCCTCTGTGTTAATATAGGGTATAACCTATCTCCATTTCAAATTTTATCCGAACCTGTCCCGTCCAGCCATTTAAGTGTGAACAAGTAAGAAACATACTAACGGTCCCCACATCTTGCGTTTTTCGAACGTCAGCGTCTCAATAACGCCCGCGCACCGTCGACACCGCGCGAACGCGGCGTTTCCGCGACGTCAATGGTGAATTTTGAACGTCGGAACGTCTTGTCAGCGCCCGCGCAGCGTTCCTCCTTCTCCCCATCCGTCGCAGTGACGCGACTCTAACACACACACTGACAAACTTTCGCATTTACTCGTATAGGTAAGTACCTACTATTAAGTGTGATAACAAATTGTAACACGTCCAGAAGTCGCTCCCTGCGTCAGACCACAGATACGTTACAAAATATCTTGATTATTGTTTCTAGTTAGGAGTGTTGTTGGGACAAATCTGGAGACTCGGCATACAAACAAACCAAAACAAATATGACACACCTGACTTATCCCAACTCGTTATATCCGTAAGTTTGTGTGTTCCGCTTCCAAACTTATATTTACCGTCAAGCGCGACTACAATGTCAACAACTACCGTCATTTTAACATGAAAAAGCGTTAGTTCCGAGTTCATTCACAAGTAACGATATATTTGTTATTGGGTTGAACAAAGTTGTTTTTGCGGTTGTGACGAGGTAAATACTAGAGATTTTTAAACGAAAGTGCGTGTATTATGTTTGTTGAAGCGTGTCTAGGATCAGTTTATGTTAATTTTGTTATATCAGTTTCCGGTGCGATAAGAAGAATTCCTCAATGGACCTACCGCACATGTTTAAGATTTGGGAGACTTAGGGCCGTGTTTAAAAACTGCTCTTGAGTGAGATTCTCAAGAAACGTCAAGTCTAAGGGTTAAAACTTTTGGTGGCATACCGTGGTTGTAAAATCCATGGAGTCTCAGTTCAGCGGTTTAACCGTGAAATCGTAACAAACAGACATACGAGTTACTTTCACATTTATTATATAACTTTTTCACGCGACTCCGTCCGCAAAGAAATCGTTTATCAAATTTTCTCAGACAATAAGTAGATTATGTCCTGTTTCAGAGTAGAATCTCTGTGCTTAATTTCATCGAAATGCGTTCAGCCGTTGCAGCGTGAAGGAGTAACAAACTAACACAAACTTTTCGCGTTTGTAATATTTAGCAAAAATTATGGATTGTTTTTTTTTTATTTAATAATTTGTCCTTCGATTTAATAAGTCGAAATTCGAATCTGAATTTAAAGTTTGGAGTATTAAAAGTTGACTTGTCTCGACACAATACGGTTTGTCGCAATGATTATGAATACTTGTTTTTGCTACACTCAATCGGCGGAAACAAAAGAAACAAAACATACATACATACACACCTTTATGATTTAAACCTATTCTATAGAGCTCTAGACTAGTAATCTGCCCTCCTGAGCCAAACAGCAGTATCTCAAATTCAATGTACAAAGCAGATTGAACTCTCTATCATTAGTATTAAGGTTGATATTGCTGCAGTAGTATTATCTTCATTACTGCCTCTTGGCTTAGGACGGCAGTAATGAGGAACGAAAGTAGTCTGCTAATGTTCTAACCCCTTGTTTTTTGGGTTTATCTGTGTATGTGTGTGTCTGTCTGTGGCATTGTAACTTATTTATTAAAATTGGTTCGGCTTTTTGAGCAATATGAACGGGGTTGCATGGTGGAGAGAGGGGGGGGGGTATGGGGTTTGTAATATAATAGTCATTTTAATAAAAACAAAGTTGATGATTGATCAAGATGATTTTACTATAAATAACAAGTATCAAGGAACAATGTCACACCAATTGACCTAGTCCCAAACCAAGCTCTAGGCTTGTACTATGGGTACTAGACAACGATAAACAAACTTAAATAGAGAAATACATAGAAAACATCCAAGACTCATTAACATACACCGGATTGACGGGGGCAAAAATGTACCAGTGTTAATGATTCATTAAATATCGACTAAGTTTATCGAAAAATCGTGACATATGGATCTTACATTTTTTGCAATAGTAAGTCGTACCGTATCTTCTACGTTTGAATGGTCAGATTTCCATGAAGATAAGGATCTTTTTTCTTTTGACGCATTTTTAACCGACTTCACAAACAAAAAGTTTCTCTATTTGTCGGAATGCTAAAGAATATTAACGTACTGAAAAAAATTTGTTATTTAATGTAATATCAAAAGTGACTCGAGTCGAGAGTCTAATGTCAGACAGCGGTTGATTATAGTTGCACTATGTTTAAATAAAAGAGGTTTGCACAAAATTGCTTTTTATCGATGTCGATAAACTTAGTCGACATTTAATGAATCACTAGCACTGGTACATTTTTGCCCCCGTCAATCCGGTGTATGCTCATTAACATTCCCGCTTATAAAACAAATATCTGCCCTTACCGGGATTTGAACACGGGAACGCTAGCTTCATAGGCAGGTTCAGCCATGGTGTCGTAAAAAACCCGCTCTCTAAAAATGAATCAAATAACTTACAGCGATAAAGTCCTCCCATAGACCAAGCATCAGTAGTAATCGAACCACATAGATAGCCGAGAGTGTTCCAATTCTTTTTTTTATTATAATGTATCGGTTATCGGGAGAAAGGGCCATTTTGTTTGGACATGTGCATTAATGTTTTTGTTTTTATTGACATGCCTTAACAATGTTTAGTGCCATTGACTACAGAATGGGTCTATTTGACAAGACGATTGAGTATACCGGTAGTGAACGAGTTAAGGTGGTTATAGACGGTTGGATAAGGCTGGGATTTTTTACTATTAATGATGTAGACTGTGTGATTTTGGTTTTACAGTACAATTAAACTTAGGTTGGTTGTATTTGGGTCATTTAATTATTAAGGTGCTCCATTTCTTTTGTGATATTTTAAATTTAACCTGATGATTTATGAGTCCGTCAAATTTTGTAACGAGGGCGCCACTGGACGCTCGACGTTTGCTCGGTGCAGTCTTAATGGAGTTTTTTTATTGTAATCACTAATCATGTTTTGATTGCGAAGTCTTGTACACCCTTGTCAAATAAATTTAAATATCACGCCAAATAAAGCCAACTTAAAATTACTTTGGCAAATAATAGGAGTACTTACTAAATTAAGGCTGCGGAATTTCACAAGGTTATACAAACAAATTCAAAATAAACTTTAATTTCAAATTACTTTGAACCAAAAGCCTCCAAACCTTAACTACATTTCAACACTTTACTTTAGTAAGTTTTTCGTAGCCCAGGAGCCAAATGAACAAAAGCGCTTAGATTAATGTTAAAACATATTTCATTGTTTGAAGCACAATAGATTTAACAAGATATAATAGCTTCAATTACGCCTGCTCGGAATTTCATTAAGTCTTTGTGACCTCCGGTAGAGGCCTCTCGGCTAGGAGTTGAAAGGAAAATTTGTATTTGAATTTTATCGAGGTGAAACTAGGTTTTATTTTGTCTCAGTTTTAGCGCAAAATTTTGCTAGATAATTTTCTTCTACATAAAAAATGATCTTGCCTTGTCATGTTTAAATAATTAACATTCAACTTACATTACATTACGTTATACTAATATAATATCACTAAAATATAATTATTATTTTAAAATAAACACGCAAAATATCTCGTTTCTCCAAACAATAAACTGTCGCCATTAAAAGAAGTAAAAAAAAAAATTGTCTCAAAATACATGGATTAAATTCATTTCAAGAATAACAGTCTAGTAATCTAGTTCAATTTTCAAGCTAGCTATCAAATTATTATAACACCAATTTTGATTGGCTAAATTTATATTTACATAGACTAGTAATACTAAGATAAATTATAACTTATTTATTATGACAGCGTAACTTCCGGCTCCTGGTCTAACAAGGAGAGTTCATGATTTACGCGGTTTGGAAATGAACCTATTGTTATGGGCTGGCGGCGAACTCAAACTGCGGCTTAGATACATCGAGTGCTGGAAAACAATTACAATATTGATAAAGAAAATTCATTATGATGTCGAATATTATTACAAAAATATTACAAAATTGATAAATCTAGTATAAAACTTATTGTTTCAAGAGATTTTAAGGAATTGTTATTTCAAGAAATACATGTTTAAAAGCAAAAAATATATGTTTTATAGACACAATGGTGTCAAAAGTTATACAACTTTTTCCCGTCTACGGTTTTTCTAAATAACTGATTTTTTACATGAAATATAGCTTTTTTTGACTTGTATGCACCCGTAGAATAATTTAAGAAACCTAAAAATGTAAAATAAGATACAAAAATATCTAATTTTACCAGTAACTTTCGCAAAATTGAACCCTCCTTCAAGACAATACAGTAATTATTAATGAAATGAACGACTTCCGGCTCCCGGTCTCTCAGGGAGCTCATGATTTGTGGTTTGGAAATGAACCTATTGTAATAGGTTAGTGTGGTGAGTACTCTCTGCAGAGTAAATATCCGGAATTCGACTGTTCTGAAACACTTACGAATACATAATATTTTATTTCATTTTAAAAGTAATATTATTACTTTTAAAATGGCATGAAAAAGGCTAATCACACATGACACCTGACCTGATGCTAAGTGGAATTTTTGATATTTTCATTGTCATGACTACAATCTTAAGACTGCAATCTTAAGACCGCAAATGCGTTGCCAACATTAAGGACTGAGATGGAATCTTCTATGCTAGTCATTTCACACCGGACTGAATGCGACTGCTGATTGGTAATGGGTTAAATGGTAAGATGGTAAAGCGTACGAAGTCACGGGCGCCATCTAGTAGTAAAGTAGTTTAGTGATGTAGGACCTTGTGCAAGGTCCATCCAGTACCCTTACCAAGAGTTACAATTACCGTACTCGCTGGCGAGTCGAATGCTCTGTCTCTCGCAGACCTCGCAGTGTAGAGTGTATATAGTGTAGTATAGAGTGCGAGGGACAAAGTATTCGACTCGCTAGCGAGTAATTGTAACTCTTGGTAAGAGTACTGGATGGACTTTGCAGAAGGTCGTACATCACTTAACTACTTTACTACTAGATGGCGCCCGTGACTTTGTACGCTTTTAGAAATAGATAAAAAAAAAACTATACACATCAAACAAGTCTAAAAAAAGGTCACGACGCCATTACTTTCAACGTAATAAAAGTCAATACAGAGCAAAAGGGCAAAGACAATGTAAATCAAGGCGTCTGTACAAGTTACATTATCACTAGAACAAGTGAAATCTTAACCCTAAATCGAGTGCCCGAGTCAACCCGCCACTGCCGGGATTAAGTCACAGTTGCGGGGTTAAAATATTTGTTCACCTCGTAGATAACACGTGAGTCGGGTCTACCTGTCAGGGGGGTTTTTTTTAACGAGGGGCCCGGAGATTGTTCGAGGATTGGGATTAAACAAGAATTTAAAGCCTGCTTTTTGGTTTTTGGTAAGTTTTACGGGTTTATTCGTCGTATTTGATCTAAGACTTTTCGTTTTCGTTCTCTATTATCGAATAAACACATCAAAAATTATTCTCCTAAAGGGGTTTATTTGCCTTTGTATGTAACGCATCCAAAAGGTAGCTTTCGTGACGTCACTACGTAGCGGTTGGGACATTCGAAATCTGACAGTTGACCAACGAGGATATCTTACCTTACCATTAAGGAACTAACACGCATACATCTCCTTCGCTTGTCCATATACAGTGTGTTACCAGCACCCTGGCTTTTTTTAAAGTAGGTTAAAATAACGTATATCTGTAACGTAACTATGACATTAATTTAATTAATAAACAACTTTTCAGGCTTTGTTAACTTTCTAACAAAATGTTAATTGCCAGCAATGTAAAGCACGGCAATTTGAAAAGTGTAAATGACAGTCGCCAGCTACTTTGATTATTATGATCTGCCTCCGTACCACGACATGCCTTGTACCAAGCAACAGCGATACTGATAACGATGAACACGCAGCACATGCACTACATTAAAAATGGACAGTATCTAAGAAAATTTATTGTGAAGTTATTTTAATTATTTTTTAATTGTTAATACTTGCAAACAATTGCTAAAGCAACATATTACCGGCAGTTTTAATAAATGCCCGCATGCCGGTAACACACTGTAGATGAATAAGCGAGAGCGTGGAATTGCATTATGTAGTGGTATGGTGTGTGTTCTCTCTCTCTTTCTCTTGCCTATAAACACACAATACCACTACATGTGCAAGTCCACGCTCTCGCTAATTCATCTATACTTTAATTACGATCAAATAAATGATTGGAAATCAGCACAATAAAATTATTCACTGAAAATAAGCCTAGGATCCCCTGCATCATCTCCAATAGGAGCCCTAGGGCTGCAACCATATGTTTGTTCCTCCTTCATAGTCCAATGGCTAAATCAATCGACTTATTAGTGCAGAAATACGAAAGAATAGCGTCAAAATCGACGCGGCCTAAAGTAAAACCTAGTAATAAATAAATAATAAATAAATATAAGGGGAAAATCTCACACCAATCGACCTAGTCCCAAACTAAGCTCAAGGCTTGTACTATGGGTACTAGACAACGATATAAATACTTATATAGAGAAATATATACATTGAAAAACATCCATGACTCAGGAACAAAGATTCGCGCTCATCACACAAATATCTGCCCTTACCGGGATTCGAACCCAGGACAGCTAGCTTCGTAGGCAGGGTCAGTACCCACTAGGCCAGCGCGTCGTCAAAAGTAAGTAATAGAACAAAGTTTACTTTAAATAATAAAACAAAACATTTCGACCAGCTATAACACACAAACGTCAGATCGATTGACGTGTTATGAAATGTTTTTTTACACTTATAAATAAATATTGAATCGGATAAAACGAGATAATAAACAAACTACGAGACAACAACAATCCGGTCGACAAACGCTAAAAACCACGTGAACAATGAAAACAAATCTTCCCATCTGTAAACATAATATCGCTTTTCATAATACGGCCGAAACCAAACGCTGTAAGTGTCGTTTTCGAAATTCTCCGCGAACATTTCCGAGTGACGTATCTTTATTTCGAAACGCCGATAAAAAAATAATGTCAGACATTAAGGAGAGGACTTAATTTAAATATTTCTATGCGTAGTCCCCTCTCTTTCGTACCAATAAAGCAGTTTACAGCTATCTCGTTCTAAGGACCGCGATAAGTCACATGGCGTCGCCGGGTAAATGCCTTTTTAAGTGAACTCGTACCAAGTTACGTCTTTTTTCTACAAAATGTAAGAGTATTATACTGCATTATACGGTTCTCCATTAGCTAGGGATGTGATTGGGTGGTTAATTTAATGTTGAGTGATTTTAATTACGACTTTTTACGAGGGACATTGTCGGGAAGGGTTAAAAATTCTTTGATTACTTTGTAGGATGTCAAATGGGCTATAAAGTGAGGATTGTATGGTAGGATTACGATCATTTGCATTATTTAAGTAGGTTAATGTCAACCGGCTTAAAGCAATGAACGAGGGATATTAGGGTTGACAGTGTTTTGACTAAGTTTGACTTTAATTAACCATTATCACCCTGACCAATTTGTAAAATAAGTTTTAAATTTTATTGACTTTCGATCCAAAATCCCGTTTTCTCCCTTATATTTGGTCCTATTTTGTTATGTACGTAATAATTAAAAGTAATAATTTTTATATTGATTAACCCATAAACTCCCCAGAATTCCTAAATATTTGACACGTAGATAAGGTTAAGTAATAAAAACTCTCAGTTTTACTTTTTACAAAATAATATATACTAAAATAACCAAATATTTCAATATTTTAACATCGTAAAAAAAACTAGAATACTTAAAAAATACTGTATTTACTAATAATAAAATTATACTATAATATTTAAAAATACTATTATTAAAAATACATTTAAATAGAAAGGTATGTTTTACTTATAAAAATGGAGAAACAATAAGATATTAAAAAATGCATTTTGTCTTGCGACAATTATAATATAACATAGTATTAGATTTGATGAAATGATACATTTAAAAACGTTTGTCGATAATTCAAGCAAGCCTGTTTATTTCAACTTAAACTGATAATAATGATCGATTTATTGATTGATGATTTATTGATAAATAAAATAAATGAAACGGGTCACTTATACTGGCTTTAAGTGGAAAACCAGGTCAAAGTTGCTTGAGAAATAAAACTAAAATAATTGTAAAGGATTCGAGTTTGATATTAAGAGACCACAAAATGCTGCCACGCCCACACAAGAATAAAAAGGGATGGCTTTATGTGCTTCCTCACGAAGAACGTGCGATGGAAACACTCAAGGCGCGATTGAGTGAAACATTAAATAAATAAAAAAATTGTTTACCTTAATACTACAACAATTATTGAAAAAAAAAAAAAATTAATCAAAATCATGAAATCAAAAATTATCGTTTAAACCTTAATAAAATAAAAATTAAAAATTCGTGGATTCAAACCCTATTTGATTTTGAATACACATAAAAAATGTATACAAAAAAAAATACAAAAAGTTGGTAATGCTTTTTTTTGAATAACTGTGTTTTCACTTTTAAAAGTCGCAAGGAAGTATGACCTAGTTAAATATATCTAATAAATAAACTCAAAGGTATTAATAGTTATTAAAGAATGCAATTTCACCAGTTTTAACCGGTTTTGAAAGAAAATAACCGGTTAAAACCGGTTATAATCGGTTGTTTGCATTCCATAATATTTATTGAGATCCAGATTGCGGACAACTAGCGATTTTATTATAATGTGGCCTCTTAATATGAATAAATGTTTTGTTTATTGTACAAAAAAAACATTTACATCTCAATCATCATACATAACCTTTGAAAGGTTCGTACGAGGATTCGCTTTAACAGATTTAAGAAAAGTACACATTTATCTACCCAGCGGGACTAGTATTGGCTGCGTCTAAAACGCGTGTCAAATGTGGATAAAGCATCCGTCACTGTCTTATTTATATACGTGTCGGAAGGTGACGGATGCCTTATCCAAACATTGTCCACTACGTAGCCATATTAGGACCCCAGAATCACTACTTTATCTACGAAGTAAATTAAAATTATTCGAAAAAAATGCTATCTGTAAATTTAACATCAACATAGGATATAAAAAAAGGGATCAAGAAACTACTTATTAATATAGTTAACTTCTTATTAAATTAAGCCATTCATTCATTCTATTGACGTCTCGATGAATCTCGTTGCCTTTTTTAGCTGTATTTTTTGCATTATTGCGCTGAAATAAATGATTTTATCGATTTATATTGAAAATAGAGTCACATCACTGTGGGTGCCTATCATCACTACATATTATAAAACAAAGTCGCTTCCCGCTGTCTGTCCCTATGTATGCTTAGATCTTTAAAACTACGCAACGGATTTTGATGCGGTTTTTTTTAATAGATAGAGGGATTCAAGAGAAAGCTAGGTTTATATGTATAACACTTTTTTAACTTATGTACTGGTGTTACAGAAAACTCATATAAACCGAAGCGAAGCGAGGGCGGGTCGCTAGTAATAAATAAAGTTCAAAATACATAATGGGTACATACATACATACATACATATTGGTCATAATATATAATGATTTTATTTCTGAATCCGTAAATATTTCAGGATTTTTTAAAAACCCATCGTATAGAACCCATTAGGTTAGGTTAGGTTTGTTTTATAACAATCCTAAAAAGTTTACGATTTCAGAAATAAAACCATTATGACCATTATGTATAATGACTCATTATGTACTTTGAACTTTATATACTTATTATGATACGTACCCCATCACTGTACATGATAAATCCACGCGATGACAGTCCGATCCTTACCAACGGGCAACTAGTCACCGCGTGCGATCAATACAGGTACTTAAGCAGTATTGTACACAGTTCTAAGAACATGGAATGCAATATACAACACCGAATAGTTGCAGCGTGGCTTAAGTGGCGAGAACCGGTGTTGCATGCGACAAAAGAATGCCGGTCAAACTCAAAGGGTTGATTTACAAGACCGTCTTAAGACCTGCCAAGAACCCATCGCGTCACTGGTAGATGACGTGATACGAAAAGTCACGTGATCTACCAGTGTCGCGATTGGTTTAAAAACGAAACGAATAGAAACGAATAGTTAGCGTGATTCATCTTGGCAGGGGTCTCTGTACTTATGTATGGCAGTAAAACGAAGGCCGTAATCAAGAAGAACGTGTATATTATTCAAGTTGTCGATATAAAATGCTGAGCTGGATCTCTGGCGTCACCAGGATCCATAAAATCCACAACGAGTACATGCGAGGACGCTAGGGTGTACAGAACACAACTTATGTGGCGTGTCGTGAATCTTCGTTCGCGCAGACACGAACAACAATTCCGATGATTTCCAAAAGCACGATTGAAACCCACGATCAGACTTGTAAGTCATAGTTATAAGGTGCAAATTAAATTGCATCTATTTGTTCTATCTCACTCACGCACGTTTGACGGCTGAGCGAATGACACGCGGGCGTGTCAACATGGTGTCACTAATAACCAATAATAGCACAAAATACAACCACGCAACGCGTGAATCATGCTGATTGGTTCTCGCGCTTCGAAAAATTGTCATCTGCAATGGTATGGCCACGAAAACAGGAGGCTGCCTATTTTGGGAACTTGACATTACATGTTTCCATCTCTGGTCGTAGACCCACGGGAAGACCCAAAAGAAGGTGGAAAGAGGTAGTGCTGAAGGACATGCAGGAGTATCAGGCATCCAAGTAGAGAAGAAAGACAAGGAAAGCTGACCGCCAACATGTGGGATTAATAATAGCGAGGAAGAGAGAGAGACTGTCTGATAGATAATAAATGCTCTTGTTGATTACCTACAGCATGGTCGAAATTTCAATTACCCAATTGTTAGAAAATCTACAGATTCTGTCTCCATACTCTTTGAAAGCTTAAATGAAAATAATTTTCTAACTTATGAATTGAGCGAACAAAAGTTGAGAAACAAATAGGATACCGTCGTTGGTATGATTACCTATCTTAAGTTCGAAAAACTTGACTGCTGTTTCGTTTGTCCAAAATTTTCATTTATCCGGAAATCATTTATCTCTGAAACTTTTCTGCGGGCCTCGTATGGCTGCATCTATATCGCGTGTCAAATGTGGATAAAGCATCCGTCACTTTTTGACACGTGTACTTATTTACATGACAGAAGGTGACGGATGCCTCATCCAAAATTTATCTCGCGATAATATTTATTAGTATTAAATAATCACGGCTGTCGAGAGCATACCCAATTACAATTACACCGCAATGATGCTTGTGATACCAGGTCGATGTCGGCTGGCAAGTTTGTTGTGCCGAGGGTCTTTAATTACTACGGCGATAGGTGTCTCCAGAAACGCCTACCCTATATACTCAACAGCCTGCCCTCTGACATCAGGCAGGAAGCCATTAAAGCAAAGATTGGTAGAAAGCTGTATAGTTACCTTATTAAAAACATATAGTAATTTAGGATACTTTATTGTGATTTATAGATTTATATTCTTAATAATAAGAGAGTAGAGACTGCTCGATCCCACAGTCAAACTGTGCAAACGGTTTTGTGGGACATATGTTCCTATATATGATGTAATTTCATCTTATTTTCATAATAAATAAATAAATAATAAACGCAGCCATATTAGGCCCCCTGGATTGTTTTAAAACTAACCTTACCTTAATTAATGGGCTTAGAGGGGAAAAAAACGGACAAGTGTAAATTTCGGACAATTGTAACAGCGGAAAACAGTTTTTTGAAATAACGATACCGTATAATGTTCCTACTTTGCTCCCCCATGGGTAACTATGCTCCGTAGTGACTATTTCGTTTGTTACCTTATAAGTCAAGATTTATGACAAATTTGCTTAAAATAATCGATGTTTACATCCAGCTACGCAGTAAATGAAAGTAATAGAATGATTTACAATTAAGATTACCTCAATATTATAACCATGGAGCATAATTATCCAGGGGGGCGCAAAGTAGTCTCATTTTAAGGTAGGTTACCTGTGGGTACTCGTTCATAACTAAGGGGCCGTATATTATTAACCTGATCTCAATTGTAATGCTTCGTCTCTAGTTGCATAAAAAATACAGTTTTCTATGGCTTGACATTTACTTTGATGTATCTTGAGACGGCCATCTCAACCAAGAAGTTTATATACCATTTAGGGAATAAGGGCCAAATCAAAAGCACCCGAAACCGAAGTGCAAGAAGAGATTAATGTAGAGGAAGCGAAATTTGTATGTTTAGACCGGTGCACCTGGCGTTCCATAGTCTCTGCCTACCCCTTTGGGAGACAGGCGTGAAGGTATATATGTATGAGACAAACTGTCACAATGTGAATGGTTTGGAGAATTATTATTGGCCAATATCCTGCCAAGTTTAGTCTATGGTCTAACTAAACGCATGCACATAATCTGTTGAAAAAAAATATTAGGCCAAGTAAAAAAAAACAATTTCATGCTTACCTAAGCTTCAGGTACAGGTCTTCTATAAAAGGATTCGGATAACACTGTAATATATAAATTAATATCTCATAAATCGACGCTCCCAAATAGTAGTTTGCAATAGAACTATATTAAAGAAATACGTTACATTGTAATTTGTTGTTAAGACTGCTATGTAATATCTTCAGTACCGTTGGCTAGCAAAGTGCAAGTTACAAAGTACTCCTAAAATATTATAAATCTTTTCTAAAGAGTACTTGCAAACATTTGAATGCGTTCTTAAAGTTTGTAATAAATATCTAAAATTTGAAAAGTTTCTTACGGTACAATGCTAACCAAGAGATAGACCTAGATATTCATGCAAAGATAATGCGCTCAAGGGTTTTGTCCTGATACGTTAGCTAGTCACGTATACTAACTGTCGTATACGTATCGTAGATGCCTATGATAAAAATACCAAAAAGTGAATAGTAATGTAATGTAATGTAATGTAATGTCGTTGTCTAGTACCCATAGTACAAGCCTAGAGCTTAGTTTGGGACTAGGTCAATTGGTGTGAGATTGTCCCCTGATATTTATTTATTTATTTATTTAATGTAAATTAATTTTACTTTCCACGCGAGCCTCTGTACCACTTTGATTAAGCCTATTTTCCTTAAATTGTGTATATTTTTTACATTTTTGTGATCTCTTACTCAATACTCAATACTCAAATTATCTATTGCATTCCACAATGTTAGCAGGATATAAAGTTAGCTTCATCACTTGACAGTAAAACCAGAACTTCAACAATATAGGAACAAGATGGGCTTAACAAATGGAAATAAAACTCCAGAGCTACTGTAGATGTCCTACTAATTTATTAGAAATAAAATTGAAATAACATGCAAATTCGTCGGCGTAGGATGTTTTTTTAAAGTTTAAAATGTTTTTGGACGTAAAGTTTCTAATGTACATTATATAGTCAAGCATGCAAACATTTAAACATGCCTTTACGGTTATGAGTGACAGTTATGACTAGCAACATGCAGGTTCAATATTTTTGGGTGTTTTTTATAATTATTTATTTATTTATTTATGTAACTATGTTTATCTTTGCCTAATACCCATAGCCTAGAGCTTAGTTTGGGGCTAGGTCAATTTGTGAGAGATAGACCACGATAATTTTTTTTTGCAAATATCATAATACGGGGTGAGTTGTGTTTACAACCTAATATGAAGCATATGTTACTAATTATAAGACAAATTATTTCTAATACACGTAATGTCCATTGGATACTTGTTCTTATTTGTAACAAGTTATGAGATAATTATTTTAGGTTGTGTGTACTCACCCCTTAATCCTTTTGCGGGTGGTAGGACCTTGTGCAGGGTCCGCCCGGATCGCTACCACCATCTTATCCATCACTACCCCCAAACAGCAGTGTTCGCATTGTTGTGTTCCGGTTTGGGGATAAGACAGCCGGTGAAATGACTAGCCATAGAGGCATTCTATGTTAGTCCTCAGGGTTGGCTTGGCAACGCATAGGATTGCATTGCAGTCTTGTGAATGCGAATGTCTATGGGTCACAGTTTCCACTTACCACCAGATGGCCTGTGTGCTCGTTTGTCTTCTCTATACCGTAAAAAAAAAACCCTACTCACCCCGTTTTACGGTAATTTAGATTTTTCCGCCGAATTTGTTTGTATGAAATCAGGACTTCCTATGACTTTTCCTCAACTTATCGTGGCAAGATAAACGATATTATAGTTTTTAAAGTAAAATCAGTAATTTCCAAAAAAAATGTGAAATCTGTTAAAAAAACTTACAATCAGAAAAAGTAAAAAGGCAAAAGTGTCACTTTTGTTCCAATTTTATATTAGTAGTGATATAATTTGCATTAGGTACATCAAAATTATTTGTACCTACAAAGATGTTTTAATGATTGGGTTGAAGTTATTTTGAATACTGTAAGTTTTGTTTTCATAAAAATGTTTAAAAAACTTTTAAAATAATGCACGGAAATGCTGCCAGCATATTTGGCACTATGCCACAGGGGCTTCTATAGAATGCTTAAAGTTTTTTCAATTATTTTTAAAGAAAATATATTCAGCCAACCTTCTTGATTTAACTTGAGATTTAAAAGTTCGAGCTTGTTTTTTTTTCAACATTTCTAAGTTACCTAGGCACCGAGTTATAAATCTTTACTTGGCATACAATAGTTTGGGATACAAAAAATGTCTTTTGTTGTGATACCACACTTTGGCTACGCATCGTGTGCGGCTTCGTATCACAACTGATTTATCGACCTTTTTTTAGGTGATCAATTTAAATTTTAAACTTATCTCACTTTACCTTTCGGCCGTAATTGGATTCTTGTATTGACTAATGTATTATTAACAAACCTAATTTTTCTTGTGAGATTAATTTATAATAATTTATAAGTTTATAAAAGTTTCTTTAATTAGATATGATAAATTACAAATTTTGTTGGTATTGAGTTAAAGAAATAAAAACAATGTACAAAAAATAAATTATTTATTTTAACACATCATGCTATAAAATATTTACACAATCTACCACAGACACTTTTATTATTTACGTACTTGTAATTTTTTTACTGTTACAATTTTAGTACCTTGTCGTTTTAATCGTGTAAATCAAATATGTCTATTATATTATACGCAAAAAAGGACATTAGGAATCAACTATGGTGTTCAAAAAAATATTAATTAAAACATGCTTTGACATATTGCTCATATTTTTAAAATTGCAAATTACACGGAAAGAACATGTCTAATTGAAAAACGATACATGAAAAAACGTACGCAATGTCAAGCATGTCTTTTACTTTCAAATTGCGATAGTTCAAAAAGTTAATAAAGTGACTAGGCGTGTTCTTTCCGTAAGTATAACTTTCATTTGTACTAACCACCAATTCCATCTTCCCTTGGACGACATCTTGCGGGCCTCGGCTGGTGGGTTATTATTAAAGACATTACCGGCCGCTGCTACCTTAAAATCTGTCTATACTGAGAATGTTCGAGAATAGTATTCTCTAGATCTCGGGCAGAAACAGCTGTTGCTGTACTCGTATATTAGCGAGTCCAACAATCGCTTGATTTCCGGCCTGTACAAAAATTTAATATTGATGCAATTTTAAGCTTCTATTTCTCTTGTAAGTAGTAGCTAAAGCGTTAATATCATGATTACGGTAGCTTTCAGCGTAAATAATCTTTTTCGAACGCCACTGCTCGAAAATGTGGCGAACGATGGTCTGTGGTCCCCAAAACAATCAATAGTTGTACATTGAATGAGCAGGCCTTCTATGAATTTTAAACAGACCAACAATGTTAACATTGTGTGTCTGTTCCATTGAGCAAGTCGACCAATCACATCGGTCTGCTGATCACTGGTTCGACCAATCAGAACACGACTTGTGCTGCATATGAAATTAAATTGGCCAATGAGAAGTCGTTTTATTTTTTAATAATATTCATCCCTTCAGGGATAGGCTAAGGAATCAGATTCCATACAACCATATATGTCTGTTTTTAATTATCTGAAATATAGTTCTTTGAATGAATGGCCACTAAAAACGGTATCGCTAAAAAAAAGTAAAAATTGACGGGAGAGCGTAAGTATTTAATGTGTCGTAAGTTTATCTTAAGAATTTATTTTTATATTCTCGCAGTAGTCGTGAAAAGCACTGCGTTAAGCCTCGGCCGAAAGTGCAATAGATGGACTCGAACTAACTGGTCCATCTATTGCTTACTTTCTGACCTCTACAACAATGTACTATAGTCAGTCTGTAATGTAGTTTTATCAGTCCGTTTGCCTATTGTTCTATTAGATACATAATTTAGTTTACTTAACATTTATCTTCTTAAAATGACAAGGTACTATATTTTTTTTAAGTTAGCACCAAAATTAGAAGTTGGTCGTTTAGTACAAAAATAATTATCAACCTTCTATTTTCTGTGGACAGCATGCCGGGAAGGGTTGGCTCAGGTTCCCAACTCTAAAAAAACCAGGTTCCGTGCTTGACATACAGCTGAAAATAAACATTTGTTTATAAAAATTCTTTACCATACACAAAAAACCGTAAAACGTGGTGAGTAGGGACACAACCTAAAATAAGGCATAACTTGTTACAAATAAGAACAAGTATAAAGCTGCGACCACACCGCTGCTTAAAATACGGCGACGGTACGGAATCGCAGTGACGCGTCGTATGATATCCCTGTCACTGCGATTCCGTACCGTCACCGTTTTTTTAGCATTGGTGTGGAAGCGGATCCCTTTGACTGCCATACATATCGTTGGTCATAATGTATTGTTAGTTATATTTTTTTTTGTCATAACTTATTTCAGGGTGAAGTTACAGTTTTTAATAAACGTTTATCGTGTTTATCGTTTATCGTTTGTCGTGTTAGGTTAGGTTAGGTTAGTTTTATAAAAATCCTGAAAAAATAATCGTGTCCTGAGAAAAATGCATTATGACTTGCGAAAATTATGACTTGAAACACATTATGACTAAAAATAATTATGGCAGTCAATAGAGACCCGTGTGGAGGGCATGCGTCAAAAACGGTACGGATACGACGCGTCACAGCGATTCCGTACCGTCACCGTTTTTTAAGCATTGGTGTGGGCGTAACAAAAGGACCATAACGTTACGTCTATTGGAAATAATTTTAGTCTTATAATTGGTAACATACGATTCATTTTAGGTTGTGTATACTCACCCCTTAATCTCTACTCACCCCGTTTAGCGGTACGCTCTTAGGCATTGTAAAAACTAAAACATGAAATTGTTATTATTCTCATTCAACAAAGACCCCTAGAACGATTCAAGTAAAAATACAGAATTTTGTAAGGTTTACATGAATAGGTTGAACTGAGTTTTAAATACAGCTTATATACGATTTCAAAATCAAATTTCTTCGAAAATTTCTTGCAGGTCTATGAATATTTGAGGTTTTCGGTGGACTGAGTTTTGACAACATTACTTAAGAGACAATTTGGTAATTTGAAAACAATTTTCAAAAATAATAAAGTAATGGAGAATATGCATGGATTTTGTCAACAAAATATAGAATAAACCGTAAATGAGATCACCAAAAGTGAAATTAAAATGTGAAAGAGATGGGAACAAAATTAAATCTATAATGGCTTATTTATTTTTATTATTTTTATAGCTATTCAAAAAAGGATTTGTCTCAACTGTTTTTTGCATAAATCAGCAAGATGTGAAAAAAAAAACTTGAATATTCCCTATTCAGTTAGTTTTTACATAACATTGTGTACTATCGTGGAATTTGCATGCTAGCAAGTTGATGCAATACTTGAATCTGCCGTGTAATGCATTTACGTATCTGATGACACATTGGGATTGTTTTTGTCTGTGTCAACCTGCAAATCATTTGAATTCCTCGATCGTACATACTCATACAAAACAAAATTAGTAATGCTTTTAATTGATATATTAAACAAACAGTGTGATACTATTAGTAAATATACTTTGTTACTTACCACGCTACGCATAATTATATTTTTTTTAAAACAATTTTTTACTTACTGCTATCATCATCCATCCATCCAAATCCAAATAATATTGAATTAAACTTTAGATATAGAAGTTTGGTCTAATTTTCGTTTTTTTAAAAACCAATGCTACCAAATTTATCTTGATACATACTTTTAGAGCTGCTAATTAAGTCTCCAACTTTTTTTGATAAAACTTTGCTAAGAAAATTCGTAATTAAATAAAAAATAAAGTAAGAAACCTATTTTTTTTTGGCTGTCTACATTTGCACAACTGTAACAATGTGACAAAGATAGTGACAATATTTTTTCTTTACTTTATCTTCATCTAGTACTTTACCACTCTACCAAATTGAAAACAACACATGTGTTTTCCACCTAAATTGCATCACCTTACGCCAAGCTACAATTTTGTGGTTTTCCCTCGTGCACTGTTCCTCGTTGCAACGACATTGAAATTCCTGACCAACATTGTAGCAGGAAATAATTATTTTGTTGGCGATAGCTCTAAAGCTTGAAGTATTGCGCATGCGTGAAATAGTGTTGATATAACGTTCATTGAATATAAAACGGACACATTCCAAAATAAGTCAGTGTTGCATTTTAAAATTAGAAGTTAAGCGTATAAGATTTTTAATGCAAGAGCAAATTATTTTGGAATGTGTCCGTTTTGTATTCAATGAGCGATAAGTGTTTAGAGTGATCAATACAGATGGGTCAATATGAGAAATTCTGAAACTATAAGGGTTAGTTAATCGATTTTGGAATGTAGAATAAATGCTTCAAAGATTAAAAAATACTTAGTACTTTATTTTACTAAACTAATTATTTTATTGCTGAAATCGATAGTGAAAGTGATAAAGAAGGATTTGCATAAAAGCAGTGTCCAAAAAAATTATGAAGAGAGAGATTTTGCAAAAACAGGACAATTACTGGGTTTGATTCGCGGTTTGTAACTTTGTACCTATGCTTTATTTTCTTCGTGTATTACTTTATTCCTGGTTTTTACTTTTAGAACCAAGGAGTTCCCAGCAATCGATTGCCCTTAATCTTATAGTTTCTGAATTCCTCATACCATTTAGATTGCTCACTCTGTTATAAAGGTGCGGAATTATTTTTGATTGAAGCAAGACGTACACGGTATAATTATTTACAATTTAAATTTGATTTGGTTGCTGTTTAGAGAAATAGTAATAGTTTAATTACAATACGCGTACTAGTTTACTACGTAGTTTATAAAAAAAGAAAACTTACTTACGTCGTTTTTTCCAGAAACACTTCATATAGTTCATTGTTTTGTGTGCTGCCCTGTTTAATAGGACTTGCCACATCGGCCTGTCTTTTATTTCTATTCAAATGATCTAGATTAATTACTTTAGCAACTCTCTCTAGTTTTATCCTTTTCTTAAAGGGCAATTTCAATAGCTTAGCTCGCTCAAGAATATTTGCCCTGATTTCATCAATGACTATTTGTTCCAACGGATCCGTCTGCCACGGTTTAACGTCATCATTTGTTTTAGCAGGAACAACCAGTTTTTCATCATCAATATTGTCTATCGGTTTAAGCTCCTCGTTTTGAAAATCTGTAATATCTCCATGGATCAAGGATTTCTGAGCAGGTTGGCCAGTGGCTACTGCATGGTAAGGAGGTGGATTGTTTTTGTAGAAATTATAAAACGCCCAAGGGTTACCTTTGTAATAGTTATTGTAATGCGAAGGGTTGGTAGAGCCGTTAAACGCTTGGAAAGTAAAAGGTTTTGGTAGGAGCACTCGGTTTTCTGCAGGTTTATGCACCGTTGGTTTCAGTTGTGCGTCATCTTTATACACACGCATATACTGATTATATCGACAGCCTGGGTGACATGGTAATCGAGGGTAAGATGAGCCTACGCCTACATTCAATACAGGCGGTTCGTAAGCTTTCTGGGTGTAATATGCCAGTTTTTGCATGTTAGACATGGGGTAATAGTACGCTAGTCTTCCAAAGTCTCGGTTGGTAAGTACAGAGCCGGTGAAGAAGGATGGATCAGCTTCATGGTGACTTGGTGTAGATACTGATTGGGGATAGGCGTATACTGGTACTCCAGGTTGAGGAGTGTTTTTTGCTTTCACTGGCAACTTCGGTTGCATATTCAAAGGCATCGGTAGTTTAATAGTAACAAATTGTTGTAACAGTGGTAGTGGTGGCGTTGTCGGCCGGGGCTGTGTGTTCTTTACATCATGCGGGTTATAAGACGTCAGTTTAATCTCTGAAGGTTCCGATTTCATATCAGTCTGTTTACTGTTACGGAACCCATTAAACCCTAAAGGTTCGTACCAATAAGATATATGATTATTTTTATCATTTGTTAAGTCATTCGGTTTTGATTTTGAGGCCTCGTCCGCAGCCATGCCAGTAAATGTGTCCTTCACTTCATCATTAGGCGGCGCTGAATCCATTTCCTTATAAATATCTTGAGCAAGGTTATAAATTTCAATGATAGCTTCTAGATCACTTTTCTTTACCGTCGGCAGCAACTCTGATATCGTCTTAATCTCCTCATGATTTAAATATCTATCATCAATACCTTGTCCCATCGCATTATGAATATTGTTCAAATAACTTTCTAGTTCCTTGTTCTTGTAGTAAACCTTCTCTTTTATACTTTTCTCATTGGTTTCTGCATTGCTAAGACGTTTTTTATCAATTCCGTCTGATTCCTGCATCCGGAATCCGTTGCCAGTGATGTTGACGATAGGTGGCGCTGGTGCTTGAACCATGTTATTTGGATTTCGCAATCTGATTTTGCAAGTGTAGTTTCCGCAGAAAGTTGTGGACGGCCATGTTGTGTTGACTCCATATAGTCGCCCTGTGTCTGGATCTTGACAGTAATATCCTAGAAAATGAGAATTATATCATTTATATATTTTTTTAAAGCGCGATGTTAGGGCTGTTAATCCTCGTAGCTCTATACCTTTTACGTACAGTCTAAGTCATAAATATATACACGTTTCCAAGACTAACTAACAATAAGGTGCACATGACTATAAAGATAATTGTACTTTCGACTGTACATTGGCGTGACGTTAATCTGTCACAAGGGCCTCTATTCTACTGGATAAAACCATATCGCCTTTGATATGTTAGCGTATTTTTTAAACTTATTGCCATTACTGTCATACACATAAGAGCTATAACGTTAACAATACGATCACATGTGAAGTGCAATATGGTTCTAACCAGAATAGAGGCTAAAAAAAATGTGAACAAAAAAATTACATTTTGTTAGAAATTTGGAAGAGTGATGAATCGGACTGGAAACGTATGAATGTAAACTCTTAATTGCACAAAAAAAAATTACAACACTGTTAGAAACTCGGTACGAGGAGAAAAAATCGGGCAAACAATTTACGTATGTGATAAAAGGACCCATCTAAAAGAAACTAAAAATGTACTCGAATTCCTCCTGCTTTATTTTAAAGTCACTTAACAACGGATAGCAAATATACTGGTAACCGTAGTAGATCATGGGCCAGCGTATGATGACCTCTGATTTCGAACAATTTGAATGAGTCCACGGGTTAACTTGATGATAATGACGATAGCTTAATATTTAGTGACAAAAACGCTGACGTAATGAAAAGAATAATGAAGTAACAAAATAAACAAGATCAATAGGGTAACAATAGACGGTAATTAAATTAAAGATATATTCGTCCCTTTAATTTCTTAACCTCGTATCTCATCGAAGTAAGATAGGAAAAACACTCATGATCCCTAAAGAATAAGAACTACTTTCCTATCTAACTATTCGATCAGATAGGACGTTGAGAAAGTAAAGGGACGTTATAAATCATCATGATTGTTGGTGAATATAATTTGAAGATGACCCGCATGATATAAACATCAGATAATAGTATTTTTAATTTAGGAACATTCTCTTCATTACATCGTGTATTGAATACAAAACGGACACATTCCAAAATAAGTCAGTGTTGCATTTTAAAATTAGAAGTTATTCGTATAATTTTTTTAATGAAAGAGCAAATTATTTTGGAATGTGTCCGTTTTGTATTCAATGAGCGATAAGTGTTAAAATTGATCAATACAGATGAGTGAGTGATGAATACAGATGAGTCACTATGAGAAATTCTGAAACTATAAGGGTTAGTTAATGGATTTTGGAATGTAGAATAAATGCTTCAAAGATTAAAAAAGACTTAGTGTGGCAAAATCAGTCAGTGTGGCATTTTAAAATTAGAAGTTATTCGTATAATTTTTTTAATGCAAGAGCAAATTATTTTGGAATGTTTCCGTTTTGTATTCAATGAGCGATATTTCAACGAAGTCAGTATGCATCAATGAAGTATTGGCAAAACGGAACTTTGACCATCATAGAGCTGTGTCACAGTTTTTTTTTATAGCAGGTAGCTACACCCTCTAGTACCTTGTCGCTATGATGCCTTTGAATGGGGACCCATTCTCAATTGAGCAGCCTTATACGTTTGATCTCATCGACAGAAGCCATGTTGCCAAATTGAAAATGAACGCGGTAAAAAGTGTTTTGTTCGCTCTGACGGGACTATTTAAAATTGCCGCTGCGACATTCACTGGTTCGTTCGTCCGACAGCGTTTTTGAGAGAATCACACCTCTGTTCAGCATGAACTCGACTGTACAAATATATATATTTTTAAATCAATAATTTAATTTTTGTATAAAAAACTAACCAACCTAACTTTACTAATGTACTTAATAGCTTTTTTACTAAATTCTTTAATTTCAGCCTCAAAATGTCGTTAAATAAAAAAAAATGCTCCAACAATACATTAGGACAAACAGCTTTATAATATTTTAAAACGATACCGACAACGAGTAATTATTGTTTAGTATTTATATAAATTTTGAAAAATAATTTTACTATGACCTTTTTTACGCTTAAAATTTTTTTAAGGGTCGGCATTTCGTGCTTAACATGTAAAATCCTAGTTTAAATTTGAAAAATACGTTTTAAAATATTGTTTCTTTGAGCGTAATTCTATAAAAATAAACTAAAACATTAAGCTGCGGCATTGCACCAAAGATGGTGGCAGCATTTCCTTGTTGAATGACTGAACTAATTCGTTGAGCGAGAAAAGCCAGCTCTTCGGTCTCAAGTGACATCAAATTCAATGTCTAATCTATCTCAACGTTTTAAACACTGGCTTTATTTTATGAGTCCTTTTTTAGAACGGCGGCAGTTCTGCCCTCCTAAATAAAAAGGACGCATATGCAAATTGATAGACAAAGTAAATTTTACCCTCTATCTTAAGAAATAACACCACTAACACATACGCGGTTGTATGAGAACATACACCCTTTTTTCCAAGGAGGGCAGAGTTGACCACGAGGTTAGGTTTTTCGGTAGTGTCCCTACCAATGAAACTAGTGGTCTTGACTTGGACTCCCGATAAGGGCAATTATTGGTTGTAAATGATTGCTAGGTAGTTAAAGTTGCCGTGTGTTCCCGTGGATGTCGTAAGAGGCGACTAAGGGAATAAAGACTTGTAGTACTGTTAGGCGATGGGCTTGCAACCTGTCACTAATACACTGGTAAACATCTTAACCTTACTGTGCAAAATGTGATTACAGAATTATCAACAAGTTTGTAGATTAATTTTCAGGGTGCATGTATGTATGTATCTTACGATTATTTGTGTGGTATCGTTGGAATCCTTTCACCATCCCGGGTGATATAGGATACTTAAAATGTTAAAATTGAAATAACAACAATGGCATAATTACAATTATTCATATCAACAAAAAAGGAGGCTTCTAATTATTATAATATAGGTATCATTTGAAAGGTTTTAATATGACCATCTCAAATATATATGAATACAGTAGCATTCATAAACGGGCTAAATACAATACAAAGGAGTCGGCTTTTTAAAGCTTACTTTTCATTTAGTTATTCTATACAAGCATGATTATCGTTGTTTGGTAAACATAGTTAGTGTTCTGTTATTATTGTTTATTAACAACAATATTCAATACTAATATTAATGAGTATTTGCTTAATATTCAATTTATTTTTAATGGATCAAGATCGAATTTCAAAGAACACTTTTAAAATGTTTTGTTATTATCACTTATTTTGTTCTCACAGATAGATCCGATACTTAAAAATATGTCGAAAATATTTTAATAAATTATCAAGGGATATCCTTACACGAGAAATATATATCAAAACTAAGTTAAGCTTGTACAGTCTAATTCTAATTCTAATTTTAATTAATGGCTTTCACTCCTGTTAAGGTTGTATTTCGCCAATGTCGAGTTATTTATAGACACTCCCATGAACTTATTAGAGAAATAAGTCCATAGATATCACACGCGAAGACAATTGTTCGGTAAAAGAGTATTTTCTCTGATGGACTAAACAGAAGCACATGGGGTTAGCTCCACGCGCTTCTGTCAAGTCGCTTGTACAGTCGGCCAAGAAATTGATCTGACTGTTTTGACAAATGTTTCTGTGAGATCCAATCATCGCGTAGGTCACTTGTCACTGTCATAATATTATTGCAAGGGAAAATAGAAGTTGTTGTATCATGACATGATGCAAATGAACTTCAACCGCAGGTAGACCACATTGTTGGCTGACTGTACCCTGACCCAGGATCGAACCAAAGTCCGCTACAGTCTGTGATCGAATTCGAGATCAAAAATGTTAACAAACGGATTGCCATCATAAAAAAAAACAAATCCAAGAGATGGTTACTTTAAAATCAATAAAATAAAAATGAAAATCATAATATACAGTTATAAAATAAAATAAATACTTTTTTTTTATTCCGTATTTATGCTGTTTGAATAAAATATACGGAGTTTTAATTTATGCCACTGGCAATGGTAAGATGTTTCAAACATTTGGTTCGTAATTATAATAATTATTATTGTCTATTAAGTATTCAGAGTTAATAGTTTTTCTTTAATATTTCTAAGGTGCATACGTCCGTACGGCATTCGTAGACATACCCTTTATAATCTGTGGGCATTCGTTTTTTGACATCTGTGGAATGAATGTGCTTTGCTTCTTTTCTTTTCGTTTATCCTTTGGTATCGTTGCTTTTCTGTTGAAAGTTTTTGTTTCTTATTAAGTTTTGGTTTTATTTTCACCCTATACTGATTTTGATCTGACTAAACAGTTTAGTCCATTTCCAGTTCTAGTTACTAGAATGGACTAACTGTAGGTGCCTAAAAGTCTTCCAGCCAATATCTTATTGAAAACCATGTACTTAGGTTATATTTGCTGGCTAAAATTCATACATTTAAAAAATTACATTTGAAAAATAAGATTGCATACCTCTGGAATGTCACTTTGACATTGACAATTGTATGTTTACATTTTTGATCTCGAATTTGATCACAGACTGTAGTATCGTAGGCAGGGTCATTAGTGTAACCGTGTCATCAATGTATTGTTTGGACAATGTTGAATGGCCTCTTATTTACCCTGCCACTTCCCTCGCTACACTCATTGTCGAATCTATCTTCCGGTTGAAAGTCCATTCAATATTACTTGTCTTATTTAGTAAACACTTTTCTAACCTCTAAATGCTCCTTTTCAAAACCTAGTAAGTCCCAAAAACACAATTTTGCGATTTTTGCATAAAACTCTGTTTTTGCAAGTCCCTACCGGATGCAAAATCATTTAAAGCTATCTCACTCAGGTTCACATTTACAAGCACCCCGAATCCTAGTCAAAAGTTACATACTTTTAAGCATAATGTACAGTCGCCAAATAAAAATGTTAAGCATACTTAGAACCTTACCATAACATTGTGACTGTAATTGTCATTGTCATGTACGTCATTTGATGTTCCGTTTGAAGTTTACTATGACAATGCATTGCACCTACGTGATTTTAATACCCAATGTCATTATTAGTAGTTTATGTGACATAATAAGATCACACGAGTTTTATGCCTAATTGTGTAAACAGTCGCATACATAACTTTATCAACATGCATAATGAGAAACCTGAATCTGTGTTTACCTTTTATTTTAATGAACCTGTATCTTAATGTTTACATTAAAGTATCAATATTAGATTCGACACATCGATAACCGATACTTTAATGACATGAAATACTTTAATTACTTACTTACTTTAATACAGGCCATTGTCTTATCGTTTCTGGACATGTAGTAGGGAAGTTGTGATATAGATGTATTTAAAATTATATCATATTTGTATGCCTAGCGGCAAAACATAGCGCTGCCGCCCTAAGCCAATACGCAGTAACTATGATAAACCTCCTGAAGTAATATCAACCTTATCATGAACAAAATGCCGTTGAATTTGCTTTGGTGATTGAATTTAAGATACTGCTTGTTGTAACACCTTATCGCTTATGTTATGTTTTGTTAGTCGAACGTTGCACGATCAGATCGGGGATGTATTAAGAAAGGGGCAGGTCTGGAGACTCTAAACCGACGCACGTGTATGTAAAGACATGATTGTGAAGGAAGCGAGGGAAGTTTGTCTGGAGTAGCAAGTGGGAGGAAGTGGTCTCTGCTTACCCCTACGGGAAAGAGGCGTGATTGTTCGTACGATTAATTGTTTTTATAAATTTATAGTAATGTTTAAAAAAAGTATTAAATACTTACTTAACAACATGTAACCTTTACATTCCGATTTTCCTTTTTAGAATATTTATTTATTTCCCATTTATTATTTTTTCTGCATAATGTTTAACTAAATTGCTATCTAATCTAATCTTATATAAAAAAATTGTCTTCCTATACGAAAAAATAAAATTATTCCAAGACAGCAAGTTTTTTTAAACTTCGAAAAATGTTCTTATTGGTGCAACTCTAGAGAATTAGAGAACAGTTACACATTTAAAACAAGCGTTTGTATATGATAAACCTTTTACATTCAATCTAAATTAGTGATTCTATTCAACAATGGATTCTCTTCAAAACGGTACTAGTAAGAGCACTAGTTTCTTAAAGAAATTTTATTACTCTTACAATTAACCCAAACAAAAAACACTTTTAAAAAACACAATATCAAACAAAACATAACACTGTACCTTTCACTGCTAAGATTCCTCCATGTACACTTGCGAATAACGCACACAAGAGAAACACAACACGCGCCATTTCGGTGCGCCCACGCCTGTGTAATGCGATCGACAGCGGACTTGGCGGTTTGGCCAGCCGTGTTTATGATTTTGGCGACGTTCGCTAGAAGATTGCAGTTCTCAAAGTTTAGTCTAGGTGACTTTATTGCTTATATAAATTTTATTGTAATACTACAATACAATCGTATCTACAATTCAAAGTTAAAAACTAAACTTATTTTAATTAAAATAAAACTAAGCTACTGAAAAATTAAAGATTAAAATAAAAATCACCACTACAAAAAGAATACCCCCTCTAGCAGGTCCGCGCGCGGCATAGTCCCTATAACACTGGCTGCATTACCTCTCTGGATAGCTAGCCCAATCCTTTGGGAGAGATAAGAACCAGCTCTAGGATCTCCGGAGGCGTCTACGTATGAGCCGGGATGATAGGGCCTTTATAAAACTTTTCATATCGGCTGACCAAGGTCCCATAGTCTCTACTGCAAGCGCCATAAATTCGTAATTATTTAATAAAGATGAATATTTGCGGCGCTTGATGGTTTGGGCCTGATCAGCTGCTGCACCGGCTCGATTACGGGTTGACTGTACGTGGGACAGGGCGAATGTGTCAACACATGTCGCGTCCCACACCAGTGCCCTACCCAGTTTCCACGGCACTAAAGTAGCTCCGTCTGGTCGCTTGCCATCGTCTCTATGCAAACCTGCTGGTTCCAGGATAGCTGGTACAGAGGCAGTGGCAAGCGAACGACGGATCAGATCATTAATTGTGCCGTGGCGGTACAAACGGCCGGCACTTCTAGAGCATGAAAGGCCATGTCGACCCAGCTCACTCACTCCCTTCCCGCACGAGCAAGTATGAGGTTCACATATTCTAGCTCCAAGCCGCAAGCTTATTGCAATGCGCAAGCAGCTTGGGTCTAAGACTGTGCCTATATTGCGGGAAGGAAGAGCATTGAGCCAGTGACCTGATTCGCCTGCTGAGACAGCGAGGAGACGGGCACGATCCGTATCATCAGGACTATTTTGTATGAGAGATTCATGAATTGATACGAGGCGAGGTGTATCCCATGCTCTTTGGATATGCCTCTTGACTGGCATATCCACTCCTGGACACGACTCACACCAAGCGTCCCTAGCCTCCACCAGGTTGGCAATCTCAACGTCAAGTATCTGTGGAAGATTTAAGATAATACTGACGAGAGGCAACGAACCATAAGCGGAGGACAGGAAAGCAGGTAGTGCCACGCTAGATGAGCATCGAATACCAAGTCCGCCAAAACGAATTGGGAGAACCGCTTGAGTCCAAGGTCTTAAGCTAAAATGAATGTTTAATAATTTTGACAGAGTTGATTGAAGGGTAATATCTATAGAAGCCATGATGTCTGGAAATTTCCAAATTGGGCAACTCCGTAACAAATACATGAATTTTGGAGTGAAAAGACAAAACCGAATAATAAAAAGCGCCATGTGGGGGTTTATTTCGTATAAAAGGTTAGAAGTACTTTTAAACAGATTTAATTTACAATTTATAATGGGATTCGTCAAAAATTGGTGAACCTAAAAGTGTTAAAGATGAATTTGAATGGACCGAAATGTTTGGTGAAGCTACATTAAACTTAGTGACGAAATCAATTTTTTTTTCCAAAGAAATGTGATCAGGAATATAAATTTCGCACTTAGTAAAGTTTAATGAGAGGCCTATATTAGAAAATTTAGTGATGATCGTTTGCAGGTCTTGTAGTACAGTTGACGCGTCCCCGCCAAGGGAACCGTCATCAAGGTACCATAAATTGAATTTAGAATTGAGATCAGAAATAATTGGATGAATGACTAAGCTAAAAATTACGGGCCCAAGCAGGTCTCCCTGTTGGCAACCCATGCATGAAGATATGATTTTGTCACCGAAAAGTAATTTTGAAGGTGCCCCATAGCATTGCCACAAATAGCTGTATAATTCTGGAACTTCTTTTTTGACAGCAGCTAGAAGGGCACCACGATCGACCGAATTAAAAGCATTTTTGACGTCAATTTTAAGAAATACTTCATAGTCCGGACGAGACAGAAAAGAGCGCGCAGCGTGGACAGCTGCCTCACAACCGCCCTTGACGCCGAAACCCAGCTGCCGGGGTTTGAAAATGTTAGACAGTCTAGTTCGAAACTTTCGGCAGCAAAGTTTCGACGCCAAACGCCTGAAGGTGCAGCCGACGGCAATAGGGCGGATCCCACCATCCTTTTTGGCTAGAGCCACAAGATTGGCGCCATAGAGAAGCGGGACAATCTCGGCATTCACGCGACCTGACAACATAAGATTAATCAGAGCAGTGACGTTCTGTAGCAAAGAATTTCCCACATCGCCTAAAGACGAGGTGGTTAAATCTTTGAGATGTTGTGGTGAAAGTCCGTCTACGCCGCCGGCTGAACCATTAGGGAATGACATAATAGCCTGCTGGACGGCATCTTCATTTACAGATAACACAATGTCATCTGATACGGGAGGGTCTGGAAAAAGAGAGGAGTCGGGGGGAATTGGGTGTTTTTCTCTCAGAGCAGCAAAGGTCTCTGCGGAGTGCGTCGCCAAGTCGTCATTTGAAAACAGTAGTCGGGCAGCACCGCTAACATTCCCATCTGAAAGTTTATTTTCTATTTGTTTCACTTTGGAACATTGAAAATAAGATTTACTATTTTTTAAATTTGGACGCATTTGTGAATCAAAAGGTCTGACGGAAGAAATAATATTTGGTGACTTTATTAATATTCTTGATTTTTTTTATTCAATATATATATTTTTATATTTATTTAGTAATTTGACCACTTGAGGGCTTTTTTACACGTCGGTAAATTTGAAGTGAATCTACTAACGCTTCGGACAAGACCATTTGCGGAAAAGAAACGCCGCCAGGAACTACAGAATTAGTACCAACAACTGTAAAAACTTGTAGTTAATTCTATAACCACATTTTGCACAAAAGGATGTTTACCGTATTAATTAGTGATAGGTTGCAAACCCATCGCCAATTTCAATTTGAATTTTCATACATACATACATACATTAAATCACGCCTGTTTCCCAGAGGGGTAGGCAGAGACCACTTCTTTCCACTTGCTACGATCTTGACAAATTTCTTTCGCTTCTTCCACATTCATACATCGAGTCATGTACGCACGTCGGTTTCGGGTACTTAAGATTCGGCCCTTTTCCAGTATTTCACCGATTTGACTCGAAAAAGTACGCCTAGGGCGGCCCCTTCCGACCCGTCCACTCACTTTCGATCTGTATATCTCTTTCGTCAATCTTCTTTCATCCATCCTTTCCAAATAACCAAATCATATATTATATTTTCATATCGGTTCATATTCGCATAATAATAATGTTCACAGAATTTTACTCATATTTCTGTACAAACTGAAAACCATTATTCAATATCTTCGGCACCATTACATCCTAAGCTCTCGAACTATAACAAAATAAAAAAGTTATGCATAGTTACGGTCCCCAACTATAGAGGTCGCTGCGGAAAGTTCCGCAACACAACAAAAGAGTCCAAAAACTTGGTGAGTGCTTCTGTCGAATCTTTTGTGACTCATTCAGGCATGTTCAGATAACAACTACGAGGTTTTGTTATAATTTTCTTCATTACACTGATTTATTTATATTATTTACTACCTATTTATTTTTAGGAAGACTTATATACTAACCCCCTTCCTTATAAACGTCGAATAAGCTTGGAATAGTTTATGTCATGCTTTGTCCTTATCTGTAATTGTGACATTTGCATGACAGAAAGTGACAAAGCATGGCATAAACTATTCCAAGCTTATAATAAAATAATAATTAAGGGGGTAAGAGTAAGTAAGAATTAGGTATATACTACAACTTTTAATTGCTGACGACAAGTCTCCACATATTACAAGTTATATCACAAATATATTCACTCGAGATGGTTTGAACACACAATTGTAAATTTCGGGATAGAGAAAACAATTAGCAAACTTCAGGATTAATTTCGTCTGTAACCATTGCGATTCCATATTAATGTCTTAAATGTCAAGAAAGAGCTATAATTATTAACATAATAATAAATAGGTATCACTAAGGTAGGGACTGAAATAGGACTGGCTCGGACATATTTGTCGCATGCCATGGGCATAAAAAACACAACCTTCGGCGTCGCGGAAGACCTAGGCGCAGATGGTGAGATCAGCTTGGACGCTTTCAAAAAAGACGTGTGACGCTGTCACAATACAAAAATGCGTGGAAGAACGAGAAACAGGCCTTTGCTTGGCAGTGGGACACTTTAGGCTAGCAAATAAATAATAAATAATAATAAATAGGTACAATTATCGAAAAATGCAGTTTTGTTTCTGCACTGACCAGCAATTCAGCTCCTTCTCATCTAATGGTAAATGTTAATGAAGTCTTGGATGAAGCTTGCTGGTTCAGTAAAAGACTAGTCTCTAGCCACTCTTAATTTGAAGACATCTAAATTATATCTCTCAAGAAATACTGCCAATGAACCGAATTTCAGTATTCAGCATTTCGCAATAAAAATAGAATGAAACGCTTCGTGCTAACAAATGTTATTTAGGTTAATACAAGCTTTGATTTTCGTTCGATGTCTGTTATTTCGGTTCTAATTTTGCTGGTCAATTTTGAACAAAGCCAATGGTCAAGCAAATAGCGTAACTAATTTAGAAAAAGCTCGTGTCTGATATTTCAAGATGTGTGAGTTTGGACTTAATTCTCTTGACGTTTACGATCACGATGACGACGTCACGAAATATAAGGTACGAGATTTTTTTAAAGTAATGACGAATAGTGCTTAGAAACAGAGATAGGAATTTGGAAGGTAGTCATGTCCTGGAATTTTGCTAGTAGATTTTGAACCAGTTCCTGTCAATGGAATGGGCTGAAAATTTGAATACATATGTGTAAACCCGATGACGATGCAGTATTATGGTTCCATCAAGCTGATCTGATGATGGAGTGGGAAGGATCTTTGCTGTACTTAATATGAACTGTAACCGCTGAGTTAGAGGTCGTTAGTTTCGTATTGATAAGCAGATGATGTCTGAAAGGAATAAAATATAGTTGGCAACAAAATCAAAATATTGAGTGAATTTTTTTTCATCAGATAGGTACGGCGTACCGCGGTATTCTTCAATAGATTTCCCCAATGTCATGTGAGAGTAAATTAGTACACAGAGACTCAACAAATTGGGATCTGTTAGTTGGTTTTAGATTACCCGATGATGACTGTGAATATAGCAATCTTTGAAAACCTTTCATGTTTGGAACTGTCATCTATGTATGTGAAATACCCATAGTAGTGACGCTAAGGACCATATTAATAAACTAATCTCAACTCTAATGCTCGTCTTAAGATGTGTCAAAAATGACTGTGTTCTATGGTTTGACGTTTACTTTACACGTATCTTGTGATGGGCATCTCAACCAAGATGAGTTTATTAATACAGCCCTAAGACAAATAATAACGACAGCTAACGACACCAAGGTTGTCAAAGCTACACTTGGGAGCTAAGATATCGAGCCACTGACTACTGAATTTCCATAGAAAGTGGCTCGATTTCTTTGCTCCCAAGTATACATAAATACAGATGAAAAACATTATCGTTTGGCAATGGGGTAAAATATACAATCAACAACAAAAGTTGGTCCCTAAAATGATTTTGAATCAGAATTAATATTTGGTTTAAGCCACTCGAAAACATGATATTAAGTAATTTACCGCGTAAACAGATTCAAATTGCAGAGCAAAAGTAAATAAACATCAAATATACATTTAAATCGAAAACGCCGTCTGTTTGTAAAGCTAATTATGATCGTGACGATAGTTTCATGAATTAATTCAATTCTGTTATATTAACACATTTTGCCGAAGTTCGTCGCGTAATTTCATTAATTTATATCAAATTTCGCTCGGAATTTCGTTCCGAGTTAGGAGGGTGTTGAAATGTTAGTTTTGGTGGAATTTAAAACATAGAACTTTTTAAAATATTCAACACTTTTGTTTATCATCACGGAGTTTATTATTTAGCAAAGGTTGCCACAGACCAACAGTTAGACTATCACGCCGAAAAAGACGCAGCTGTTTGCTAGAATGAGAATGTTATATGCGTCTGTCATTCTCACAGATTTCCTTTGGCCGGTCAGTTTAACTGTTTAGTCACAGCTACCGTCCCGGCTTTGTTCTTCGAAGAGCAAATATTTAGGTGATAAGCGCTTGCTTAGTGTTTATTTAATAAATCAGCTCATTTAATAAATAAACGTAAATTTTTTCCTAGTTTTTTTAATCGGATCAGTCGCTAAATTAAATTATAACAGTAGAGTTTATAACTCGAACTGCGTAATTAATTAGTATTAATTTCTTGCGTAATAATGTTAATGAATGTAATACTTTGACAACCGCTGTCCAACAAAATCGCCTATTAACGAACGTGTCATAATGCGTTCATCATTATCGAATAATGCATTGTATCGTTGACGTACCTATCTATTGTGTTGATAATCTAGCACGGGCTACTGAATTGACATAATATTATCTTTATGCTCGTGTTTGTTTATACGAGTTACACTTAAAATGACAGATATGATTTAACCGATTATGACCGATTATTTGATGAAAGGTTCCACAAGGAAGTCATATAGGGCTGGTATTTTACTAAGAATTTAGGTGTAGATCACATTGTGGTGTGAGAATAAGACAACTGGTCGAGTGGAAAGCTGAAGTCTCAGGATTGCAACGGGTTATTATTTTACCCCGCAACGGAGCTTATACGAGTTATACTTAAAATGACGGAAAAGATTGATTATGGCCAGCGGTTTGGTAAAGGGTTCCACAAGGAAGACATTATAGGGTCTGTATTTTAGTTGGGTAATCTATCGTCACCAAGAAATTGATCGTATTGTGGTGTAAGGATTAGACAACACGTTAGTTCAGTTGGTAGTGACCCTGACTACGAAGCTAATCCTGGTTTGAGCCCGGTAAGGGGAGATATTTTTATGATGAGCGCATGTAGCGTCGGTGGCCTAGTGGCTTAGGGGTCGACTCGTGATCGTAAGGTACCAAATTCGAACCCCGGCGGTCACCATGTACCTTGCGGCGTTTCTTCTCGGCAGTGGTTTCCTCTTGGGAAGCGCTGGTAGATTCTTGACGTGTAAAAGTGCCCGTGCGGCCTACTTACTGAATAAATAACTTTTATCTTTTTTATCTTTATCTTTAACTTAAGTGCATTATACGATGTCCTTACGGTGAAGAAAAAACATCGAGAGGAAACCTGCACATTCAAACAGCTGGGTGTTTAAGAGGGTAATTTCACAAAAGATCCTACAGGGTCGAAGTGTATCCGAAAGGGCCCATCTGTAAGATAAGATACGATAAGTATTTGATCCTGAGTCTTGGAAATAATCTATTTATTTAAGTATGTATTTCTCTATGTAAGTAAGTTTATCGTTGTCGAGTACCTATAGTACAGTCAACAGCAAAAGAAACTGATGAAATAGGGTCCCAAAATTATCTATACAATACATTAAGTCAAATGCTACGGACTATTGTAGTTGATCAAAAGTAAATGAGCTCAATAACGTGTCATAATAAGTGATCACCATTATTTCGATTTTTGAAAACTCAATGACAGTTTAAGTCATCGTTGAACATTTCGAATTAAAGTTTTAACTATAAAATCTTGGTTTTGGGACAACCTCGGAGTACTTCGGTTAATATCGGTTATGTTCGTCGAAAAACATGCGAAGTGACAAAATAGCAATCTCCCTTACGCCAAGATTTAAAATAAGTTTTTATTACATCTTGGAATTATTTGCCATAAATCCTTCTTTTGCCGATATTGTTGGAATGTCGTTATTTTGGTATTCAATTCACGTTTGACGCTTTTGATAGAAATGTCATGTCAGGCTTCTGTTTTGCACAGCTGTTATGATCACTTTCTTTAGACTAATTAAAACATCAATTAATTTAGCACTTTAATATAACATGTTATATTTGGGATGCCATGACAATAGATATTTTGAAATGTTGATTTTGATCACTTACTTTTGACGTTGACTGTACAAGCCTAGATTTTAGTTTTGAACTAGGTCAATTTGTGTAAGTTTTTCCCTTGATATTTATTTATCTTATTTTTATTAAGTAGATCTTATTTGTTTTGTTATTATTTTAAAGATATAAAACAGAACTGAGTAAAAGATTCATGAGGATGCTTTTGTAACAACTCAAGTTTTTTTCCAGTCTAAGTAGAGCCTTAACCACTTTGCAGTTTTAATAAAAAGCAAAGTAAATTCTTATAATAAATGAAATTACTTGCCGTAAACGCTTATACGCTTACAAGCGTAATTAGGTGTTAAATAAGAAACCTGAGCCTGGAAAGAGAATTATTCCTTAATTCTGGCTCCAAAAGGAATGAAAGGAATGTTCGTTTATTTCGGAACAGCGGGAGGTAACCGTACACGCACAGTGGTATCAATTGTGGTCAAAATTGTTGAGTATTTTTTAATAACAATTACTATGAAAAACAAGTGGGACTTGAATTGTTTTTATTGTTTATTTATTACTCTTGACAAAATTTAATTTTTTTTTTTTACAACTTTTGCAAATTTGTTTTAATAGATGTGTACGTTTAAGATATACGCTTACATAAGTGGGTCATTTGTATGCATATACTACAATTTAAAATAGTTTTGAATTAGATAACTTCATAAATTTCATTTGAATATTGTTATAATTATTTTATATTTTTAATGAATACTACGTACTAAAAAGATACCTTCTCAGTTCTTACTGAAAATAAAAATCGCATTATTAATTAAAGTTTGGTGTGATTAAAAACCTAGAAATTAAAAAAAAAAAAATTAAAAAATATTTAATCATTCAACAAAAGTGGTTTTGAATGTTAAAGACCATATTTTAAGGTCTGAGATACACCATTAACAAAACAGGGACATATTTTATGATAAGTTTTTGTCCAACGCAGAGTCGGTTGAAACCAACGGGCGGCGCTTCGTTCCGCCGCACAGCGGGGTCTCACACCCTCGAGTGTGGAAAAAATAAATTGCCCATCCTTCGGTTATCTCTCCAACGCGTGTAATTGCCTTCATCACTGTTGTTTACAAATTATAGAGCCTTTAATGTTTTGTAACTTGAATATCCCCGTGAGCTGCCTCACTTTGACGTAAGCGCCAAAGATTGTTACTTGAAATTAGGACATTGCCGTTTAAGAGTTAAAATTTAAAATAAAATGTGTTATATTAGGCCTAAGACGGTAAGGTATCAACATATATTTATGTGGATTATTCTTAACATATAGTCCCCAACTTAGCTGTAGGCTATGGGTATCAAACACGTTAAATATTCTTACACAGGGGAATAAATACATAGAAAAGCTACATTTCGATAAATGTTTTGCCTCAAAGTCAGTTATAGTTTCAAAAAGTGTAAAATTCAACTTTAATGAAATACTCTTATATATAAAATATTGCCCATTAATGAAAGTGAAGTGACCTAAGCCTTTGTCTATTCCACGATTAATCCTGTTTATTAAAAAAAGGCAATAGATACTTAGTATCAAAAGTTAGCCCCTCCTGGTTGAAATCGATACAATGAGAACAATGGGCGAAAATTCATGTTTTTATTTACAACTACATTGGCCTACATCCTGAACAAAAAATCAGAAGAAATCTTACGCAAGGAGTTTGCACAACAAGGTAGTTCTTGTTTGTTGTTAGTTTTAATCATGGTTCATCTAAAAATCTGTGACGTAGGCTGCCGTTGCATAAGGCCACTTAGTCACTGGGGAATGAACTTTTTAGGGTTCCTTAGCCGAATGGCAAAACAGATCAGTTTTACTCAGAGGTTGTAGAGACGATGGACGATTAATATAACTAATGGCTCAGATATCGACATCACGTTTGTTTTCTTAATATTTGAAAGAGGTAGTAACTCATATTCATCAAGTTATTAATAATACCAATAAACTACTTGTAACATCTCATTATCACTTCATAGGTAGGGAATAAATAACGCCTACTCTGCTATCCGTACCAGTTGAAATACCATCCATCAGATTAAATGTTGCGCTACGTGGGATCGGGGAACGTCCACAAAATAGTTGCATCATTGAAAATCGCTTAAGTAGTTGATACTTGTTTAGGTAAGTATTACGTTGATAGTCTATAACATTATGGTATGAAAATAAATCATTTGTTTGATTGAATATGCGACGCAGTGTTTAGTTATAGGCCTTGTGTGCAAGTTTGGTCATAGCCCTAAATGAAGATAATTGTGCATGTAATTCCCAAACGAATGATTTTATTTTTGATTTTCTCACCAGCTTTTATTTCAATATCTTAAGTTACATAACATGAACACTTCATCTGTTAAATCTTACGAAACTCAATGAAAAGAAATGCACGACCTATTATGGTTCCTTGGGGTACTCTTATGCACATGAGTAACACATTGCTGCATACGCCTTTCAGATTGTACGTTTTACTAAAAGCTAGTGTTAAATGTTAAATTTCAATTCCTTTTACAGCTTTATGTTGTCAGCCACGAAGCTTAAAGCAGACCTTAGGGTGAAGAGGTTAGATATATCTAGCCGCAAGCTGATAAGATCGCTCGCTCTTAGGAGCGTTAGCAAAACTAGTCTCAATACTTGTAACATTATACTATACTACAATTTGATACGTTTATTGTGCCAGTAGTTTTTCTGATCCTAACTTTATAAATAGCCATCCGCCCTCGCTTTGCTTCAGTTTATGTAAGTTTTACGTAACACCTGTACATTAACCAGAATTTATAATAAAAAAAACCTTTCACTTGAATCACATCATCTATTGATGAAAACCGCATTAAAATCTGTTGCGTAGTTTGAAAGATCTAAGCGTACATACAGAGAGACACACGGCGGGAAGCGAATTTGGTTTAAACTATGTAAAGATGGCAAAAATAAAGAGTAAAGGATTTTTTTTTGATGAAATAGTAAATTACTGCAGAGACCAGGAAAATGGCTGTTGCCGGACGAGTAGAATTAGCGTGGTCGAGACGCATTCGAGGCCGCGCTGTATACGAGTCCAGCAACCGCCCTTCTCGGCTGAGCCTTGTACAGTGATTTTCTACAACAATGCGAGAAAATTTAAAACAATTCTTAATAATATTAAACACAGTCCCAAAGGAAATCCTTGAGAGAAATAACCATTGTCACCATCATCGCCAACGTTACTCATAATTTTATTCACATTCGAAACAGAATTTACACGAGTGTTTGGCTATTTGGAGGTAGTTATTCTAGTACAAACATGGTTTTAAAAAGTAAAAACCAGGCACGTAATGAATTTTCATAGATTTTCGCGTTGTCAACATTGGGTTTTTTTATTTTTTATTATTTTGCCTGGAACTCAGATAGGCTAGTGTCCTAAAAAATCGAATTAGGTAGTCCGTCGTTTAAATTATCAAAAAATATTGAGCACATGTTTTTTTCTTTTGTCAATTAAACAATAAATATTGAAGATAAAGTGCGTTGAAGTTTCGTGTGACGTCACCAGCCCCCACTACCGAACTTTGATGCGCGTTATATTTGTCAATATTGATTGATTTATTACAGCAAAAAATACGTGTTCAATATTTTTTGATAATCTTACTGACGGTTTAATTAGTTTTTTTTTTTTCACCCGGTACACTCCTACCATTCCGTAGTGAGTTTGATAGATCTATCAAAGCGTACAGAGGGAGTATACAGAGGGACAGACAGGCAGGAAGCGACATTGTTTATACCACACATCTTGCAACCGGCCCTCGCTTCACTTATGGTTTATATGAGTAAATATTTAAATAAATAAATATCAGGGGACAATGTCATACCAATTGACCTAGTCCCAAACTAAGCTCAAGGCTTGTACTATGGGTACTAGACAACGATATAAATACTTATATAGAGAAATATATACTTGAATATATAGAAAACGTCCATGACTCAGGAACAATTAATATTCGCGCTCATCACACTAATATCTGCCGTTACCGGGATTTGAACCCAGGACCGCTAGCTTCGTGGGTCACTACCAACTAGGCCAGCGCGTCGTCAAAGAGTTTTCTGTAACACGCAGCAGAACTTAAAAACTTTGTTTTTAAATCACTCTGCCTATTGATGAGAACTGCATTAAAATCCGTTGCGCAGTTTAAAAGATCTAAGAGTAGACGCGGGAAGCAACATTGTTTTATACTATGTAAGGATGTAAAGATAGTTTTCTACGCTTACGTTCGTTTCTGCCGACGGTACCGTAGGTGAAGATAGCCGATAATTTATTGTTCCGCAAGATTAAACTCACAAACAGCTGATTAAGGTTCACGCAGGCACTATTTACATTTTAATTTACATTCAAATAATTATAGTGTTAAAGGGCTTAGTTATTAGTGAACAACTAAAATTGTCGAATTTGTAGTGGTAGAGGATTGTCTTACATCTTTGACCTACCAACAGAGTTTGAATTGTTGTGTTCCGCTGCAAGGGGCAAACGTTGAAATGTCTAAAGCGATGTTGGTTGTCTGCGATCTTGGGATTACGGTCTAGAGATGAAGTATTGAGATAGCAATGTCGTCACGTAAAAAAGGGAGCCAAGAGAGCATTGGTTATATTTTGTTGTTAGTCACTTCTTAATTTGTATGTAAACACTTTATTGTACAAAAGAAAAACCATAACAATACAATTAATATAAAAATATGTAAAAAGGCGAACTTATCCCTTTAAGGGATCTCTTCTAGCTAACCCTTGAGCGATTGAGTAGAGTGAAAGGTTGTGCAACGAGTCAACAAGTGTACAAGAAGAAGAATATAACACATTTAGTAACCAATAAAACTTATATAAATAAATTTTAAATAACACTACATTCAAATACCTACATAAATAGATACTTAAATATACATAACATGAACTACATTTTACGTACCTAGAGGATAATTGATATTTAGGCTTCGTCAAGTCGTATCATAATTTTAAATGTATATCTGTGTATTGTGTATCTATGTATCGGTGTGTGTCTAAGGCATTTTAGCTCCCAAACAAATGGACTACAGTGGATGCAGTTTTTTTAAATTAAAACTAGTTTAATGGGGACGGTTTTTAACTAGACTTTAAGAAAATCGGTTGGTCGAGATATCAGCTTTGAGAGTAGAGGTCGCCACTACATTGGGGTATCCATTTGAATAACTAGCAGAACTAATTTATCATGGTGTTTAACGATGTGTATAAAAGTGGATACAACCTTGGTCACTTTTTATGGTTATGGTGATTTCGATGGGTTATAGGGGTCGCTAACATGTGTCAAAGTTTGAACTAATTAGAAGAAAAAATAATTTTTTGACTTTTGAAAAATAGCCGTGGTAACCCGCCATTCGCTTCTATTACCTAAAAAACGAACCTATGACTTTTTTTTTTGGATGGGTTTGAGGGGTCGCTACCACGAATCAAAATTTGAACTTAATAATAAAATGCTTTTGCAACTATTTGTCGCATTATTTCAAAACACTGTTACCACTCTTTTGTCCACTTTTTTGATCGAGGAATACAATCAATTTATTACCACAGATAACCCAAACACTACCCTCTTTTGGCTGTAACATCAGGTACAGTCGACACCATAAATATGTTTACACTTTAGTACCTCATCACTTTACCCGCTATGACAATTTCAAACGGCAGTTTAAATATGACGCTAAATAAACAAGGAACTAAAGTGTACCTAAACATATTAATGGCGTCGAAGTACAACCACAGATAAGTACAAGTTTCCCAACATAGGCCTTTTGTTTATCGTTTTTGAACATTAGGTATTATAATTATGGAACTTATGATATGGATGTAGATAAACAGTAACCCAAAAAAAAACTACATTGTTAGCCATCGCGATAATGGTAGGATTAAACGAACTTACCTGAAGTGAAGTTCGATCCTGATTATATAAAGTACTTAGTCCGAGATAACTGTGTAGTATCGTCCTTTCTTGCTCCTCATACGCGAAGTTCATAGACACCTTTAAAAAAATAAAAATCGCCACCTGGCAATACTAGTGGCATATGTCATTACGTTTAGAGTCATAAGAAAAATATATTAGATAAGGGATAGGGAACTATACATCGTATAGTCATATACAGTGGTGGACATATAACATATAATAATTATATGTCCCCCACTGTGTGTTAGGGTGGGAAGTTTTCTATCTCGGACTAAGTACTTTATATAATCAGGATCGAACTTCACTTCAGGTAAGTTCGTTTAATCCTATCATTATATTCGTACTTAGTCCGAGATAACTGTGTAGTTGTTTAGAGAAACCAGAATTAGTATTTCAGTGAAAACAGAAATTATAATCATCTCTTTGAATAAAACAAAAACATACTCCTTTAGAACAACAAATAAGAATTATCATCTGAAAGACCTATATTATTAATTTCAATAGGCCCAAAACAACTTTACTAATATTAATAGTAATACAAGCTCCTTAAATAGTATTTGAGGTACAAACAGCTCTAGCAAATAAATTTTGTTCATTTAGCAGAGGCCTATTATAGTGCTTAGCAAAGGTAAGTGATTTATCAGACCAACCTACTGCCTTCAAAATATTATCTACTGTGAGTCCTGCCCTATGTGCCTGTGACGACGCCGCATGACGCGTCGAGTGAGAAGAAAATATGGACACATCAATACCACTATCTTTCATAACAAGTTTAAGCCACCTACTAATTGTTTGAGTTGAAGCTGACTTATATGGCTTCTTAAAAGTCAGCAGTAAATTAGAACAGCCACTTTCCTTTCTGTTATCTTTTGTTATTCTTAAGTATTGTGATAAAGTTTTAACTGGACATATACTGGGATTATTATTTAAAATAGGAAGAGATAATTTTGCCATGAATCTTCCCGGCGCTGATGTTTTTTGAATATCTGTCAAAGCTATATTCACTCCTTCTTCATTAAAAATAATGTTGTTATATTTAATTAGGTGAATTGTTTGTACTCTCTGTCCTGTAGTTAGCGCTAGTAACATAGCAGTCTTCAATGTGAGTTTTCTCAAATCTAAATCTTCTAGAGGGTACCAGAGTTTAAGATAAGAAAGGACAGTGGCTGGATCCCAAGTATAAGAATATTTAGGAATGTTAGGCCTTAATTTAAAAACACCCTTAAACCAACGTCTTACCCTATCATCTATACCTATATTGTTACCTATGATTAGAGATAAAGCCGAACGGTGACAATTTAAAGACTGGTAAGAAGCTCCTTTCTTAAAAAGAGATGTTAAGTATGAAAGAAGCTTTGGTACAGAAGCACTAAATATATCTTCATCTTTGGCCTTACAATACTGCCACCATTGCTTTAAACAACTATTATATTGCTTAAAACTATTATCAGATAAAGATGAGATCATAATTTAAATTGCATCATTAGACAATGATCTTCGTTTCATTGCCTCCCTGACAATACACAGGCCTCCAGGGTAAGGTGGGGGTGTAAGGGGTGTGGTAATCTGGAAGGAGACATTAAGAGTGTTTTAGACGGGCAAAAGGTTAGAATTTCAGAGACTGTTAAACTTTTTAACAGGGGATACCATGCTTGAGTAGGCCACACTGGGTACACTACTATACCAACTGCTTTGTCTGATATAATCTTTCTTACCACCTTTAAGAGTAGTGAAAATGGAGGAAACGCATAGAAGAATTCTTTCCACTCAACCGTAAAAGCATCTATATTCCATGCATATGGGTCCCTGTGCCAGGCAATATATTTATGACATTTTTTATTGAATCGTGAAGCAAATAAATCAATATCTGGGGCACCTAAGGTATTTATAATTTTATAATATACATTTTGTGACAATTCCCATTCTGTATCCTGGCTAGAGTTGCGTGATTCATAATCAGCCTCTGAGTTGTCTTTAGACTTTATATAGGATGCATAGATCCATAAATCTCTATCCTCACACCATTTCCAAATTCGTCTAGCAAGGTTATTTAGTTTAGGAAACTGTACTGAACCCATTCTATTTATGTATGATATTGCTGTTGTATTATCTATTCTTAATAAAATTTCCTTTTGTTTTAAATTGCTTGCAAAACATCTCAAAGCAAAATAAGCAGCTAATAGTTCAAGGTAATTTATATGATTTTGCTTTTCTGCTATTGACCAACTACCCCTTGCACACTTTTCATTACACACTGAACCCCAACCTGATAAGGAGGCGTCAGAAAAAATTTCTAGTGCAAATTTATATTGTTTAATTTTACATTCTCTAATTATAATATTGTTTTTCCACCATAGTAAATCTGTTTTAGAATCTTGACTGATATTCATCATACCATCATAATTTCCCCCCAAACGTTCCAAAGCTATAAATTTATTTCTTTCCAAATTTTTTGTATATACAAAACCATAACTCACCGCCATACACACCGAAACTAAACTTCCTAACATCTTGGCGAAATCTCTAACAGTACTCTGGTTTAAGTTAAGGTATTTATTAATTATTAACAGTAGTCTCTCACGTTTTTCATGGGTGGGGCTTAATGACATCTTAATCGAGTTAATTCTAAAACCTAAAAATTCAGTAATGTTACATGGAATGATTTTACTTTTTTCCTTATTTATCACAAAGCCTAAGCATTGCAGCTTATTCACAAGGATACTGACATTTTGTATGCATTCATTGTATGATGAACCTAAACAAATCAAATCATCTAAATAAACCACTAGACGAATACCTTTTTCCCTCAGGTAACCTATAATCGGTTTTAATAGTTTTGTAAAAACAAATGGTGCAGTGCTTAAACCAAATGGCAGACAATTATATTCATATAACTGATCATTAAATTGGAACCTTAAATACTTTTTATAAGTTTTGTGTATTGGGCACAGATAATAGGCATTCTTTAAATCTAAGGTGCACATGTAATCACCCTTAGACAATAGTTTACATAATGTCCTTATATCCTCTAACTTAAAATGACTGTCTACTACAAACTTATTTAAATTTTTAAGATTCAGAATAAATCTGTGTGAACCATCTTTTTTAGGAATAGTGAAAATACTTGATAAGAACTGGCCAGAATCTGGACTGCATTTTGATATAACAGCCAGTTCTAATAATTTATCTATTTCAGCTAATAATACTTGAAAATCTAAATTACTATTATAGTTATGAGGGGTATGATTTTGGTGAGGGGGGGAAGAAAAGGGAATTTTGTACCCTTTTACCCACTCTAAGACAGTGGAATCTTGGGTTATATTTGCCCAGCATTCATAATAATGACATAATCTAGCAGCAAAAGGTACCTCTTTTATGGGTATTTGGCATGGCCTCTCAACGGTGGTCTTGCTGATCTGTTCAGTGGTTGGCGCTGATTGAACCGTTGATGGTTTCCCCCACGGAATGACCCTCTCCCTGGAGGGGCCTGGTTCTGGTTCGGACGTCGTGGAGGATGTTGGTAGTTTTTTGCTACAAATTGTCTTGTCTGTGTAACTGTTTTTGATTTTAGAATAGCAGAGGCTCTTTTCATTGCTGAAAAAGATTTTACTGAATCATCCAGTTGGGAGTAGAGATATAGCTCTCTTTTGTTATCCTTCAGGCTTTCTGACAAATTTTTATCCATAAATGGATTAAGTAACTTTCTGCGAATCTCAGTGTAATTAAAATGCAGATTACTTAGTAACCGTGAGACATCACTTAGTCTTTTGATTTGATCTACTTTCTCATAATCTTTTTTGGATAAGTTGTTAATGGTTTGACAGACTCCTGCTATGGCTAAACCAATTTCCTGTTGACGCTCCTGTAGGAGCTTGTCCCGAGTCTTTGCTGGATTACTAATGACTCCCAGCAGTTCATTATTCAACTTAGGTGCATCTAAAAGTTTACAGTTACAAGGTACAAGTATAGACTCTGTGAGTTTTTCTCTTGCCTGTTTAGGTAGGCCTTCAATAATAATGTTTTTGACCGGATCAAAAATTTTTTCATGGATTTTTTCTCCATATTGTTTGGTTCCAGTAGCAGATTCTCCTAAGGCTGCTAGAATATCGCTCTCAAGCTCACTGTCTTCTTCATCTAATTCCGGTACAGTGACAACGTCATCTGTTTCCGGGAATGAAATTGGGTCTAGGTGATCTAGCTCCTCGGTTTGAGCTGAAATGTATACACACAGGTACCATAAACACAGTTTAATTTTGCACCGGTTGTACGACAAACATGTCGTAACTAAGATAGGTTATAATATGACACACAGGTCAATTTTGCCCATCTCCGTCCCACGGACAGAGGCATTATCGTCACACGATAAAGCACATAATATGAATTCCTGGTAATTCTTCTCGGGCATATCACAAATTGTGAGAATACTTTCCCTCGAAAAGTAGGCATCAAAACGCGTGGTCATTGAATCGATAAACTAACATGAATGCTGAAAAATTAGCTAAAAACTGTACATTTTCAATGAAATTTTGACTAAAATAAACGACCGATTCTTACCTTTTTCGCCCTCCGAAGTCTCTGAGGTTTTACTCTCATGTTCTTTGTAGTACCTAGCTAGTCTCTTTTCCAGCTTTGCGATCTTTTTCCGAGTTTTATCGTCGTCGTTGTTTTCTTTATTACGCTTCGGCATCTCAATGTCTCTCAATGCACTTAATGTCGATGTAAAAGTGATTTATAACCAAATAATATCTAAAATAATTAATTCCGTGTCGGTTGCGTTTGAGCGCGAAATAACGAATGACATATGCCACTAGTATTGCCAGGTGGCGATTTTTATTTTTTTAAAGGTGTCTATGAACTTCGCGTATGAGGAGCAAGAAAGGACGATACTACACAGTTATCTCGGACTAAGTACGAATATAATACGGGGCCAGGTTGACAAACCTTTAAGTACTAAGGTATCAGAACTACAAAAATATAGTTTTATTCGTTTCAAAGATGGCAGCGTGGTACCGGTATTGATTCTAGCAACGGAACTAATAAACAACACACGATTCCGATCGAATCCGACTTGGCACGACAACTCAACCGAACTATTTGATGGTGAAACTTAGGAGTTATTGTCGGTTCCATCTTATTACTTTACATAATTCTATATTGCATAATTTGCCTTATGACATAAAGTCTCATGATATAAGTCAATATTTTTGATATTATATACATACATACGTACATTAAATCACGCCTGTTTCCCAGAGGGGTAGGCAGAGACCACTTTTTTCCACTTGCTACGATCTTGACAAATTTATTTCGCTCCTTCCACATTCATACATTGAGTCATGCACGCACGTCGGTTGGTACTTAAGATTCGGCCCTTTTCCAGTATTTCTCCGATTTGACTCGAAAAAGTACGCCTAGGGCGGCCCCTTCCGACCCGTCCACTCACTTTCGATCTGTATATATATCTCTTTCGTCAATCTTCTTATATTATATTTAATTTAATATTTACAGTTTTATATAATGCTAGACTAAGTATTTAGTATCATTGTAGCATTAAATATGGTTAAGAAATGACTGACTGCTGAGTTTCTTGCGGTGTCTCTTCTCGGTAGTGGTCTCCTCTTGAGAAGCGCTGGTAGATTCTTGATGTGTAAAAGTGTCCGTGCGGCTTACTTACTGAATAAATATCTTTTATCTTTTTTTATCTTTATCTTTGCCAGAAAGTCCGTTGGTGGAATAATCTTTATGCATAACATTGATGTGACGGATCATCGGAAGGGTATTTTTTTGCATAAAATTATCAAGCAGAATACTATCAAAGCATAACTTGTTAAACCTAATCTTAGATTGGACGACCTTTTCGCACAGAAAAACAAAACCTAACTAAGAAGCCTAAGGCGTTTTAACCTAACTTATCCGAGTCGGTTGTATTTTTTCTCGCCGCTAAAGTGACAAGTTGTATTCGCTACGCTCGTGATTCAATTAAAGTACCCTTCGCTTACTTGGGATCCAAAGTTCAAAATCAAGTTTATTTTTTGCTGTGAGTGCAAAGCAAATACGAACTTGACTCTCTTGTTGCACAATTAGTATTATTTAGTTATTTTAATTATCGTTCCTGACGTAGAGACCTCGTCATGTTGTTCTCCTAGTCACTATTTTTAAATTAATGTTTTTGAGCTTTATGATTGGCAAAAATGACCTTCTGCTGGAGCTTCTTGCAGCAAGCACTTCTTCTCCGTAATGATGGTCTTGTCCGAAGCGCTAGTAGATTCACTCCATATTACCGACGTGTAAAAGAGCCCTAAAGTGGCCAATTTCTGAATAAATAATTTTAATTTTGAATTATCTTTCCTTTTGTGTTTTCCTAGATAAGATACAAAACCATGCCTCATCACACTAATTTGAACACTTCCCGTCACGCTCTACATCTTTAACCCTCACGCTATGAGCCACTTTGCCAAAACAAAACACAATCATATCTTCAAAAATGGCCGAACAACTGGCTGTTTCATCATACAAATTCTTTCAATCTTACCCTGTTACAACAGGATTCAAAATCGAGTGAGCGATATTTTTGGTAGTTTCAGCATCGTTCTCGACGCTCTGAATACCCTAAAACGCTGGTTCGCGTGTCTAAAGGACATTTGGCATATGAACACGAAAGGCTTTCCTGCTAAGTTAGGCGCTGTTAGAGAATTGGCTAAGGATTGTATCGTGCTGAAAGAACAAACTGTATTGATTTGTAGATAGGGAGTTTGTAAAGGAAGGCGAGAGGTTGAGTTGTGTATTATTTATTGATTTATTGTTAAGTGAGTGGACTAGGTGGAGTGACGATCTTCGCAAGGTGGCTGGCAATAGCTAGATGAGAGTGGCCACGAATCGTGCTCGTTGGCGTGCAATGGGAGAGGCCTATGTCCAGCAGTGGACTAATATAGGCTGATGATGATGATGAGACGGGTCGGAAGGGGCCGCCCTAGGCGTATTTTTCGAGTCAAATCGGAGAAATACTGGAAAAGGGCCGAATTTTAAGTACCCGAAACCGACGTGCGTGCATGACTCGATGTATGAATGTGGAAGAAGCGAAAGAAATTTGTCAAGATCGTAGCAAGTGGAAAGAAGTGGTCTCTGGTGGTTTTACTGTAATTATAAAGATATATAAATTAAGTAAACGTAATAATTAACAAAAAGCCCTTAAAGTCGGTTTAGTTCAAGTTGAACGATAAAAAATGACGTAAATATCTAATTTTTATGGCGAGAAATTTAAATCTTAATTTATTATTTAATGAATTTAGGGTTCGTTCAGAAATATGGAACTTTATTTAAGCTTTCGGTAAGTAATTACACGCGATAACGCACTTTTTTAGGGTTCCGCGACATCAAAGTTTTGTTTCAATCTGTTTTCTTTTATTCCAGAAACATAATTTGAATTTCCTTCACATTTCAATTCTTTTTGTTTGTTGGTCAGTATATTTAGAGCAAATCTGGCTAGTCAATTAAAATTTGATAACGCTATAATGGTGTCTAAGTGCTGGAAGGTTAGACAAGATGCAAAATGCAAAGTTAGCGATTTTTTTTAATTGATATCATGATTACGTGAGTTTGAGCTGACATTAGCTGATGATCCACATGCACAATACGTACTTCATAATTATTTTGCAAAAATCGCTTACGTTTTGCCATGTTGACATAATATTAATAAATAATCATTTTAATCATTAATGAAAGTAAATTATACGGATATGATGATCATACAAATCGGTTAGATTTAGACATCCCTGTTTTTTTTATAGGTTAATGGTTTTTTTTTCTTTGAAGTAATAGAATTTTATTAGTTTATTCTCATCACTACCACTAATACCTAAATAAGATCCCTATATATTTCTGATTACTACACATTTTTGGTATACGGAACCTTCAACGACATTACGCTTCGCTATTGACCCGTATTCGAGCCCAGTTAATAAATTACCTAAAAATTCAACAATACAACATAATTTGTAAGGAACCCTGAAACGAGCACAGATTAAAAATGGAATTGCTTTTAAAAATGGACGACAAATTAATAATTTGGAACCTTCAGCATTTATTTTTTTTTTACTTTGGAATAAAAACGATTGTTTGATGTTTGATGCTTTCTTTGTTTAATATAAAAAGGTTTAATGATTTGTAATGTTTTTTTTAAACAGAGTGAAAAGGACTTACATGTCTCTGTCCCATTCTCTGCCTGGAATTTGGCTGTTTTTGACAATAATGTCACTGCTATTCGTGATATTATGTGTGTTTGTATGCTTCTATAAAAGGGTCGAACCTCTGAACGCCAAAAATTTATGACTTCGCTAGCAGTGATTTTCTTAATACCGATCGGCCATCTTCGTTTTTCTATGACACACGAGTGACAAATATACTATCAGTTGCTAGTGCAAGCGTGATAGCGATAGCCTGTACATAATTTTGTACATCCAGTGACGTAGGCTTTTATTCTCTCAAAGACAACGAACGGTTGGACGAACGAGCGAAATCGCAGCGGCGTAAAGTTGTCCCGTCAGAGCAAACAAAACACATTTAAGCGCGTGCATTTTCAATTAAGCAGCCTTATACGTTCGATTCATCGGCAGAAACCATGCTGCTAAATTGAAAATTCACGCGCTAAACTACATTTTGTTAAATTGAAAACTGGAATCAGGGGTGTTATTCTCTCAAAAACAACGGACGGTCGGACGAAGAAGCGAAATCGCAGCGGCTAATTTAGGTAGTCCCGTCTGAGTGAACAAAACACATTTTAGCGCGTGCATTTTCAATTAAGCAGCCTTATACGTTCGATCCATCGGCAGAAACCATGCTGCTAAATTGAAAATGCACGCGCTAAAATATGTTTTGTTCGCACTGACGGGACTACTTAAACTGGGGTGTGATTCTCTCAAGAAGCAAAGGTGAACGAATGAACGAGTGATGTCCAAGCAGCGAGATTAAGTAGTGCCGTCAGTGCGAACAAAACACATTGTAGCGCGTGCATTTTCAATTTAGCAGCATGGTTCCTGCCGATGGGTCGAACGTATAAGGCTGCTTTATTGAAAATGCACGCGTTAAAATGTGTTTTGTTCGCTCTGACAGGACTACTTAAACTCGCCGCTTGGACATTACACTCGTTCGTCCGTCCGACCGTCGTTGTTGCGTTCAAAAGCGGTCCTTAAAGTGTGAACTGTATTTGAGGTACGTAAAGGAGTATTATTGTTACCTCTTTCCGCCATTAAGGTTTTAATCCGGTGTCGTTGCGTACTAAATCTCAATGAGTGTAATCGGGTCGTCTATTTTAATTAGTGCAGTAGGATTTGATGTATGGGTGCAGGGACGTAGGAATGTTTAGAGATGACGAATTTTTAGTTTTTTAACTGTGTATTTAAGTTAATATAAATTGTATTTATTAGTGGTATTTAAGTAGTTGAGTATATAAGAATTTGGGTTTTGTGTTTAGTTTTGTATTTTTGTAATTTTATTTTTTAATAAAGCGTTTATTATTTTATACAAATGCTTTATATTTTTTGACATGAAATGGATTTTGATTTTCTTATATTGCCTGTGTACGTTCATGTGTCGTACATATTAAATAGTTTACACAAATCGTTTGGATCTCAGTTAAAGTCGGATTGCACGAAAAACAGTGTTGTTTTTTTTTAATAATTATAATACGCATGCATTTTTTTAAATTTTCACGCGATCGAGACATTTTTGTGTATTTAAAAATACACTGGAGGCTCTGCTCTCTATACCACTCGTGATAGTCTAACCGATTACTCTATCCTACTCATACTCAGTTATTGATGATATTATAAAATATTATGAAATGAAATGAAAAATAATTTATTTGGCACATAAAAAAACTGTTTGCAATCATAAAAAAAAGTCTTAACCTAAATACATTTTTTTCTTTACGGCCAAAATGGTCTCCGCTCAGCTTTATGCCTCTGAATGTGATAAACACTTTCACAGACGCTGGTTTTCAGTGAGACCAGGGAGAAACGGTAATTGATGGCGTCAAAAAAAAAAAAAAAAAGCTAAAATAATATCACTAACATTTTGAGATCATACAGGGATCTTATACATACACAATAAAAAAGAAACATATCTTATACTAACTTATCTCTACACGTGTGTGTGTATATTTGTGTGTTTGTGTGTGTGTGTGCGTGTGTGCGCGTCTATGTGTGTGTGTGTGTGTACAACTGCTTATGATCCAGATATTTGGGAAGTTAATAAATAATTCTTGAAATGATTTTTAAAGTTAGCTACCTGATTACGAGGGCTGCCTTTTAAGTTCTGTCGTTTGCAAGCCTTCCGTGATTGCATAAAAAAGAACTAGTGTCATCTTAAAATATTTGAAATTAGAATTCGAAAACAAAAGAATGACTCGAAATCGGCCCAACCGTTTTAGTACAGCGCTCGTTCAAAGTTGACAAGTCAGTTGTGAAAATGGAAATTTCGAAGGAAAATTTACGTGCGATATTTTTTTACAACTTCAAAAGGGGCTTAACGCGACTTCAGTGCTTCGAAGAGTTGACTACGGTTTTCAATGATAAAGCACCATGCCTCCGGACTGTGGAACGCTGGTATTTAGAATTTCAACGTTGTTGCTCTAGTCTTGGTGATAGACATCGTGAAGGTCGACCAAAAACAGCCGTAACCCAGGAGAACATTGATGCTGTACGGCAACTGATCGTCGAAGATCGCCATGCGACATACCGTGAGATAGAAGCTTCCTTAAGTATTTCAGGGACCAGTGTTCACAGTATTTTGCATGATCACTTAGGCGTAAAAAAGTTGATCTCTCGCTGGATACCACATTTACTCAGTGAAGACCAAAAAACGGCTCGCGTTCGATGGTGTCGCAAAACTCTGCGGCAATTCAACCGAGGAAACTCGAAACATGTTTACGACATTATCAGTGGTGACGAATCTTGGATATATGCCTACGAACCCGATTCTAAACAGCAGTCGACTGTTTGGGTGTTCCAAGATGAGCCAAAACCGACCAAAGTAATACGCTCACGGAGCATTTCGAAAAAAATAGTCGCCACGTTTGTGGCGAAAAGTGGCCACGTGGCCAACATCGTGCTCGAGGATCGTAAAACGGTTAATGCTGACTGGTATACCACTGTCTGTTTACCAGAAGTCATCGGCGAGTTTCGAAAAAATAACCCAAGACGTCGTATAAGACTGCATCACGATAATGCGAGCTCGCACACCGCCCGGCAAACAATTGCGTTTTTAAAAGAGCAAAACGTCGAAATTCTGGAACACCCGCCGCACAGTCCAGACTTAAGCCCTAACGATTTTTTTACTTTTCCAAAAATCAAGCAACGACTTCGTGGTCAACGGTACCAGACGCCTGAAGAAGCCGTTGAGGCATACAAAACGGCCATTTTGGAGACCCCGACTTCGGACTGGAATAAGTGTTTCGAAAACTGGTTCGATCGAATGAAAAAGTGTATTACATATCACGGTGATTACTTTGAAAAACAATAAATACCATTTAACACTTAAATTGTCTTTAGTTTTTCCAAACGACACAACTTAAAAGGCAGCCCTCGTATTACATGTCAAAATGGATTAAAAACCATAAAAGTGTACAAAACAAAATATTTGGTCATTGTTGCAAGTTACATTATAAGTAAATAAAAGTAATTAGCTAAACACTATAAAAATAACATGCCTAAAGACTACCAGATGACTGTTTATATTATTTACACAGCGAATAACAGAGTTATTCAAAAACCATTATTTACCGGAAAAAGTCAGAGATGCAGCTTCCCCCACCATTTTTAGGCGCAACCTTCGCGAGCGCCTCATACAGCTGACCCTTTATAATGAAGATGATTTTTTTTAATCTACCTATGTTTTAAGTGTATAAGGTATCATGTGAAATTATTAAGTAATTTTAAACTTTGTATTGTAATCTACGCCTCTGTCTTTCATTTATATGTAAGTAAGTACGCAACGATTGCTTAATTTTTATCGATATTTCTATAATACCTGACCTATAACTATGGAGTTATGAATAAACGATTGTATTGTATTGTATTGTACCCAAAAAATAACTTTGAAAATATAATCCAAAATATATTTCTTCTCTACGACATCACACTGCCTATGTAGGCTCGTTATTCTAGTCAATTAAATTGGTAGATCGTGGAAGAGATATCGGTTCTCGCCTCCATACATTCACCCAATAATTGTACACATTTATATGTATGTATGTTTTGGTAATTTATGCGTTAGGCATTTGTTTTGAATTCTATTTGTATGGAAATTCTATGTTCGTTAGGAATGGAAGAGGGTTTTTAAAACGACATAGTTGTGTTTGAACTTTATTCTTTATAAATCAATAGTACTTCATTTAACCTTCATAATAATCCTTTAAAATTTGGAGATTTTTTTTTGACTCGTGTTTAAAAAAAATTTATATCATAAAGCGCTTCATGAAATAATATAACTTGCATTGCATAAATTGTAACAAATGAAAGCTCTTATATTTCAATACCCACCAAGCGTGTATTTGTTTTCATTTTTCTCTCACGATTTTTTGATCGCCATAGCTTTAAACAAAAGCATTTTAAATTTACCCTCAAACAATATTCGACCACGCGCAAAAAACCCTTTTTTAAATCCCTTTTCTAAACCACATATTGGTTTTTCCATACATACAAACACTGGTTCCATTGTTTGAACGAAAAGCCGGAAACCGGAAGTTGCGATCGCGACGACTTCCGGCGGTCGCTTACGCCGGGGATCTGTTTTGGCGCCAAAAAGTGCTACTATGGGTTTTCGCAAGCCTTTTGTGTTTTGTTTTTCAATTCGGAGCAATAAAATTGCTAGAGTGCATCCTGGATACTTCCAAAACCATTATTTTCCTTTGGTTTTCCATGTCACTATTATTATTCTGTTCTGGCTTTAGGTAGAAACTAAAGGAATAAACCAATATCTTCCAAACCAATCTTAACCTAATTCGTTAATTAATTTATCGATCAAATCCAATCTTAGCTTGATTGTGCAAGATGTGGTTTCAAAAAAAATTTGGTCATTCTGTAGCTCTGCCTACCACACCCTGGGAATGAAAGCGTGAGTTTATGTGCTAAAGAAACAAAGAAACAAACAATAGCAATATCTTATCTTATCATATCTTACAGATATGCCGTTTCAAATACATTTCGACCCATTAGGATATTGAAATTACCCTCTTACACACACAGATGTTCGAATATGCAGGTTTCCTCTCGATGTTCTCCTTCACCGTAAGAGCATCGGGTAATGCACTTAAGTTAGAAAAACTCATTGGTACATGGTGACCGCGGGGGTTTGAACTCGGTACTTTACGATCATGAGTCGACCCCCTAAGCCTACTAGACCACCGACGCTCTCAATAGAAATATTGTCAGCTGTGTTTTAGGACCTTGTGCAGGGTCCATACCGTCACTACCAGTAAGTAAGTAGTAAATATGGCCTGACAAAAAAGTCTTGAAATTAAAAAGTAGCAATCTCGCCTGCTATTGTATAACCTTAACAGGTTTCTAACAGTGGCCCTAATTGTTAAAAATTGTATTTCTTTACTTCTTATAATTAAATAAATAAATGATAAATAAAAAAAATATATAACAGCAAAGCAGAAATTATACGTTTGATACATCGGCAGAAACCATGCTGCTAAATTGAAAATGCACGCGCTAAAATGTGTTTTGTTCGCACTGACGGCACTACTTAAACTTGCCGCTTGGACATTCACTCGTTTGTCCGTCCGACCGTCGTTGTTGAGAGAATCACTACCCAGAGCAGAACGCTGGTCTTCTGTTGGGACACTGAACCACTATTTTACCCAGTAACCTGTCGCTAAACAGCAGTGTTCACATTATCGTGTTCCACTTCCAACGCTTCTTCACCTAAAGCCAAATCATGACAGCCATATTGAATGCAAGGAAAATATTTTTTATTTTTTTATTTTACCAAACGATTTTAGACCGAGAACCCAGAGTACCGCCATTTTATATTTACGGCCCAAGAGACTTGGGGCCATTTCAGATTTATGCTTATTTCTAATTCTACATACGTCAGTCAGGATTGCTTTCGTTTATACGACTCCATATTTCTGAGCATAGTTTATTAACATTTATATAATATTCCATTGTTTTTACTCGTAAAATTGGAGTTTGGCCTTCATTTAGAGTGGCTGAAATTTTGTTTTATGCTCTAGGTGCTAAAGGTTATTACCAGTTTACTGCAGTGACCAAAACGTTCATAAATACTAAATGTCCTTTTATGCGGCTTCTGTCACTTTCTATTTCCTAAAGTATAAAAGTGACAGCACGTGACTTTAGACAACATTCAATAATAATTAACGTACATGTTTACATTACGTCGTTAATGAAAATTAATTAGGTTCGTCAATTTGTACCAATCACCAATGACTTTTTCTACCTTGAGTACTACGTTAATAAATCGTATAATTATTATATAATACTATAATAGCTGTTCCCGTGTCCACTTCGTTGGGCACAACATTTTTTTTGAGTTAATAATTTTCCCGCTAATTCCCGTTCCCGTGGGAATTTTGGGAATTCCATTCTTAGTGCACCTCTACGGTACCTAAGCTACGTCCCTTCCAAATTTCAAGTGCCTACGTTTAGCCGTTTAGGCTGTGCGTTGATATGTCAATCAGTCAGTCAGTTTCTCCTTTTATATATTTAGATTAAATGAAGTTAAGTAATAACCTTGTATTTTTTTGTCTTTATTTTGAGAACGAGCACGGAAATAAAATTAATCGCGTAATTAAATTTAAAATTAAAACTGCGGCAGCCCTACGCATTTGCACGCAAATAATGTCAAAGTACCAATGTAAATTGCATTTGTTTCATGTCCTCTCACACCTGATTGGCCACTTGAGCTCCTAAATATTCCAGGGCTGACTCTTTGACCCCAAACATTACGAAAGCTATAAAGGTAAATAAATAGCTTGTAATGTAGTATAATGACGCGAAATGCTCGAAGTCACGGAGCGAGGTCAAATCGTGAACGTTACACATTGTTAGTAACTCGATATCTTGTTTATTGGGGTATTGTGTTCGATCGGGACGGAAAAAGTTAAAGGCACATACGGTAATTTTCGTTATTATTTAATAGAAGAGAATTAAGGTCTTTGGGGAAAGTTTACGCCTAACATTGTAAGTAATATCGTTGAAATAAATAAAATTATCTAAGGGTACATATCGGGAGACTATGTCATACGAATTGATCCACTGCTGTGTCACGCACAACTCATTTATCTTAAGTTAGACGAGTTACGCCTAACCACCGCGAAACGGTCTTATTTTGGATGCTTTATATGGCCCACAAACAATCGCGTAAAAATTATCGTTACTTTTTGAATTATTTGATATGACAAATTCGGTCAACTTCATTTTTAGGGTTCCGTAGCCGAATGGCAAATACGGAACCCTTATGGATTTAATAACTCTGTCATGCACATCTCATCTATTTCAAGTTATAATAGTTGTGCGTGGCCGCTCACAATTTTGCGACGCTGCCACTTGTCATTTAACGTGGAGTTAGACGAGATAGGTGCGATACAATTATTTTTAGCAATTTCATTTGATATGTACTGATCTCGTTAATTTTTCATTAAGCACTTTGTTTTTAAGTCAAGACGATTTAATTGGTTTTAAAGATGTCAATTTTATTTAAAAAAAAAGTAAAAACTAACACTAACTTTTATTGTTATTATTTATCCTAATATCCTCCTAACATAGCTATTAATATCAACAATATAATATATGTATAACTATCACAAATAGTCAAGGCACATCACAGATAGTCACACAGTCATAATATCTCTTATAATTGTTAGTAAACCTAGATAGACATTCAGAAGTCACATACATTTGGTTACGCAAAACTCGTTTAATTTAAGTTATAACATGACGCGTAACCACCTTAGTATGGAGCAGTGGTTATGGCAAACTCATTTAACTGAATTAAAAAGGTAAATAAAGCAAAAAAAAAAAAAATGCCTCTTGTACTAGACCCTAATTTAGAGGTGATTTAGCTATAAATAATGTGCTGATAAATTAATATAACAATTATCATCATTTAATTTTGTTTGTAAAAAGTTGTTTGGGCGTTTTTCTCAAAATTCACTTTTTAAATATAGATGAGTTGTGCGTGACACGGCAGTCCAGTCCCAACCTAAGCTTTAGGCTTGTACTAGAGAACGATATACTTAAATACTAATTTAGAGAAAAAAATACTTAAATACTTAAACATAGAAAACATAGATTCAGAAACAATACTCGCGCATTCCCGTCGGTCGCTAGTTAAATTATAGGTTAAAGTTGGTGATGGTTGATGGTGCTCTGTGTGAGATTGATTAAATATATTTCTTTATCATATTTTTTTAAACACCTTCAATATCTACAGACAGACATCCATTACACTTTTATAAAAAAAAACCATTTCATTTATTCGATTTCAAAAACAATAAATAATTTAATTTAGACATTTCGATGGAGCAGTCCGGATGCCGAAAATCCGTCCGGTCTGCATTCCGGAGACGTTTTACGGACGCTACCTACCGGCGCCTGGGAATCCAATCTCTTACAGTCCACCTTTGGGGTACAGTCAGCATCTTAGAAACAGTAATGCTAAGGTTTTTTATATAAAAAAATTTTTTTTTAGTCTTTATATCTTATGTTCGTATGGTAGCTCTTATTGAGAATTATGAGAGCTACCATAGTGTTAATATAATTGCGATATACTTACAATATGGGCTAGAACAAAGTGAAATAGAGAAGCCCTGTATGAATTACATTGTGACCCTACAACACGGATAATGAAAGGATAGTTAGTATGTGTGTAGTATGTTTCATTTTTTATAAATTTATTAACCTTAACTGGCTTAGTTAATAAAGACTTTGCCTACGTAGCCGTTACTTCAGTTTCGATTCCCGCTAGGGGAAAAAAATATATGATGATCGCAACTATTTTCTCCTGTGTTTTTGATGTGTTTGACGTGTTTCATAGTTATTTTTATAACCATGTTTATAGTTGTCTAGTACCCATAGTACAAACCTAGTCAAATTCCAAAACTAAAGTAGAGCACCTAGAGCTAACTTTGAGACTAGGTCAATTTGTGAAGAATTGCCCTCTGATATTTACATAACATCATACTTTTACCAGGAAGGCAAGAACAGTCATACCAGAGTCACAATTATTTCAGGGTTTTTATAAATTAATTATTATTTTTGTCAAGATCGTAGCAAGTGGAAAGAAGTGGTCTCTGCCTACCCCTCTGGGAAACAGGTGTGATTTAATGTATGTATGTATGTAATGATTTTTTTCTCTTTTCCTCTCCCACAGTCGTACTGTTTTTCAACTGTGTGCTTTACTACCATTGTTCTCAACATGCGATCGGTTTATTGTTACTTCTGTTGAAACGTCGCCATTCCGAAATGAATCCTGCCTTTTCACAATAAAATCCATGTTCGCTTGACCAGCTCAACAGTATCGTGATCAAATTACAGTAAGGCGAGTAATTCCTGGGGAATGTTATTTTTCTTTTGTTACTGTTTCTAAAGAAACTTGTATTAGTGAATGGTTTATAATGCGCGGAAAACGTTGTATAAACGTGGAAAAAATACGATTTATGTATTCTTATCTCTGGGGGGTTATATGACATAGTAATTTTTTTTTATTTCACCCTCTAACTACAATACGAGTACTAATTTTATTTCTATTTTGTAACTCTAAGTGAACTATGACCCTGATAGGCGACATACAATCACATGTTGAGTCTGTTAAGCTTAGACATAGTTATAGTATAAGCACCATCAATAATACTGTAACCATTTAAGGAAGAGCGGTGTCTCTTAACACAGGTATCCCACATACTTAAAAAGAGACACCGGCCCCGATTAATGTTAAGAAATTTTGTTGTTACTGAATAAATATTTTTTCACTTCATATTTCATTTTTTTAGTTATGCAATTCTGTTTACGCTGAGAGAAAAGGACAGAGCTATATAACTGCCTTAGCTCTGTCCCTTACACGCACTGTAAAATGAACTGCAAAGTTATGTCATAATAACCTACCTGGTCGTTTATTCATGAATGAAGATCGTGATTACTGGACTCTAATACGTCCCATTAATAAACTCATGTTGGCTGAGAGGCCCGTCACAGATACGTCAAAGTAAACGTCAAAACATAGAACACTGTCATGTTTGACGCATCTCGAGACGAGCATTAGAGTTGAGATTAGCTTATTATTGACCCTAGGTTTTGAAAAGAATGACTTGCTCCCAATCGGCTTCTGTTTTGGTCTTTTTAAACCCCGAAAAAAAAGGGGTGTTATAAGTATGATGTGTGTATGTGTATGTGTGTGTGTGTGCACCGAAGCTCTTAAACGAGTGAACCTTTTTTAATGTAAAAATGATCATCTATTATTGGCCTTGAGTAACTGGACACTTTGCAATAATATTATGTGTGAATCAAAATATATGCTAATGTTTAATTTTGTTCGATTAAACTAAAATATTTAGTTTCAGAGTTGTTATCCTACACTACTGACTACTGTCAAAGTATCTTAACATACGACGTCTGTATATAAAATTGGTAGCTAGTAAAGTCATTTTCTCAAGTGGCCAGTTATTGACTATGTACCTATACAGGGTGCCCAGTAAATAATGGACAAGGTTCCATCCATCGATAGGGCACCTTAAGTTGGTACCTAAAAAGCACTTATAAATTTTATAAAAGTGGCGTGGTTTTTGAAATAATCAGATTTTTCTATTTTCTTAATAATTGCGGCATCTTACTTCACTTTAATGACCGCCTAGGCCACAAATAAAGAGACTCTCGTTCTGTTTGTTGTTTTAAATATTCTCTAATAGTGACGCTAACGGATGTGTATTAGAGCGGTATGGTGGCCAGACTGATTTCTTGTTAATTGGGTCTTAATTAGTAACAAATCATTTTTCTTTAAAATTTGCAACGATTTTGATTTCTTGTGGTGAATAAAAAATTTATGAAGATCAGAGCAACATTCTGAAAAATAGTGTTTTTTTTTTTTTTTTTTTTTTTTTTATGGCATAGAGATGGCAAACGAGCACACAGGCCACCTGATGGTAAGCGGAAACTGTGACCCATAGACATTCGCATTCACAAGACTGCAGAGCAATCCTAAGACTGCAAATGCGTTGCCAACCCTGAGGACTAAGATGGAATGCCTCTAAGCTAGTCATTTCACCGGCTGTCTTATCCCCAAACCGGAACACAACAATGCGAACACTGCTGTTTGGCGGTAGGTTAATGGATAAGACGGTGGTAGCGATCCGGACGGACCCTGCACAAGGTCCTACCACCCGCATAAATATAAATATCTATATCTATAGTGTATCTAATACTTAGTCTAAAATAGTATAATACATGCTGTTTACTTCTTTACAAATTAAAGATATTGCTATTGTATTCACTAAGAGCGAATTTTACCAATACACCTGTTATTGATAATAAACTCGATACTTAATTAGGTTAGTCATATTATTATCATGTACAAAACGTGTCTACGACATGTTTGTTTAGTGACAGCATGTGAAAATCCATAACGCTCTAATACACATCCGTTAGCGTCACTATTAGAGAATATTCAGCAACCAACAGAACGAGAAAATCTTGTCATTTGTTTCCTAGGCGGTCATTAAAGTGATGGAAGCTGCCAATTATTATTAAAATAGAAAAGTTCGATTATCTCAAAAACCACGCCACTTTTACTAAACCTATAAAATACTTTTTAGGGACCAGCCTTAGGAGCCCAGTCGATGGTTGGAAACTTGTCCATTATTTACTGGAGACCCTGTATAGTATTTTTAAAAGATTCCATTTGCAGGTTAACTAACATTTATGGGGTCCATATTGGCTCACATAAAATTCTTATTCCTATTTTTTGTTTTACTACCGATTTGTATTCATAATAATCACTTCATAATTTTTTTCCTCATACTTTTTTGTTCATACTTTTGAAGTCATAATTATCGGAACTCATAATGCAGTTTTTTAAGGACCTGTTACTTTTTGAGGATTTTTATAAATCTAACCTAACCTAACCTAACCTTTTCTACACGTAAAATATTTAAGACATTTTGAAAAGTGTACGGTTCAATGAATATTGGCGTTATGAATTCAGATGATTATGAGTTCCGATCTTTAGTATTTAAAAAAAATATGAAGAGTATGAAGAGTGACCAGTATGATGTAAAATGGTATGAGAAACATTTTCGGACTTCCGATAATAGGACTTAAAACGTTATGTGAGTAGATACGCACCCACATTTATGACTTACGGAACCCTAAAAATCACGTCAGCAAATAACAAGTAACCTAGAACGAGAACAAAGCTCCAATCGACTTCTAAAGACGCGTGTTACTCGTATCCCTGAGATACAAGAAACGTGGCTTCGATTCCAATAGCATGTAATTTCCTTTGTTTACCCTAGGACTTATTTTACCCCCAGCGTAATAAGGGGTGGCATCTTTATCTGCAAATACCTAGGATTTTCCACAAGAAGATAGCACGAAGAGTTGTTTTAGTAAGTTCATATCTTAACTTGTGGCCCGCCCTCGCTTCGCTTCGGTTTATGTGAGTATGATATATAGCCTATAGCCTTTCTTGATAAATGGGCTATCTAACACTGAATTTTTTTTTCAAATCAGACCAGTAGTTCCTGATGTTAGCGCCTTCAAGCAAACAAACAAACAAACAAACTCTTCAGCTTTATAATATACGGCTAAGACGACGGCTAAGGGAATAAAGGCGTATAGTACTGTTAGGCGATGGGCTTGCAACCTGTCACTAATACACTGGTAAACATCTTAGCCTAAATGTGCAAAATGTGGTTACAAAATTATCAACAAGTTTTTAGAGTTGTTGGTAATTCTGTAGCTCTGCCTACCCCACTCTGGGAATTAAGGTGAGAGTTTATTGTATGATGTTATGTATGTTATAGGTCATATTATCATCATCACATTACACAAAAAATATGCCCTAACTGGGATTCGTAGCCGGTACCGGTATCTTCGAAGTCAGGGTCACAACCAACTAAGCTAATCGATTTGTCGAAAAAAACTTACTTATTTACTTCTAAACTTTGTCAACGGAAAGCCGCAAGAATTTTTTTAATTCTATAAATCCCAAACATGTCCCTGCTATCTACACCGAAGCCCGTTAAAAGGAAAATACCGGTTTTCCTTTTTGTTTTTCGCAAAAAACGTTTTTGACGGACAACGATGTCGACGATGTTTTCCATTAACGAGTTGTGTTCCCGGAAATATCCGGAAAAATAACGGAATGGTCGAGTATTCGCCTCTTGGCAGCCACTTTGGTAGCATTTCGTTTTTGAAGGGTTAACTGCTTCTGTTTTTTTTAAGACTACGCCAAGCGTCCAGTGGCGCCCTCATTACTATTATAGTTTTTTAACCTCCTGAGGTTCCTTATACTAAAAAAAAATTGTACATAATACTGTCAGTGAAGTGAAGATCTAGTAAACGGGACGGAAAGTAGAATTTCTTTTAGCAGTATGAACAGCTAGCAATCAACTATTGTTATTGTGTCTCTTTCATCGACACGGGATCTATATCTTTTGTTCGTTTCTTGAGCGAGAAAATAGTCGATAGCTACTCGCTTCCTTACCGTTAGTGGGACAAGTGCTTTAAGTAAAATACAATCTGGAATATTCCGGTAACCTTTGGGAAAGTAAGATGGCCGATTGAAAGATGTCCGGCTTTGTAATTTTGATTTATTATAATTACTGATTGACTCTACTCACTTGACGCTAGCGAAATCACTGCGGAATATTATACTGCGATGGACCGCCATTATTAAAAAAAAAAGAAGAAGAAAAATAGAATTTATCGTTCCCAAAAATAGGATACACAAGTAATCATGATGCAGTTCTATTTTCTATTCCGATAAGCGTATCAGGATTCATTAGACCATATAAGGCATTTATTCAAACATCCAATCACTGGCCACCACAGATAATCCTCGCGCTATAGATAACACACGATCAATGGGCAGCACTTTAACAAAACGGTGTATCTACCACATGACTTTCATTGTAAATGTGACTTTGTTTGTAACGGTATAAAGTTGGAGTTGCTGTATCAGTCATAGGGTAACTTATATCTTTTTTATTTACGACGTTGCAATGGCCCAATTGCAGTTGGCACGAAGCCAGTATTTAGCGCCATCTGTTGTAGTATCGGTGATTGACGGTTTAATACGAAAATTGAAGTCACGGTTGAATAGTGAACGGTTGTACGGACATACATTAAATACTTCTTTTACAAATGAGCTTTAGCTCTATCGATATACATTTAGGGCTGTATAAATAAACTCTCATCTTGGCTGAGAGACCCGGTACAAGATTATGTTAAAGTAAACGTCAAGACATAGAAAAAGTCATTTTTGACGCATCTTGAGAGGAGAATTAAAGTCAAGATCAGTTGTCAAGATGGCTATCTTAACATTGCAAATACGTTGCCAGTCGTCTTATCGACACACCGTAACACAACGATGCGAACACTAAAAGAAGAGAATAGAATTTGAGAGAGATAACAGAGATTTGTTTACGAGGGCAATATAGACCCTTATATGACCAATATGAGAACAAACGATTATGTCACCGGATAGGTAATTCCAAGTTGTAAAACTATTACTATAGCAAGCAGTTCGAAACTTTGTGTGAAAAAAGTTATCGCCATGCAAAGACGGTGTTTCAAAGTAATTATGCTAACGTCGTCTATGTAGGCGTCCCGATGTTCCACATTTTTTAATATAGGGTAAAGCCACTAGTAGTCAGCCAGAGACCAGTAGTCGACCTTATACGAGTGCCAAGAGTTTGAAGTATATCTTTCGTACTCTTCCCACTCATACAAAGTATAGGCAGAGGCCGACTCCAGGTCTCTGCCTGAGCACACTGGTGACTTTACCCTATCTCGCAGTTATTTGAGGTTTCCCACTACACAAAATGGTTGTAGGGTTAAAAACGATGGCCGATGATATAGTGCTTATTGTTTTTGGTTTCTAGGCTAGTGCTCATACATTTCTGCCCATTCTCCTTTACACAATATTGTGCGGATTTTTTTACTGAAAAGCTGCCTAATTACTCAGTTTTTGTTATCTTCGGTAGAATAGTAGTAAGTATCGCCTGTCACGCAGGAGACCGGGGTTCGATTCCCTGCCAGAGGGCCACTTCTGACAGTATGGGGTAAGTATCTCAGAGACCCACCACCAAGATGGCGGTGTTAGTGATGATGGGACGGGTTGTTATGTCATTGTGAATAAATAAACCTCTTATTTGATTTTGTTCTGTCTGTACGTTCTAAAGGTTGCTAAGAGAGTGACTATTGATCGATATCTCCATTGATCATAATAACTTTGAATTTAGAAGGATTTAAATCAATAAAAAAAATGTAACAGTGTCACGAAATTAAAAAAGAAATCAAATCAATTTTATTCAATGGAGAAGCGATTACAATGGTTTTTTTAACCTAGGAAAGTACAGGGTTCTCACTAGCGACACAAGCATGCAAATATGTATAAGTACATAAGTATATATAAAAAAAAACTTCTACTAATAATCTTAAAAATCATTAATATAATTATAGATTCTAGATTATAGACATTCCAATTAATTGGTATTCATTCTGTTTTAAGGATAATAATGATTTAATGTAATAAAATCTTTTTTCCAATAACCATTTACAAAAACGCACTCACAAATGAAGAAGGAAGAAAGAAGGTTATAACAACCTTGTTATACTCGTAATGTAAACCCCTTCTATAAATAACTGCTTACACGTACCATGATGCTAGGAGCAAAAACGTCATTAACTACACGAATTCTTGACAAAAACTTAGACAGCCTTTATTAATGTAGAGATAATCCTTCGGATGATAAAGTCGGGCAAAAACTCCATTGCCCTGGGGCTCTATGGGGTTGCAAGGGCTATACGTAAAACAGTTCTTTATGTTATTTAAAGTAACTTGGTTTAATTTTCATAAAAACAGGTTTTTCCTTATTTGGGGCTCGTAAGGTGTGTTAAATAATTGTGATAGTCCAAACAAAAACTTTAATTGGATTTTTTTTTGTGTTAATTTAATAAACAATACAATTAAATTTAATAAGAGAGAATATCCTTGTTAGCACCGGTTAGGTACTGTGTTTAAAATTTAACATTTTCGTCGTGGTCGTGCTTATAGCGATAAGTCTATTGTTTACCGAGTCCGAAACTCACGAAGTTGTCTTTCCATGTTTAATTTTCTCTGTGTTATGCTCAATAAAGCGTATTTAATATAATAGGCTTCAAAACATAAGTCCGCTAAAGGCCTTTCCTAGAAGTAGGAGTGGTAAACTAACTTTTATTATGTAGCCCCATGTAGCAGTTTTAAAACCCATTACAAGATAGGTAGAATGATTTAAAAATCCTCGTTTCTCTAAGTGAATTCTGATTAGGGTTTGCAAAAATGTGATCAATCAGAATTTTTTTTTTCAAAATAAACCCCATTTGGCCCAATTTAACTTTGTCTTCGTGAGATTTTATGTTGTTAATTTAATAATATCGAGTATATTTATATGACATTAGATTATTTCAAAACAGCATAATACCGATTTCAAAAACCAAATGGCGTAAAATAAATTTCAAAATGAAGTCCCACTTAATATTTTGCAGGGGCCGCAAACATTTTTACATTCACAAAATCTAGTTACCCTAAACAGGGACCATATTCACGAACATGTGTTGTTAAAACGTGAAACATGTCGAAACTTGCCACAGTGTTGTTACAGAAATCTGCTGGCGATGCCCGGTGAAGGGAGCACAGCGGAAACAATACAGATTTTACACTTTTATACATTGTCATGTCACTTTTGGTTCCTGGATCAGTTTTTCGGTCTTGTGAATGAAATTAGTGTTTTTTATAAATATAAACTTAAGTAAAATTTATATTTCTTTATCTCGCGCGAGTTGGTTGACGCGGAACAGTAAATACTGAGATGACAGCCAATAGAGATGTTTGGAAGAAAATAACGTGTTGTGCCTGCGCCGAATAATTGGTATAAGGGCAATGTGATGATGATTGCGATGACGCAAAGGACGAATAGTTTAGCACTGACAAATAAAAACTCTACAGAAATTAGCCATGTTACTACAAATTACACTAATAATTTAAATAAGTAAGTATAACTTATTAACTTACTTCTTCAACTGAAAATAAACTCAATTATCACTCTTGTCGTATGCCCATCGTATTTAGAATTTGCAGTAGGTACTGGGATTTTAAGTGAAAAATTGGCACAGAAAGTACCAGTTTTTGCTTTGGTCTAGCGATAATGGAACCTTGTGTTCGGCAAGGCATTCCATCTTCGCCGTCGTGCTTGGCAACACCTTGCGCTTGCCATTGGTGACGGACCTTAGAGCCTACATTGGCTTCATGTAGCCTGTGTGCGTATTTACCTTCTCTATGTTATACAACTATGAAATAAATAAAATACCCCGATATAATAGCAACCACTACTTTCAGAGCTAATATCTATTAAACGACCCAAAAAAAAATATCACACTTAGCTAAGAACCATCTTTAATAAACTAACTTTCTGTTTGTCTGTTCTGAAGCTATGGTACACAGACACATATTAAACTTATATTTTCTTTCCTTTTAACATCACGAATTTAAAAAAAGTATTTCGGTACCGCGTCTTCAAATTCTAATGGAAATTCTGTTGTGTATAAGTTGCGAGAGGGTAAATCCAACGGTTGTTCGCCACTGTTTATGATGGAAGCGTGACTTGGCACCGAGTGAAGCATACGTGGCCACGCCACAGAAGGCAGCGAGCGCGGATTTTGGCCCCTGATACAAAAAGACATAGTTTATTTTAGTATATTTATTCATGAATTAAATACTACAAAATGAATAATATTTAATAAAATTTAGTTTAACGTATGTATCTAAATGTATGTGTGTGTCTGTGGCATCGTGGCTCCTAAATAGATTCAGATAAAACAAAGCACGCTTATTCAAAAATGATCCTTAGTTAGGTGAAATGAAAATCAGGCCCGCGTTAAATGTTTTTATTATTAATCGAAGTAACAAACGAGGCATCAATATTTTGGTGGTCTTTTTGCGGAACTGCAGCTGCAATGGTATGTCAGAATGTTCACGACACGCTCGAACGTGGAGTTTGTACACAGACGTATCTAGTTAAGCAAGTCGGCGAAATAAAGAAAAGTTTCCAACCGCTATAAACATCCATACACAATTTAATCACGCATAAGCAAATCTGAAAAAAAAATGGCATCAAATTTTGACAGCTCTTTCTAAAAAAAGTAAACACTTTATTGTACAAAAAACAGAAAATTAAATACAATATTCACAGAATTAGAATGTACAAGGGCGAACTTATCCCTTTAAGGGATCTGTTCCAGCTAACCTTTGAAAGATTAAGGGGGGAAAAAAAGTTGAATGTGGTAGATTGCGTGAACTATTAATTAGACCTTATGAATAAATACTAACAGAAACATAATATAAAGGTATTAACTTCACCGATAAAGTCTCGGGCGAATGCTATAGTCTATACTTTTACGTATTTAAAAAAAATAACAATCCAAACCACGTGACATTGTTAAACAGCCAATCAAAACTGTTTTATTGCACTTTGCGGTATCAGTGTTCTGGGGCAAACGCTAGTAAGAAGTCCAAAATTATTCGTTTCGCTATTACCTTGACACCTCAGCCCCCGTACAACCTGCCTTTTCAGTTCAGGGTAAATTGCACATTCGCTCCTCCATTAATCTTGCTCCACCTCATTATTTGTTAGTTTATTCCTTTTCGAAGAGCTTGAGTATTGGTAGCTAGGTGATTTGTTAAATGTTCAATATTCTAGCCATAAACATCAATAATACTGCAAATGTACTGTAGGTACTAAATTAATAAGAACTTTGACTTCCCGTAGGGATAAGAGATTTTTTCGGGATAAAAACTGCCCTATGTCTTGCTTAAGGATCTAACCTAAATGTGTGCTAAGTTTCATCCCGATCTGTTCAGTGGCTGAAGCGTGATTGAATAACAAACATCCAAACTTTCTCTATACTAATATTAAAAAACTAAAGAGTTTGTTTGTTTGTTTGTTTGCTTGCTTGAACACGCTAATCTCAGGAACTACTAGTCCGATTTGAAAAATTCTTTCAGTGATAGATAGCCCATTTATTGAGAAAGGCTATATAACAAACTCACACAAACTGAAACGTAGCGAGGGCGGATTACTTGTTTACAATATCAGTAAGAAAATCATGTATATATAGCCATAGCCGCGAGGACATACTAACTACTTGTTTATTGCTGTTTTCTGCTTTAACTTTTTTCTGTGTCGTGTCTGTAGTGAATAAATTTATTTTTCTTTTCTTTATATTTAAACAAACTGTGTTTTTTGCCTAGGACGGCCTAGGCAAAAAACACAGTAACTAAGTTAAGTTAACCATTATATAATTAACCATTCGATGGTTCGGTTATTTGGAAAGGATGGATGAAAGAAGATTGACGAAAGAGATTTACAGATCGAAAGTGAGTGGACGGGTCGGAAGGGGCCGCCCTAGGCGTACTTTTTCGAGTCAGATCGGAGAAATACTGGAAAAGGGCCGAATCTTAAGTACCCGAAACCTATGCGTGTATGACTCGATGTATGAATGTGGAAGAAGCGAAAGAAATTTGTCAAGATCGTAGCAAGTGAAAAGAAGTGGTCTCTGCCTACCCTGGGAAAGTACTATAGAATTGAATCTTCTTTGGTGATTGAATTTAAGTAACTGCCTATTGGCACAAAACATACTTTTTAACTAAAAACAAATCATTCCCTATCGGAAATATAAACCCCGCGGTAACCACATAGCGGCGCAAGAAACTGAAATCCTCGCTATTTGTGTAAAAGCTACTAAAGCGTGGCAATTGCCTTAATTTTGCATAATTATGTGAAACTAGGCCAACTACTAGTCCTGGGACGAATCCTGAAACTAGGCAAAACGTTTTACAAGTTATTATAATTAATTAACGACCCGCCCTCGCTTCGCTTCAGTTTATGTGAGTTTTCTGTACCACCTGTACATAAAACAGAATTTATCTACATCTACACTAATGATTATAAAGAGGTAAGATTTGTATTTTTGTGTGTGGGTGTATGTTTGTAATGAAGAAACTCGTAGTATGGAGAAAATAACTCTGAGCGATTACTCAAAACGGGATGTAGCTTTAAAACTTCCTTATTTCATAGTGATTCAAATCATGCAAGAAAACACTGTTTTTTTCATTATTAATACTTCAATTAAGGGGTTTTTCATATCACGGACATAAGGAAAAATTACAAAAAATCCTATTAAAATGATCAATATCTCGAAGACCGTGAAACTTAGCATAATAGTAAATGTGGTCAAAAATTTTCAGAGTGACCCTTACTATCATCCCGTTAAACGCCGAGTGCCAAATACCCTGTATTTTGAAGATTTTAGTAATAATAAATTCGGCTTTTTGCACTGAAAACTCACATAAGCCGAAGTGAAGCGAAAGTGGATGTGAGAGTTACTTTGTCTGTTTGTTACGCTATCAGGGCTAAACCAAGAACCCAATTTTAACGAAATTTGGTACGAGAACCGCTTGAGTCCTGCAAAAGGATATACGTACAATTATTTTTTACCCCGGAAAATTACGTTTCCTGAGGGAACAGCGATAAGCAATTTAAACGCGAAGCCACGGACAGTGATACTTTCATATTAATGATATTAGTATGGCTATTACAGCTGAGTATGTGTCATTATCAATATCAAACTGATATTCCATCGTCAAATAAAACTCGATGGAAACAGCCAATGACCTGAATATTCGATGTGGAGAAAAATCAATGCCCGCGACATGCCACGTTTGGTCGATAACCACCCTTTTAATATGTAATGAGACTCAGAACGAGTCCCGACATGTATTTTTGTACCATGGCACAGCATTGACGATGGCACTTTACAACATTACATTCATAACATAACATTAATTTCACACTAGAGTACGCCCGCGACTTCGTACGCGTAGAATTAGTTCCCCCGCTACTCACCCTATTTCTTCCCGTTGGGGGTCGATTTTCGGAAAATCCTTAGTGCACTCCTAGACCTCATAAGGAACCTACACGCCCAATTAGGAATCCCTTGACGCAGCGGTTTGAGCTGTGCGTTATATATAAATAAGTCAATGAGTCAAGTTTGCGTTTCATATTATGTATATAGAAGACTAACTTCGTACGCGTAGAATAAGTTTCCCTCTATTCCCCCTATTTGAACCCCTTAGAGGATGAATTCCCAAAAATCCTTACCCAGTGTTTACCTACATCATGAAACTACTTCACTATTCCTCTTTATTGGTGGCTAGGTTCTTGACATCTTGATATGACACGACTACGGGTGTGCCGTTCTCTAGAATTCTCGGAAACGACGCTCCTTATGTATGAAGAATTCTACCTAGACACTTGAAAATTGGTTATACAGTAGTTTTGAAGTCGGTGAGTCCGATTTGCCTTTTATATGTATATATACACGGTGTAACATACGGAAACAGAATAATTTTAACAGCGTATTCCTGAGGTCGTGAGAAGCAAAAAATGTTATCTGAACCCAGGTCGAAATATGCTTTTTATTTTTTATCATAAGGGTGTTTTGTACTGGAGATTTCATTACAACTGCATGCTGGATAAAACATAAAAAAACATTATTTCGACCTGGGTTCATATTAACTTTTTTGCTTCTTACGACGTCAGGAATACGCTGTTAAAATTATTCGGTTTCCTCATGTTACACCCGGTATAAAGACTTAAGAGAAAGTTAAGGTCGTGTCATATCAAGATGTTAAGAACCTAGCCACCAATAGAGAGGAATGGTGGACACTCCACCGACGAGAACTCACAACTTCTCCTATGTTAAGTTATGAAGGAAACACACTGCAAAAACAACAAATATCATAAAACTGTTTGATAGAAAAATACTTAAAGGTAAAAGAATAGAAAATAGAGATATTTATTGACAAGTATCGAATAGAGACGTTGCGCTGTTATGTATATAAGCGCTGGTTTTCAGCTGAATCCTGATGTTTACATCCTTCGTAGCTGAACGCGGATATAAGATGACAGAAAATGAAATAATTAGTTAATTTACTCGGTTATTATTACTAAAGTAAAGTGACGTCACGTCACGATAAGGTGGAACACTAATAAAAATGCTCAGTAAAACAGATTTTCTATTTAATAAATGTAATAGGACATATTTAAGATTAACATACACAACAATATAGAATTTAAAACAACACAGAGGTGACGGAACAGCGTGTTCTGGTTTTGTCAAAATTGACGTCATGACCGGTTTTCCCGAAACCGTCGGAACACGACACCTTTCATAAAATGATTGTACCCAGTAAAATAGAAGCCCTGACTTACCAAATCAATTAAATAAGAAACCTTTCAGTAACTGAATAAATAACTATAATTGACAACATTTCATTTTGGTGACACCTGCAAATTACTATACGAATCGAAAGGGTTTTGCCTCCTGAACACGGCAAAATATTTATTTAGATTTATTTTTCTTTATTTACAAAATTACAAGTAAGTTATTAAAAATATCGAGTTTTACCAATACTATGCCTGAATAGATATAATACCATTGCCTTTTTCACGAGAAAAAAAACTGTCATAACTTAAATTTGACATTGACACTATTGACAGATGGATAGATACTTAGGGCCATTTGCACGCAGAATTTAACCCTGGGTTAAGGCACTAACTCGAGTTAGTAGACGTCAGATTCATACGAAAACTGTCATTTTAACTCGAGTTAGTGCCTTAACCCAGGGTTAAATTCTGCGTGCAAGTGGCCCTTAGAGAATTATCGGTTGACATGATACCTTTTTATATGTATACAGATTGGACTAACGTATGTCCATTGTGTCGTAGAAATGAAGTTACGCCCTTTTAGAATAAGTACATCTTAATAAATTAATAATAAAATAATTATTCATACTAGAGAAAATTTAAAACTATTAGTGTCTTCCTCCTTCCAAACAGTATCTATAAAACGAATAAAATAAAAGTCTTGAAAATATGAAATCTTGTCAATTAGTAGTTTCATATAATTCCAAATATATAAATTTATGATAAAAAATGTCCCGCGCCTGAAAATAGATTAAATAACTATCAAATATCGATTCGATTCGTTTGACTAATCGCCTAGATAACGTTTCCACTCGATAGTTATTTTAACAAACATAGTTATCGCATTAAACAAATTGACCCTTGATATGGCTTCGATGATTATAGGGCAAACACCACAGAAGCAAGTAGAAGCTAGTTCACAATATAATATATATTTGATGCCTTGATGCAAGCAAACGAGCACACAGACCGCCTGATGGTGAACGGACTCTAAAGCTAGACATTTGCAGTCTTGCGACCGCAATCTCAAGGTAAATGGTATATATACTTTAGGTCCACATCTCGTACATCTCGATCTGACTACATCGCATTATGCCTATATCTCAAAAAGTCCAAGTTGCAAATTGACCACTTCGTTTGCCATATAAGATAGGTTAGGTTTGTCAGGTTACTTCAAATGCCCGAAACACCAATTGCCTGCGCGATTGCTGCCCCGCCATACGGGGCTCCGCTGACATTGCTGTGACAGACACGATGAAAAGCATGTGGTAATTTAGCGACTCAGACTTTTGAGATTTGATCACAAAGCAATTTGGTCGTATAGCAATCTACCTAGGCACAAAGATATGTAGGCAGATTGAGATGTAGCCGCAAAGCGATCTGGTCGTACTTACTACCTAGTTGAATCGAGATGTAAATCTAAAGTTTCTATCCCCTAAAAATGCGTAATCAAAACTAAGGACTCAGATGGAATACCTCTGTGTATTATATTACTCCTTTTACATCAGGGTAAAGGTTAAGACAGTGGTAGCGATTCGGAAGGACCCTGCAAAAGGTTCTTCAATCAAAGTTGTTCAAGTTTTTCAATGGCTTGGAGAAGGCAAAAGAGCTCACAGATCACCTCATAGTATAATAATCTCAAGATAGTAATCTTCAGACTGAAAATTCATTCGCTGATGACTACGATGGAATGCATATTTGCTATTAATTTTACCGGTTTGAAAACAAGACTGACAAAAATCAAGCTGACGCTAAATTAAACCCTACACATTGTCTGCAAAATTTAGCCTCTACCCACATTCATACATACGTACTTTGTATAAACAGTCGACTATAATTATAATGTAATAAGGTCCAAAAGTGGATAAATCACTTTGTTGTCGACTGTACAAGTCAAAATCTACCCTTTTTCTCGGGCAATCAGGGAAAAATACGCCTTTAACAAGTTGTATAGCAATTTTTAGAACTGAGACTACCCGTTGTACTTATAGTGAATTAGGAGTGACGATAATTAGACAAATCACTAATTCCTCGATGGTAAGTTTAGTTGGGAATTCCCATAGGATTAACAAATATGTCATTATAATAAAACAGGGTAGATACAAAGAAAACGTTTTTTTTTATTTAAATATTTGTTGGTCTCATCTATTATTTATTATCAGGTATTTATTTTAACGACCACGCTGTTCTATTTCCCGCTCTTTTATACTGAATAACGTTTCAGGTGAGCTTATCATTAAATGAGGTAACAAGACTATGCCATTAGATTCATAATTATCACAGCTATCAAAAAGTTTTAATATTCCGAAGCCATAAAAGGGGTTTTGTGAAGGATAGCGGTTAATTTACCAACTTACAATGTAATACCTACTATGTAATTTTGAAGCTAAATTGCGTTTATTTTTAACCCCCATGCTAAAAAGGGGGGTATTGTAGGATTCTCTGTCGTTTGCCCGAAAGTCATTTGCCATAATTCTATCACTTGCCATAATATTCATTCGCCATAAAGGCATTTTTTCTGAAATCGTGAACTATTCAGAAATTGTTATAAAACAAACCTAACCTAACCTATTGGGCTCTATACGATGGCATGTAAAAATTACCTGAAAGGTTTACAGTTTCAGAAAAAAATGCCTTTATGGCAAATTAACATTATGGCAAGTGACACAATTATGGCAAATGAAATTCGGGTAAACGAAGTGATCCGGTATTGTAGGTTCGACGAGTGAATGTGTGTCTGTTTCATTGAAGCTCCCAAAATGATGGATTAAGCCATAATTCTTACTGTTACGTACTGCAAAAGGAAAAGTCATACCCTTTTAGGATCGGGGCGTTGTCCGTCTGTCTTTCTATCAAGACCATTTCCTCAGAATTGCGTGAAGGTATCAAGGTAAAATTCATATGAAACACTTAAATTTGCAATCCCTTGGAGTTGTGAAAATAATAAGCTTTTAAGTCAACAGAATTAAAAGACACGGCAGTTTATGCCGCATATTCTGACACTCGCAAGGGAATTAAAAAAAAAGAATAGAGAAGAGAATTATTATATAGAATAGAATAGAATAGAATAGAAAATATTTATTCAACGCACACATAAGAAAAAAACAGTATAAAAGAAAATAAAGTAAAAAAAGGAATTAAAAAATAAAAGTTGGTTGAGTTATCCAGGAAAAAGGTTGAAGCAACCTTTCCAATGTATTGTTTTTACTAAGGTTAGGTGTTACTTCAACGAAACTCATGGGTAGTAAAATCAACCCATTCGGTTTTTCAGTGTGACTTAAAAAACTAACTAATAATAAAACATTAAACGGGTAACAGTTAACAGGTAACATTACAAACACTAGCGACAATTTTATACAATAAATCAATAAAACAAAAACAATTCACGCTTAAAACGTTAACAAAGACTAATAGACTATTTTGCTATAGCATATCACGTAAAGGGAGAAATATGAAAATTGGAAATTTGTGTACGGAACACTCGGTGCGCGACTGGTACAGTCAGCTGCAGAGAAATGTAACCACCTTTGCTAGGAAACTTGTATGCAGGGGGGTCACTTTTCTCTGCAGCTGACCGTACATTCCCGGCTTTTTTTAAATGAAAACTAAGCAAAGTTTGATGAAAATCACTTGGGCTGGGTCTTATTATTAAGGGTTTCTTTCTGTCATTATCAACAGAGGCAAAAATCAAACAAGTTCCAGGCAGTGAAATTGACGGCACTGGCTGGAATCTGGCAGGTTCTAACAGCTCATCGTACGGCCCTTTGTTGAACACAATAGCAAATTCAATTAACTCTTGTCAATCCGTCAATCATGCCAAAGACTTCCATCAATAAATCTCTCAATTCGTTTCACTACGTCAACCTGCGTATCGAGCTCAAGCGCCGAACTTGTCCGAACTTCCCCGAACTTTCCCGAACTTGTATACTTCGAGAAAGGATTTTCGGCTGAGCTAGGAGCGTTGTTAGGAAAACTGTATGGGGATTTGTGAGTTTATGTAAATAGGTAGAAAAAGTTTTGTTTTTAGTTCCAGGAGATGCCGTAGTGGCGCCACTTTAGCAAAAAGGATCAATGGGGCTTTGGAAGTTTTGCAAACGGTAATCGATCTTGCGTTCACTTAACCATTATTTTCTAACCTTCAAAGCAGTAAAAACCTGTGATATAAAACGCATCTGAAATTGATTTATACGTTCCCTCAAACATGCTCGGAAATGTTAATATCGGACATGTTAATATCAAGAAATGAAGACATAAAGTTTCTTGTTTATGGCTCCCTTCAAGTAATGTATGAAAAACCTAAGAAAAATCGTTATTGTCCACTATTCTAACTTTTTGCTTACTAACATTAAACAGACAAAGGAAAAATTACATACTGCCAACCACCACAAGACTCGGTAACCATTAAAACATACAAGCGTCAAGTTTACGTACAATTATATAACAGACCCTGAAGAAATACATGAAATACTAAAAAAAGGTCGAGTAAGAGTTGGGCTCGCGCTATTCGATTCAAAATCGGAATATAATACCTTCTGTGCAGCGGTACGAAACCCTCGGTGCGCGATTCTGACTCCCACTTGACAGTTTTTTTTTCTTTGAAAAGCAAAAAGTCGATTGTAACAATCCAAAAGCTCCCTAGAACAACGCAAAGTTTGACTAAAAATCGATACGTCCGATATTTAGATTCCGATGTTTTCCAACTTTAATCGAATACGAACTCGGTCAGACCGAGAATAAATAAGCTCGTCAACCGTAAACATGGTGGCGTGTCGATCGATGTTCCACTTATAAAGTAGAAAGACTTATGTGAGCTGTTTTAGGGAGAAACATGCAGAAGTATTGAAGTACAAAGGAGGCCAGTTGACTACTGAGGTAACTTGTAAATTAAAATGAAAAAAAAAAAATGGCACAGAAAAAAAAACAGTTTACAATCATAAAAAAAGTCTTATCCTAAATACATTTTTTTCTTTACGGCCAAAATGGTCTCCGCTCAGCTTTATGCCTCTGAATGTGATAAACACATTCACAGACGCTGGTTTTCAGTAAGACCAGGGAGAGAATGGCGATAGATGGAGTCAAAAAAAAATGCTAAAATAATATCACTATCATTTTGAGATAATACAGAGATCAATTATACATACACTACACAATAAAAAAGAAACATATCTTATACTATCTTATCTCTACACGTGTGTGTGTGTGTACGACTGCTTATGATCCAGATATTAGGGAAGCAATAAATAATTCTTGAAATTATTTTTAAAGTTATCTATTGATTTTGAACTTGGCATCACATCTGTCCATTTCTGGTTTTATATGCAGAGGAAGACCAAAAACAAAGTTGAATCATGTGCTGAAGCATCCTCTATCTAGGATAGAGCAGGGTCTACCGTAATCATCATCTTAGCCGAAATACGTCCACTGCTGGACGTAGGCCTCCCCCAAGGTTTGACACCAAGGCCCGGTTCTGCGCCGCTTGCATCCATCGGTTTCCCGCAACCTTAGCCAGGAGTCCACCTTGTTGGAGGCCTACCTACGGGTCTAAGTAATTCTTATTTATTTTATCTATTTATAGTATTTATAAATAGTATTAGAGGCGTCGCGTTACACGAGAGGGAAAATGCATGGATTTTTTACATCGAATTTCTCAACAAAATATGAAAATAATGTAAATTAGTGACGAACAAAAGTGAAATTAAAATTGAAATCGACCAAGAAATATGGATGATACAAGCATTTTAAACTGTTAATTGCACATCGATTAGATAGAGAGATTCGATATGCACTGTGACGTCATGTAACAGATCGGCCATAAAACATAAATTGTAAACTCCATGTTAAATTAAATTTTGCTAGCCATAGGAACAAATATTTGTTGGCTAATATGTTGGTTATTTTTATAGCTATTTCAAAAAAAAATATTTCTGAACTGTTTGTTACACGACTCAGTTTTAATTGAAGCTCTGGAAAATACCACGAATATTCCCTATTACTTAATTTATTAGTCGTGTTAGAAATTACGAAATTTGGATGTCACATCGTATCATCCTAGATTAACCGAGCTGCGTTCTACATAGCTATCTAGAATAGCTATATAACAGTGCTTCTGAGAACCTCTACAGCAACTTTATATGACTTCTCTCTTGTTGCAGTGACGTAGAGCAGTAATATGACCAAGGAGGAATACCTTTGACAGCATGGCGACGCAAGCTTGCCTTCTTCTTGGAATCCTCTGTGCTTTGACGGTAAGTTGTAATTATAGGATTATACTGTTCAACCCTTTGAACGCCTTTGCCTTGATACAAAGGTCGTCCTCACACGCGGATGACAGCTGAAAACCACAGCTAATGTCAATCTTATGTCACAAATACTCGGTTCTATTTTTCACTGTATCTGTGACCACTATATGGGTCGATGGCGTTGTAGGCACGACAGTACACGACTACTCGTACTTTAGTGGTTCTTGCCGTTCAAAGGGTTAAAGAGGCTGAAACGGTGGCCTAGTGTCGAATTCTGATCGTAGGGTACGGATTTTGAACCCTAGCCTAGCAGATGGGATGTATTAGTCAGCAACCACCGCGTTTTTTTTATAATTATGATAGGGTTAGGTTAGGTTAGGTTAGTTATTCTCTCTGAAGGGACCAGGGACCGGAACCGCTTAGCGCGAAAGGGGTTTTCGATATGCTGTTTGATAGACTTGTTGTTACAAACCCCAAGGATGCGCTAAGCTTATCGTCGACTTAGCTCAAAGAAAGGGCAACCAAACGATACGGTTAATTCGACTAAGCGCTAAGCCTATCCCAATACCCTATTGTCTGTTACCTTATTCAAGCTTATTCCAACGGTTTCAAGCTGGTTTAACCTCTATGCGCAAGAGTTTAGACTTATTATTGAATTACCTAACAATTGATAGGGTGGCGGCAGGCAGTAGCCGCTTAAGCGAAACGGCGAATTGAGCGAGCCGAAATGTGAAAAGAGAGAGGCGATCAATGGGGTAATACCCAGTCAATGCTAAGCGCTTAAATATTAAACTACCGAAACCCTAATGAACCGGGTAAGCTCTATGGATGCGGTTAACTACTTCAAAGGGGTTCGCCCTAACGTTAAGGTGACTCAATCATAGCTAAGCACGTCGATTGGCTAACCGAATGATAGGCTAAGCTTATTGATAGTGTTAGTCAAATGAAGGGGTTTTCCGGTCCCTGGAAGGGACTACTTAAACTTAAGCCGGTGCGACATTCACTCGTTCGTTCGACCGACCGCGTTTTTGAGAGACTCACACCCCAAGCCCCTCGCTTAACAGTATTACAAGCCTTTACCATACCTATTTTCAATAGATTAACAAGTCAACACGTTTTAGTGATGAAATATAATTCGCTAAAACATTAGCATAACAACGTTTAACTAATTCGAGGCTTTGAATAACTAATTGTGAAATCGGAACGCAATTTAGTTTTACGTGTTAATTTTAGTTGTAACGTTATCGAGTTAGCGTTGATTGGTTGGAATTATCGACACGATATATTGCTATGCTGTATGTTAAATATTAATGGTAATTATATTTGCAATATTATGTACATTGCGCCAAGTGGGGGCCCTAGTACATTCATACATACATACACTAGCAACCCCCCCTCGCTTCGCTTCGGTTTATGTGAGTATGATATATAGCCTTATAGCCTTCCTCAGTAAATGGGCTATCTAACACTGAAATAATTTTTCCAATCGGACCAGTAGTTCCTGGGTAGTGATTCTGTAAACAACGCCGGTCGTGCGGACTGTCGAGTGATATCCAAGCGGCGAGATTAAGTAGTCCCGTCAGTGCGAACAAAACACATTGTAGCGCGTGCATTTTCAATTAAGCAGCCTTATACGTTCGACCCATCGTGCTGCTAAATTGAAAATGCACGCGCTACAATGTGTTTTGTTCGCACTGACGGGACTACTTAATCTCGCCGCTTGGATATCACTCGACAGTCCGCACGACCGGCGTTGTTTACAGCAGGGATTGAAAACCGGTTTATTTTCCGTACCGGTTAGAGCCGCACTTTGAGAGCCTAACCCATAATAAAGGTTACGTTCGCAAGAACCGCTCTAACCGGTATCTCTATGTCGGAGCGTAAACAGGGAACGAAATCAATTTACCGGTTAGAGAGCGGTTCCTCCGTGTGGGGGGTGAATGACCGCTCGTTTAAGGAGACAGGATTGGTTTGCTATGGTATTAGATTGATAGCGCAGCCACCAGCAGCGCCTCGACGCGCGACAGCGGTCATTCATCCCGTATCGAAACACAGAGTAACCGGTTAGGGAGCGCTTCGAAATAACGTTCCCAAATCATTTCGTTCGAACGTAACCTAAATTATTAACCGGTTTAACCTAAATAAATACCGGTTTATTTGTAACCGGTTACAATCCCTTGTTTACAGAATCACTACCCAGAGGTTAGCGCGTTCAAGTCTGTGGTACCGTTGCTCTTTTAAACGGGTAAACCGATTTGGATGCGTTTTTTTATTTGTAAGCAGGTTTTCTATTTATTTTTATTTTTTTTTATGTCATAGAGAAGACAAACGAGCACACAGGCCACCTGATGGTAAGTGGAAACTGTGACCCATAGACATTCGCATTCACAAGACTGCAATGCAATCCTAAGACTGCAATGCAATCCTAAGACTACAAATGCGTTGCCAACCCTGAGGACTAAGATGGAATGCCTTTATGCTAGTAATTTCACCGGCTGTCTTATCCCCAAACCGGAACACAACAATGCGAACACTGCTGTTTGGCGGTAGGTTAATGGATAAGATGGCGATGGTTAATGGAATGGATTCTAGCGGTGGTTCTTAGCTAGGTCTCATCAAAATCTGTTGAGCCGTTAAAGAGATATCAGCTCTGAAATAAGGGTCACCATTATATCGGAAGTTTTATATGTACGAGTATATATGTATAATTATAATTGTTTTGTTAATTATATGCTAACCTGTATTAGATTCCGTTTAGCAGTTAGTACCATTATTATAATTACCGTAAGTGAAATAGGTTGGTAATAGGGTGAAATTAGGTTCGCAGTGTTGGTAGCAGTGCAAGTAACGAGCGATGGAATTCAATATACCGTTGGAATTTGAATCTAATCGAGAAACTAACAATAATTGTAATGAATTGAAAGAAAAAAATAAAAGAAAAATATATTTATGACACACATGACACACAGAAAAAAAAAGTAATAACAGGAAAAGCAATAAAAAGAGTAGTAGTGTGTCTTCGCGGCAGTGAATCGGACACTGGCTCAGCATGACACAAAATGCATATTTTTTATCTCTATTATACCAATGATACAATAATTATTATTTGGCTGGTCGGATTTAGATGAAATTTGAAAGCTGATGCTTACTTTCTGGATTAACACAGGCTACGTTTCATCCCGGAAAATTTAAAAATTCCTGAGAATATAATGATAAAATTAAAATCGTGGTCAGAAGCTAGTGATGGAAATAAACTTTACATAACCTGTCACTTTACTTTATCTATTAATAAGTTTCCGTAAAACTACTCAACTATGGTCCTAGCCTGCAACAATAGTCCAATATTCCTCATAACATTATTCTAAAATATGATACCCTACTGCTATTATTGCTGGGTATATGTACTGTTTGGCCTAAAATTGACTGCTCTAAACTCTAGCTATAGCTAACTCTATCATATTTTTAGAATAATACGAAATGTAAAATTGGACTATTGTTGTAGGACAGGACTATAGTTGTGTAGTTTTACGGTTCTGATGGCGATACATTTTTGGAACAAGCTCTTGTAGTAGCTGAATGTACTTTTTTGTACAGTCATCTACTCTTCAAGACGATTCTAACGAGCCCTATCACGACGGGTTTATCATGTGTAATTCAGGAGTTCCTGTGGCCACCCTACGTCTCTATCACCAGACCTGCTCGATGGTGCTATATTTATTGTATTGTCATCACAACTAAAGATGTATGCAAATTTTCAGCTTCATTGGAATTCAGGAAGATGGTAAAATTTAACTTGCAATCGACCCATACATACATACATACATACATCATCATCATCATCTCAAGCCATTCTCAACCAGTTTGGTGTAGGCCTCCTTCAGCTTTCTCCATGTTGTTCTGTTCTGGGCTGTTTGCATCCAGTTATTTCCCGCAACCTTTCTGATATCGTCCTTCCAACGCATCTGGGGTCTTCCAACTGGTCTTTTTTGCTCCCACGGTCTCCATTCCAATAGGGTCTTGCACCATGAGTCTGACTTTCGGGCAACGTGACCAGCCCATTGCCACTTTAGTTTGGCTATACGCTTTACTACATCCGCAACTTTGCTTCGTTTTCTCAACCAGTTGTTAGTCTACCGATCCCGTAATGTTCCTCCTACCAGCCTACGCTCCATTGCCCATACATACATAGCAGGTTAAATAAAAGCTTAAAAAGGTAGGTTGGTCGCCTGTAACTCAACTCATTTGCGAATAGCGCCTGAGTTCGCACGCGACGTCATTACTGCCTCCTTGCGGTGTGATTGTATCAACTTCAGCTGTTACTACAGCTCATTACAGACATTCTGCCCTACTAAACAGGGTGCAAAGTGCAAATGCATTTAAACTTAGTAAGAAAAAGCGACCTTGTTTACTGAATTAGAAGGTGGAATTTACTTTAGGGGAGATTTTGCAGATACGTTAGTTTGTAGTTTTAGCATGTTCTGTATGACGTAATTAAACTTTTCATTTGATGTTTAAACTAGGGAAGTAATTATAAAAATAGTTAATAGAGGACGCTTGCTACTTTGTATAGTAACCCAACGAAAATTTTAACTTTAGTGCACTGTCATAATAAACTTCAAACTGAAAATCAAATGACAAGTTTAGTATGACAACAACAATGGCAGTCAGAATGACAAGGTTCTAAGTATGGTCAACATGTTTATTGAGTGACTGTAAATCTAGAATTAGGTTTCTGCTACTTCTTTCTGTTAACAGAGGATTTTTTTTAAATAGTTTTTCATGGAAAACCCACAGTACCAAGAGTTTTATAGATAAGATGACTATGGAGGAAACAAAGTGGGGTGTTATAAGGAGAGATTGGAAAAATGGGAGTCATTGTTTGCAATAATGTGGACATAACTCCAAAGATTTCAATGAAACAAATTAAATTACATTCATTGATTACTTACCCGAAAATATTTATGATCCTTTGCAAGACAGTAATAAATGAATAATACAAAAACTTGTTATTGTATAGATAAAGCAAATAAACAGTAATTTGTATAATTTTTCTGTAGTCAGTTTATTCCTGATCACGGCTAAAATAAACATTTTTTATATTTTATATGTCTATCTATCACGGTTCATGAGCTACAGCCTGGTGACAGACAGACAGATGGACGGACAGTCTTAGTAACAGGGTCCCGTTCCCATTGGGTACGGAACTCTAAAAAGACCCGCATTATATTTGTATCAAAATCCAATAAAAGCTATCAAATCAAATCAAATCACATTAAAATGAAAATACAAAACTCATAATATAACTCAAGACAAAGCCATCTCTAATAAATCCGTCGTCTCCCCATCTCGTTCTATCGCGTCACTGTCAACCTGTCAATTCGCCGCTCAACAATTTATAAATAAAGTCGGTCAAGTGGGAGTCGAGCACGTATTCATTTAGAGTTCCGTAGGGTCTTTTGTACTCTGTAATTCTATTATTGGTTTTGACATGTCATTGTGTCAACGATACGATAGGTAATTATTTGAGAGTCATGTCAGTCGAGTTAAATAAATTAATAATAATAAAATTAACAAAGGTCATTCTTACACAAGTTGACCTAGTCCCAAATTAAGCTCTAGGCTTGTATTATGAGTAGGTACTAGACATTGATAAGCATACGGGGTAATTTTTAATAGGTGCACAAATTTTAATATTTGCTTCGCTATTGTTAATCAATAACACATGTTGTGTTATTTTTACTTCTAGCTTAAAAAACATTAGAGATATCGCCGATTCAATGATTCCACTAACTTAATATAAAAAGGTTATTACCTACTGTTGAGGTTTTTAAAAAAATATTTTCTAGTGTGACTTTATCTGATCTTTTCGTGTGGGGCCTACCCAACACAAAAAGATAAAAGTAGTATGATTCGTAAAATGTATGTTTTTTAAACTGATTTTATTGTTGTAATATTATATGTAATGGAAATAGTTTATTTCCTTTTTTAAAGATACAATTACAAAGTAGTGGTTGGGACTTCCTTTTAGGTGAGTCGACCTGCGTCGGGATGCCCCGAAATGGCGAAAATATTATTATGTCATTATTAACGATACAAGATCGTATGTTAAAATTAATGGTTTGATTAAAAAAAACAGCCTGTAGAGAAATAAATACTAATATTATTTAAACACATCCAAAACTCAGAAACTAATACTTATCTCCTTTGTGTGGTGTCCAATAAAGCGGATTTTTATTGTATCACTAGATAGTATATAACAAAGTCACTTCCCGCTGTCTGTCTGTCTCTATGTATGCTTAGATGCTTAAAACTACGCAACGGATTTTGATGCAGTTTTTTTTATAGAGAGAGTGATTCAAGAGGAAGGTTTTTATGTATAATAAATTTTGTTTTATGTACGGGTATTACAGAAAACTCAGATAAGCCGAAGCGAAGCGAGGTTGGGTCGCTAGTTACGAGTATGTATATAATAAAATTTATTACATACCTACTTAGCACCACATACTAATAGTATAGACATAGATATAGATATAACGAACGTACAGTTACGAGATTTAATTTGGTACCCACCTTAGGTCCAAAGTCAATCTGACATTCTACAACAATAACGTTGAGTTTCCTAAAAGTTACAAATGACTGGACATCTCTAATGACATTGACCACCTCAAGCATATTTTTCTCCCAAATTAACGCTCGAGACCGTACAAGCGTTTCGATTTTACCAATAAGTATACAACGGAACCCTAAAACAAATTTATGTTAATCAAATCACTATATAAACACATTTCTTAAACGGCTGGATGGATACAATCTTGACATGAGGTATTGGTAATAAATTCGTCAGTCGTTTACATTTTGTGAGTCAATCCTGTGAATGGCGGATAAAGGAAATAAATTAGATTTTAATATCACAGGTTGGGTTTAACGTTTCTTTATTGTGGAAAGTTTGATGTGTGTTCAGGTTAACACGTTATTGTTAATTTGAAATCGGGTTTGAGAACTAGTAACACATATAATAGGTCTTAATTTTAATGGGCTTAGAGTGACTTAATGACGATTAAGACTTTCTTTACTGATGATATTTTAGTTACAACTTTAAAAAAGGAAAGAGTTACTTTTGTTACATACACATAAGAGGGTGTTTTTTCCCCTTTTTCTCCCTCTATCTCCCTTGTAAGATTTTGGCATGTTGTCCTGCTGAACTATCTAGATTCCTAATTTATTCAAAAAAGGCTTAACACTTTTAATCGGATTTCAAAGCTTTCTGATTTCTTTTAAATCATTATGTATAAAACACTATGTAATGGATGTATTTTGGTGTCAATCTTGGGTCTCGCCATATCGAGCGTAAAATCCGTTAACACCTTTTGGTTCTAGCGAAGCGAATATTTCATTGAATAAAACATTGATTTATTGCACAAACCTAAGAATGGTACAGTCACAGATTTAACGTATGCAGCTAAATCGTTTAAGACACGGTCACGGTAGGGTACAGTCAACAGCATAAATAAGTGATCATTTCTGTACCTTGTCGCTTTTAATCGTTTCACAATTTTGTAAAACATTTCAAACCCGACGTTAAAGTGACAGGGTACATAAATCATCACTTATTTATGCTGTTGACTGTACAAGAAAAATATGCTTGAAGTAGTCAATGTCATTAGAGATGTCCAGTCACTTGTAACTTTAAGGAAATTCAACGATATTGTTGTAGAATGTCAGATTGACTTTGGACCTAAGGTGGGTACCAAATTTAATCTCGTGACTGTACAGTGGGGCCCTCATTACTATTACTGTGATTTCTAATAAACCAAAGTATTTTCTTGAAATCAGACGAGGCTTTTTTGTACTACAAATGACAACACAACTTATAGGGTATATCACATAGTTTAATAACAATTGAACTTTGAGTTATCAACTTAAAGGAAAAAAGAGGCCACCCAATCCCGTTTAGCTGACTCAAAGGGTAATTTGTAATGAAAGTTTGCTACGTATCCCATAAATTGTGTTTTTACTTGCGCTACAAAAAAATATCGTCTGATTCCAAGGAAAGTATTTAGTTAATAAAATAACAATAATAGTAATGAGGGCGCCACTGGACACTCGACGTTTGCTCGGTGCATTCTAGTAACGTTTTGCTTTTCTATCGTACAAAATGTATGGGATGACGTACTCGTGCATTACGTAAACCACGTGATCAACTATCATGCCATACATTTTCAGCAATAAAAAAAACGTTAGTGGCGTTTTCATCTTGGCTAGGGCCAAGCTTATGTGCTCGCTTGAGGACATTAGGACATAATACCAAGCACAAAAGGGACTCTGTATAGTTAATTAGAGAAGGTTGCAATTACAATGTTACTGAAATAGTTTTATTTATTTTTTAATTTCTTTGAATGTTTTTATATTAAAGGTTGTACATAGTTAACCAATAAAGATATTACAACAAAAAAAAAATACCCAACAAACAAAAACGTCGCATAAGTCTTGACTTGTACGACATAAAGTTGGATAGCAGTCTTATAATGGTAATGAGATGACTACTAGGTCCTATAGACGTCTTTAATTTAACCTATTAGTCGTGCGACGAATATGTCATAATACACTGGTCTTAGCAACGTCGGTAAGACTAAAACTATACGACGTTTTATTACAGTCTTAGCTTAAACGTTTGTACGACAACGCAATTGTCATACTAACGTTATAGTCCATTAAACGATTTGAACTGACCAAATTAGGTGTTTGAAAAACCTTTATATGACATTTATATAATGTAGCATTGTATAGACGTTTTTACAGTGACGTTTATAAAACAACCACTATCTTGTTTTTCTGCGGTTAATAAGCGACTCTTAAATGACTTAGTTGTTTATTTAAAACTTAAATATAACGTTTATTTGCATGATGGCCGTTTAATGTCATTTCCTGACTTTAATCTAACCTGTAGTCGCATTTTAGTCAGGTTTTGACTTTAAAACGTCTAGGCCGCCATTATTTTACGGAACGCTGTATAGAAACTACGAAAAATGGAAGCAAAAAATACGTGGAGAAAACTAAAACGTAGTGGAACTTTCAAAAGGAAAGTTAATAGGGATTTCCTGTTATCAAAAAACCCTACCTACCCTAATAGCTAGCTGTCATGGCGTATTGCATGGTTTTAAAATAACCTTAATATGACTTTATGTTTTTACAACGTCGTAAAGAGATAAGTGTACGACAAAAGCAACAATTTCCTACATTTTTAGATACAAACATATTTTTATTGATAAAAATATAATGATTTAAACACAAAATTACGAGGGGGCATGAAAATCTGAATAGTATTTACATAGGTATATTATCATAAAACTTCAATTCCCAGTCGAACTAAACGGCATAAGAGACAGATAAAGTTAGTAAAATATGAAAGTTAATTTCCTTGTAACTATTTATTTTGCACTCAAATCTCGAAACACAATCACAAAGTGCCACTGACAAGAAAAATGAATAAGAAGTCTTACAGGTGTTGTGTTCCTTGACTCAAATAAAACGTTTTAGTCATTCAAAAACACCTGTACGACCACAATACAACAAAAGTGGTAATTCCATAACGTTTATATGACTTTTGAATGACGTTAACGAAGACGGCTTGTGACTTCTGTATGACCATTATACGACAAAGTAGGTCGTATAACTGGGGCCATTTTCGCGTTTAGTAAACGTTATTAAAACATTAGTATGACTTAGCTATTACGATCAAAGGTATTAAGATAACGTTTGCTAAACTTTTGAACGACGTTAAATTGTTAGTTGGGTAGTTATCGAGTTTTATGAGGTTATAAAATTCTACTTACGTGTGTTACTGTGTTGATTCTCTTGAAGCTTCATTCGAGAATATCACTCGTTTGAAGTAAATAATCTACAAAATAATAAATGAACATTTTATTAGTGATTTTTAGTGAATACCGTAAAGCGGAATGAGTAGGGATGAAGGAGTAGGGAAGGAGGAATTCATCATCATCAGCCTATATTAGTCCCTGCTGAACATAGGCCTCTCCCATTGCACGCCAACGAGCACGATTCGTGGCCACTCTCATCCAGCTCTTGCCAGCCACCTCGCGAAGATCGTCACTCCACCTAGTCTGAGGGCGTCCTACACTACGTTTGCCGATTCGCGGTCTCCACTCAAGAATACGACAACTCCAGCGATTATCGGTTCTGCGGCACGAATGGCCGGCCACTGCCACTTCAAGCTGCTAATTCGATGGACTACGTCGATAACCTTACTTACTAATTATAAGTTAGCTACTAATTATAAGACGTGAATGGACGTAACGTGATTGTTCTTATTTGTAACAAGTTATGACTTATTTCACGTCCTGTCCCAACTCACCCCCTTTGACGGTAAACGTTTTGTTTTTTTCTTTCAGAACTTAAATAATACTGCCTCAGCTTCTCTATTCGATCTGTGACCGGAGTTCAAATATTTGAGCAAGACTTTGATTTTTATTGGTTACTTTTAAGCTCGCGTTTGAATTCCTATTCCGGCGTTTGCACAATCAGAGCAAGATTTCTCAATTGGAAATAATGCGGGAATTCCCACCGGGGAAGGAAAAAGATTTAACACAAAACTTTTAACACCTACATTTTTCAACTAGTTTATTTCAGCTTTTCTCTTACTATTTGTAACTTCATAAACCATTGGTAATGATGAACAGACAGACAGACAAACTATGGGTTCGCTTTTTGGCATTTTAACTACGGAGTCCATAAAATATAATTAAAATAAAAAAAAATCAGGGGACAATGTCACACCAATTGACCTAATCCCAAACTAAGCTCTAGGCTTGTACTGTGGGTACTAGACAACGATATAAATACTTATATAGAGAAATATATTCTTAAATACATAGAAAACATCCATGACTCAGGAACAAATATTCGCGGTCATCACAGAAATATCTGCCCTTACCGGGATTTGAACCCAAGACCGCTAGCTTCGTAGGCAGGGACACTACCAACTAGGCCATCGAAGCGCGTCGTCAAAAATATACTTGTATGCCACACCAAAAATATGGTTTCTTGTATACCTTGTCGCTTTAACGTCGAGTTTAAACTGCCACATGAATTATTAGTCTTTGGAATCAATGCGACAAGGGGCACTAGCTAAGATGTATTACGCCAACTAGTGTTACTATTTATTTCACTTTTAAACCAATCGCGTTACTGTACCCTTACCATGAGTTACAATTACCGTACTGGGTAGCGAGTCGAATACTCTGTCCATTGCACTCTATAGGAATACTTGCGAGGTCTGTGAGGGATAGAGCTTCGACTCGTTAGCGAGTACGTTCAATATACGTTAAATGATACGAAGAGTCACGTGATCTACCAGTGACACGATTGGTTTAAAAACGAAACGAATAGAAATGTTAGTTAGCGCATAAGGTCCTGAAGTATGTATGTATGTATGTATGTATGTATGTATAATAACCCAGAACAATACAATCAATATGCAAATATGTACAAAGGTGAACTTACCCCTATAAGGGATCTCTTCCAGCTAACAGCCAGCCAGCTAAGTGTACAAGAAGAAGAACATAAGACATTAAGTAACCAATAAAACTTATATAAATAAAATTAAAATAAAACTACATTCAAATACCTACATAAATAGATACAGAAATATATATATTAATAGTTAAACATACATACATAAACTACATTTTACGTACCTAGAGGATAATTGATATTTAGGAGATAGAGTCAAGCCAGAACTTCTTTAATTTGCCTTTTAGGGAATCTATCTTTATAAAGTGTAGGTATATCTTGCACCGTACTTGGAATATAACATAAACTCTTTGTACACACATTTTGAATCTTCAACAATTGGAACTCCAATCCAATTATACATACAAATATTACGAACCACCCATTAAGTAGGGTTGTCCATCAAAGGGCGCAATACAATGAACATAGAGCAATAAAACAGGGCGGCTCAATCGGGACCCGCGGGCCAATTTCACCAAATCGACACCCCTAGGTCTCGTGAGGGACTTATGCTGTAGACAGCCATTTATTAAATTACGTTATTTTCCGAGGTTATTTGTGGAATTGTGTTTTAGTTATTCACGTGTGTTTTGACTGAATAAATAACAAGACGAGGTATTATGAGATGTCAAAAGTTTCAGGTAGTGGAAAGAACAGGCGGAAATTACTGTAGAGTAAATAAGAGCTATAATGACGTTGACAATACGAAAATGTGTCAAAAATGTTTAATTTTTATCGAGAAGAATAAATTGAGTCTTTAAAGCTGCCTATGGCAAAGCGTCAAAAAAAATTACTTTCACCTGATGGTAAGTGAGATCTGAAACCTACAGACATATTTGAACTCTCAAGACAGCAGTTTTAAGATTGTATCTTAAAACTGCAAATGTTTTGCCAATCCTGAGGACTGAGATGGAATTTTTCTACGCTAGTAATTTCAACTGTTGTTTAAGTCCTAAGCGGAACACAACAATGCGAACACTAATGCTTGGCAGCATGTTAAAATTTAAAATGATGATAGTGATTCAGACGGACCCTGCGGAAGGTCCCTCCATAGAAGTAGAATAGAAAAAGGCGGTTAGCGTTTGACGTGTATGTATTGTATGTATGGGTCTTTGTTTCCTTGTAAGCTGCACGGGATGGTCCTACTTCGTCGAGGTAAAGTTAGATACATCTTAGCGTTGCCGGTATCGCTACTTAATAAAAAAAGTCGGAGTTAAAAATATATAATATTTGTATTTAACAAACATCAGACAACATGCAATTTTTATGACAAAATTCAAAACAGTTTTATTTCAAACCACATTTCATAACAACATGAATAACGAAAACCCTTTACCCTTAAAAAGCAAAAATGAATCACTCCCGTATAAACCCATCCCTAAACCCGTTTACAGCTACCCAGTAATATGATGAGATACGCCGCGATTCCCTGGACATAGCAATATCCGTTGCTGCCCGTAAATACCAACCCACATAAATATTAGATTGACAGGGAGCAATCTACTGCGAACATTATGTTGTTATTCGTTAAATTGTTATTGCGGACCGAATGTGGTAGCGGGAGATGAAATTTCCTAAGATTGTGATGAAAATTACTATGTGTATTGTAGATGTACTTATGTAGGTATGTTTTACGTGACTTGCTGTAGGTAGATAAAGACGATCTATATAGATAGTTTGAAGGTCTGAAAGCCTAGTATGGTTGCGTCTATATCGCGTGTCAAATGTGTATAAAGCATCCGTCACTGTCATACTTATTTACGTGTCAAAGGTGACAGATGCCTTATCTAAACTTTGTCACGCGATAAACGCAACCAACTTATGAGAGTTTTTTTTTAACATAATATACATATCGTCACGCGCTCGTTCCCAGAGTGGGGTAGGCAAAGCTACCAGAATTACCAACAACTCTACAAAATTGTTGATAATTCTGTAACCACATTTTGCACACTTAGGCTAAGATGTTTACCAGTGTATTAGTGACAGGTTGCAAGCCCATCGCCTAACAGTACTACAAGCCTTTATTCCCGTAGTCGTCTCTAACGACATCAGTCTGCGGGAAGACATGGAGTGGCACTATTCTAACCCGGCAACCATGCTTGGGTTTTTTTTTAATATCACGAAAAACCACGAGCGCCGGTGGCCTAGTAGCTTAGGGAGTCGACTCGTGATCGTAAGGTATCGAGTTCGAACCCCCGCGGTCACCATGTACGAATGAGTTTTTCTAACCTAAGTGCACAATCCGATGCTCTTACGGTGAAGGAAAAACATCGTGAGGAAACCTGCATATTCGAACCGCTGAGTGTGTAAGAGGGTATCCTAAAATGTTGAAATGTATCCGAAAGGGCCCATCTGTAAGATAAGATAAGACAGACTGTTATTTTGTACACGTTTTCAACTTAAACTAAGTCAAAATTCGAAGAGAAAAACAATCATCTCTTATACACAGGTAATTGTTAACAAGAATAAGAATATTGTGCCAGTATTCTAATTCTGGCATTGTTCAATACTATCTACATTACCTATATTAGGACACGTGTGTGAATGTGACCGTTATTATTCAAAATATTTAAAAAAAACGTAATAAAACCTTTTTCCAAAGTTCCGGGTTCAAACGTTCATTTAACTCGTTACACACATTCCCCCCCAAACCGAGCATCGGGAGGATCCGTAACTGTAAAGGGAAATAAAGTTTTTAATTAACATTTTTTCCCCAGAGTTGGGTAAAGTTCGCTGGATAAACTTTGTCACACGCGACAGTTAGGGATCGTAGTAATTGAAGTCGAAGTGTTGGTCCAATTTCAATTCAATTCATTTATTCATGGACCAACAAGGATCATTATTGTTAGTAATAAAATAAAATAATACTTAGCCTAATATTAGTAACTATAAAATTAATGCAATAGAACACATAATCATTTAGAAGTAATAATAATTATACAATTTAGGCCAGAATAAAATTTACATTTAAGGTAAGTAGCTAAGTACAGTCAATTATAATAATAATATGTTTATGAAATAATCAAATTATTATTATTATTATTATTTTTACAAGATGTCAAGTTAATTAATTAATTACTCATTTATATCTGAAAATGTCAAATGTTATGCGATCTCATAGTTAATATGTGTATTTATGTGCATCATACAGCAGTGGTTTAGATACACACAGTCCATCCGTTCAGCGATCATTTTCAGGATGCTGTTGGCACTGATTGGCAAATGATTCTACCAAAAACATAAAACAAGTTTCTGAATAAAAAAAAAACGGGTCATTTTTTGCTGTCGATTTATGTTATGTATGTCTCATAAATGGCCCATTCTACTTTTCAGTGTACACTTTTGCTATCGTCTGATAAAAAGTATACCAAATTATGGATCCGTGAATCAACAAATAACATGAACTTAGAATGTTTAAGTTCAATCAATCAATCAATCATTTATTGCATATCACATTACAATAATTCAAGGTGAAAAAAACAGGAATAGGTATACATGTGACACCCTGCAAGGGGCAGCAACACGAGAGGGCTGGCTACATTTATATATATAACTAGCGACCCGCCCTCGCTTCGCTTCGGTTTATATGAGTTTTCTGTAACACCAGTACATAAAATAAAAAAATATTATACATATAAACCTTCCTCATGAATCCCTCTATCTATTAAAAAAAACCGCATCAAAATCCGTTGCGTAGTTTTAAAGATCTAAGCATACATAGGGACAGACAGCGAGCGGGAAGCGACTTTGTTTTATACTATGTAGTGATAACTAATCTATGTCTACGTTACAAATACTTAAAATATTTTTCTCTTTAAACTATATTGTTATTGCACTTCTTATAACGTAACTAACGTACTTTTTAGAGCAGTAGAGTAGGTTAGTTTAACGGTTTCAAAAAAAAAACTCTTAAATTACTCAATTATCGCTGAAGAATCTTGGTAACGCAGTGATAAATAGCACATTTTCCATAGACAAGGCAGGGACATCAACGTCGTTACTCACTTTATAGTTATTACAAATAACTTTTTATGAATTCGGTTAATTCTATATTATAAGCTTATACATACATACACATACATAAGCTCACGCCTTTATTCCCAGAGTGGGGTAGGCAGAGCTACAGAATTACTAACAACTCTAAAAACTTGTTAATAATTCTGTAACCACATTTTGCACACTTAGGCTAAGATGTTTACCAGTGTATTAGTGAAGCTTTATGACGTCCCTTTTCTAGTTTCAAGTTAGAAAAAGCAGCACTTTACCGCTTGTTGAAATAATAGTATATTATGCAACTAGTGAATAAAAGACGGATTTAATGCGAGGGCCATAGATGACTCTCGAGCAAGTGAAGGATACTAACGACTGAATCACGACCGCAGGGAGTGATTCAGGATGATTGAATCACGAGCGTAGCGAGTGATTCAAGTGTTAGAATCCTGAGCGACGCGAGTGATACATGGCCCTCGATATAAATCCGTTTTATTCAAGAGTTGCATACTAAACTTTATACCATGACTACGAGAAAAAGAAAGATTTAAGCGAAAATAGATATTTAATGACGAAAAATGGAAGGTAAAATTAATTAAAATGCACATTAAAGTTGGAACAAATGTTTTATTTATTAAGAAACACTAAATTTTATGTTCGTACAACTTTCAGTATTCAAAATGGCGCCAATTTATTTTTCCTTGTATTTTTCACAGAGAGAAAGGCAAAAGACATCGATCCATACAGCCTATGGCGCCAATTTACCTACTAATGACAGCAAATAACACAAAACTTTTTTAATGCTAAACTCTTTGTGGTTAATGACGACCAATCAAATCTCGAGGAGGAGTTTGTATCGCGTATTTTATGTTCTAAATTCAAACACCAAAATAGTGAGTAAAAGTGCTTTTTATTCACTGTTTTGAGTGAATAAAATAAGCCTTTAATAGGGGGAATGGTATAAAAATAGTTTAGTGAGAACGTGGCTAAAAGTTATGACGAAAAGTAGAATGGCCCAAATATGTTACGAAGTACTTATTACACTGGAATAATGTCCTTTGGGACATATTATTATTTTTGAGATGTTGCATTCTCTCATATTTTTACACTGGACTGTACACAGGTTACAGCTTTGTAGTATCACGAGTTTCTGAGTTAGATTACGGACCGATGGAAAGACGGACAGACAGACATAATGATGCTATAGGAGTTCCTAGTTTGATTTCAAAACCTTAAAAAACGGCCCTAAATGACTCAGACGCAGTTTTACTTATTAATAAAAGCAAGTTTATTTACGGGATACCTAGATTTTTTTTTATTTTTTTTTTATCGCATCGAGTAGACAAACGAGCACACAGGCCACCTGATGGTAAGTGGAAACTGTGACCCATAGACATTCGCAATCACAAGACTGCTATGCAATCTTAAGACTGCAAATGCGTTGCCAACTCTGAGGACTAAAATGGAATGCCTCTATGCTAGTCATTTCACCGGCTGTCTTATCCCCACACCGGAACACAACAATGCAAACACTGCTCTTTGGCGGTAGGTTAATGGATAAGATGGTGGTAGCGATCCGGACGGACCCTGCACAAAATAGATAGATAGATTTTAGATAGATTTCATGAAAATCAGTTGGGCTTTTGTAGAGATAATAATTATCAGCTCTGAAAGAAGGGGTTGTTGATTTATTAGTGATATTTATTTATTTAATTAAATTAAAGAAATTAAAAACCCCCGTTTCTAAACAGTCGGTAAAAAAACGGGTCGGGCGTTTTTTTTATTATTTTTTTCACGCTTTTTAAACTTTAAAGCTCAATATCTCAAGAACAGCTGAACCGATTTTGATAAAACATGTCTAAAAACACCCAAATAATTCACCTTTAAAACAAAAAAAAACAAAATCTAAATCGATTCATCTTTTCGGGAGCTACGATACCACACACAGACACACAGACACGTCAACCTTATAACACCCCGTCGTTTTTGCGTCGGAAGTTAAAAAGTGACTGCTCGAAAGCTAATTGCTTGTATGCATACATGTACAAAAAGTAGGGGGAAAAAAACCAATTGAACTGCAATATCGGCACTGACTAAAAGTAAACATGTCGGAAATCAATTAACTCGAGCCCTTGGGGTTTATGAAATACCAAATACTCGAACAAATACTCATCAAAATTTATACGAATATATCCAGTATTTCATGTAACGAATGTTTTTCAACCGCCGACAATGGAGCCCTTAGTGAAAAAGGGTGTAAGTCGACTTAACTCGTAGTAATACGGTATTTGACCAAAGTCAATTCATCTTCTTTTTATGAAAGTGGCTCCCTCATTACGATTACTGTGTTTTCTAATTAACTAAAGAGTTTCCTTGCTGTCAGACGAACCGTTTCTGTAGCGCAAGTAAAAAACACAATTTATGGGATACGTAACAAACTTTAATAACAATTACCTTTTGAGTAGCCAGATTAACGGGAAAAGGTGGGCACTTTTTTCCGTTAAGTTGATAACTCGATGGTGAATTGTTATTAAACTACAATAAGTTGTCTTTTTATTTGTAGTACAAAAACCTACCGACCAATCTCAAGAAAAAACTTTAGTTTATTAGAAAACACGTACAATAATAGTAATGAGGGCGCCACTGTACGTCCGGCGTACGCTCGGCGCAATCTTAACTATTATTATGTTTTATGATTGAACAAAATGACCTTCTGCTGGAGTTTCTTGCGGGGCTTCTTCTCCGCAATGATGGTCTTGTCCGAAGCGCTGGTAGACTCACTCTATATTACCGACCTGTAAAAGAGCCCTCATGTGGCCTATTTAATGATTTTTTTTTTTGCCCCCTAGTATAGACGCCCTGTTTATACTAATAATGTTTAGTGACCTCGACCCACATTATCTTTTGATAAAACTCTGAGCAGTGTTGCCAGAACGAATGTAACATCAAACCAAAAACAAAACGCTCCCTCTCGACTTCTAACAAAACTCAGTAACAGCAGAAAATTCGTGAGTTTAATTTTAACCCAGGTAAACAAAGGACAACTACCAACTTCGCCCCGGGCAATTGTATTCCAGTTTTGGAACTACGTGTTATAAAATATTAAATGAAATTCAGACAGTGTTTTTGCCACGGATTCCGGACTCGTTGACTATTTTCGGGTTTGGTTTTTGGATATTTTAAATGGCAGAGAATTTTATGTAATTTGTTGATAATCGGAAAACTACGCTGAAAAAAATATGTGAGCCAACCAAGAGAGATTTTCTCTTAGTTGACATAAAATGAATGCAATAGTTATGATATCTATACTTAATATTATAAAGCTGAAGAGTTTGTTTGCTTGAATGCGTTAATCTCAGGAACTATCTATCCGATTCGAAAAATTCTTTCAGTGTTAGATAGCCCATTTATCGACAAAGGCTAGGCTATACATATATTTTTTTCGTGGGTTGTGATTTTTAATTTAATTAATTTTACCCTAACCCAATATACCTAGCGGCTAAGGCGGTCAACTCGTCATCGTAAGGTACCAAGTTCAAACTCGCGATGTAATCAGTACCAATAAGTTTTTCTAACTTAAGTGCACTATCCGATGCTCTTACGGGGAAGGAAGGTTATCTTAAGCATTCATTGCATAGGTTAGGTTAGGTTAGTCTTGTAACCACAAAAAAAAAACTCCTGCACGTGGAAATGCTTTCGATGAAATGAAAATTCCGTGAAACGTTTTATGATATGAGTTTCGATATTTCAAGGAAAAACCTTTGCTTTTATATCGGGGTTTTCATGTTTTTAATATTTACTGAAACGAAAAAGTTATAGTTTAATTTTTTTTAATTTGTAAGTATATACACCGTGGGAACGAGGAATCCGACAAACTTTAATCATCGATTCTAGAGCCAATTTGTAGTATATAATGTGATATAACATGTAGTCCAATAACGCATAATTTCCAAGATATTTATTATTAAATAAAATATTCCATAGTTAATTTAATTTGAACTTTGTCACCTATACCTAAAGCATTATTTACTAAGATGACATTGCTATTTACAAGATGAATCTTTCTTAGTAAATAATGCTTTAGGTATAGGTGACAAAGTTCAAATTAAATTAACTATGGAATATTTTTTTTAATAATAAATATCTTGGAATTTATGCGTTATTGGACTACATGTTATATCACATTATATACTACAAATTGGCTCTAGAATCGATGGTTAAAGTTTGTCGGATTCCTCGTTCCCACGGTGTATATAGTTCTTTGGATTTTCTAAAAAGGAGCATTTATGCTTCACGTCAACTTAAATTAAAACTATCTAAATATCATGATTATTACTGTAATCTACATTTTGTTTATTCTGCTTTATTTTACCCTCCTAAACCATAAAGCAGTATCTTAAATTCAATCACCAAAGCAGATTCAATTATTATGTCGTATTAATAATAAGATTGCTATTACTACAGGAGGTTTATCTTAGTTACTGCGTTTTTGCACACACGACTGCGGGGTCATGGATCCAAACTTAATTTGCCCAACTCAGCAGTAATTTTGTTTTAGTAAATGATTGAGATTATATTAGTACCTATCGTTATTGAAGCAATTAAAGTTTACTATTTTATCAAAATTATAAATTATTTCCCCAATGAATAAAAAATTATAGTCACCAAAAATTTCAATTTTAACACATATTTGAAAATCAACCGATCAGAAGTGTAAGTTTTTTTTTTTGACTCCATCGATCGCCATTCTCTCCCCTGGTCTCACTGAAAACCAGCGTCTGTGAATGTGTTTCTCACATTCAGAGGCATACAGCTGAGCGGAGACCATTTTGGGCGTAAAGAAAAAAATGTATTTAGGTTAAGACTTTTTTTATGAAACTGTTGTTTTTTTATGTGCAAAATAAATAATTTTTCATTTTTTCATTTTTTATATTTGTGTATGTATAGGTAGGGTGGCCATGATCCTGAGTAAAAACCTTTAGATAATTTAACGTTTATAAAAATAAAACATTAAGTAATATATCTTAAGGCTTTTAAATCTATTGCGTTTTCATAATAATGCAGTCACTTTTAGTTAATTTTGTAGCTACGCGACCCTGCAGTCGCCCAGAAATACACACTTAAAATGGCTTATCTAATTACCTATCAACATTTTTTTAACGAACTTTTTGTTTCAACAACATGTAATTAAAAAAAACCTAGTTTCGGCGTGATTGATAAATTTAATAACCATTTCCAAGGTCTCGTCTGATTACTATTAGTTACTAACGGCGACTGTTACAAAGCAATTTTTCAGGTTCCGTACCGAATAGTTTCGTTACCAGTCCGCGGATATACCAGGATAGTGGATAGATACCAGGGTAGTGATTCTCTGAACAAACCACGAGTTTAAGTAGTCTCGTCAGTGCGAACAAAAAATAGTTTAGCGCGTGCATTTTCAATTGAGCAGCATGGTTTCTGCCGATGGATCGAACGAATAATTCTGAGATTTGCACAATTATTCAAAACAAACACGTTAATAAAAAGACCAATGTGGGAGCGTTTGAATTTTTCTAAATTTGATAGAATAGGTTGCCATTATTTGGATTTTAATGTATTTTATGCTTATAATATCTTTAAACTTGGTTTTATGGTACATACATGTAACTAAAGTACCTATAGTCTGTGCCAATTGAAATTGTCAAAGACGTAAACAAATTAATACTGTTTGACACATAACCTCAAATATTCATCGACCGTGTTTTACTTTAAAATAACGTAGGTATAATTAATAGTTATTTGATCTTAAACTTAATGTAAACGTTAAGATCAAGTGTATAAATAATTGCTAAGACGTCTCTTGATTTTTAAAAGCACGTGATTATCGAGTAATAATGGTAAATTGGTTTGTTTGTTTGTGTTTACATCTTTGCCAATTTCAAATGGCACAGATAACGGAACCTTCGGTTTGCGAATCTAACTCACACTTGACCTTTATTTTAAATATAATAATTAATTAATTAATAATAGTGTATAAATATGCGGGTTCGTTATGGTAATGATTACTTGCGAGTGTGTTATCATGGCGGTTTTACAAGTTATTATATTTGCGTTAATTTCGCTAAGTTACCCATGGGTGCAAGGTATGTTGTTATTACGTGCTTGAAATACGCTTCAACTAGTCACAAACTAAATTACAATCACAATATATTTTTTCAGCTAAATATAACAATGTTGGTATTATTGGAGGAAAGCAGATCTCCATCCAGGATGCCCCTTACATGGCGGCGTTGTACATGGATCGAAAGGCTTTGGGAGCAGGATCTATTATTCACGAGCAGTTCGTATTAACTGCAGCTTCTGTGGTTAACGAGTAAGAATTAAAAAAAAACTTTTTTTCGGGCAATGTCGCTTATAATTACAAATACTTTAAAGTCTAATGGAGCTCGCATACTTCGTGTTATAAATGTTATATAACGTTACAAAACATTTTTCTCGAATCATAACAACAGTTTATTCATTGTTAACATGGTATATAACGTACTACAACACGGTAACAAACATTGTTATACATTTTTACCAGTGTGGGAGCGTTTGAAACATCTAACAAGTTGTCACAAAATGTTATGATGTGTTAGTGGACGTTTATCGTGTTTTATAACGTTATGGCAAGTGTGGGAGCTCCATAACAAACAAAATAATATTAAAATTAAAACTATACTACAAGGCAGATAAGAAGTCAATCCTGACACATGACCCAACCATGAAGTTTCGGAATTTTGATAATGTTGACAGTAATAAAAAAAATCTTAACTTATTTTTTGTGTGTGAATATATCCTATCAATGTTATCACTATCCAAAATCTTCATGGTTGTGCAATGTGTCAGGTCAACTTCTTATCTGCCTAGAACTTAAACCCCAATTTCTTTTTTTTAAGGGGACAATCTCACACCAATTGACCTGGTCCAAAACTAAGCTCTAGCCTTGTACTATGGGTACTAGACAACGATAGTCTTCTATACTTATACAGAAAAATATCTACATTAAAAAACATCCATGACTCAGGAACAAATATTCGCGCTTATCACACAAATATCTGCCCTTATCGGGATTCGAACCCAGGACCGCTAGCTTCGTAGGCAGGGTCACTACCCACTAGGCCAGCGCGTCGTCAAACTTTTATTCACTATTACCAATCTATATCCCTATTCGGCGTTCATGTGTATTTGTTGGTTTATTCCACCTTCATGGTCCATCTCCTTAACAGATTAACGTAATATTTAGTACAGATACAGTTTATAGCAACTAGTAGTTTAGTTTTAGGCGTACTTTTTCGAGTCAAATCGGTGAAATACTGGAAAAGGGCCGAATCTTAAGTACCCGAAACCGACGTGCGTGCATGACTCGATGTATGAATGTGGAAGAAGCGAAATAAATTTGTCAAGATCGTAGCAAGTGGAAAGAAGTGGTCTCTGCCTACCCCTCTGGGAAACAGGCGTGATTTAATGTATGTATGTATACAGTTTATAGCCTTAAGATCGACATAAACTAGTTTAATATATTAGATAGTTCTCAGGAGAAGGGCAAAATATTTTTGGGTAACTAAGATTTTGGCGGTGGCACTGCCGTGCTCCTAAATAACATGCTTTGCATGATGGCTACCAGAGCAGACACACACTGAAAATAAAAACGGCGGTTTTTTTGTTTTAAACTTTCATTCCGGGGTGCTATACGTTCGTTGTTTGTTTGTATATCTGTGTATGTGTGTGTCTGTGTATTTGTGTATCTTTGGGATCATAGCTCCCAAACTAAGAGCTAGTATAATCGGCATGGCTCATGAAAATCGATCAGACCGTTAAAAAGATAAAGGGAGGGAGGAAGGGGGGGGGGTGAGAAAAGGGGGGGTTGCAAGTATCTCGAAGGTATCCATATTTTTAATATTCCTCCCTCCTTAGCTAAAATGCGTTATCTCAAATTCGATAGTCAAACCAGATTCAAACCTCTCTCCGTATTAATAAGGGTGTGATTGGTACGAGTGTTTTGTCTGAGATGCTGCCATTTGACAAAGCAGGGCAGTATTATTTCACTTAAAACTAAACTTACTTTTTAATTAACTTCTCAGTATCAATGACACCTTATACGTCCTAGTCGGGACGGATAGACTGTTTTCTGGAGGTCAGCTTATAGAGGTCGACGAGTACTTGTGCCATGAAAATTATACTGCTGAACCCGATAACGACATTTGTTTATTGAAATTACAAAAACCTGCCACACTGGGACCCAAAGTTGCTAAAATATATTTGCCTGAACAAGATTATGAATTTTATCCTGGGACTTACGTAAACGTTACTGGATGGGGGATGATGGAGGTAAGTTATATAAACGTTTTCACTTGTAATGCTCTCAGAGCATTAGCTTTCGTTTATGCTCTCTAATGCTCTCAGAGCATCAGTTTACGAGTTGTCAAACTCGTATCTGATATTTCGAGATGTATGAGTTTAAACTTAATTTTCTTCACATTAAAGCTTAAAATCATTCGTCATGGAATATGAGATACGAGGTTTTTTCAAAGCAATGACGAAATGTTAAGTACATTATAGTCTCTGCATATCGGGACTAAAGATCCTTATTAATCTCTAGGGTCTAAAGTATTGTTTTTTATTTTCTTTGGAAGGACCTAAACAGCCAAACACGGTGTTTGTGAATGGACGGACGATTATTGCCATTTTCTGTGATTGTGTATAGATACTTTTTAGGGCTTGAATTCAACCTAAAAAAGACAACAGAGCAAAAGTATAAAAAAAAACGATTGAAACTCGTAAAACACGATTAATGATTACGAATATGAATCTATTTAATTATATTAAGGATATTTTCATTTTATTATGCATGGTCCAATTAGTTATAAAATAGTTTTCTTCAAGTTTGCTAAATATGTAAGCATTTAAAGCGTCACTTTAAAAAAATAACGCGGATTATTTTGTAGCACTTTGTTTAATAAACGTTGTCATTTGCTTTAGAACGTCATTAATATGTTTCATCGTCATTCAAAGTGAAGTGTAGTGTGTTTAACGCGGGACTAAACAACTATACTTAGTCGGTCCTTAACTTCTGTCACAAAGGTTTAGTCAAATAAAACTAACTTCTGTTTATTTTTTAATTTAAAAAAAATATTATAAGCTTAATTAAAGTAGTTTTTTAGGAACTAATCATCATTCCACATAGTCGCCGCAACTTCCGATACGATCTTTTAACAGTCACGGCCGGCACCGATTAAAATACGCACGAGTTTTCTGAAAATTGCAGTTTTTGTAAACGCTTTAAAGGTTAGTCTTTTTTAACCAGTAAACTTTTTTATTTAATATTGTGAAGCCTCTCATCTCTGGGTATGTTCAAAGACCAGCATTATTTTCTTAACGACATTTAAAAACCAGCTTATAAAGCACGAAAGTTGGTCTGTTTTCGTATTTCTGCAAATTGATGTGAAATCGTAAGGTCAATTTAATGAGACATGAAGATTGACCGGAGTATAAGCGGATCTTTAGTTGCTTGGAATACATGTGTATCAGTATTTAAAAATAAAAGTCTGCGTCAATATGTCACGCGAATTTCGACTCAATACGAGAACTCTTACAAAAGTTGTAGCCGTTATCAGTATCGTGGTCGTGCGTGTTTTGACCCATGCTTTCCTGCCCCGAATGGAAATGCTTAAAGCTCGTACACCAAATTATTGCAATAGTAAAGAACACAAATTTCGCTTTTTTTATTCGTTATAAAATAAGGTTTTCATTGATGTACTACAAGTTAATGAAACTATTATTTATTTTTAAAATTATAATAAACCTTTGTGACAGAACTTAAGGACCGACTAGGTAATAATGACACTAGAACTAAAGCCACCCTCGCTCAGCTCGAGTGGCTAAACATATCGTCTTAGTCCCTTGTTGAACAACCTAATCGTGGTTTGTAATAATGTTCATAATACAATTAAATTCGACGAAAAAAAGGTGAATTAAAATTATCGTAAAAACGGCATCTATAAAATAATTATAAAATGTACCTATCCGTATGTCTCTGTATCAATGTACGTATCTGCGTCTATGGCATTATATCTTCTAAACAGACGGATCAACAATGACGTATTTTTTTTAAAGAAAGCTAGTTTTATTATTATGTGTTTTTATCGAAGTATCTAATAGTTCTTTCTTTAGGAAAATGTATTCCCGGATCATTTGCGACAAACAACGGTTGTATTGGAGGACAGTGAGTTGTGTGCTTTTGACTATAACACAACGATGACGGTCAACATGTTGTGTGCTGGAGCCGTACATCATGATGCTTGTTTGGTAAGACTTGTGCTTTTAAGGGTCCCGGGACGAGTGAATGTCCAAGCGGCGAGCTTAAGTAGTCCCGTCAGTGCGAACACAACATATTTTAGCGCGTGCATTTTCAATTTAGCAGCATGGTTTCTGCCGATGGATCGCACGTATAAGTCTGCTTAATTGAAAATGCTCGCGCTAAAATGTGTTTTGTTCGCTCTGACGGGACTACCTAAACTCGCCGCTGCGATTTCGCTCGTTCGTCCGCCCGTCAGACGTTTTTGAGAGAATAACACCCCTGTACAGATGTAGTGCAAAATGATTTTCCTTCGGGAAAACTCGGATCTCAATCGGAATACGATGGCACCCGAACTGTCAATCAATGATTGTATTAAATGAGTGACGTTTTCATGTCCATTAAAATGGAACTTTATTGTTTAGTGTCAAATGACAAATGCTGTCATTTGTCACTTACATACAATCATTGATTGACAGTTCGGGTGCCATCGTATTCCGATTGAGATCCGAGTTTTCCCGAAGGAAAATCATTTTGCACTACATCTGTACCCATAAGGTGTTAAAGGGAACTCAGGTTTCGGAGTTTTGATAGCTCGGCAAGATGAAAGCGTGTTATGGAGTCGACATTAACATTGAAATATAACTCGTACTTACTCATTTATATAATGCTTAAAATTTATTGTATCATACTGTTATGAAATGGCCCCGTGTGGTAGCCGGATTAGAATAGTGCCACTCCGTATCTTTCTGTGGATGTCGTAAAAGCCGACTAAGATAATAAAGGCGTGTAGTACTGTTAGGCGATGGGCTTGCAACCTGTCACTAATACACTGGTAAACATCTTCGCCTAAGTGTGCAAAATGTGGTTACAGAATTATCAAAAAGTTTTTATAGTTGTTGGAAATTTTGTAACTCTGCCTACCCCACTCTGGGAATAAAGGATGTTATAAAATGAGAAAATTTGTGGGTTTGTTACTTTTTTACGCTAAAACGGCTGGATGGATTCGAATGAAATTTAGAATGGAGTTGGCTGATACACTAGAGTCACTAGACTTACTCGTACACGTAACACGTTTCCCGAATTTATCCCGAAAAACAACTCTCGTGGTATGGTCAATGCGGATGAATTCCAGGGCAGAAGCTAGTTATAAATAAAGATACCTAAGTAGTTTTAGTGTTCATTATAATGCCTTACGCGATTAATGATAAATAGATATAGGTTTGTACTGTTTTTTTTTTGTTATTTACTTTTAATCTTTCACAACGTCTAAGCTTTTACCAAGATGTTTAAAAGACACATTTAGAAATTAAATAAATTAATACTAGGAGCAGGATATTAATTTTAATGTTTATAATAGCGACTCCATAGATCGCTTTTGGCTTACCGTGCTATGGAAACTTCCGAACTTTGCCTATTACTAGCCGACATAGGCTATTAGAGCGTCGGTAACCTACTGGCTTAGGGGGTCGACTCGTGATCCTAAGGTACCGAGTTCGAACCCTGCAGTCACCATGTACCGTGTACCGTAAAATGGGGTTAATAGGGATTAAGGGGTGAGTAGGGACCAACCTAAAATGAAGCATATGTTACTAATTATAAGAGGTTACCACCAATTTGTTTGTACGCAGGAAGGTAACCTAAATCTGTGTATGACCTCTAAAGATTTTTTTTAAGGGTGATGCGGGTGCGCCCTTGACATTCTACAACATTCAAGTGGGAGTGATGTCGTTTGGGGAAGTGGAACGCTGCGGCAATGTCCCATCAGTCTACACGAATGTGTCCAAGTTTAAAATTTGGATCGACCAGACAATCTCGGAAAATTTGTAATACATAGGTCTTGAAAGGGCTCTTGTTTGGAATACATTGTTTTTTGTCAATAACGAGCATTTTTTTATGACCTGAACGTTACATTAAGACTGCGCCGAGCGTACGCCGAATGTACAGTGGCGCCCTCATTGCTATTATTGTGTTTTCTAATAAACTAAATTATTTTCTTGAAATCAGTCGGTAGTTTTATGTACTACAAATGAAAGCACAACTTATAGGGTATATCACATAGTTTAATAACAATTCACCTTCGAGTTATCAACTTAACGGAAAATAGTGGCCACCATTTCCTGTTAAGCTGACTTCTCAAAGGGTAATTGCTATTAAAGTTTGTTACGTATCCCATAAATTGTGTTTTCACTTGCGCTACAAAATCGTATCGTCTGATTGCAAGGAAATTCTTTAGTTAATTAGAAAACAATAATAGTAATGAGGGCGCCACTGGACGCTCGGCGTTTGCTCGGCGCAGTCTTAAAATATATTGTCAGTCCGAGGATCGGAAAAACGCCCGTCATATTGAAAACATAACCCTGTTCCATGCAGTAGAGACTTCGTTATAATGGTAATAAAAAATATTATTAGGTATTTTATTGATTTATTATATCATATTTATGGTTGTACGTTATTTTACAGACTGAAGCTGTTTAGAATTTCATTTCATAGAAATTTTTTCTCGTATTATCATTTCATAGAATAATCAATATGTAGAATAATTACTTTGAAGACTTTTAAATCATCGTTTTTTATTTTAAATAAAATTCAATGTTTCTTTTTTCATATCATAGAATAGCAAATTAAATATTCTATGTTCTCATAGATATAAAAAAAATAACCTCGAAGGCTAAGGCGGGAGCTTGCTTCGCTTCGCTCCCGCCATAGCCTTCTAACCTAACCTATTCAAGTCGGTTCTGCCCAGAGAGGTCTTGCTCGCTCGCTTCGCTCGCTCGCTCACTCATATTTATATCATAATATAGTATTTATCTTATAACCCAACCTTCTAAAAAATACACTGACCAAACAATATTCGTTGAAAAATAATTATATTGTTTGATAAGTTTGTGTAATGAAAAAATTAAATTACAAAATTCATTGAATTGATTTTCTGTCGAATTTGTTTCTTTCAAGTAAATAGTTAAAAAATAATAATATACGAAGCAAAAATACAAGGACCAAAAAGTATATGAAACATTTTCTGTGAAACAAAATTCTGTAATTTTTCAGTCTGTAAAACAAGGGGACACCCATATTTATATGTATTCAGCGACAATTTTATGAATAAATGACACTGGAATGGTTATGAGACATCACAAACACACACACAAATAGTATACTAATGTCAACGATTATATATGCCCCAATGACGTCCGTAGATTGTGAATGAACTGTTTCGATTCATCAATGGGTCCTAAAATCCACGTCGCTATGGACTCACAAGTGATAATTTACAAAAAAATCGACATTGTTTTTGACTCAAAAAATTCAAAATTCAAAATATTTATTCAGTAAAAAGGCCACATGAGGGCTCTTTTACACGTCGGTAATATAGGGTGAGTCTACCAGCGCTTCGGACAAGACCATCATTGCGGAGAAGAAGCGCCATAAGAAACTCCAGCAGAAGGTCATTGGACTGGCGAAAGTGTCATTCATTAAGAAAATATAATACCTATTAATATTTTTTATTAACATCATAAGGAAGTCTCTGCTGTACGGAACAGGGTTATGTTTTCAAAATGACGGGCGTTTTCGATCCTTGATTATCACACTGAAAAAAAAAGCAGCATAAATTAATCTCAAAACTAAAGCCGTAAGTAAAGCTGTTCGAAACAGTAATTGTTACCGGCCTGAAAACTGTTTTTCTTTTTAATTATTATTAACTGTTTGTTTGCCACCAGGGTTTTTTTTCTTACGTGTTATTTGTTTGTTATATTAGCCGTGTTTGTATTTCTTTTTTATTCTTGTGCAATAAACACAATGTTCCTCGTAATTTCAAATCAATGTGTGTAACGTGTAAATATATTTTCAACCCTTGATATTTTTAAACCTACCCTTATCCATCTTTTTTCCGTCTACTTTCTTTATGATGGAACATGGAAACCACATAAATCCTAAAAAAATACATTATTTTTAATACTGACAAGTAACACATATTTATATGTGAGACGGATAGGTTTATAATTAAATACTTAAAAGACTGTTTCAAAAAAAAAACGAACAATGTCACACATAACTTATCACCCGATGTTCTTTGGCTATAATTTATTTTACAACTAAAAATCTTTATTTCTGCTTTTGGATTGTGTTTATTGGCTGTCCGATTTTTTTCTATTAAGTAGAAAAAAATCTATCGGCCATGTGGCCACCGCCAGAATTGATACGGGCCCGATTTATAGCATTATCCATGACTCTTGCCAGAACTTCCGGTGATAGCTTCTCACATTGACGGATATTCTTTTCGAGGGCTTGAAAAAACCCCATCAAAATCCGTTGCTTAGTTTTAAAGATCTAAGCATACATAGGGACAGACAGACAGCGGGAAGCGACTTTGTTTTAAACTATGTAGTGAATTACCCTAAACACTGAAAGCTTTCAGTCTGTTTCGATTTCCCATCACGTTCTCTGCAAATTGTTGCTAGGGCCACATGATCAATGGGTTTACCGGAACATGTGGGACATACTGACCACAAACGCAATGAAATAGGGCCTTTATGTCACATCGCACTGGCCCATCTTGCTCCGGTATCTTATTCATGGGTGTCCCTTGGAATCCCTAATAATGTATGTAGGGTAAAGTCACCAGTTGTCAACTAGAGACCAGTAGTCGACCTTACATGTGAGTATAGAGTAGGAAATATATCTTTCGTACTCTTCCCACTCGTATAAAGTATAGGCAGAAGCCGACTACAGGAGGCTGACCACTGGTGATTTAAACTTATGTACGTAAACTCTTTATTGCACAAAAATATAAATTTACAACATTGTTATTAAGACTGCGCCGAGCGTACGCCGGAAGAACAGTGACGCCTTCATTACTTTTATTGTGTTTTCTAATAAACTAAAGTATTTTTTTGAAATTGGACGGTAGGTTTTTGTAATACAAATAAAAAAACAACTTAAAAGGTATATCACATAGTTTAATAACAATTCACTTTCGAGTTATCAACTTAACGGAAAAAAGTGGCCGCCTTTTCCCGTTAAGCTGACTACTCAAATGGTAATTGTTATGAAAGTTTGTTACGTATCCCATAAATTGTGTTTTTACTTGCGCCACAAAAACATATCGTCTGATTCCAAGGAAATTCTTTAATTAATTAGAAATTACAATAATAGTAACGAGGGCGCCACTTGAAGCTCGGCGTTTGCTCGGCGCAGTCTTAAAGTAATGTACAAAGGCGAATTTATCCCTAAATGGGATCTCTTGCAGCTAACCCTGAAGTAAATGAGTAAGGACAATGCATGGGGCAATGTTTTTCCTAACGCTTTGTTTGTCTGAATTAATGTTTGTCCTAAACTGGTATTCAGCTGAGTCAGACAACTTTTTAAGTATTCCTAAATTCCTGCGGTTACATTAAAATAGGGTTGTATTATAATTTATAATATAACAACACTAAACACTACAACACTAGTTTTAAAGATATCAATGTATGACTGAGTAAGAATATGATTAGATTTAGGTTAGGATATATAGAATAAGTTTTGTGTTGCTGTGCCCTAACAGGGTTTATGCTGGGACGTATTGTATACTTTGTTATTATTAAGATCTTGTAAAACCCATAACTGCAATGAATAAATGAATTATGAATTACTAAAAAGTTTTAAATTAAGATAGAAATGGCTTTAGGATAAACGAAAATTCGTCGTTTGCATTAGGACAAATGACGATTAGAGATTCCAATTAGGGAATGAAATTTAACCGGTTAAAACTGATTATTTGCATTTCCTAATTCCAATATAGAACCTTATTCATATTTTTAATGAGATAAACCAATGCCTACAAAACAGTATAATCAGATTAATCAGCAAACAAACCTAATGTTAAAATATTTTTTTAGTAAGTAATAAAATATGTGTGACATGTACAGTTAAGGAAATTGATTCCTTGACCACTTTGGACTATGTCAAAGTGAAGTAATCCATCAAATCGTAAGAGGCTTCTGAAGATTTTATTTACAGTGTCACTTTGACATGGTTCAAAGAGAAACAATCTTAAGCACAAGCTTGCTGTTCTCGAGCACTGTGTGTATGATCTTTTATCACAGTATTAAAGTCATGCGTCATTCTTCCGATTCTTGTGCGTCATTTTCTAACCCGTCCAGTGATCCATCATAAGACTGGATTATACGCGGAAAGAAGAGCCTTTTTTAAGTTTTATTTTCTTTTGTTCGTTCGATGTTTTAATACTTTTCTCGGTTTTCCTGCTTGACAATATTTCTAGATTTCTTTATTAGTTTATTGATAGCAATAATTATATGTTTTCTATTCATAATTTCTAACACAATTGTTATTTATTTTGTTATTAAAACGCAGGAATAAGGAAAAAAATAATTCGAATAAAACCGCAAAATTAAATACCTTAATAGGTACACTCAGCTCAGTCGATTTTTCGACCAAAACATTTTGATTCAACTAACCTATTTTTTTTTAATGTTTCCTAAAAAAATTACTTACTTACCCTCTTTGTTTTTCAAACTACTAAATTCAATAAAGAACGGATGCTTGCAGCAAATTCTCGTGGAGAATAATTATATCTCGGTAAGTATGGCTACGTGATGGTAGGGACGTGCCAAGAAAACGGGGCATGGTGGCCAGGCAAGTCCACTGGCGCCAGTTGGGTAGTTAAGTTGCAAGTAGAGTTACTTGCCATGCTGTGACAGTATTTAAGTTGATATCGGACAGAGAAGGTCATCTGGGATTTTTATTATATTATTATATTATAAACGTGTATGTGAACTAAAAAATAAGTTTCTAAAGTAATGTGGCAATAGAGGCAAAACAAAATGGCTCAGGGTATAGTTATGCAGATCACTTCGTTTACCCGAATTTCATTTGCCATATCACTTGCCATAATGTTAATTTGCCATAAAAGCATTTCATTTCATTTTTCATTTTTTTCAGGTAATTTTTACATGCCATCGTATAGAGCCCAATAGGTTAGGTTAGGTTTGTTTTATAACAAATCTGAATAGTTCACGATTTCAGAAAAAATGCCTTTATGGCGAATGAATATTATGGCAAGTGATAGAATTATGGCAAATGACTTTCGGGCAAACGACAGAGAACCATAGTTATGCTTGTAGAAAAAAGTTGAAGAAATCGTTTGACTATGGTGTAGAGTAATCCAGTGCATAAGCAAACCCCCGTTAAATCCAACAGTGACACTAAAGTAGAAGAACATCAATTTGAATAGTGGCATTATTGCGGTAACAAAGAATTAAGTTTTGTGTGACTTCCTTTTTAACATAGTGTCATTGTTGGATTTAATTAAAGGGCTCATATTTTGTTTCTAAATAACCTAATCGATGGATAAAGCTGACTGAGAAAGCAATACAGGTCGTACTTAACGACAAAATACAATACGTTGTTTTTAACTTTATCTTAGCACTAGAAATGAGGACCTGCCGAGTCCTACAAAAATTTAGAGGTTCTACTCCCACTGGGTATGGGCAGGGGGACATTTTACTAAGCAATCGAATGAGCAAATACAATTGAAAAACTTTTACACTATGTACGTACGTAATATTACTTAAATTGTACTATGACCATGTATTTGCTGATGAAATCCTACTTTTGACTTGAAATATAAATGTATTTTCTTATATAAATTTTCAGCAAAAACCCCTCATACTTATTTCGTAAAATATTGATACTATAAGTATGGGAACGGTTTCATTCGATTAAACGCAGAAAATAACATGAAAATGGCTAAATTTTACTGTCATGTCATAATTTTATTATTTGTTTATAATGAAGCATTGTTTTTGTAAATTAATGGTTCAATCAGCAAACGTGAATGTTTTGTCTTTAACTATTTGTCAAGCACTTTATGATACTTTTTGTGACCAGTTTAATCTGTGCTTTTTGCTCTATCGTGTGTAGTTGGACATTTAATTTTTATCCAGTGGCATACTGAACGCTCCATAATCTCAACTATTGGCATCACGTGCCGCCGACTCCAGATTTTTCGCCGATGTCGAGATATTGATAATTTCCCCTGACCGCTTTGCTATCAACCTCTCTTTCTACATACACAGCACTTTTGCTGGGCAAACAAGTTGACAATGGCAAAGCAATATGGTTTTACTGAGTAGAATTAGAACCCTTAAATACGTAACTATATGTATGAAAAGCTCACACGATATCTTGTTCCTTAATAAATTTGAATTTTACTTAATTCCCAGAGTGGGGTAGGCAGACCTACCGAATTACCAACAACTCTAAAAACTTGTAGTAGTTATAGAATTATCAATTCTATATACATTTTGCAACAGGCTACGGCCAGAGGCCCTTACCATAGAATAAGTAATAGTAGCCTTTGTGTATAAAGATGCATTTCGCAAATTAGGTAGGTTAGGTTCGTTAGGTACCTTTTAATTACCCAAAAACAGGAACCCCGCCGCAAGGCAAATGCCTATATACCGTAAACCGGATCAAATTCAAAGTTTAACACGAGTTTAATTAAAAACTTAAAGACAAAATAATAATAATAACAATAATAATACCTCTCTATATAGGGTTAGCTGGAAGAGATCCCTTAAAAAGATAAGTTCACCTTTGTACATATTTTTATATTAATTGTATTGTTATGGTTTTTCTTTTGTACAATAAAGTGTTAACCCTTTACCTACGGGGCCTTGATTCACTCAGTCACCGCTCAATACGGGCATGTTTTGGCGAGAGTCAGCGGTTAGGCATAATTTTACTTACTTGTAACTTTGGAAGTATTACAGCTATACACTTGAAATTTCACACACACATTAAGTATAATGTGTTTAATCAATAAATAATCACCCGAAGTAATAATATTCACATTTTTTTCTGATATCAAGCAATATATCAGTCACGGAAAAATTGATGATGTTCAAGTTACTACTCACGGATTTCACAAGTTTAAGTTAAAAAACATTAGTTTACAGTATGTTTAACACAAACAAACACTTAAATGACGATAATTGTTACAATAATGCATAAATATCAATCACTTAAAACGTTGCACAAAAACAATTTGCCACTTATGAAAAATCCGTGGCTGGCGTGAAGACGTTGATATCTCGACATGCACGTTTTTTTTTTTATTTCTTTAAACGCTTCGTTATTTTTTTTTCTATATTGGTAATTTTTTTCATATTTTTATCTTAATTACTTTTTGACTTATGGCCATTGTTCATACATTGATAACTATACTTTTGGCAAGTTATTGTGGATAAAAAGACATATTACACATCACATTGTGTGTATAGATTTATAAATAATGTTATCAATTTACTCTCGATTACAGTAATAACGTACTTTTTTTAACATAACGACATATCAATCAAACAAATCAAATATATCGAGTTATCAACTAACGCACAGTAACTAAAACGAAGTGCGTAATGTGACATCTCAACTTGTACAACTTTCCATCGAGTTATCAAATTTCGTACAGTAACCAAAACTAAGTGCATAATGTGATATCTCAACTTATATTACTGCCCATCGATTTGTCTCGTCTCACATCTCAATGTGTACGACTATCCACCGAGTTATCAATTTAGGTACAGGTAATATATCTAAGTGCGTTATATGACATCTCAATTTGTACTACTGGCCACCAAGTTATCAACTTACGTAGAGTAAATCAAACAAGTGCATCATGTGATATCTCAACATGGAAACTTACGTCAAAGAATTATGAACCAACACAATAATACGATATCTCAACTTATGTTTTAAAAATATTTTAATTCTCCAGAATATCTTAAGATATTAACAGACAAATAATTAAAATCAGTACCTGAAACCTTGACGTGTATAGTTATCAATGTTTTTAATCAAGGGAACAAACCAGTATACTTGTATATTTTCAGATAATAATGTAATATCTGGGAAACAAAGTAAGAATATGTACAGTTGTCAATATTACTAATTCCAATAAAAGTGTTGTCTCTGTTTAGTATCATAATATTAAAATAATTTCACTAATTTATTAACAATTTAATCACTAATTTATCTTAACATTTAAAGGTGCGCTCAGCATTGTGTTGCGACACTAAACTTATTAGTGCTGCAACGCTGGTATTCTGTGAAAACCAGATTGTGTGCGACAGCAACCGATATGTAACGCCTGTTGTTTTCAAGAACCCCCGCACTAAATGACATCATCCGCCGGTCTCCTGCCTCAATAAACGTGCCGGCCCTTTTAGACCCGACCGGCATTTGTAGATATGATGGCAAAATACCTGACAAAATGTCCTTGGTTCCGTGCAGAATATGGGACGGGTGCTAGTGTGAGATGCAACCTAAGTAGACATGCTAGCCCAGTCACATCTCCACCGGACCTCTAATAGGGCTGGTGCGGCAGCTGAACTAGCTGAAAGCTTAAAGGTTGGCTAATGTAGTGGTCTTGGCCAGTTGGTGGACTAGTAGAGAATGCCTTAAATATAAATAAGATATGTTCATTTCATTCGGCGTTGAGAAGGTGGCAGTTTCCTCGTTCAACGCATTAGTTAAACCATCCAGCGAGTAAATGCTGCCAGTATCTTTGAGGCCTTTCCTAGATATAAAAGATTTAAAATAGAATGTTGTTCAAATGTAAGTTATAAATTGTAAATACGTATTTATCTTGTCATTAAAATAGATCGGCTTTTTATTAAATTGAATAGTGTTGAAGCTGGACTAAGCTTTCCCATAGGTCCTTTAGGAATTATCGAGCATATGGAAAACAAGCACGAAGTGGTCTTGAAACTTACATAAATCTAACTTCTCGGTTTTATAGGAGTTCGCCTGATTAGTGCTTCTGAGTTAAATAGGTGATTTAACTTCTACTTTAAAGCGATCGTAGCTCGCTTCTAGGATTTTAGAAAGTTTTGGGGTTAATTAAATGTATATTGATGATGTTGAAAAGTACTTGTATTACAAATTACGTATTTGTTACAAATTAACAGAAGGACTAAGAATTTGGGTTACGAGACACTCTTTACGACTTTATTTGTTTTTTGTTTGTTGGTGTATTAATTATTATTTTCAATAAGTTAACCGTAACTGTAACACGCATATTGATAGTGGTTTTCCTATCGCTCGTTTTCTAATACTAAATTATAAAATGTACTGTCCCACCTCAGCAGTTACCTTTGTTTAGTGCAAAGCTAGATCTAAAGTTCGATTCGAATGTTGTATTTCGCTTTGGGTCGTCTGTATATGTGTGTCTATCCCTACATCCAAGTTTAATACGAGTAATACCAGGCACTGGATATTATACATAAATGGACGTGTAGTAGGCGGGCACTTAATATTATTTTCATCACACTTGCTCGTAAATAGTGTCCTAACATGCTAGAAAAATCGACCGTAAATCCAAAATAATACCCGCGGGCCTTTTTTTACCATTACGCCCTATCGTGCGTAATAGAATTTTTTTTTTTTAATATTATACCTGGCCTCAAACTATCACAATACGTTAGGACCCCAATTCTTGCAATATTTGCAAATAAAAACAGTAAACTGTGCCTAAGCTGACCCGGATATTGACGAGATAAACCCAGATTTGGAGGATGTAGAAGAGTAAAATTCCTGGAATGACTCCGAAAATTATATTATATGATGATTTTAGTTTCTTTAATTAAAAAAATATTAAAAAAACAGCTGTTTTATTTCTAATTTTTTTCTTACTAATACTGTGAATTTGTTGATAACTCGTCGCTCTCGTCGGTGAACCAGTTGATATGTCTATTATTATTAAAACTAGACATAATTCTTTAAATCACTCATTTTCACTTGAAAGATAATAAAAAGTTGTATTTAACAAAACTTTTGTGAAGTATAATAACATGAAATGGATTTTTCGCGATTTTTTTTCTTCCTCGAAACGTCAATTTTCCCCTCTTTGTATGGTGAGTACGTTGATAACTCGATGAGACGTAAGTTGATAAGTCTAATATTAATCAAACTAAGAGGAATCTCACAAAAATCTTCTAATCATTCAAAAGTATGCAGAAAATTATGGATAAATCAAGTTTTACATCAAAGTTACAATCAAACAGCGATTTACCAGAAAATGTCAAACCTTAAAATTGGCGCCCTGTAAAATTGCCGTTTTAGACATATCAACGTATTCACGCCAGGCACGGAAATAGTGATGTGCCAGTATCGACACAGTTGTCGATAAACTAGCACCATCGATGGGCAAAAAATTCGAGTGATAATTCGATTTTGTATATAAATTATAAAAACCTTTATTCGATTTTGTAGTTGGTATGAGTGTGCACTAGGGTATTGACAAATCTGTACCTAGAGTACGAGATCACAAGTTATGATTGTTGTGAAATGATTATTAGATACTATAATACCTATTATTGATTTTATAACAATTCTATGATGTTAAATTACAATGTTTTAAACCAAAAACTGTGAAATAAATAAAAAATAACACTCAATACACTCCCACGTCGTACTCTCACAACAAGTCGATGAAATCAAGTCGAGTCGATGAACAACACTAATGTCCGCCATATTGAGCTCAATTATTTGCACCTCTGCAGTACGGGTGTCAACCCTAGTTGACAGCAAAAAAGCGGTAATTTTAAAAGTATTTTTATGTCAGTGCCATCTACCGAAACATTATGATATTTTTTCCTTTGCATCTATACTAATCCCAATTCATAATGTGACCGCTATTACCATTACACAAGGTGTCGTTTTGTTTAAAAAAAATATTGAACATGACCTTCGATTCGATCAACTATAGATGACACCCGTACTGCAGTGGTGTTGAAGCACTGGCAACTCTGGTTGACACCCGTAGGTAAAGGGTTAAAGTGTTTACATACAAAATAATAAAAATAAAATATGGAATAATCGGTTTTTCTTGTTTTATATCGGGTTAAAGAATCTTTATTATCTCAAAAGAAATTTACATTTCACTTTATGAGACTTAATAACGATATGCTATAATTTTTTACACCGGTGGTGAGCGTTAATATTTATAATAACAATAACTTACATCTTACAACTTATATTGACTTTATTAATTAGAAAAAATTTAAGCCTTCAGTTTCCCGTAAACCAAATAAAAACACTATGATCAAAGTTAACAGGTTCCCTGTCCCATGAGGCACATGTGTCTCAAGCCCAGTGATGTAAATTAATACTTAATATGTAACATATACGATCGAGTGTTTAATGTCATTATTACTAATGGGGACGTGTGGAAAGAAGGTTGCACATTACTTTGGGACTGTAAACCTGTTAAAGTACGAGTGGAGTTACTTTGAAAACACTAAATATTTTAATGAATACCTTAAGTAAACCTGCTGAAAATATGAAGAAATACAGAATAGGTATTGTTCTTATTTGGTATCACGGATTAGATTTGCTTGACATAAGACACCATTCAAATAACATGCGTTTTTGCATAAGATAGGTAACTACATTATAAGTTTTTTTGCCTCAAAAATCAAGACAAAAAGCACCATTTATATTTTTTTCCATACGAAAAAAGACAGTAACACGCGCACTACTTCAACTTTCTTAAGGAGCAACTATCGCCGTTACTAGTGGCGAAAAAAAACATATAGAGGCGTATTCCAACTCCTCAAAAAATACATGTTTGTGTGGAAAGGTAGTTGCTATCAAAGTCAGCCCGTAAATCAAAGTAACCTCGGTTTACGATACTGCTTTTGATACTCAATAATTTTCAGATACATACATAGTGGATCTGTTGGATTGACAAGCTGAATTCACATTGGGATGAAAAGTAAAAAAAAAAGAGGTCACAGTGGTTGTTTACTTTATTGACAAAATTTTAAGGGTATTTGTTTCATAACATACCTATATGTACGACTTTTTCTAGCTAGATACATTTTAAAGAAAAACTACATGATGCATCATTCATTTATAAAAACTGCACAAGCACTCAATAAACAAAATAAACGACTAGATTCTTTACAAAATTCAATGACCATAACGTAACTGAAATAAAATACATTCATACTTTAGCTATTTATTGTTTGACTATTTATAAAATATAATGGATGCGTTATGCTATAAAAAAGTTATTTATAGTAACCTAATTCAATCCAATACAATTAATGATGTTTTTTTAAGCACAAACTAATTCACTTGTTAAACATAAACTCTATTCCATCTAAAATAAATACAAAACACAATAAACCTAAGAATCATAAAGACAGAAGTACATCTTGACATACGTCTCCAAGTGCCTTAGTACTTCTAGTTTTATGGTTTTGAACGTAAAATCGTAAGTTCGGATTTATATTTAAGTAAGCACTTACTGTTTTCCGCCTAGGGAACATATTTCATACATTTATGAAATGTCAAAGCGTGCAGAACTCTAATACTAACAGCGATAGAAAGATAAGTCAATCGTGATCGTGACACTTGTCATCCTAATACAAGGGATATTGACAAGGTTCAAACCAAATGCTCCAAGAAGTAAAAATAACTCTTAACGAGTTCATTCTCAACAAAAAATCTTATGTCATGACTCCCAGGATAGATCTTGAAGCGCTTTAGTGTACAGTCTAGTGCTGGCCTAAGGAACATAAAGCACTTTCATGTGTTCATTCTAGGCAGCACTTGGCCCAACTTACATGCAAAGATGAATCTCATTTATTTCACATGATGTCACAACTCCATTAAAAAATATCCACACAAAACTGAAAAACTTTCCTTCCGGCTTAATCAGAAAAATCAAGCCAACCTACTTCTTAGAACCAAGCTTCCAGGAAATATCATTCAGCCCGTGGAAAGACCTTTTCAAACCCTGACCATCAGCCCACTTGGAGTCCAAAAAGTGGTCATCATCATCCTGTTCCAACTTCTTCCACTCCTCTTGCTTCCTATAGGCATGCAGCATCAGCTGTTTTCGTTCATCTTCAGTCATTACTGGCTCTCGACCTGGAGCATTTTCTGAGGAATTGCAGAGTTTCACAGTGACTTTAGTCTTGTCGTTGTTACCTGAAAAATACAATACAGCAATCATCATCATATCATCATCGTCGTATCAGCCGAAAGACATCCACTGCTGGACATAGGTCTCCTCCAAGGTTTGCCTCAAGGATCGGTTCTATGCCCCTTAATCAAACGGTTTCCCGCAGCCTTAACCACGTCGTCGGTTCACCTTGTTGGAGGTAGGCCTGCGTCTTCTGGTACGCGTTTCGGTAATCTTCTTGAATAAAACAATATATAATAATGAAAGAAGACCAATTACGATGGAGATCTCTGGCGAAGGGTTATGTCCAGCAGTGGATGTTTTGCAGCTGGAAAAATCACCAACATAAGAGGAAATAGTGATATAATTATTTTAACTCCTATCAACGATTGTCAAAGTGGACAAACACAACAAATGCATCTTCAATCTATTGCCGTGCGTTACTCTCGCTTAAACTCTAGAATGGCTCGGCAGATGAAAATCAAACCTTTTTCTTGTGTTTGTAATGGCCAGGATAAGCTTTGTATAAAATAAAGAGCATAATCAAAGGACTACAAATGTAAGAACGTGAGACTTAGGTTAGGTTGGTTATGTAATCAAACATTTTTGCAACCTCAAGTAGAATCTGACATTAAATTAAAAGAAAAGAACTGAAACAGGAAAATCAAAATATTTTCCGACCGTCACCTTTAAGGAATTATCTGGTGAGTGCATTTACATCATTTCCAAATAATCCTATTCGTCATTTAGGTGACATAATGATGGAGTGGATGAAGGTTTGCTTTTGAGAGAACACGCCTTTTTCATTAAAAAGCTAACCCAATTACGAGTTTGGGTATATTTTGTCTCTTTTTGTAAGTATTTGCCAATGAGGAATTAAAATGATTTCTATCGCAGTCGAAATATTTTCAGAAGAAGTTTAGTTAAGTTAAAATTGTTGACAAAAGACTTAAACAAAAGTTTTTTTTTTATATCGGCTTGGAATCGTTAAATAGTTTATGGTTAAAACACAAATTCTGCAAAATGTCATATCCAGTGTTTTAAAATACCGTTAACAGGCTAAGAAACATTTTGAGCATCTACTTGAATCATTGTTTTTTTTTTTTATCTATTTATTTAATAAAGAAGCAGATTCAAGTTGCCAATGCATGTTCTTCAATAATAATCACCAGTATACTTAGTTTTAGTTGTATAAATATTTTTTTGCGGTACCCTCTGGTCCTCTGGACCGGTAGGTCGCCTTAAGTGCAGTAAACGAATTTGATTCCTAGACCCTGGACTATGCTATGTCATAGTAACGTAATCAATCAAAACATAATTAGACTTCTTAAGATTTTATTTACAGTGTCACTTTGACTAAGTCCAAAATGCTCTAAGAATCAATTTCTTCGACTGTACGAGTAGCATCAGAGTAAAGTTGAAATTAATGAAATGAACTAAAATCATAAAAATTTAACAGGTCGATTCACAGGAGCTGGCACGAATGGATTGAATGATTGAATAAAAGTATACTAGTGTGTGAAATAGTAACAGGTTTTCGGTTTGAAATTCGAACATCGGTTCAAAGGAGGGCGCTCACACAACGATAGGTGACATTTTCGTTCAATCCATTCGTGCCAACTCTTGTGAATCGACCTGTACTAACCTAAATGATCTTTCAGCAAATTCCCACTGAGCAACTTTTTTCCACATGCCCATAAGCATGCCTTGCTGGGATCCATGACCTCCTGTGAAGCCTGGGTACCAGTCAGGTTCTCCACATTATCAAGCTCCATCCTCACAGGGTCGTGGGGTGGCAGACCAGCCGGAAACACTATCTTCGTGGCACCCCGGAGTTCATCCAGGGCTCTTGCTACGTCTTTCTGGGTTAGGCATTTCCGATGGTCCACCTGAAATAAAACCAATTTTGAAAGACAATAACAAAATAAAAAACTATGTTTTCTGATTGGTTTTTCAAATCGGAGAAATACTGGAAAAGGGCCGAATCTTAAGTACCCGAAACCGACGTGCGTGCATGACTCGATGTATGAATGTAGAAGAAGCGAAAGAAATTTGTCAAGATCGTAGCAAGTGGAAAGAAGTGGTCTATGCCTACCCCTCTGGGAAACAGGCGTGATTTAATGTATGTATATACGTATGTATGTATGCATTTAATTGACTGGCAAGGATATCATTAGGCATTAGGTTTGCCATTTGTACTTATTTTTACGTAAGAAAGATTAACTAAATAAATATAAATTAAAACCTCCGACATAATAGTGACTCCTCATTTTAGAGCTGATATCTCTTCAACGGTTCCCCTATGGAATCCCTAATCGTCATTTGTCCTAATGTATCGTTTGTCCAAATTTTCGTTTATCCTAAAGCCATTTGCGCAAAACTCTAAAACTTTTTATTGTTGTTATAATACAACCCTAACCTAACCAAACCGCGGATATATTTGAAAAATTTATAAAAAGTTTCCTGCCTCCAATTTAGGGCAAATCAAAATTCGGCCAACGATGTGTTAGGACGAACGTTGTTACGGATTCTGAGAGAGACTCCTCTTAAACGGCCTAACGTTTTTATAAATTTTAGTTAAGAACCTTTTGGATTCAACTATCTTTCTTTAAAAGAAAATCGCGTCGAAAACAATCCATTCATTTGGAAGCTATAATGCCACAATCAGACACACAAAAAAATCTGTGATACACAGATATTCAAGAAATTCAAAAAATTCAAAATTATTTATTTCAGATTTCCCCATAGAATAGTTAGTAAGGTTCCTTGTTGCATATATTAGTAGACTACATTTACATATCAACTTTAATATTGGTAAAAATTTCACAATTTTATAATTTTGATGTCACAATTTAGTACGAATTATAATAATAACATAATTGAAATCTAACGCTTATTCTACTTTATTACTTTACCGATGCCAATCTTATCTCAATATGAAGACACACATACGCTCCTCTTTTTCTTCACAGTTTAAAAATAGTAGGTTAATAAGAAGTTTTCTAAGGTCTTTCAAAACACACACACACACACATATACACTTACTAGCTTCTTATGAATGAACTCCTTAGCATCTTCGGCAGCCTTCTTCAGGACTTCCTGGAGGTTCGGAGGGGGAGCCAGGCCGCATCGCCTGCCCATGTCATCCTTGGCTTCCACGTAGTTCATGGGAGCACAGCGCTGTGCCCAGGGATCTTCAAGTTTCAGCTCTTTTATCTGGATAGAAAAAGAAATCATTTAGACTAGTTGGTTGTGACCCAATCTACAAAGCTAGGGATCCTGGTTTAGTGCATGGTTAGGGCAATATAGGAGCGTGATGAGAGTGTTCTTTTTTGTCTTGAATGTTTTCTATGTATATACACTTATTTAATTATGTGTTTCTATTTAAAGGTATATTTATTGATGTCTAGTACCCATAGCAAAAGCTCAGAGCTTAGTTTGGGATTAGATTAGTTTGGGTAAGGTTGTCCCTGTTTTTTTTAAAGATCTACAGCTGTTTTGCATTAAGCTCTGCTATGGCGGCGATTTATACACATTATTATGTTTCTCTTCTGATTATTAAATTAATATTGATTTAATTTTTTAAGCAATATCTATTAATAATCACGAGATTCAATTTTGGTACCCACCTTAGGTCCAAAGTCAATCTGACATTCTACAACAATAAGGTTGAGTTTCCTAAAAGTTACAAATGACTTGACATAATCTAATGACATTGACGACTTCAAGCACATTTTTCTAGCAAATCAACAATCGTGACAGTATGTATGTATGTATGTATGTAAACTCTTTATTGCACAAGATAAAACAATTAAAAATTCGTACATAAACATAAGATTAAAATGTATCTACAGTCGAGTTCATAAATATGTGTACACTTTAGTACCTTGTCTATTTAATGTCATGTTTAAACTGCTATGTATGAATTGTCACAGCGATTAATATGACAAGGTACTAAAGTGTAACTCGACTGCACAATGGCGAATTTATCCCTATAAAGGAAGAGTAAAGTAATTTAACATTTAGTAATATTTTTTTAATTTGAATCTTTTATGTAGTGTGTGAAAATACAGTTAAGGCTTCATTATTACGAAATGTTACTGATTTTATTCTAACATATACATTTTGATCGTTTCATTCTCGTTATAAAGGTTGATCTAATATAATTAAACCAAACTTTTTCAATTTTATTTACTAGAAAAACATCGTTCATTTAAATCTTTGAAATACTTCAGTTGCCAGTTAATAAAACAAAATTAGAATCAGAAAGCCACCTTTGTTCAATCTAAAGAAGTAATTGCTTTGTGTGTCGTTCACTACGTAACAGAACACATTTTGCAACCGAGTTTAATTTGAAATTCTTCATTCTTTGTATGCCAGCAGTAAAAAGAAAATAATAAGCCGTTGAAAAAGGTTTTTATTAGAATTTTTACTACCTTCCCTTTGCTAGTTCTAGCTCAAAACAAGATTAAACATTTCTTGTGATAAAATGTCGCACACAGACTTACGTCACTGAATGTTGTAGTGAATAATTTTTTGCCATCGTTTTTGTCGGAAAGTTTTATTTTATATTGCTGTCTCAGTCACATTTCGTACCAACCGATACGCTAATTGAGAAAGCAAGATCAATACGAACATAATTATCCGAATAAAAATGATGGCAAAATATTATTCACTACCTACATCTGTACAGATGTAGTGAATAATCCTTTCCCATCGTTTTTTGTCAGATATGTTCGTATTTATCTAGCTTTCTCAATTAGCTTCAGTACCCATCAATAAGCCAACTGAGAAAGCAAGATCAATACAAACTTATCCGACAAAAAACGAAGGCAAAACATTATTCACTACATCTGTACAATATTATAAGTCGCAAGTCACAAATGTTAGATTTGTTACTTCCCACCCATGAAACGTTTCTTTTTTTCAGTAAAAAACGGATCGAATTAAAAATCTTTAAAATCGTTAAAAATATTTTTCAACCCCCGTCAAAAAATGGAGGTAAACTAAATACGACTGTCTGTCTGCGGCTTTGAAGCTCCGAAAGAAAAATACCGAAAGTTTTTTTAAATTAAAAGTTTCACCTGGTATTTAACGTGCTTAGGAGTTTAACTTATTTATTAATCTCAACAGTAGGAGTCTTTTAAAGTTCGAATCAGAGCCCGGAATTCTCGTACCATTATTGAGCTGTCATAGGGACTTCTCTTCTATCGACTAGAAACAATCCTTTAATCCCTTAGTCGCCTCTTACGACTTCCATGGGAAAACATGGAGTAGTACCTACTGAGTATTCTAAACCGGCAATCACACGGGTATGGCAACCTTATTCACCTTGTAAAAAATCAATACGCAAATATTCCAAACTTTTGAAGTTTGTTTTTGACGAATGAGTCAATGCCTATGAGTCTCCTAGCCTTTCGATCCACCCAGTTAACAAATATAGACTTTAGATACCTGTTCCTCAGTCAATCCTTGCATCTCCTCAGGTAGGAAAGTCCCATGGTCCTTCAGTTCATCTAACTCATAGCAAATCCTCGTCACCTTCAGTCTTCCATTGAATATAGCAGTAATATCTTTCACAACTTCATCCACAGACTTATTAACAGTAGTATCGTACAGGAATTGGTTCTCGTCACCTCTTTTTACAAGTAAAATCACCATTTTGCTTAAATTTCGTAAGCGCGGATGGTTGGGTACGATATTGATTAAACAAATTGTGGTTGTTAAGGTAACTTGCTGTACGTCTCCATGGTAACCAATTTCATTAGTTTGTATGGGATTTAGTTCAAGTGCAAATGAAAAGGTTTTATATGTGTGTTTCGGAATTATGTAGTACAATAGACCAAGGGATAACTGTCGGTAACTCTACCTAATCGAGTAGTCACAATTGAATTATTTTCAACGAATGTTTCAAAATTAAGTTGGTCTACTTAATCGGAACGTATTGTAAGATTGTATTAATGTTATCTATTTCTATTTACCTACTTTTTTTTTCCAGAATTGTACTTTATTTGCATCATTAAATTCGATAAGTTTAAGTCCGTCAGTGCAAACAAAACATATTTTAGCGCGTGCATTTTCAATTTAGCAGCATGGTTTCTGCCGATGGATCGAACGTATAAGGCTGCTTAATTAAGAATGCACACGCTACAATGTGTTTTGTTCGCTCTGACGGGACTACCTAAACTCGCCGCTGCGATTTCGCTCGTTCGTCCGCCCGTTCGTTGTTTTTGAGAGAATCACTACCCGAATTTGCGATAGTCTTCGCCGATACATTAACCACATATAATTATAATGTGTCCGATAAAAAACTCAGTGATTTCTTGTGATAAAAAACACGAAATTTTCCAAGCACATATGAAATAACTTTGCTTTCAATATATCACAAAATAAACATATTTTTACCTGAGCCCAGCGGAGCAGCATAACCCAATAACCAAACTAACTTTGCAACATTGGATTACTGTATTATTAACAAAAGTTCGAAAGGCTTGCCCGGGCATCGAACGCCGCATTTTCCAGCCCACTGACTCTTGCGCTACATTAACTAAAGGTCCGTTTAGTATACGTACGTTAATTTATGTACGATATCGAGTTTACGGTCTGCGGACGCTTGTAATCCTTTTTTTAACCACAGGGTATTTGAGATACACGTGTATGAGAATTTTGTAGGTTGAGAGTGCAATGTGAATAACGTTACCTCATCTAGTATTATTAACGCGGCAAAAACGGGTAATATAAGTTTACAAAGATATAAGATATTTATTCAGTTACTAGGCCGCACAGCCACTTACTTTTACACGTCAAAATTTGCCACCGCTTCCTTACCTTTAACTTGTGTGTGTATGTCTGTAGCATCGGTTAATTTTTCTCCTGGGAACTGCTTTAAAAAGACATAATTACGACACTAAAATTACACATTACTTGCTAATTAATACTAGCAGTTGCAGTGTAAGCACTGCACATCAAAAGGGAAAGGCTCAGCGTGTACGAGTTAACGCTGTTTTGCCTCAATTTCGTGGAATGACAGAGCTTCCTGGAAGCAAAAAATTTATAAATAAGCGTAAGCAAGCATCGCAAAGCATTATGCTGAGCCAGTGTCCGATTCACTGCCGCGAAGACACTCTCTACTTTTTTTATTGCTGTTTTCTGTTTATACTTTATTTTGTGTGTCTTGTGTGTAGTGTAGTTAGCATATAATTATGTTATATCAGCAAGAGCTATAGTGCCCGGTATAAGAAGTTAATCCTGGCTGATTTACATTGGGTCAGCAAAAGTATGCCAGTAGAAGTACATTGACGAGTTGATTTTCACGTTCGATGCGAGAGCTGTTGTAACGACGCAATGTACTTCTACTGGCATGCTTTTACTGACCCAATGTAAATCAGCCTTCGCAGTATAATTTATAACCTATTCTTGGGTTTGAGGTTATAGTTTGTACTGAAATGACAGGTGTCAAAATTGACTTCTTAACGGCGGGGCACTATAGTTATTTTGTGATTTCACTAACATGTTTGTTTATATTCTACAAATAAGAAGAAACTAGACATAAGAAACAGCTAGATCGCTGCACTTGAAATGTACCGTCCTAACCCAATAAGCAGTATCTTAAAGTGTTAGTAATAAGGTTGATATTGCTACAGGACTTTTATCTTAGTTATGGCATTTTTGCTAATGACGGCAGAAATTTGCATCGTAAGGGTGTACGACGAAGTGGTTTTTGAGAAATTCTATCCCTAAGGGGTTGAAATAGGGGGGAAGTCGCGGGGGTGTAGTATATCGTAGGTCTTAAGATATATTTACAACAATATTTATTGTGTTAAAATCTATCAATTTATTTAGTGTACGAAACTAAATATTAAAATTGTTTCAGTATTTGTTTGCTATCATTTTGGCATAGGGGTTCAGTATCTCACCGCAAATACTGTATTCAATAAAATCTATTGTTCAATTTTGAATACGAATATATTTCAATAGTTGGAGTGATCGTAAAAACCAACAGATACATTATTGCTAGCTATCACAAGGTCGAATTTCAGTTACTGTATAGTTTTTGGCATTTTTTATTAGTTAAAAAAATATTACTTGCTTTTTAATTTTCTGAATGAAATAAAAAACCTTAACCAACCTACACGACTGAAATCGGCGTCGCGGTAGACCTAGGCGGCGGATGTCGAGATCATCTTGAAGCTTTCAGAAGGGAATGGCGGGAGGCTGCACAAGACAGGGGATGTGTGGAAGAACGAGAGGGAGGACTTGGCTTAGCAGTGGGACCGGATCCCTTTGACTGCCATACATATCGTTGGTCATAATGTATTGTTAGTCATACTTTTTTTTGTCATAACTTCTTTCAGGCTGGAGTTACAGTTTTTAATAATCGTTTATCGTGTAGACTTAGGTTAAATTAGGTTAGTTTTATAAAAATCCCAACAAAATAACCGTGTCCTGAGAAAACTGCATTATGACTTGCGAAAATTATGACTTATGACACATTATGACTAAAAATAATGATGGCAGTCAATAGAGACCCCAGTGGGACACTTTAGGCTAACAAATATTATTATAGTAATAACAAATAATAATAATTACTTTGGTTCTATGGTTGTCTCATTGACAAACCCCGGATTATTCGCGGCAAAACAAAAAACTGACGCGATCTGTTAGAATTTTTTTAATCGATATTATCGATAGTTGTGTATCTAATAGAAGGTCCACGAATAAAAAAAAAAACATTTTACTTGTATAAAATTATATAGAAACAGATGCAACTCCTTCTTTGAAATCCGTCAGCACACACAGCAGCGTGACATTTTATTTGGTTTGTAATAGTGATAGGAGTAGATAATCATTAATTTCTCAACATTCTCTAGGAGTAGATAGTTGCTGACGTGTCTATTATTTTCCATGAGGTAGTATAGTCACTTCATTCAAAGTTTTACCTCTTAGTTACCCGACGACGGGTTATTTTATTACTTGATAATGAAAAAGTAGGAGTTAAAATTTTGATGGAGTAACACACATAAAACTGTCGCGAATTATGGTAAAGTAATGTAAATATAATAATACTCGAAATCGATAAAAAAATATTTCCAACACTAGCTAGATTGCGACAGTCTTTTGTTTTGCCGCGAAAAATTCGGGCTCTGCTCATAAAACATTTTGAAAAATTTCTGGTTTCAGAAAAACACAGATATTCGGTTTAAAACAGTTATTTCTATTAGAATGAAGCGTAATGCGCCTATTTTTATTAAAAAGGAATGGAACCGGATTATCTGGTAAGCAGTTTGTATCGCATACATTTTGCAAGATTTCAAATTGAAAATCCATCTCGTTTGAAACATACGGATTCCAATGTCGTAGTTTTCTAAAGCTTATGATTCAGCATTTTTCAATAATATGGCTTTCCAATATTAAACTGTTTCATGAATCTTTTATTTATAATAGTTTATGTTAACAGAAGATAATTTGAAATATGTGCTGGATTTGATCAAAATTGAAGAGCCGTTCATTGTCTAACGAACATCCAAACACATTCGTTAATTTCACACTGCATTAGGATAGCGTATAATATATTATAGATTATTATTGATTATAAGTCAACATTCAGCGTTCTCAGCCAATTAGCTGCGTCTTGAGTAAGGTTGTAGATGTCTTCTATGGGTCCCGGATATGAATGTATCGGGCATCGCTGCATTATTATGGTCCATGGTTTGGGCCTCTTCGCCATAATCACATAGGTCCGAATCACGCCAACCCCATTTGTGCCGAAAGAAGTTACAGTGACCATGTCCTGACCTAAGCCTAGCTGTGTATTATAGTCATACACCGGATTGACGGGGGCAAAAATGTACCAGTTCTAGTGATTCATTAAATATCGCTTCAGTTTATCGACAACTTTTTTCGTGACATATGGATCTTACATTTCTTGCAAAAGTATAATAAGTAGTACATTTATCTTCTAAATCTGATCAGCTTTCCATGAAGATAAAAAATATTTTTTCTTTCGAGGCATTTTTAACCGAATTATAAAACAAAAAAGGTTTTCAATTCGTTGGAATGCTAAAGAATATTGTTGTACTGAATGAATTTGTTATTCATAGTCAATGCCAGATACCGGTTGTTTATAGTTGCCATATAAGTTTAAATACAAGAGGTTTGGTGGTGAGGTGAAGTTTTTATCTATGTCGATAAACATTTTTGCCCCCGTCAGTCCGGTGTTTGATTATAGTAACGTGTTTTTTTTTCTCGTTTCAGATACCAGGTGGCAGCACTCACAGGCATGGCCACGACATATCCACAGAGGACCCAGACCTGAGCGAGACGCATGAGAACTCTACTCACCATGGAAAGGTAGGAGAACGAGTTTAACTCACTAAAATAGGCAATTATTTATAAGTAACTGATTTTTAAAGTGAGTGGACGGGTCGGAAGGGGCCGCCAAAGGCGTACTTTTTCGAGTCAAATCGGTGAAATACTGGAGCAGGGCCGAATCGTAAGTACCCGAAACCGACGTGCGTGCATGACTCGATGTATGAATGTGGAAGAAGCGAAAGAAATTTGTCAAGATCGTAGCAAGTGAAAAGAAGTGGTCTCTGCCTACCCCTCTGGAAAATGGGCGTGATTTAATGTATGTATGTATGTAGAATAGCCAATTATTACTGATTTTTGAAGTTCGTGTTTTTGAATATCACCAATGATATTATTTAAAAAATAATATAATAATGGTACAGGGGTGTGATTCTCTTGAAAACCCGGCCGGTCGAACGAACTAGTGAATGTCGCAGCGGCGAGTTTAAGTAGTCCCGTCAGGGTAAACAAAACACTTTTTAGCACATGCATTCTCAATTGGGCAGCATTATATTTTCGATCTTATTGAAAGAAGTCATGCTGCCAAATTGAAAATGCACGTGCTAAAATGTGTTTTGTTCGCTGTTACAGGACTACTTAAATAAGCTCGCTGCTGCGACATTCACTCGTTCGTTCGTCCGACCGCGTTTTTTGAGAGAATCATACTCCAGAACCTTTCGCGTGCCAGTAAGACTCACACTTGACTCGTTTCTTCACTCTCCTATAAACTTGGTAACAAGCTTTTGTTACTGACTGTACTATTTTTGCACTGCGTCATCTACTCGTCAAGGCGATTCTAACAAGCCCTTACACGACGGGTTTATCATGACATGTGTAATTTAGGAGGTTCTATGGCCGCCTTGAGTCTCCATCATCAGACCAGCTCGATGGTAATTCAGCTGGTGGTGATTTAATTCTATTTCTGACGACCTCAATGAAACTGCATATAATTTTACATGTCATGTAATTTATACTGTGTTATATTGAGTAATACAATCTGAATCTGAATCATCTGTATTATATTGTATTTGTCATCAGAACTAAAGGTGTATGCAAACTTTCGGCTTCATGGGAAACCGGAAACCGGGTCCGATTAAACTTGCAAGATTCGACCCTTACATACATACTATTTACATACATACATTGCAAGTGAAATAAAAGCTTGTAATAATAAATTGAGTGGTGTTGTCTGTTAGTAAAGCGACGAAATTAATACTGGCATGGTAGAAATTCCGAGGCATCCTAAACCAGCCGTTATTATTAGAGAAACCGTCATTCTAATTTCAAACTAGATCTGCATTCCAGAATTCCGTTTCAAATTTCTAATCAAACTTCTTCGCGGCAACCGTGCAAAATTAAGCCTTATCCCTCTAAGCTACGGTTGGTTCAAAAAAAGGGTAGAGCGGGGGTAGTTGACAAATTGAAGTTGCTACTGGGGGTTGGAATTTACATATGCCACAGTGTCTGTTGTTTCGTTTGTAAAGGGCATGCGAGTTATAAGAGTGAGCGGGAAATATACTTCGTTTATGTAAATAGTCATTCATTCATTCATTCATTAAATCACGCCTGTTTCCCAGAGGGGTAGGCAGAGACCACTTCTTTCCACTTGCTACGATCGTGACAAATTTATTTCACTTCTTCCACATTCATACATCGTGTCATGCACGCCGACGTGTTCGACGTTTCGGGTACGTAGGATTCGGCCTTTTTCTAGTATCTTTCCGTTTTGATTCGAAAAAGTACGCTTCTTCCGACCCTTCCACTCACTTTCGACCTGTATATCCCAATTTCGTCAATATTCTTTCATCCATCTTTTCCAAATGACCGAACCATCGAAGCATGCCCTATTAAATCTTAGTCACTACATTTTCGTTTAGTCCACATTTCTCTCTGACTTTTTCATTCTTTACTTTATCAATTTACTAAATAGTGTTTTTATATTCATAGTAATAAATGTAATAATAATAAGCTACTAAAATTCATATACAATTGATTTAGGGATTACTTCATTTGTTTTTTCAATAAACAGATCATTAATTTTAGGTTGTTGTTTCATAATTTAAGATCACTAACATACACACACATGGTAAAAGCTACCTTCATGACTACCGGCAGATAATTAAAATGTACGCAGAACAATGAAGGAATTATGTGGTAAAGGATGGACAAAGCGTTTGTAGGCTCGCGCTCTCACAGCTAGGCAATGCAATTCAACCGGTTATTAACCATTTTTGTATGTAAATATCCGGTTAAAACCGGTTATATCCGGTTATTTGCATACCTTACTCACAGCGCTGGTTTTCAGTTCGTCCCTCATACCTTGCAAACTTACTTTACTATCTAGCGGGTGCTAAATTATGGTAAATAATGTTGCAATGACGACGCGCTGGCCTAGTGGGTAGTGACCCTGCCTACGAAGCTAGTGGTCCTGGGTTCGAATCCCGGTAAGGGCAGATATTTGTGTGATCAGCTCGAATATTTGTTCCTGAGTCATGGATGTTTTCTATGTATTTAAGTATATATTTCTCTATATAAGTATTTATTTCGTTGTCTAGTACCCATAGTACAAGCCTAGAGCTTAGTTTGGGACTAGGTCAATTGGTGTGAGATTGTCCCCTTATATTATTATTATTATTATTAATGTTGAGATGTATGGGACAAGGCTATATATATATAAGGCTATATATCGGCAATAATTAAGGGGACTCGCTGACTGCAACGTCTTCATTCTTCTACGATTACTAGGTGGCGCTGTCTTCGACCAACGAGTTGAAGTTCCATCAGCATCATTCAGAGATGGCGCTAGGTGTTTATTAGCACCACCTTGTGACTTCAATTGCCAACTACACCCAATTGTTTAAATGTAGTTTTTGTATTTATGTCATTAACAATAAGTATCTGTTTTATAGTAGGTATATTTTTGAATTACAATATTTATTCGTTTAGCGTACCGTCTGTCTGTCACAAACGGAGCTGGCTAAAAATCAGTACTGCAGAAGGCCTAATATGGCAGCGTTTGTCGCGTGACAAAGTGTGGATAAGGCATCCGTCGCCTTCTGACACGTAAATAAGTACGAGAGTGACGAATGCGTAATCCACGTTTGACATGCGATATAGACGTAGCCATATTAGGTCCGCAGGTGCTTAACACAGCGTCATGCTGAGCCAGTGTCCGATTCACTGCCGCGAAGACACACTCATCAATCTTTTTATTGCTTCTTTTGTTTTAACTTTCCCCGTGTGGTTGCCGGATTAGAATAGTGCCACTCCAAATCTTCCCGTGGATGTCGTAAAAGCCGACTAAGGTAATAAAGGCGTGTAGTACTGTTAGGCGATGGGCTTTCAACATGTCACTAATACACTGGTAAACATCTTCGCCTAAGTGTGCAAAATGTGGTTGCAGAATTATCAAAGGGTTTTTATAGTTGTTGGAAATTCTGTAGCTCTGCCTACCCCACTCTGGGAATAAAGGCGTGAGTTTATGTGTGTGTGTGTGTGTTGTTTTTATTTTTTTTTCTGCTTGTCTTGCGTGTGTAGTGAATATATGTTTTTTCTGTCTTTCTAACACGTACCCTTTATTTCTTGGGCCACAAACCTGCCTGGAGCGAGTGTGACTACGATTGTAAATTCGAGCTCGTCGCAGTCGCTTTTTACAGCACCTACGTTTTGTGCCGCGTGCTAATACGGAGCCTGTAGAGGGGGGGGGGGGGGGGGGCTGTGTTTAATGTCAGCGAGCCTGAGGGCCCAGACAAGATGCATTACGCCAACTATCGTTTCTATTCGTTTAGTTTTTAAACCAATCGCGTCGCTGGCACATCCCTTCCGACATAATATGACCAAGAACGCAAAAGACCAATGCACATTTTATTGGCGAATTGCGTGCTTAAAGCCGATTCGAATTGTTCGAATGGCCATACTAGCAACTGACCAAAAACGCAAAAGGCCAATACATACATCTCAGACAACACAAACCTAACCTAACCTTGGGCTCTTTATAATTACGATGGCATGTAAAAATTACCTGAAAGGTTTACAGTTCCAGAAGAAATGCCTTTATGGAAAATTAACATTATGGCAAGTGACACAATTATGGCAAACGAAGTTCGGGTAAAAGAAGTGATCCGGTTTTTCAGTGGTATCTAGATAATCAGAATCATTATGAATCAGCAAAGGTTTTAAACCTATTTGCCGGTTTTTTTATTATGTAAGTAATCCATTATATCTTTGTTTTCCCGAGACAAGGGGTCTTGACAAACAGACGGACGGACAGACTGAACAAAGTGATCCCATATGGGTTCCGTTTTGTCTTTCAGCTTTGTAGTACAGTCACGTCTAATAATATGGATACAGTTAAACTTTCAAAAATATGGAAACTCGACTCTACTGCAAGGGAATAAAGTTGTACGTATATTTCTGAAAAGTTGTTAATGTATACATATTTATGATGCTGACTGTATCAATAGTCTCTGAATTAAACCGCGGACGGACGGAAATAGCAGAAGGTTCCTATTTTGACTACATTTACCTTTTTAAATAAATCAGATAAAAAAGATAAAAGACATTTATTCCGTAAGTAGGCCGTACGGGCACTTTTACACGTCAAGAATCTACCAGCACTTCCCAAGAGGAGACACTGCTGAGAAGAAACGCCGCAAGAAACTCAGCAGTCAGTCATTTTTTAAACATATTACAATGGTACTACTTAATCTAGCATTATATAAAGCAATAAATTTTAAATTCAATATAATATCAAATAACATGCATAGATCAGCAGGAAAACATGCCAAAAATCTTACGTGAGAGATAAAGGAGGAAAAAAAAAACTAAAACCCACCTACTCATATTTGTTTATAACTTATAACACGGTGCAAGATGACCACATAAAAGTTTCGATATGTTTTCCTACATCAACGGTGTCCCCTAGACAAGATAAAGCTTTTGCAAATTGATTAAATTATTTTTGACTGTTTCGGGTTTAGACCATGCATTTTTGTCTGTTAGATAGTCCTCGACCCTATAATACGCTTTCTAACTAAAGATCACAGCAAACAAGAAAAGTCTCCGTTATCAGAGGAATCCTAAAAATAAACATTGAATGGCCGACTCCCACAATGCCGTAATACAATGAGAAGGAACGACAATGTCGACAATGGCGGTGTGAATACGTACTACGTATGCTAATGTTTGTGAGCGATACACGACTGAGGTAGCATTGGACTTGCGTTTGCGTGTAAACTACGAGCGTACTCCATTTATGTAGGTATATAGGTTACCAATCACATGTTAGAATTTTCGTTTTCTAACTGTTTCAATTGCTAAAGTTACATTTTATAAAAAACCGCTTGTACAGTCGGCCAAAAATGTGGTCTACCACCCTACGGAAGAAGTTCATTTGCACATCATGATACAACAAGTTCGATTTTCCCTTGCAATAATAATTATGACAGTGACAAGGTGTCAACCTAAGCGATAATTAGATCTCACGGAAAGTGGCCGACCGTACAGTCAAAGTCATAAATATGTAGACGTTCCAAAGACGTAAGAAATCTACACGCCTCTGTCACTGACAATATTTAAGGTCTTTATATATTTGCAACGATAGCTGCTTAGATAATATTTGCCTTTAATTCAACCAATACTTATTTTTGGCTGGTACGATCGCTCTATTATTTAGAGTTACATTGTGTTTGTTCATAGAAGCGTTAATAGCTTGCGGTTGCGCTCAGAGTTAGTTAATAGGCGTTTTCACTAAAACGTGTGCCTCAATTAAGCACTAAAATAAAGACCTTCAAAAAAATTGCCCTCAAAAACGGCCGCAATGTATGGCTAATGTTTTCCACAAAACTGACTAAAAGATCCTTAACTTTAGTTCTTAATTGGGGTATACGTTTTAGTGAAAACGCCTTAATGGCGATTAACTCGTTCCCTTGTGACTTATTTTCATACACAAGTTTGAACGTGTAACAAAAAGTAGGGTAGTGATTCTCTCAACAACGACAGTCGGACGACGGTGAATGTCCAAGCCGCGAGCTTAAGTAGTGCCGTCAGTGCGAACAAAACGATCGAACGTATAAGGCTGCTTAATTGAAAATGCACGCGCTAAAATGTGTTTTGTTCGCTCTGACGGGACTATTTAAACTCGCCGCTGCGATTTCGCTCGTTCGTCCAACCGTCCGTTGTTTTTGAGAGAATAACACCCCAGGCTTTTAGAAAACCCAGCTACTGTTTGCATAATATCATTAAAGTTATGTTACTTATCATGTATATATTTTTTATTTCGCCAAATTCACATTTGAATAATTTAAATATAACCTATGATACTCTAGTGGTTAAGACGAATCAACACACATCAAATTTATTAAAATCGGTTTAGTCCGTTAGTACATACGTTAGTTATAACATAGAGTCGGACATACATACAGGTCAAACACATACCTAACCCTTCTTTTGGGGTTTGCCGCGGTCGGGTAAAAAGGAACTAGTTCATTGTTTTTAAAATGTCTGTTAGTAAGAAAGTGTGGCTGTTATACATACTTATTCGTGCACTCTTCATACTCTGTAAGACTGGTCTAAACTATGTCACCTTTTCTTGGTCATATTTCTTTACAACGCAAATTACTAAAATATTTCAAATTTAAAGTTGCAAGTGTACACAGTACGAATTATGGCGTCATTTTATATGCATGGAAGAACGCGGGCTTATGAGAGAAAAATACGACAACACCGTTAGTGTGAGTTACTTTACAAGTGTGTTTTACCCGGACTGGACCGGTACGAGTATGTCTTTTTGGTGAAATATAATTCATTTCCCAAAGGGGTTTGGGTAAAAGTGTTGTCATTTGTAAAAGTGATACATTTTCAAGGTAAGCGGCCATTAGTAAAAGTGGTAAATTACGATAGAATAATTCAAAATAAACATGTTTTGTTGTACTTAATACTCTTAAGTGCATCGGAGCCGAGATATTTAATATTCTTACCTAGGCGTACTTCTAGTACCAAAAACTGAACTTATCTCGGCTCCGATATTATTAAACGCCATAAATTATATGTGTCTACGTGTATTTCGGGGTCCTCTAAATAACTATAGAAATATTCATGTTGTAAGTAGCAATATCATCAACGTACAAAAGAAATTAATTTGATCAGTTTATTAGTAAATAATGCTAAGGTAACAGAGTTCAAATTAAATTAATTATGAAAATATTTTTTTATATAATGAAAATCCTGGAAATTATGCGTTATTTAACTAGATAGTATACCACATGATACAACGTGTTACAAAATAAACCGTAAAAAACATAATAAATCTATCAAAGCCAAAAATATTGTCAACCCTAGTAAGCTGTGCATATATTAATTTTAACAGAGAGCCCTACCTACCGATTTAATAATTGACAACTTTAATGGATTTCTGGTTTTCATCCACAAAGCTTCAATACTATGCTGTCATTATGCTTAATGTATGTAAACACTTTATTGTACACACAAGAGATAACAATTATAAAATAGGCACAAATATAACAGGGATGTACAAAGGCTACTAAAAACTACTGTCTTCAAAAAACGTCAAGACGGAAAAAACGTTACGTTGTCAATTTCAAATGTTTTAGTAGGCAGGTATGTCTCTTGATCCGTTTCACGAGTTAGGTAAAAATGTACATAAACATTCTGCGTAGTTTACTCTTTAATTTTACTGAAATAGGGCTTGTATGTCAATGAAAACAATAATGGTTTTATTTTTTTTGCCGGTAAGTCATACGGTGATAGTACGGTTCTCAAATATTGTAAATGGACTTATTATAAGGCACCATTTCACCCCCTTTCGGCTTTACGGGTATTTTTGTAACACCTTGTATAATACTCTAATTAGGCTCTAAAATCGTTGGTTTAAATATTTCAGGTTATTAACACTTACGGTGTATAATACAGCCTTATTCTTCTGTTGTCGATGTAAAAAAAATGCGTCAAGGTCAACTGACTCCCGTTTTTATTTCATTCCTCCGTCATTTCAACACGAAAACGCTCCATAAAAACAAAAACCTAATAGAATCGTCAAGTAAAGGAACAACTTCACTTTCATCTTTCCCCGTTTTCTTATAAATCAGTGTTCTTTAATCTTGGTCTGAGAGGCAAAACACTCCGCCTCGCTGCCGCTTGATTGTTAGGCGTTGTTTGCAGTTGAGGAAAATGTGAACAGCGGGGTTTTTTAAAGAAAGTATTGGCTTGAGGGAGTTTCAATAGAAAATTATGAAGGTGCTGGGTGGTAGGTATATTGATCAAAGATTTGAGTAACTCATAGAGGTAGGAAAGCATAGAGGGAGTACAAAAACGGCAAATAGAATAGTACTCTTTGCACCTGTTGCAAATGCGCTTCGTTAAGACTGCGCCGAGCGTACGCCGGATATACAGTGGCGCCCTCATTACTTTTATTGTGTTTTCTAATAAACTAAAGTATTTTGTTGAAATTAGACGATAGCTTTTTGTACTACAAATGAAAACACAATTTAAAGGGTATTTCATATACTTTAATAACAATCCACCTTCGAGTTATCAACTTAACGGAAAAAAGTGTCGTGGTGGTGGTGGTTATCCCGTGTGGTTGCCGGGTCAGAATAGTGCCACTCCATATCTTCCCGTGGATGTCGTAAGAGACGGCTAAGGGAATAAAGGCGTATAGTACTGTTAGGCGATGGGCTTGCAACCTGTCACTAATACACTGGTAAACATCTTAGCCTAAAAGTGCAAAATGTGGTTACAGAATTATTAACAAGTTTTTAGAGTTGTTGGTGATTCTGTAGCTCTGGCTACCCCACTCTGGGAATAAAGGCGTGAGTTTATGTTATGTATGTGTGTTATATCTCTAGTAAAAAAGACGTGTCAGATATCTTTGGTAAGCAGTCACACGTCTATCTTATTTTATTTTACTGCCATACAGGATACTCTATAGTCGGTGATAATGCAATACCATGTAAGTAACAGATTCAATAAGTTGCAAAATGCACCTTACTGACTTATTTGCTTAGGTGTATTTTGGACATTATTAAATTTGATAGCTACGCGGTTTTGCACTATTACCAACGCCATTTCACTCAAACTTTTTTTTAAATTAATGGCTTTCACTCCTATGAAGGTGTATTTCGCCAATGTCTTGTTATTTATAGACACTCCTATGGACTTCTTTGAGAAACAAGTCCATGGAAAACACGCGAAGATAGGTAATTGTTCGCTAAAAGACTCTTTCCTCTAATGGACTAAGCAGAAGCATATGGGGTTAGCTCCACGCGCTTCTGTTAAGTCTCACTCAAACTTAATCCAAGTTGTCCTATTTTTAGAACATACGCTCCACAGCACCCTGCATACATCTTTACCCCGTCTTTATTTTTACATAAATTGTTTTTTGAAGAGCCCACGACGCGTTACGTTGCTCGTTGCGATTGCGAGCACAAATTGGTCTTGTTTACGGCGAAATTGTTTGTTTCTTACGCTGTTCACGGTTTGCTGACATGTCTAATGTCCTTTACAAAGAACGTCTGTTGTTTTAAAAAGGATTACAGATGTTTAATGTTAACTTTTTATGCTTACATCAACTCTTTTTACACTTTGTCGCTGTTAGTCCCAATTTTTGGTGTGGTTTTTTGATTACGTCAAAGACAGAAGAAGTAAAAGAGGTATTTTTAATAGTGACCATTTTGTCGGTTTGTGTGTCTATCTCTTGCATTAGGTACCGGAACATAAATTATTTTCATCTTGAATCTTGCAACTATTTTTTTTCCTATAAAGCCCTCGAATGGAATTTATAAACATTATGAAAACAAAATTTGTAAAGGACACAGATCAGGAATCGCATATTAAGCGATCATTCAACCCACTGCCAAGCGATAGTGTTCACATTGTTGTGTTCCGGTATGGGGATAAGACAACCGGTGAAATTACTAGCTTAGTGGCATTCCATCTTAATCCTAAGGGGTTACAATTGTAGTCCCACGTTTACCATCAGGTGGCCTGAGGGTAACCCATCATTTTATCGAATTTTACTTCATCGATTAAATAATTTCATCGAACGCTTTTTTTTGCTGAAACCGATGTTTTCAGGATATCTTAAGCATTAATTACGTTGGTTACGGCCTGTTTCACAAGCGGCGGGTTAATTTATCTGCCATTTAAAGTTGTAAAATAATATCTTAAACGTATGTGTATTTTTTTTTTTTGTGGAAACTGTGACCCATAGACATTCGCATTCACAAGAATGCAATGCAATCCTAAGACTACAAATGCGTTGCCACCCTGAGGACTAAGACGGAATGCCTCTATGCTAGTCATTTCACCGGCTGTTTTATACCCAAACCGGAACACAACAATGCAAACACTAGTTTGGTGGTAGGTTAATGGATAAGATGGTCCGAAGTTAAACCAGCTTATAAACTAGCGTATAAACTACCGCGAAATCGAAAGTTTAATATCACCAAGGAAAGGCGCAAATATTCGGTGATTTCCTCAAACAATTATATATTCCGGTCGGCTGTATGGTAAATCGCGCGTGCCCTGAAATCCGGCCCGACGCGGGGAGACTCGGGGAAAATGTAAACATAATAAAAATTGAAGCATGTGAGAATTGTAAGATAACATTTCTGTCTTTGGATGTACGAAATAGTAGATTGGTTAATCAAGGGGTGGAAACCGGTTAAGTGTGAGACGGATTCACGCACTGAGGGTTCCGAAACATCAGTCACATTTTTTTAATTTGTCGATTTTTCTTCAAGGTTTGCACTATAATCACAATTTAACGCCGTTTTCATTAAGGATATAAGAAAAACATGCACACTATGTTTATTTGTATTGTGAAAACAAGTTTTAATAAATAAACAAAAAATATAAATATTCATTAGGTCTAAAATAGTTCATGCAGTTTCTGTAAACTACGTCTTGTACCATATTTTTTTTTTCCTCAGTCGCCCAAAGGTGGAAGAGATCCCTTAAAGGGATAAGTTCGCCTTTGTACATTCTAATTCTGTAAATATTGTATTTGATTTTCTGTTTTTTGTACAATAAAGTGTTTACATACATACATACATACGTACAAAAGTACACCCGGGCGGCGCCGCGAGCGGACAACTAGTATACATATAAAAAAATAAACTGAATGACATATCAATGCACAGCCCAAACCGCTAGAGTTCAAATTTAGTTCCTTATGAGGTCTAGGAGTGTACTAAGAATGCATTTTCGTAAAGCAGAAGTAGGGGGAGTAGAGGGCAACTGATTCTACGCCGACATCCTCTAGCAAACTATAAAAAAAAATTAAGTGATTGAGAAATTGAGTATTCTACTACATAAGGATGGCAGCCTTCCCGGCGTCTAGAAGATGTGAGAAAGTGGAGGGCGGGATGAGGTCAAAAGGTGTAAAATACCGAGAGACAAACTTACTTACTTTACGCCGATATTACCCTTCATCCATTAATAAAACCGCAAGCATGTTTTATGTTTATAAAACCAGTAATAAAATACAAATTTTAAACAGTTTGCATATTGAGAGCGTGCCCGTGACACGTGAGAGACAGAACTCATTTAACGTATATTACTTTTTAAATAAACCAGACATGAACCTAATCGTATTTTTACAGAAGATACGTGATCAGGTTCGATGATATAATATAATAAGTCAAGCAAGCTTGTGGTAAAATCTATGTACCTACGATAATTTAAAAAAGTTGATTGAATGAAAGGTAAATTGCGGTTTAAGATTTATGACGTATTAAAAAAAACTACTTACCAAATCTCATTCAAACCAAATATCGGTGGAAGTTTGCATGGTATTGTACATCATATATTTTGTTTTACTTTTATCATCTTTTATTTTAGACTTAACAGAGGGGGGACACACTGTTTACCATTTTCGAAGTGTCTCTCGCGCAAACTATTCAGTTTAGTAAACAAATATATTATAAACCTCAATATCATTTTTGAAGACCTATCCATTGATACCCCACGCGTATGGGTTTGATGAAAAAAAAATTGGCTTTTAGTTCTAAGTATGGCGAACCCATGTCTTTTTCTATTTTTTTGTGAAAATCTTAAAGGGGTTCACAGAATACCCATACTAACAAAGTTTCAAGAGTATAGTTCTTATAGTTTCGGACAAAAGTGGCTGTGACATACGGACAGACAGACAGACATGACGAATCCATAAGGGTACAGTTTTTCGCCATTTTTTTATACGGTACGGATACGGTACTCTAAAAAGAGGTCTTCCTAAGTGCATCCGTATTGATCCATATTAATGCCTATTAATTCTGGCTAATTAAAATGCTTAGGTACTCCAAAATTTCTGAAATGAAGCATTCATGTAAACAATTTTATAAATAGCAGCATACTTTAGAACGATGTCGCTCTAACGCCTTTGACAGATTAGCGCAGCAGTTCAAACATGACGTCACAATGACACGGCACTAAAGTGTGCAGCTACTTTTAGGGCCAATTGTCCCTACTTTCTCAACCTCTTATCTAATCGAATAGTCAAATAGGAAAAACACTCATATTCTAAGTTTGTAAAGACTACTTTCCAATCAAAATATTCTATTAGATAAGACGTTGAGAAAGTTAAAATACAATGGATTGGTTCTACTTTGAGGCACTGAACTTTATCAAGCCATTTCGAATTGAACTGTACGTGTCCACTCATGGAAGCGGAAGGATTTTTCGACCGTTGGATATACGGAAAATGCTGGATACACCGAATTGAAAAACTCCAATCACTGATTCGAAGTATTCAAAGCATGGTGGAGTAAAAACTAAAACACAAATTCTAAAAAACTACCAGCGTTTGGTTTTTAACAAGGTTCTATTTTCGCCCAACCAGTTTCTGTTTATGGAACTTGGTTGTTTTTAATGTCGCGTTAGTCTAGTTAGTACTGATCCAGGCTTGGTCTCGGGTTCGATTGCTAGTAGTGTCGTGAATCATGAAGGTGCAAATATTAACTTGCATCTATTTTTTTCATCTCCCTCACGCACGTTTGACGGCTGACTGAATGACACGTGGGCGCGCGTCAACATGGCGTCACTAATAACCAATAATAGCACAGAGTACAACCGCGGAACGCGTGAATCATGCTGATTGGTTCCTGTGCGTTACAAAAAAATTTCATCAGCGCAGGTACATCGGTAAGCCATACTGCCCGCCTAAGCCAAGAAGCAGTATCTTAAATTCGATCACCAAACCAAATTCAATTCTACGACGTTAGTAATAAGGTTGATATTACTACAGTAGGTTTATCTTAGTTAGTGCGTTTTTCCTTAGGACGGCAGCATATCGGTGGTGTTTTACTGTAAATATTTGAGTGATCAGCACGAGTAACGATGTCTATGTATATTTCTAATATTTAAGTGTGTATTTCTTTAGGGTCCATATCATTTTCAATAGTTGTATTTTCGCATAATGTATTATTTCGCATAAAATCGTTTGTCCTAAAATGGTTTTTACAATAGAAAGGGTTATATTATAATAATTATTAAAAACACAATATACGTTTATTAAATTCTGAATTGTCAGCCTAAAAGGGTGTTATGCCAAACGATTTTATGTGAAATTATATGTATCATTATGTATATATTATTAATGCGAAAAGAAAAATGCGTGTCAAAGAGGTCCCATTTCTTTATTAAGTAAAAATGGCTACCAGTACTTTTAGTAGGTACAGTCAACTATTTCGAAGTAACTTCATAAGATTTGGTTTACAACGTCACGTTGACACGTCCGTAGTAGGCCTAGAAATGAAATTGGTTGACTGTACCTATATTTATTTATTTATTCATGACAATTCAATGTAGCCATAACAGTAAGTAGGACACCAAATCGCTTCATTATCAGCCCATTTCCGACCACTGCTGGACATAGACCTCTCCTATGGCACGCCACTGAGCTCGTCTCAGAGTTTTTTGTTTCCAACCACTGCCAGCCACTTTCTTTATGTCATCGCTCCATCTAGCAGGAGGGCGTCTCACACTACGTTTGCCAAGCCGTGGTCTCCACTCAAGAACATATCTGCCCCAACGATTGTCGGTTCTGCGACAGATGTGACCGCCCCACTGCCATTTCAGCTTACTAATCCTTTGGGCTATAATAAGAATAAGAATCGACAACCGCTTACAATGCTAAATTAAATATGTACGGTCGGCCAAGAAAGCGGTCTACCATACATACATACATACATACATACATACATACCGTCACGCCTTCATCCCAGAGTGGGGTAGGTAGAGCTACAGAATTACCAACAACTCTAAAAGCTTGTTGATAATTCAGTAACCACATTTTGCACACTTAGGCTACGATGTTTACCAGTGTATTAGTGCACGCAGAGAAATATCTGGCTACCTATACGAGAAAAAACGCTACTGTAACTAGAAATTCTGTTTGCAGTCGTGACAGCAAGACTAGCGAGTTGACTTTACAAAAACCAATCTGTTATTATATTTAACAATATTTTATTAATGACAACTAGATGTTGTGTGTAACTGACCAAACAACATAATACTCACTACAAGGTAAATAAATAATTGTAACCATACGTCAAGTAGACATTACTAGACCGATTGTAAGGACTACTATGCAATCTAATAAACATAAACACATTTTTTTTGGGTTTACTAAATACTTTGCTGTATCTACTAATGAATTTATGTAAAATAACGACGTGTATTGTAAGGACTACTATGCAATCTAGTAAACATAAACACTTTTTTTTCGGGTTTACTAAATACTTTGCTGTATCTACTGACGTATTTGTGTAAAATAACGACGTGAATTGTAAGGACTACTATGCAATCTAGTAAACATAAACACTTGTTTTCGGGTTTACTAAATACTTAGCTGTATCTACTAATGAATTTATGTAAAATAACGACGTGAATTGTAAGGACTACTATGCTATCTAGTAAACATAAACACTTTTTTTCGGGTTTACTAAATACTTAGCTGTATCTACTAATGAATTTATGTAAAATAACGACGTGAATTGTAAGGACTACTATGCTATCTAGTAAACATAAACACTTTTTTTCGGGTTTACTAAATACTTTGCTGTATCTACTAATGAATTTATGTAAAATAACGACGTGAATTGTAAGGACTACTATGCTATCTAGTAAACATAAACACTTTTTTTTGGGTTTACTAAATACTTTGCTGTATCTAATAATGAATTTGTGTAAAATAACGACGTGAACTGTAATGACAACTATTAGCTAGCTTTGTTTCTTGTAACCAGTACAATACACATAGTAATGCTAGCATCTTATGTATTGTTATAGCTGCTATTTCGTATGCAGTACCTACTGGTTTAGGTGAAGCGCAATCTAGTGCACTTACAGTACTAACGGGGCCTCTCAGGCTTTTATTAGACAAAAATACAATTTGATTTGTCTTTTTGTAAATAAAACTGTATTTTCACTAATAAAAGCTTAAAAGGGATCCGTTGTGGTGCTGTCAGTCCACTGGATTGTCAGGCGTTCCATCTAAATGCAGTCCATAGAGCCAGCAGTAAGTGTGACGTCTTTAAAAATAAAAAAATAAATGACTTTTTCATTACAATATCCAACGTCTCCGACTATCTAGTATCATAATAATACAAATAAGTCGAACACAGAGTTAATAAAGTCAATACTAAGTTCAACAGGTGTTAGATTAGAATCATGGAAATTGAGACTATTGGCATTTTTGTTAAGACATCGCACGCACTACGGCTCCATAGGCAGGTTTGGGTTTCCTGGAATAAAAAATAAAAAATATTGAGTACATAGTAAATGACATTTATTATATTATAATCATCACAATCATTAGACAATAATCAGTCATTAATAATCAATCTATACTTATCATTTCTACACATCTTAGAAGTATTCTAATGAGCGTTTTCACCAATACTACTTATAGATAACAATGTTTTAAACATCAGATTAACATAATTTGTACTTTTTTTCATAGAAATAAACTAGTTGTAAATTAGAAGTATTGGTTTTTCTCAAAACAGTCAAAACTTGAATTATATCTTAAATTGGAATTATTCCACTACGCCCCACCGCCTGCCAAACCGGTGGGGCACATTCCACCACCTTATATTTTGCGCGGATTATACCCCACCAAACAGGCGGCCGGTGGGGCAAAGCGGGATCATTCTGAAATTGACATCAATTAAATACTTAATCTAAATTGAAGATCGTGGCGTAACATAATAATGTTTACCATCAACACTAAGTGTCAAATTATTTGGCATGTAACTAGCAATGTTTCCTAAGGAAAAGAAATTAGTATTTTTATCACTTAATAATTCTACATGAAAACAATATAAATGTTCATTAAAACTTAACGTATCAAACAAAGAAAACTCAAAAATAACAACATTATCATTGACTATAAAAATATTTTCGATCAAGCCAAACTTTGGTAACAATTTGTCTTCATAAAAATCTAACGTTAACGTCATGTTAGCAGTGTACTTAATTCCGTTAACTTGGACCCAATTACATTTATATATATTTGTCAACTCTAACTGTAATTGACGTGCAATATTTTCAGCAATTCTCAGATCGCTTACACTTTTTTTTCTTCCACAGTCAAACTCTTTCTTGAAGGTACTACTGATAAACTTATTATTTAACTGAAGTTGATGTTTAATACTAAGTGATTTACAAATATTAATTCTATTATTAGTCACGTTTGCATATAATTTAGATATGCGATGTTTAGCTTCATACCTCATCGACCAGATATTTACTAAGGGACCGAATTTAATTAACATCTTTGGATAATGAGTAAGATAATGAAATTTAGGAGTTAGGGATTTTTTACTATATTTCAAGTATAAGAAGTTATGTTCGGAAATAAGACTTTTCAATAAATTTGAATCTGGTTTATTAATGACAGTTGACATGACAATGTCCATTATCTTTCTCAAACAAATATAAATATTCCACATTGCATCATGGCCGGGTATCAGGTCACCGACTAGCAATCCAAAGTATCTTACAAAACAAAGTGTTTCTGCTGCTGACATTTTCAGAGTATTGCGTTTCAAATGATCCAATGTTATAATTGGGGGTGTATTCCTTCTATCAGGTCCGTAATTAAAACAAATTATTCTATTATTTAAAGTTTGTAAAGAAAAATATTTAAGGTCGGTAATGTAACTTAAAACAATGAAACTCATATCGTATTTACAGACCCCTTCTAAGAGATCATGCATTATGTCAACTCCAACATGATCTATAACTGAAAACCCTTTTACTTCATGCCAAACACATTTATTTTTAATGCCTGTAGCAGAAACATTTTGCAATTCTACATCTGCCATATACTGGGGCATTGTACGTAGCAATGATTCATCACATTCATAAGCCTTTCTCATAGCAATGATTCATCACATTCATAAGCCTTTCTCTCCACAATTTAGCATTTTAGATTGAATTTTAAATTATTATTTTATTGGACGTATAACATAACCTAATTGAATTTATAAAATGATTTGTAATTAATATCCGTAATACCTATAAGCCAATGTGACTTTTTATTTTAATTTTATAAAGGTAACGGATATCTATTTATATTAGTTAACTGATAATTTGTACGCCTATTGACAGGTAGAAAGTGGACGAAACTATTTTATTATTTAAGACCTACTTTGTACACCTACCCACTTTTAGCAAATAAATATTTTGATTTTGATTTTGATTTAGTTTCTTTAGTAATCTTACATATACGGCAAGGATAGTTGGATGAAAACGATTCCGCAAATCCTGTGATTGTATGTATACCTAAGTTATCTCCAATAATAACAGCTAATTCAAAATAAAGTTTAGTTTTCCTTCCAGAATTATTAACCTCGATTCCATTTACTAGTAAATTATTTAAATCTGATATAACTGGGGCAAATATAACATTATTCCCGAATTTTTGTCGATCGGAAGAATGGAACAACAGTGATAAAAATATATTACCTAGATGTGATATTTTATGGGGAGGAATACACATAACACTAATATAAACAGCCCCAAGTTTGTGTATGCCTGAATGACTGCCTAAAGCGTTACCAACTTCGTAATCATCAAAAAAAAGACACAAAGGAAATACAATTTTCTTTTCATGTAAAGCAAGCTTTTTTTGCCATTCAGACCCTTTTATTATATGGTATGGTATGGTATGGTGATGGACTCCTTTTTCCGCACTTAGCCCGTGTATGTCGGGCCATTGTGCGTAGGGGTGCCGGCTAGTAGTCTAGCCAGCCTAACTCCGACCAGAAGCGCAGGATCCTCCTGGTATCTCCACAGGCTTCTCGGAGTGACCTCGGTGTCTTGAGGATTTCAGTCCGTTGAGCGGCTACACCTACGCATTCCAGGATTACGTGGGGGGCTGTTTCGTCAGCCGACAGGCATCCCCTGCATAGGGGGCTGTCGGTCATACCTAGAACATACAAATGTTTGTTAAGCAAGCAGTGACCAGTAATGTTTCCTACAATTATTCGTAGGGCATGTCTATCTAGTGATAGGAGACGCTTAGTTAGACGCGCGTCCGGGTGTGGCACAGTTTCCCTTGATTGTCTACATGTACTGGTATTTGCCCATTGATTGGCATGTTGTTCGAGTGTTCTGTGACGTAACCATGACCTTAGCTGGTTAAATGCTAATGGAAGCATTGGAGCGGGACCGATCGCTGGGCGGTCTGATCCTCTCCTGGCCAGCTGGTCAGCTGCATCGTTACCTAGAGATCCACTATGCCCCTTTATCCATTGTAGCGTGAGTTGGTTATTTGAACCTATCAACTCCAATGCTGAGTGGCACTCTAGTATGAGCCCGGAATGTATTATTTTGTTGTCTAGGGCTCGTAGTACCGCAGCGCTGTCAGAAACAATTCGTATCTTTTGGTCTTTGATACCTCGCCTGGCTACTGCCTTGGCAGCCTGTAGTATGGCAATACATTCACATTGGTATATGGAGCTGTATTCGCCTAAGGCTGTTGATATGTTGATGTTAATTTCGGGTGAGTACACTCCTGCACCTGTTCCCTTTTTCGTCTTTGATCCATCCGTATAGATGCGTAGTTCATGTATACTGGACTGGTCAGTGGGTTCCTCAGCTAGCTGGATGGTGTAACTTTTGTTGAAGTTGTGTTGCTTGGGTACCTTGTCATTAGGAGCGGCTATCAGTGGTTGATATGCAATTGCCTCCTGAAGGACTACGGTATGGGTCCCGTTTGTAACACCCCAGAGGTTGAGGGATTTTAGTCTGATGGCTGCTACCGCCGCCTCCTGTTGGATGAAAAGGTTTAGGGGCGGTAGACCCAGCAGTATCTCCAGCGCCGCTGTGGGTGTAGTTTTCATGCAACCTGTGATAGCTACGCAAGCTAGTCTTTGAAATTGTTGCAGTTTATTCTTGGCTGTGGTCAGTTTGGTTCTGGGCCACCAGACCACAGCACCATAGGTGATAACAGGTCTGATCACTGCCGTGTATAGCCACATGGCAATTCTTGGGTGTATACCCCAGGTTCTGCCAAGTAACCTTTTACACTGCCAGAATATGACACAGGCCTTTTCTAGTTTGTTATCTAAGTGTTTGTTCCATAGCAGTTTGTCATCCAGGATGACTCCTAAATACTTGACCTCTTTGGAGAGAGTCAAGGTCGTGCCTAGGAGTTTCGGTAAACTTAGGTTATCAATGACCCGTTTCTTTGTGAAAAGTACTAGTTCGGTTTTTGATGGATTTACTGACAAACCATGTTCGGAGCACCATCGTTCGACGATTTTGAGAGCCCCCTGCATGAGGTCGCATAGGACTGACTCAAACTTTCCCCTTACGAGGATAGCTACATCGTCTGCATAGCCTACAGTGTAGAAGCCAGCCTCGTTTAGTGAGCGGATTAGGTCATCCACCACGAGGTTCCACAGGAGCGGTGAGATGACTCCTCCCTGCGGACAGCCCCTCGATACAATGGCTCGCGTGGTGCTATTGACTGTTACCTGTACCGCCCTTTGTCTAAGCATGTTGTCGATCCATCCCGAGACGGTATGGTCGGCGCCATGGCTAAGTAGGGCGTGGCTTATGCTGTTGAATTGCGTCTTGTCAAAAGCCCCCTCGATGTCGATGAAGGTTGCAAGAGCTGATGATTGTGTTGATAGTGCATTTTCTATGGGTGAAATGATGCTGTGTAGTGCTGATTCTGTTGATTTACCTGAACAATAGGCATGCTGTTGGTGGTGAAGAGGGTAATGCGCCAGAGCCCCGTCTCTGAGATCCCGGTCACAGAGTCGTTCCAGAGTTTTCAGTAGGAATGACGTAAGGCTTATTGGTCTGTATGATTTGGGCTGCGTATAATCACTCTTACCTGGTTTGGGTATAAATACCACTTTAACTTCTCTCCATTTTGTGGGGACATAGCGGTGCCAGAGACATGCCTGGTAGATCTTGACTAGGTGTGGTGCCACAATATCTTGGCACCATTGTAGGAGTCCCGGAAATATGCCATCTAGGCCTGCCGCTTTAAACGTCGAGAAGCTGTTGATTGCCCATGTCACTTTCTCTAGTGTTACTATTCTTTGGGCAGTATTGACGGCCTCAACAGCTGGTTGTTCAAAAGTCTGCTGGGTCGTGTCTTCCCATGCTGAGTCTTCCGTAACTGTACATCCTGGGAAGTGTGTATCAAGCAACAACTCGCACATCTCACTATTTGTGGTTGTGTAGTTGTTGTCTGGTTTTTTCAGTGAGCCTAGGTTTCGATTCGGTTCGCTGGATAAGATGGTTTTTATCCTGGCTGCCTGAGTGTTTGATTCAATGTTAGTGCAGAAGGTTCTCCAGCAGTCACGTTTCCTCTCACGGATCCGTTTTTTGTATAGTAGCTGGATCCGCTTGTAGGCGTCCCAGTCTGTTACCTTCCTTGTGTTGCTCGCTCTGTTAAACAGTTTGCGTAGTTTGCATCGCATTTTCTCGAGTTCAGGTCCCCACCAGCCATTACGATTGGTGGCTTTCGTCGAGGGCGTTGTTGGTGAGCAAGCTTTCGTAAATGAGTCTATTAGCGTTTCCGTCAGTTTATTCACGTGTCTCTCTATGTCTGCAGGCTCTTTGTACCCCATCGGGATTGTGGCAGGAGCTAGGTTTGCAGATATCAGTCTGTTGAACTTTGCACGGTCGGTCCGTCTGGGATTTCGCCAAAGTTCTGGCTGTTTAGAGTCCACGTTTAGTTTGTATCTTACCCACCTATGGTCGGAGCATGACAGGTCTTTCGACACATGCCAGTCGGAGATCACCTCCGATACCCTTTCCGTAGCAAGTGTGATGTCGATTATAGTTTGGAATCTGGAGGTAACAAACGTAGGTTCTGACCCCCTGTTTATAAGCCTGAGATTAGTAGAGAATAAAAATTCAACTAGGTCCTCACCTCGTTTGTTGGAAGATCCGCTGCCCCACAGGGTGTGGTGCGCGTTTGCGTCCGCCGAGATGATCAGCTCAAGCTTGTTGTTCTCGCAGTGCCTGATGAGATTGGCCAGCTCAACCGTAGGTATGTCCACATCGCCCGCCAGGTAGGCCGATGCTATTATAACCTCCGGGATGCTTTGGCAGTTGTTTTGGAGTCTGACCGTAGTCAGGTCCCTGGAACAGAACTCATTCATTAAAACTGCATTGATAGATTTTGGTACATAGATGCATGTGCGTGGATTAGTCACAGTGGTATCGAGTAGAATCTTACCCCCGATGTTGTTTAGACCGCATATCCTGTCCTTCCTTATCCACGGCTCCTGGATAAGGGCGACGGTCTCGTTGTTTACCTCCAGCATTCTTCGCAGGGTAGCCGCCGCGGCTTGTTTATGCTGGAGGTTGGCTTGGACGATGTTAGAGAGGGGAGGAGGAGCGAATGGGACTGCTCACTTCCTCGTCCGTTCCCAGCGAGACGTCCTGGTCCATCAGCTGCGCGACATCCTCCTCCAGGTCGCCGAGGGCGGCGTCCACGGTGGAGGTAGTCTGCGAGCGAGCTGATTTCCCATCCTGCTTCTGCCTTTCGGCGGAAGAGTGTTGGGTGACCAGTGGTTCGCTAGCTTCTCTCTGCCTTGCGGCGGAGTTCGGCCTGCTAACCACAGACGAAGACGCGCCTGCTCCCTGGTCAGGGTCAGCGTGCTCACTCTGCTTTTCAGCGGAGGAGTTGCTGGTGACCTTGGGTGCAGTCGCAGTCTCAGCAGGGTCTGGCGGCATATCCTGCAGCCTTCCCGTGCTCCCGAAGAAACGGATGTAGGCGTTACCCAGCTTGTAGCAGAGTCTACGCCCCCTCGCTAAAATCCCGGGAATTTGGTCCTCTGGAATACCGAGCACCAGAAAGGTACCCGGAGGATTACCTTCATGGCGCTCGATATTGTAAAGCGACCACCTGCTGACCTGATACCACTTGTTCTGACCAGCCAAGATGCGTTGTATCATCTTAGGCTCGTCAGCACAAGCCGGTAACAGGACAGCGGACTTCACCCGTCTGGGGATGTCCGTTTGTCGCCTTACCACCAGCTTGGTCCCGGGAATTGGTGACACGAAATTGGCTACGGTGTCCTTCAGCCACTCCATGTCCTTAACATCCTCGCACTGTAGTTTTAGCACACCCTCGCTGTGGAAAGGTTTGCCACGGAAGGAGGGCCAGTACGGGATTTGGTTGGAGGCGCCTGGAGCATCGGCAATGTCCTCGATGCTGGTCTCCAGTGTCCTCTTGATGCCCTCCACTTGGACAGGTGTTAGGTCGGTGAAGGGTTCCGCCATCACTGCGACAAATAGGTCATTTAGGACCACAGTGTCAGCGTAGGTGACGGCTGGGTTCACCAGACTAGTGGAGGCCTTGGTGCGCTTCGCAGTGCTGCCTATCGGCGATTTTGTGTCGTCGGGGCGCGGGCGCTTAGGTACTATCTGGCCACCAACTTTGGGCTCAGATTTCCCTTTTCTGCCTCTGCCACCGCGCTTCCTTTTTGCCGCCTGAGGTGCGTCGGCCTTGTCCTTCGCGCCTTGGCTGGGACGGAATGCCTTTTCGGCGCTCAGCTTCGTCCCACCTTGGCTTTCGCCGGGGCGGTTCGCCTGCTTTACGCGTACTGAGGCGGCGGGGGTCGTTGCCAACCCTTTGGCTTCCTCCTGCCTTGCGGCGGGAGGTTGCCTCCTTTCCGAGCCTGCCTGGGCAAAGTTTGCTGCACGTTTGGCCGTGCGTCTATCTTTTTTGCGCTTGTCCGAGGGATTGCGCTTTCGTGAGTTAGCCGCCCACTGTTGTTCACCGGTCTGCGAAAGACCGGGTTGGGGGCTTGGTTGGTTGTTGCAGGGCGCTTCGTTAGAAGCAGCGGCCTGCTGCTGATTGTTGTTGTTGGGTTTATTGGTACTCTTTTTGTCCATGGTTTGGAGTAAAAAGGTTTCATTCTCCTCGGCGTCCCACCCTCCTGGGAGCCCGCAGATGGGGATGCTCATTCGAGCACCAGGACCTACCGCGGAGAATATAGGGTCCAGGATCCGCGATGCAGCGAGCCTGCACGGTGCGAGAAGGACTACGGTTGTCAGGCCGAGGTTTTGGCCCGTACTCGCCGTAGAATTCGCGCTCCGCCGGCTGCGCACCTCATGATCCCGAAACCCTCGCCGACCACCCTTAAGGGGCGCCTTTGCCGGTTACCCCAGGCTGGCTAGTTCCTGAGGCTGTCGTTTTAAAGGAATGCCGGACCAAAGAGGGCGTGTTGCCTCCACAAGATAACTACAACCCGATCTGTGGTAGGCTCAACCCCCCAGGACTCCATTATCCCCTCGTACGACGCTCAACTACGCACGGCAGTACGACGTAGGTGGGCTCTGCACTCTTCACGGGGAAGAGGCCGGTCTGACACGCCCACAGGTCATTATATGTTTTATTATATGTTGGACTAAATTACCATTACTATTTAGATTTTTTGTAAAAAATTGCATCGTTTCCTCCAATACACCATCCATTTCAAAAAAAAATTTAAGTACTAAGTTTAGAGGAATATGCATTGCTGTTGCTTTCACTGTAGTAACATTGCAATGATTATTACTGTCATATTTTGTCTCTAGTCGTTGTCCAACAGTATATTCCTGGGGCTCAATATATGTACCAAGACGTTTAAAGTAAGCCAGCCTCTTATGTTCTGATTCAAAATCTTTCATTGACTCATTTAAAGATGCAATTCTGTTATATGTCGTTTGGTAACAGTCCTCTTTTAAGGTATCATGCATTGAAGAAGGATCAAGTAAAGGTTTAATAATATTGTTACTTAAGTTGTCCATTATTTCTTGAACCACATTAAGCGGTATAACTGAATTGGCATATAACGATGAAGCAAACTTAGCTATAGGGTTGGTAACTGATTGAATGTTTTTCATAGGTTCAATATTTAAACTACACGAGCTGTTAGTTAAAGAATCAGTTTCCATAGAATATATATCAGAAGTAGTTGTATTTGTCACTGTAGGGACTGTACTTAACGAATTACTTGTCGATATCATGTCATTGGTATGAGTACCTAAGGAATTTGATTCGTTTTCATGACTCTTTAAATGCTTTTTAAAAGAATTAAAGAGAAAAAATTTCCTATTACAATCTTTTTCCAGACAAATGTAATTATTTAAATGTAAGCCCCGTTTCTGGTGAAATAATGTTATGTGAGTACACAATTGTTTGAAAGTTGACAAATATACGGAACATACAAAACATTTAGGCATTATAAGTGGTTTTTTTAAATAAGTATTGTTTTAAGTAGTTAAAGCTCAATGTCCAGATCAGTTATGAAAGCATTAACAGTGCTATAGGTTTTGTCCCATTTTGATTTTAACTGGTATAGTCCTAGCTGTATGAAGTTCCACACGCACACACTCTCTGTCGGATATTGACAGTGCAGAGAGTAGAAAATTTTAAAACAGGTATCCACTGTTTTTAAAATTGAATTCGTTTCGAAAAATAAATCGTTAACTACGACATAGTATTTTTGTATGTCCGTGTAAGAAGAACCAACAATCACAATTACCGGTTGGAGCGTTAACTTGTGTTTTAAATATTTCTCACGCCGTTGGGCTATTGCAACCTGCACGTCCATTGGTCTCAGCACGTGTGTAATAAAGCCATCCTTGACCTCGGCTTTGGATGGCCGCCACACTTGTTTTTTTGTTCTGTGAGTGGGGTTGCCCAGGAGCAGTGGCAAAAGCATAAATGCTAGTATTGACTGGATTTCTTCGTAATTTTCATCATCTAATAAAAATAAAAGACGTTACATAAGTAATACCTACTAGCATTCGACTGCAGCTTCGCTCGCATTTTTTTGGAACGATATAAACTAACCTATGTCCTTCCCAAGATCTCAGACTATCAATTTTGGACCACATCCAACCAAACCATATCAAATTTAATCCAAATCGGTTAAGTAGTTTTAAAGCTATTTAATGCAAACAAACAAACAAAAAATCAAATCTTTCCTCTTTATATTATATATTAGAAACAAGAAGACAAATTGTAAGTCATTTACATTTTTGTATTTAACACACTAATTATAAAACCCAGTAAGTTTTTCTTACCTTTGTTTAGAAGCTGAAGCTGTTCCAGTATGTCTTTTACTTCAGGAACTTGGCTTTTAGACAGAGCCAATTTGAAAATTTTTGTTTTTATTATTGGGAATATTTCAAATAATTTATGTCCTGAGGATGGGTATAAAAACTGAAAATCTGCAGTAAGAAGCTCATGTCCACGTGGCGTTTTTAACACTGGGTATTTATTTATGTATGTATCAATGGTCATAATTTCTGAAGTTTCAATTTCCTTCAATCTATTTTTGGCCGTTTTATGCCACTTCTCTACCACTGAATGCCAGGGTTCCGTACAGTTTTGGAGCCACCGGATATCTTCATCCGTACCACCTTCTGGAAAGATACATGAAATGATAAAAAAATAAAAATAAAGATGTGGGCGAAAATGCTATCTTTAAATATTTGAAACTAGCTGCGCCCCGCGGTGTTACCTGCGGTTTATCAGAAAAGAAACACAAAAACATTACCTATCTGCCCTTTTTGGACAGTCAGGTACAGTACATTTAATTCAAGGTGCCAGCTACCACCAACCAAAATTTCATCAAAATCGGTTCAGCCGTTCTCGAGTTATAAGCAAAGGAACTAACACAAATTTATTTTATTAATATAGATTATACCCATTACCAGAGTACAGTCAAGGAAAAATATGTATACCCTTTTTACCTTATACCATCGCAATAAGGTGAAAAAGTGAATACATATTTTTGTCCTTGACTGTACCTACATACTACATGGGCTGATTGATAACCTGTCTGCCTACCACCTACCAGTGGAATCACTATGAGCTATTTAAAAAAACCTAGATAGGTAACTTAAAACTTACCTTCTTCATCGACTTCTAGTGGCTCGTTGCTGTTATTGTCGATGTTGCTGCAATTTTTCTTTTTGATAACCTTAGCCTCCCTAAGTTCGCGGCGCCTATTTTGTAGACAATCATATAATTTGCCCTTTGCACATCTTTTTATTTTAAGTTTAGTATCATTAATGTATGGAATGAAATATGTACTTATATTTTCCTTTTTGAATACTTCTGTTATTTCTTGTGCTTTTGTAAGTAGTAGAGAACTGTCTATTCTTTTATTTGGGTCTGATTCCATCAGGTCTTTTATTATTATATTGCACACTTTCCTTCGCCCGTTATTAGATAATTTGATTGATGTTCTGAATATAAATTTAGCAGGCCTTGTCCTTCATTTGATTTTAAGAGTAAATTCTTCAACGGCTAAAAAATACACAAAAAAAATAATTAGGTAGGTAATTATGATGATAATTATGATAAAGTTTTTTTTAAAGACATAGAATATATTTAATTTAGTTCTAACATTTGTATTTGTTTTATTTTTAGGTCAAGTAGTTAGTTTATAAGTATTCATCTTACCGGGCATACATCTTCATTACAGATTGTCATAACCAAATCCTCACTAGTGGCACCCCGATCCTCACTAGTGGCACCCTGATCCTCACTAGTGGCACCCTGATCCTCAACAGTGAAAGGCAGTATACAGTCGGAAACATTTAGTGGGGTTGAGGTATTACTATTTAGAGGGATTAAAAATTCGCTCACACTCTTTATTTGTCTGTGTTTGGGATTAAGCACATCTACAAAAACAGGGGCCTGCAAAATAAAATTTACCCATTAATGATAAACATTACCCACTACTTAAATAGGTATACTCGTAAAAATAAACCAAATGAGCCTAAACTCTAAAAGTTTATTAAGTAACTGTTGAAGAGTTCCAGCCTCTACCTCCTGGTACCATCATCAGATCAGCTCAATAGAAACAAATTCTTGTATTGTTAACAGTATGACATACATTTGCAAATTTTCAAATCGATGGAACAATATAACTTGGCTAAATTCAACTTCTAAGATTTAGTAAGTAAGTAAGTAATTATTTATTTGTCAAACATAGGTTTACAAAGGTCTTAAGTATAGATTAATTCGGATCACTATGCTTTGCCTGACGGCGTACAAATAGCGTGCATTATAGCATGCAGCATGCTCATTTACAAAAAAAAAATGATATAATGTCAAATTTACAAAACTTCAATGTCAAATTTTACAAAAACTACGATGTCAGATTTACAAAATACAATATTAAGTTTACAAAATATAAAATAATAATATTAAGTTTATAATATAATTTATATTTATTTACATTACTTACATACATAGTTACAGGTGAAGCCAATAAAAGCATTTAAAATAGGAGATACTTACAGGGCTGTAGCTGCTGCTGGTAGATGGTATTTCCAGGCATTCTTCTGGGTTAGTTAATTTGTTCCAATTGTCCAAGTTTTTTAAAAATTTGGCTCGATCTCCAATTGAAGGGATTAGTTCTTTAACTAGACTCCTGTCTAGCATCGATAGTGTCAATATAGTTATATCATTTTCTGAAAATCATAAAAAATATATAACATCACTCATACAAGAAAGTTTCAACGCAAAAAGCATAGTTTTTAATCTAGGGGTAATCAAATACTTGGCTTGGTAACCTAGGTTTTATAAAACAAGCCTATTGACTAGTTATCCATTTCGCCTGTTTTGAAGCTGAGCTGACACATTTGGTGAACTGTTTGCCAAACCGATTATGATGTGATGAGATAACTGTGTGAAAGTAAGTAAGTACCTATCAACCAATTCATCGCGTTTCTTTCTATAGGTAGATAATGAAATTCTAAAAATAACTTCAAGACTTTTTACTGTAAACTTATAAAGTAATCAAGTAGGTACCTATCCACTTACTTATTTAAATTGAATAATAGCTATAAATACCAACAAGATTGCATCAGCCACATGCGAGTCCCTACAAGAAAACGCCAACAGACCCGGAGATAAAACACTTGCCGTGGCCGAAAACAGCCGGGATAAACAACATCAATCAAATCGCTTATTGGAAATATACTAAAATATTGGTAGGTACCAACTTACCTTTAAAAGTATTAATATATTGGGGTAAACCCCACTGCTCCAATAACTTTGCAATATCTTCATCGTCGTCACAAGACATGTCAAACAATTGTGAAATAGGTAGGCACTCACTTACACAAAAACAATTATTTGATGAACTAATTATTATAGAGCTTGCGTACAGCGCGAAGTCCAAAACTCACATGGCTTGGCCGACGCCGGCGACGCGTCTCCTCGCCCCGCGTCCCGCCCCACCCCCGCCGCGGAGGAGAGCGCGGGAGTTTGTTTACAAAAACACTGTTTTAAATAAACAGAACAAGATATTTTGCTATGAATACCACCTCGATTGTTACTGTAACATTATTATTTTCAATATTTTAAAATAGCTAACAGAATAGCACGGAGTAATACATACATTGTACCGTTTACTGTTTCCGGAGTGGTTATTACTATAATATTCTCGTTAAGCTATTACACTATATAAAAAGTAAACCAAACTAAACGAATATTACATGAAACTTAGAACGATATGTACTGCAAACTATAACGTAGTTGTAGTAACAAGATTATTGTTTTGATTACAGACACACTCGTAGTAAACCAGTTACATTGTAAATCATTAACCAGAACTAGATCATTTAGTAACTGCGAATCCCTGTTTCTTATTAAATACAATACATTATATACATATTAACATAATTATTGTTTATGATGCAATAATTATTGGTGTTTTAGTTCTAAAATATTTTTTTGTGAGCTACATTAATCAAATAGTATAATGTAACATACGACTAGTAGGAATTAATAATTAGTTGTAGAGATAACAAGGATCGAGTATTTCAAACTAGAAATGTTGTAACCTAATTTAACTATTTAATTCAGTACTTCTGTTTGTCACCGATTTCTCTGCGTGTGACAGGTTGCAAGACCATCGCCTAACAATACTATACGCCTACCTGCCACCGGTGGCTACCTGCCAGCGGTCTACCAGTTTTGACAAAAATTGATATGAGATCTAATTGACACTTGTCGCTGTCATAATATTATTGCAAGGTAAAATCGAACTTGTTGTATCATGATCCTGACCAAGGATCGGAAAAACGCCCGTCATTTTGAAACCATAACCCTGTTCCGTACAGCAGATACTTCCTTATGATGTTATTAAAAAATATTATTAGGTATTTTATAGATTTACTTTACCATAATTTATATGTATTCAGCGAAAATTTTATCCATTAATGACACCGAAAAGCTAATGGGATTAGACACTTTTGCCCACAAAAAGAATGACGATTTGTTTTCAAATTTTTCACGTGTGGGTCCATAACGACGTGAATTTTAGGACCCATTTATGAGTCGAAAAAGTTCGTTCACAGTCAGTTCGGGCATATTTAATCGTTGTTTTAGCTAGGTATACAATTTGTGTGTGTGTTTGTATTTTCCCATAACCATTCCGGTGTCATTCATTGATGAAATTGTCGCTAAACACATCAATTTTGGCATAATAAATCTATTATATGAAATTATATTATTTGGTATATGAATTGTATTGCATTTTTAACCTTATTATAACCGTTGAGAGTTTAATATGCTTCTTGAATTAATTGCACTTGTGCCTTTTGTCCGTTGGAGGGCAGTATTATGCAAATGTGGTTGAACAGTGCAACATCAAGAGTTGAATTTTTTGTCGCATGTTTTAAAGTAAGTAATATGCCGGTTTAGCCGATGTTTCTTGAACCTTCATTTTTTACTCAACACAGTAAAACCCAATTTAATTATCTTCAATAAATCTTTTTTGAACTAAGTTTCATTCAAAAACCTTAATAAAATATCTATTTTAAAAATAACACTGTATTCCACATAACAAGTGAACAGGAAAATTCGATAAAAGCCTCACTGCAGACTATTTCAAGCGCATACAAAAGTATCGCCAACCCTAGCACTCGCGATGCGAATTTTGTACGTTAAAAGCAATAAGTCTGGGAGCGAATCTATTCAAAATAGAACCCTAACACGTAAAGCTAGAGTTAAAAATAGGAAATAAATAGAATTTGTGTTTGTTCCTTTCCTTTTTGTTAATGCGATTTGCTTTTAACTGGAAGTTCACTTGTTTTTATTTCGCTCTCGAGTGTTTTTGTTTAGGGTTGACACCTGCCAGTTGACGCTGATTTGGAATTCTAGGGACCAACAGAGCGAAACTTTTAACGATAAATTATTATTTCAGTGAACGAGACACCTGACGTTATATTTTTAAATCACGTCGTTTTTAACGATTTAGCGCTGTTCGTATCTATTAAAGTTCCGTTATAAGTCTTGCGTAGCTTCGCTTGTGGAGAACTTAAGTAATGTCTAGAAGTGTAAAATACACATAGTTATTATTAATTTATTTTTATAATTGTGTAAAATAAATGGATAAAAAATGTCTGACTCCTGGGTTTATTGTGGCGTTTATCCTGGACTCGTATCTTTAAAAGGCCTCACCCGGCGGTTCGGCCTTTTAACTCCTACTCGCCCAGGAAGGCTCACTTACTGGTATTTGCAGTAATGTACTATTAATGTAAACATGGCGGTTGTGTTTATCAACAGGTTAAATAGCTAAATTATATTTTTAACATTTTTGAGAAAAAGTTATGACGTCAAATACTAGGAGTGCATAAACGTTTGGGAGACATCCGCGCTGTGTCGTGTGCGCCCGCCCCCGCCCGTCGGTGCGCCGCACCGCCTGCGATTTAATTGTACCTACTTGTAAGTTGCGCTATGCCTGATAATAATATACCTCCTAATTACCGCTGCGCTCCTGGTACTTTATTTTAACATGCAATTACTTTTCTTCCCTAGGGCGCACATAGTATCAATTTACTTTTTTGAGCAATATTTTTTTTTTACTTGGATATCTTTGAGAAAAGCACTATACGTACCAGGCCGTGAAAAGGGGTTGCCAGACTCGTAACTATCCGGCCTCGTTTCGCTCGGCAGTCTATATCACTCGGCCTGCAACCCCCTACTTCCCGGCCTCTGTAGTAATATACTATATTCTTCTTTTTCTTCTTCTTCACCTACCATTAGGTGACCCCCCTTTTGTTGTGCTCCCCCTTGCCGTAAAGAAAGTCTCGTATGGAGTCCGCTAATTCTATAACAATACCTATTCACTCTTGTATATTTTTTAAGTTTCATACCTCTAGTAATACAAATAAAGAAACCAAAGCAATTTATTTGCTAATTAAAATTGAAGTCGACTATCTCTCAGCGACAGACATTTTGCCTACCAGTGTACAAAAATACAGATTATTTGTACAAATGTATAGAATATTCTATTATTTGCCAAAGGCCCTCTCGATCACGGTAGAAAGAAAGAACGGAGATGATTCTATTACTTATTAAGTACCTACTAGCGACCCGCCCTCGCTTCGCTTAGTTGTCCATCCTAGGCCTGTGCCAAACGTGGTAAAATTTGCAAAATGGCGGCCGCCATCATTAGTCTTTTCTTTTCTCTCCCGGAGCCGGACAGCGCCAGATGCGCGTAAATGACCAAAATGGCGGCGCCAGGCGAAGGGAGTGAGGTTTCTATAACACCCGTACGTAATCCAGAATTTCCCATACATAAAAACTCTTGATTCACTATATCGATCGATGAAAACATTAAAATCCTTTTAGTTTGAAAGATCTAAGCGTACAAACAGACGGACAGACTGCGGGAAGCGACTTTCATTTATACTACGTAAAGAAGATGTCTTCTTTAATATTTTTAAAGTCATTTACGCAGTGGCATGTCTCAATCCACACAATCTATCACTTTCTAATTCACCCAGGTAGAAATTGACAGAAGGCGATTCAAGGTAACATGTTAAAGAAAATTTGTGTAATGGCGGCTACGCATGATTAGTTTTTAACCCCCGACGCAAAAACTGGGGTGTTATAAGTTTGACGTGTAAGTCTGTGTGTGTGTGTCTGTCTATCTGTGGAACAGTAGCTCTTAAACGGATGAATAAAAAAAAACCTCTAAAAAGTAAAAAATAATAAGCCCTATAAGTTTAATTATAGTACTCCAGCTACTTAGCGGTCCCCGACGTGGCAACGCTTGAATCAAATCATTAATTTCTACTATAATTAAACTTATAGGGCCAATACATAAGTATAATTTTTTACTTTTTCAGACGAATTTTTACCGACTGTTTAAAGTCGGGGGTTTTCTAAATTACTTAAAAAAAAATATATGTGTCCACGGCCCATAAACAACATTCCCAAATGTGATCTAAAAATATTAATATTAATGTATCACCTCCGCACGTTTCCATTCCCCAGCATGACCCCAAATGTTTTCCCGGCAAATTACTTGCGCCGCTGTGATTGATGTTTCATTAACGTACGTGATTTCAGAACGTTCCTCTCTTTGTCGCTCCACAGTACAAATAGACTAGAGGGAAAGAGAGAAAACTTGCAGGTTTTCGCTTCGCCCGTCATGTTCTCGGAGTTATTTGTCGTTTACACGAAAATATGGTTTTGGAAACTCGCGTTGTTATGACTGTTGGGATTACTTTGTTTTAGTTGGAAGGGAAATAGTTTGGGAATTTGTTCAAATGACAAATGGTGTTCTTGGGTTTCTAATGTTATGAAAGAAGAACCGTTCCATTTACTGTACTTTAAAAGGGTTTTTTTTACAATTAAAAAGGTATCAAACATGACATTTTATTTTCAACACATTTAAAATAATTTTCAACACATTATTTTTATCGTGTATAGTTTTGTAAAAGTGTCCAGTAAAGTTTTTTTATAAAGTTCATCAGCTCGGCTTCTGTATCCTAAGATGTTGACCACTTTAGTGCCTCGACATTACGAACCTAAAACTTTACATAATAGTACATTGTGTATTAAGGGTGGTAAAGAAAGAATTACAAACGAGAGTCTGTTAGAAGCCAGAAGCCGAAGGCTGAGGGCTTTAATGACTCGAGGTTTGTATTTATTTTACCACCCATGTAACATACAATGTTTTTCATCACAATTGCGAGGAAATGAAATAAAATCAGACAAAAGATCATTATTTTTAACTTATTAGCGGTAGACCACAGATTATAGGATATGTCTCGGCAGACTACATCATTGTCTGTGACTAACCACAGATAATGTCAAACGGATTCGGAGTCGGATTCTAGTGATAGTCGAGATCAATAGTTTATATGCGAGATTTTTAGGAAATTGTATGCAACTGACATTTCATCTCGAATGAAAGTTCATATCGAATGGCACAAGAGTTGGGGTCCTGACGTATTGTCATAGAGTCCACGAATAATATTTAAAAAAGAAGCTATTACGCACGATAGGGCGTAATGGTAAAAAAAGGCACACGGGTATTATTTTGGATTTACGGTCGATTTTTCTAGCATGTTAGGACACTATTTACGAGCAAGTGTGATGAAAAATTACATACACGATGCAGTCGATTACATTTACCAAGCTCAACGTTTTTATTGGCTGACTGTACATAGTATCCTTATTTAGGGTTCCTAAGTCAAACAAGGAACCTTCATAGTCCTTTACAGCCAACGACTGACTGCTGAGTTTCTTGCGGCGTTTCTTCTCAGCAGTGGTCTCCTCTTGGGAAGCGCTGGTAGATTCTTGACGTGTAAAAGTGCCCGTGCGGCCTATTTACTGAAGAAATATCTTTTATCTCATTTTTTATCTTTAATGAAAGCACATAAAATTTAACAATCTTAAAACGAAAACTATCCCATCTAAGTAGACTTTATAGTTCCTGATAATAAATAATATACAGGCGACTTAACCTCCTGAGGTTCCTTGTACTAATAGTAGTACAAAATACGGCCATTGGAATAAAGATCTAATGCCAAGGAATTAAATTGGAATTTCTTTTGTTTTTATGACTACTGATCAAATTATAAAATTGACTTTATTTCATTCATAATAGATTCATATTCCACTGACAAATTTCGTTGTATGGTGGGCCTTAGGAGGTGTGTTTATACCGTGACTAAAAATCATAAAAATAGCATCAAACCACTTTAAATAGAAAACTAATTCATAATATGTTGTTTTGTGAGACATTTTTTCGTGATGGCCGGAACGGCTTCGAAACCCTACACTGAGCATGGTCCGACATGCACTTCACCGTTTTTATAAATCTTGTAACATGCTGACCTCACTTCTTGTCGACAGGAACGCGGCGGATGGTCCCAATGGAGTGAATGGTCGCTCTGCTCCCGAACATGCGATGGGGGCGTCTCGAGACAGCTCAGGACATGCTCCTCGCCCGCAGGGTGCCGCGGCGAGCCCGTGCGGTACAAGATATGCAACATGCAGGTGAGATCTTGTGGCTTGTAAGTGAGATAGCACGCGGAGTTTCGAAGAAAGTTGGGTTGTGATTCATGCCCGTACTTATATAGGACATATACGGAATAGGTCAGGCCCTCTAGCTTGCAAGTGAGATACCTGAAAAGTTTGGTTGTGTTATTGCCTGTACGGTACAAAATATGCAACATGCAGATAAGATGATTTTAGAGTTCTTTTTTTTTTACTCTCGTCGCATAAATGTGGTGTTTATAAGTTTAATTGGTATCTGTGTATCTGCTTATGCCATCATAGCTCCTATATGGATGGAAGAAGACGCGATTTAAAAAAAATCCTTTACACATCAAAAGTGTATCAACGATATCCTGAAATTCTTCAAAATAGGTACTGTATCTATGATTCATTGCATCCTTAGACATTTTCGATGTATATAATTTGAATCAAAATAATTCTTAAGACTTATACACTAAAGTATTTTCTTGAAATTGGACGCAATGTTTTTGTATTACAAATGAAAACAAAACTTATAGGGTATGTCATATAAATAGTTTAATAACAATTCACCTTCGAGTTATTAACTTAACGGAAAAAAGTGGCTACCTTTTCCCGTTAAGCTGACTACTCAAAGGGTTATTGTTATTAAAGTTTGTTACGTATCCCATAAATTGTGTTTTTACTTGCACTACACAAACGTTTGTCTGATTCCAAGGAAATTATTTAGTTTATTAGAAAACAAGATTATAGTAATGAGGGCGCCACTGGACGCTCGGCGTTTGCTCGGCGCAGTCTTAATATCTCAATATAAACCCTGTTTTAGTTATTTAAACATTAAAACAAACATACATTGAATGACGCCTGTTTCCCAGAGGGGTAGGCAGACTTCTTTCCACTTGCTACGATCTTGACAAATTTCTTTCGCTTCTTCCACATTCATACATCGAGTCATGCACGCACGTCGGTTTCGGGTACTTAAGATTCGGCCCTTTTCCAGTATTTCTCCGATTTGACTCTTTTTTTTTCTTTTTTTTTATGGCATCGAGTAGACAAACGAGCACACAGGCCACCTGATTGTAAGTGGAAACTGTGACCCATAGACATTCGCAATCACAAGACTGCAATGCAATCCTAAGACTGCAAATGCGTTGCCAACCCTGAGGCTAAGATGGAATGCCTCTATGCTAGTCATTTCACCGGCTGTCTTATCTCCAAACCGGAACACAACAATGCGAACACTGCTGTTTGGCGGTAGGTTTATGGATAAGATGGTGGTAGCGATCCGGACGGACCCTGCACAAGGTCCTACCACCCGCAAATCGAAAAAGTACGCCTAGTACATTAAAACATTCAAATATAATATTGAACAGTACTTCATTTATTAATTAACCAGCCATAGCATCATTTGCACGAGAGACAAACATTCCAGGCTCAATCTAACTGTTGCAGGCTCCGCTATAATTGGTTCCGTCGCCGTCCACTAGAGGACAAAATAATGTAACATGGCGTTGAACCATTTATTTATTTTTCTACATACATACATACATACCGTCACGCCTTTATCATCATAGGCAGAGTTGCAGAATTACCAACAACTCCTATAACCACATTTTGCACATCAGGCTAAATTGTTTACCATGTTTATATTAGTGACAGGTTGCAAGCCCATCGCCTAACAATACTACAAGTCTTTACCCCTTAGTCGCCTCTTACGACTTTCACAGGAAGATATGGAGTGGCACTATTCTAAGCCGGCATCCACACGGCGTGCATTATTTTTCTACTATAGATTATAGGTTAGAAGTCACAAAGTTAATTTATTAAAGACGAGCTGTTGCACGCGACTCTGTCCACGCAGAAAAATAAAACATAGCCTATGTCACTCAGGGTGAATGTAGCTTTCTACAGGTGAAAGAATTTTTGAAATCAGCACAGTAGTTTTTGACTTTATTCATTACAAACATACACACACAAAAATACAAATCTTTCCTCTTTATAATATTAGTGTAGATGTAGAAAAGCAATAACGGAGTAAAAAGTCTACCCATAAACGTCTTTATAATCTTGCGAACGTCAAAATGTTTCATAACTTCTTACAAGAAAACTAACAAAGACTTTGCTTTTACCAGGTGAGCTTATTCATATAATATTCAACAGAAAAATAAACTAGGTGTCTGTAATGATTTAAACACAAAAAGAAACCAATTTAAATAAATCACACTCGGCTCACCTGTTACTGCCTGCAATGGTTTACTATTACAACTATTTGTAAGATATCCAGTACATTCTATTTCAACCCTTCTGTCAACAAGTGCAGGGTTAAATTTAAAATACAACAGAGTAATTGAGGCTTTGTGCAGGTGTCAGTGTTTTAAACTAGTGAAAAAGGCAATCTGTTGCTAAGCCGTAATTTAAATCTTCAATTTCACCAAAATTCTGTTGCGCGTAGTTCGACAGTCATGTTTTCATTATAAGCTCGCTTTGTGAACAATTTGTTGTATACTTGACTAGCAACGACTAGCGGCATTGTTTTTGAACATGGTAACTGACAGAACCGTTGCGCAGTCAAATATTTGCTGTTGTACGCGTGAACTAAATTTAATTATTAAGCACAAGCGCCCCGCCCTCGCTTCGCTTAGGTTTATGTGAGTTTTCCTCTTGAATCACTCAATGTACTGAATATGAAAACTGGATTAAAATTCGTTTCGTGGTTTGAAAGATCTAAGTGATACAGGCGGCGGAATACGACTTTGTGTCATATACAGACACCAGCAATAATATATTATGGTCTAACATTGGCCTCAAAAAATATCTGCCACGCTCCGTCCAGTAATATGGACGTGTCAGATATTGTTGAGGCCAATGTTGGATCATATATTATTGCTGATGAGTGTACATAGGAACTAAAAATATAATTTATGCAGTTTAGTTTACATAAAGCGCAAATAATTCTAAACAAAAATATTAATGGAATATTTAGGCTAGCAAAGCATTCTAAAAAAAAGTACTGTGTTTTAAAATAAAGAGAAGTGTCAAAATGCATAACACATTATACAAGTCTTATAACTTACTTAGGGTCGATTGCATATAAATGTTAACCCTATAGGTTAATCCCAGGTTAACAAGTTAATTTGTTAAAATTAACAGTTCTTATATGAATCTAACATTCCACCTCCTAAAGCCCGGCAACGAGATTTGTCGATGGAATATAAATCTATTGTGGATGACATAAAGTCAATTTTCTAATTTGATCATGAGTCATAAAACAAAAGAAATTCTACATTACTTCCTTTGCACTAGATCTTTATTTCTATTACCGTATAAAGTCACGACATTACATTTGGTACCCACCTAAGTCAATCTGACGTTCTACAACAATAAGGTTGAGTTTCTTAAAGGTTATAAATGACTTGACGTCGCTAATGAATGACATTGACGACTTCAAGCATATTTTTCTTGAAATGGGTCCCCGTGTGGTAGCCGGATTAGAATAGTGCCACTCCGTATCTTTCCGTGGATGTCGTAAAAGCTGACTAAGGTAATAAAGGCGTGTAGTACTGTTAGGCGATGGGCTTACAACCTGTCACTAATACACTGGTAAACATCTTCGCCTAAGTGTGCAAAACGTGGTTATAGAATTATCAAAAAGTTTTTATAGTTGTTGGAAATTCTGTAGCTCTGCCTACCCCACTCTGGGAATAAAGGCGTGAGTTTATGTATGTATGTATGTGGGTCCCAAATTAACGCTCGTAACCTTGGGTTATAATAATATTTACCTACATGCAGGCCTCAAAAATAAATTTTACACATATTTATTGCTTAATTATTTTACTCCTCAGCTTTTCCATTACAGTGTCTCGACGTGTACTCTCCATAGCACGCTCTGAGCATTGTTGCGTCAAATAAACGACGTTCGAACTTTGCCCGGACAGGACACCAACTATCCGCTCTACACAATTACGCCCTAATACTTGTTATGGACGGTCCACGGAGATCATAGATTCACCCAGAGGGAACGTATCCACTATGCTCTGCTAATGCATCTACTAAAAGAACAAATTGGATATTTTTGTCCCATTGCTCTATTAGTTTTTAAGATAGAGCAAATTGAACTGTTTTCCTCCAATTTGCTCTACTAGTTTTAGTGATAGAGCAAATTGAACTTTTCTTCAATTTGCTCTACTATTTGGAATGGTAGAGCATATTGAACGGCATTCCTCCATTTTGCTCTACTAGGTTTTACGATAGAGCAAATTGAACTGTTTTTCTCCAATTTGCACTATTAGTAGGAAAGGTAGAGCAAATTGGACATTTTCCTCCAACCTTTCTAAGTAGTAGAGAAAATCGGAGGAATCAGAATCAGAATTTCTTTATTTGTAAAACAAGAGTAAAAGGATGTTACAAGGTTACAATAGGTACATGTCTTGCCCTACCATACAATGGTGTACAAATATATTTTTTTCTATAAAATTTGAAAATACTAAGAACTATTTTTAATAATTAACAAGTCATAAAATTAAATCAAAATTAAATCACAATTAAAAAATATATCCTATAATGTTAATCAATATTGCATTGTATTGTGTTATTGCGTTATACATATTTATGTTACAGTTATGTTCATATTTATATACTTTCATCATTTATAAACTCACTAATGGTATAATAACATTTGTTGACTAGTAATAGGAACATTTTTTTCTTAAATAAATTAATACTACTATCTCTAATGTGTTTAGGTATTTTATTAAAAATGTTGGAAGCCATTCCAAAGAAACTTTTCCTAAACAAAAGGAGGAAAAATTCCAATTTGCTATCGTTAAAACTGGTAGAGCAAATTGGAGAAAAACAGTTCAATTTGCTCTATCGTTTAGACTAGTAGAGCAAATTCGAGAAAAACCGTTTGATTTGTTCTATTAGTAGATACATCAGTAGAGCATAGTGGATAGATTCGACCCAGAGCACTGTCGGCAATCGTACTTTAACGTTAGCGAATTTCGAAAACTGACGGCCTGTGGGCCTAGGCGAGAACGCTATCGACGAAAATGTATACCATTGACGTAAGCAGCCGGACGATCGCATTAAGCGCTTATGTCATATCCATACATTTTCATAGTTTTCGATAATCGTTTACGCTAGCGTAAGCATCTTGTCTACGGCAATCAAGATGTATAACGTTAAGTTGGCGACTTTAGAAAGTCGACTGTAGGGTAACGACACCAATGATGGACACTTTTAACCGACCGGCACCAGTAATTGACACTTCACTCTTAATTCAAATTTCATACGGTTCTAATTTGATTATCGTGAAACAAGTAAATAAAAGGGTTATTCATTTATAAAATCTTCTGTTAAAAGAATCAACTGTCCGTCATTGGTTCCGTCGGTCCGTCGTTCCATAGGATTAGTAGGTAGTATTAACGTAAAGTAATGACAGATCGCGTCAACTGCTTATAACAACTTCATAGAATCGAAAACAAAACGAAAAATTACTATGACAGGTGACATTTCGTTATACATTGCAAAGTTAACACGCTGATACATCACTGGGTATCATATAAACTACGCAATGTACAGTCAACCAATTTGATTTCTAGGCCACTTTGGACTATGTTAAAGTGACGTTGTCAACCAAAACGTAAGAGACTCCCTATGATTTGGTTTACAACGTCACGTTGACAAAGTCCATAGTGGCCTAGGAATCAAATTGGTTGACTGGTATACTGAACTGTCTGTCATTGTAGGGATGGTGAAATAGGGGGTAGATCGATTACTACTTCCATTATGTCAAACAAGGTTGATAACCTTCCAATATTCCTACACATGACAAATTAAAAGCGGAAGCGGAACTAGGTGCAAACTTGGCTTTCAACGTGATTAATCGTCGAGGCGAACGGTATCGACGTGCGGGCGGGCGTCACACCGAAAGAAAATAGCGAATAGCTTTAACCTTTTGTTTATATTTATTGCAATTACAAGAGGTAACATTTGGATAACCCTATTCGAACGTAGAATTTTGTTTAAGTTTTTTTTGTATGGCATATAGATGACAAACGAGCACACAGGCCACCTGATGGTAAGTGGAAACTGTGACCCATAGACATTCGCATTCTCAAGACTGCAGAGCAATCCTAAGACTGCAAATGCGTTGCCAACCCTGAGGACTAAGATGGAATGCCTCTATGCTAGTCATTTCACCGGCTGTCTTATCCCCAAACCGGAACACAACAATGCGAACACTGCTGTTTGGCGGTAGGTTAATGGATAAGACGGTGGTAGCGATCCGGACGATCCGGACTGCACAAGGTCCTACCACCCGCAACCCGTACCTTGATTAGGGTGAAGATGTGGAAGAAGCGAAAGAAATTTGTCAAGATCGTAGCAAGTGGAAAGAAGTGGTCTCTGCCTACCCCTCTGGGAAACAGGCGTGATTTAATGTATGTAATGTATGTATGATTAGGGTGATTTGATGAAAATCGGTTAGGTTAGGGTAGGATATGAGCTTTGAAGTGGTTTACCATTAAATCGGGGGGTAATTTCTTTTTTTTGCCCGATACTCCATAATGTAACCAAGATATCACCTCTAAGGCCCGTATTAATAAACTCATCTTGGCTGAGATGCGCGTCACAAGATACGTCAAAGTAAACGTCAAACCATAGAACACTGACATTTTTGACACATCTCGAGACGAGCATTAGAGTTGAGATTAGTTTATTAATACGGCCCTAAAAGGAGGTGTCTCAATTTTCCCGATTCAATTTCTAGAATAATGTTTGACGCAACTAATGTTTATTTATTATTTTGACCTAATTTAGTTGTTATGTCGTTGTGCTTGCGTAATTTTTTTTTTATTTTTTTTTTATTTTGATGTAAGTAATTTTTTTTTACCCCACTTTTACACATAAGTCCGTATATACAGTCAGCATCAAAAGTACTTAAGCAGAATAACATGCTCAAAATGATCTACACACGACGTATTCTCTTGAGAATAGAGTCGAGTGCAGATCATTTTGACCTCTTCGGTTGCATAGCTACTTCTGCTGCTGTCTGTATGTCCGAGCCTATGTTCCCTCGTAACTACTAAAGGGCTTAACTGATTGAAAGAAATTATACGTGGTCAGATTCGTTTTAACCACTAGAGTGTCATAGGTTATATTAAAATCATTTAAATGTGAAACTTGCGAATTAAAAACTATATACATGATAAGTTAGGTTTCTTTTAAGCTTGTTTTTTGTTATGGGATTAATGCCTAAATAAATAACTTTTTCTTTATTGAAAGAGGTTTTTTTATTCTTGTTACTCATAAGTTCTTAACGTTACGGAGATATCAGCTCTTAAAAGGGGGGTGGGGGGGGGGTCTCAGTTATATCGGGGTTTTTTTTAAAGTTCGAGTGTTGAGTTCACACACAAAGGATTCCGTATTTCTTTTTGTTTGTTGTTATAGAAACAATTGAAATGTACTTTCAGTGATAATTTCAACTGGATAAACGAACGGACGATGGACAGCGGAGGCTTGGTTATAGATTCTCGTTTGCACCTTTTAGGTACGGAATTCCAATATGATCATTAAATGTTTTGCAAAGTTATAGGACACAGACAACACGTTATTATGCTAAAATCCGTTCTCGGTGTAAACAAGTCCCAACACGTCCTAAGTTCAGGTCCACGAGGTTAAGTTTGGAACTTGTTCCGCCCCAATCACATTGTTCCAGTTATAACATGTTATAACGTGTCCGCGGATAGTTTATCTTGTTCGCTTGTCTCCGCCAAATGGAAATCTCTAGTAACGGGATAACTTAGTTACAAATTCTTGCATTAGTTTCTATTCCAATTTGTTTAAGTCTATCTTCCTTCAATGTCGTAATCATATTGTCACGTTATTCTAGCTTTTCATCGCGTTGTAATATTTACGTCAAGTTCTGGGACACCCTGTACCTATAAAAATAAAAAACTAACACAAACGAACTTTTTTTATTTATAACATTAATTAATATTTAATTTTTTAACAGTAACATACTCGTACATATGAATAAAATAAAGCCACATTCGTAGCTTGTTTCCCCCACCAGCCGTGTTAATCCCGCGGTGGGGGGGTTAGCCCCGGCTGCACAATTTTCGCTGTTTATTGGATCTAGACTGCATGGAATCACACACAACGAAAATACAGATGAGTTACAGTGAAATACTGGAAAAGCACCGAATCTTAAGTATCCGAAACCGACGTGCGTGCATGACTCGATGTATGAATGTGGAAGAAGCGAAAGAAATTTGTCAAGATCGTAGCAAATGGAAAGAAGTGGACTCTGCCTACCCCGCTGGGAAACAGACGTGATTTAATGTATGTATGTATGTATTACAGTGAAATAGACTTGTAACATTTCGATGTAATGTAACTTTCGTGGCCCTTGTCTAATAAACGTACACGTCTCTAAATCAAATAAAATATTTCTACTCTACTTAACACAGAATCAGAATTGGAAGTCGTTGAAATACAAAACAAATAAGGATAGGAAACTTTTCCTATTTTAACATCAATTTAAGGTTAAACTGAAGAAGTGGCTGTATGACAATGTTTTTTATACTTTAAATGATTTTTTTATGTACGTTGACAATTATAAATAGTCACTCCACTTAAGGTTATGTACTCATAGATTCATAACGTTTTATGTTTTAACTCTAAGCCAAAATGATAATTGTATGCCTGGAATGGGCAACTGTTGGAACCATAATATTTTTGTAAAACATCCAATTATACACAGTTGACAATAAATATTTTCTAATTCATATTTTTATTTTTTTAAATTCTGGTTATAATAAATTTATTTCAGAAAAATAACAGTACATTACATAGAACCAATATCGTTTTAAAGTAAAAATCCGAACACGGTTAAAAAAAAGGTGTTTTTTTGCCTTCTCCATACCATCAAAATTACGTTTTTTTTACCAATTCTCTTTAATTCTGCTATTGTTGCAGTGCCCAACAGTGTCCACATATTATCATAAACATGCATATTATACCTTACCTATGATTGTACAGCAACATCTGTCAAATGTGGAATGCAATAAATGTATTGAGTATTGAGTACATACATACATACATTTAATCACGCCTGTTTCCCAGAGGGGTGGGCAGAGACCACTCTTTCCATTTGCTACGATCTTGACAAATTTCTTTCGCTTCTTCCACATTCATACATCGAGTCATGCACGCACGTTGGTTTCGGGTACTTAAGAGTTTTGAGTATTTGTACCTACATATTCATTATTCCTATTAATATTTGTTATTCTTTGTCATAGGTATCAATCAATCTCCATTTCAAACTTTCCCGATCATCATTTGATAAATTGTCTTTTTGTTTACGAGACACGATGGATCGTTGTTCACAATCAATTTAAACGTTAAACAACTGTCAAATGTGTCAAAGTTTCACGAGTTGGTTTGTTCGTGACTCGAGCGTAAACTTAATTTGTTGAGATGATTTAAAAAGAAAAATACTATTCGCTAGCGGTTTAAGAATAGAAAAGTATTTGTTTTCATTTTTGCTCCGGGCTGGTGCTGTCATAAATTTAAAGTGAATTGTTTTCAGAAGAAAACCTGACTGTGCTGAAATAATGCTTTAAAGAAATGGAATCATTATGGTGTGTAAAATATCTTGTTGCAAACTTCAGAGACGTCAATTAAATTTAATGCTTGATGAAAGTGGCTGCTGTCACATTCTTTGCTATAGCATCATTGCGTATGGCACTCATCCTGCATGGATCAAGGGTCGATGTCCAGGTGTGTCAGCCAGTCTGCCGCGGCTGGCGAAAATTTATGAAGTTCCTCCATGCCACCGGGAAAACAGCGGAGTGGGCAATCATTTACCACGTGGGAGAGGGTCTGGTCCGGTGCTCCGCAGTCGCATTCTGGTGACTCCCTCAATCCCCACTTGTGTAGGTGATGGTTGGTCTTCCCGTGGTCAGTTCGGAACCGATTTAAACGGGTCCAGAGTTTTCGGTCGGCGAAGATGCCAGGCAATTTCTTCGAGGGGTCTGTTACGAGGGTGACATTAGTACCATGAAAAAGGCGCCATCCCTCACGCCAAACCTCGTTTATGTGGTACGGGTGATTAAGTCCCTCGTCGTTCCATATTGGGGACCTAGAAGTAAGACGGGAGGGAGGCAGATCGTCCAAAGTGGACCTAATGGGCATGGGTTTAGAGCCGTTTAACGAAAAGCACTTTTTCCACTCGTTGGCAGCCGCTTTTTGTCTGCGCAGCTCAGGAGGTGGGATGTGTGTTAAAACGGGCAGCCAAGGAAGAGGTGTAGATTTGATTACCCCCGAGATTAGGCGCATCACTTCATTGAGCTGGGTGTCGATCTTGGCTGTATGGGCACTGCGGTACCATACGGGGGCGCAGTACTCTGCAGTTGAGTACACCAGAGCAAGGGCGGAGGTACGCAGAACAGTTGCGGAAGCACCCCAGCTTGTGCCTGCTAGCTTTCGGATAATATTGATCCTTGTTTTCAGCTTCTGCTTGACGTTTTCTAGGTGTGGTTTGAACGTCAGTGAGCGGTCTAGCGTTACGCCGAGATATTTTGGAGTAAAATTATGTTTCACTGTTTCACCGCAGAAGGTGACGCGGAGCTTTCTATTGGCCAGACAGTTGGTGAGATGGAAAGAGGAAACTTCGGTTTTGGCTGGGTTGGGGCGTAAACGCCATCGGGTATAGTAGTCTCCCATAGACTTAAGATCCTCAGTCAGCGCAAGTTCTCCCTCATAAAATTTCCTTGATTGGTAGGCCAGAGCCAGGTCATCTGCGTATGCAAATTTGCTAGACCTTGTGGCTGGCATATCTCGGATGTATATATTGAAGAGGAGTGGTGCGAGTACAGATCCTTGTGGAAGACCATTTTTGACAAGGTGGTAGCGGCTACATTTTTCACCCAGGTGGACCTTAATATGGCGAGGGCTGAGAAGAGTTTTGATGAGGCGGAGCATTCTGCTGCAGGGAATAACATCGCTGATCTTCCTAAGTAATCCGTCTTTCCAAACAGTATCGTAGGCTGCACTTAGATCGACGAAGGCCACTGAGGTTTTTAGGCCTCGTTGATAACCAGCTTCAATATATGAGGATAGAGCTAGGACCTGGTCAGCGCAACTCCGGTTTCCTCTGAAGCCAGCCTGCTCCTCCGGGACAGCATCGTTAGCAGCAGGATATATTCTGCAATACACCAGTCTTTCAAGAAGCTTGTAAGTCACCGAGAGAAGTGATATTGGTCGGTAACTCGATGGATCGTCGGGTGATTTTCCTGGTTTAAGTATGGCGATGACTTTTGATAACTTAAAAGCAGCTGGGATGACACTTGTATCCAGGATACAATTGAAAAACCCGACCAACCATCGTTTGGCTACCTTTCCCAAATGAAGGAGGAATTCTGGGTAAATTTCGTTTTGCTATAGCAATAGAGTAAGACAACACGTCACTAAACGAGCATTAAATTTAATTGACGTCTTTTAATGGGGCAGTTAGCGCATTAGTGTTAACTGTAATTCTGTCTCGATAGTTAATAAAAAATATGTTTTAGAAACTAAAAACTGCCTTCAAAAACGCAAAAAATTACTTCTATTAAAATGATAGGTAATAGGTTAGTCCAACAGAAGTCGGCTTTTGGTTGAAAATAGTGTGAGTCGCCGACTTCTGTTGGACTAACCTATTATTTTAATACAAGTTATTTTTTGCGTTTTTGAAGGCGGTTTTTTGTTTCTAAAATATATATTTTTACAGTTTTTAGTGATCATAATAAACTTATGTACATATCGATGGTTAAAATGGCAATTGACGTAAGGGACAAATCACTACTTTCTAGGACAAAGGAAATGAAAAATATATAGAAATATTACCATATTTAAAAAAGAAATTATGCTTTCGTTTTGGTGTAAAGGACATTATAGTATATTTTTTCGAGCTGAATCGATTACAACCATTAAATTGTACGTAAATTGAATAGTTTCCAAGATAGATGTCCTTTACGTTTAAAATTTTACAAACTTGCCCTTTAATGCCCAATCACAAAAAAAATATTTTCGTTTTTAGGTCGTAAAGGACTATCCAAAGCATATTTATGGGTCGTATTGGACAAATTTGTTAGGAATGTAAGCATAATGATCGTTTATATCTAAAAAAGTGTATTAAACATCCAATTCATAAATAAGCTAATAGCTAACTATAATCTTTTTCATTATAGTACATTGTGCATCAAGGGCGGTAAGAAGAGGATTGGTAACGAGAGACTATTAGAAGCCCGACACCGAAGGCGGAGGGCTTTTAATGACTCGAGGTTGCAATCTCCTTACTGCCCATGATACACACAATGATTTTCATCACATTAGCGAGGAAATAAAAAACAAATAGAACAATCAAACAAAATTAAACGAACTCGGTTCGCTAAGCTAAAAGAGTTTGACAACTTTTTTTTAGTCTTCCACAGATAATGCTTAGAATTTCTTTTTTTTTAACTTGAGAAATACAGGCCATTCTGCCAGATTGTACAAATTTTCAAAATGAAATTTAATAAAATTATTGCGAATGTCTCTGAAATAATGGTAAAATAGAAATATAATGCAGACAAATGTGCCGTATAAATTTAATTAAACAGTAAAATTGGTTTGTAGTCAAGTTTTGAATATAGGAAATAAACCTTGGCTGATTTTACACCTCCTTGGTCTGAAATGATGTACAAGTGGATTCTACATTTTAAAACTAAACTCATAACTCCCTCGGGAGTTATGAAAATCTATAACTCCCCCGGGAGCTAAGTCGGCTATAACTGCCCTAAACGCCTGCGTGTTATAAAAGTCTTTCCGAGCAATTGTGATGAAAAAATATTAACGTAATAATATTTCAACTTTTAATGAATTTATGAGAAATTGGTAAGTTATAAAATTTAAATACGTAAGTAAATAATTTTTTTTTATTAGAAAATCGTAGTAAACGTTCTAGAAAATGTAACATTCAGGAACTTCAGGAACTTCTTCATTATTCTCATTAATCATACTAGAAGCATTAATTAACATATTAATAATAATCTAGCCAATTTTAAGTCATTAAAGTCAGTCATTAGTTTCTGAGTTCAAGGAAACACAACATAACATTTAGGAACTTATTTTTCATTACTATAATGAACTAAAACTTTAACCTGTTTAAAATAAAGTGAATTAACAAATCGTATTAGTTTTAACGATTCTTCTATCGCATGCAAGAAAATATAACATAATAGGAACTTAAATTTTTGTATTAGGTTTATAAACTGGAACCTTCAGCATTTATTGCATCTAAAAAAAATTACAAATCTTAGTCATGGAGTGAATTATTGGCCTCATCATCATTTGTACTTAGTTCTTCTTCATCTGTCTCTGGAAGTCGGTCTCGAGTCGTTAATGTAGTTGGTAGCGATAGGAATTCAGAATGAAACCTCTTTGGAATGGTCCCATTTAGACATAATTTTCGCCAGTCATCGTATTTCTGTTGAGATATACTTTGTTTATGTGAGTAAAGAGGTCGTAATTGGTAGTTATCCACATCTTGACTACAGTTGGATTTGTCTATGACTTTGTTCTTTCCCTTTCCTTAACCTTTTCTTGTTTAAGGGTTCTGCTTTAATTCCACAGTCAGTGTTTCAGTGTTGTCTTTCATTGAATATTTAACTTCAACATAATTTAATTTTTTTTTTTTAATGTAACAATTCGAATCTTTTACTTTTTAATTTTTGGAAAACGAGTAGCTATCTTCATTCGTGTCTCTAAAACAGAAAACCAAGTAATGAGTGATGGTAAGATATAAAAAAAACAGCCAGGTTCCGTACCACATACAAGATAAAAACGTACAGCGATTGTTAATATTGAACAAAAATAATAAAAAATAAGATTATTATTTAATTAGCCTTAAAATTATTACAAATGGCCGTGTGGTTGCCGGCAGAATAGAATAGTACCACTCCATACCTTCCTGTGGAAGTCGTAAGAGACGACTAAGAGATTAAAGGCTTGTAGTATTTTTAGGCGATGGGCTTGCAACCTGTCACTAAATAATATACACATGATATACATCTTAGCCTGTTTGTGCAAAATGTGGTTACAGAATTAACAACTGGCTGTTGAAGTTGTTGGTAATTCTGTAGCTCTGCCTACCCCACTCTGGGATGAAGGCGTGACGGTATGTATGTATGTAGTATAAGACAGCAATTTGATACAAATAAACGAATTGCCACATACAATGCCCTATACGATGTTTATAGTTATGAAATTGTATCCTATACACCAAATCCATTATAAAATATAAACGTAATTACATCTGTTGAAGTGTTTTTATTATTATATAAAACAATCAAACACGGTTGACCTACATAAACGACTACAAAACACTTTTGAAATTTGCCCACGAAAGTTACCTTATTATTATGTCAAGTTACTAAGGGTTGTATAGGACAACGATTTTATAAAAGTAGACTAATTATCAGAAAAAAATGTCCTATACGACCTAAATACTTATGAAATCATGTCCTTTAATGAAATCCACAGTAATATTGACATGCAATGACAAAACAAAACAACAACAACAACACAGTATTAATTTCGGTTGGGTCTTATTTGAATGTATATTTCATTTGTTTTTAGTTATCCTAAAGTACATTTTCCAATAAAATATACTATATTATTTTAGTTGTAAAGGTGTCAGAATCTAACTTTAAATCTTATACGCCCCAAAGTTATTCAAAAAGAAAAATTGGATGCGGGTTGTAAGAAGAACATTGATTTGACAATGTCATTTAAGAATAAGTTATTAAGACTCGAGTCCTTTAAGAACCATTTCGATTTAATTTAGAATGTATACGACCAAAAATGTCTTTTTTGCTTAATTTAATTATTTAATATCTCGGTAAATATAGTTCATAGAGAAACTTTATATTTACTAGTCAATAGAGCTTTACTTCTGGTTTTAGATCAGGTAAAAAAAAAAATTGGCCAAATGTCCTATACGTCAATTGCCATTTTAACCATCGATATAGTCCCACTTCTTATTTGATATATTAAACTTTAAGACGTTTCAAGTTCCTATTTTTGAGTGTTTCGGCCCTTCGGGCCGGCTGCCGAGCCGATCTAACATATCCTAAACCTACCTTATATTTATGATACGCGAAAGCTTAAGCGAAAGAAATTTGTCAAGATCGTAGCAAGTGGAAAGAAGTGGTCTCTGCCTACCCCTCTGGGAAACAGGCGTGATTTAATGTATGTATATTTATGATACTTATTACTGAGTTTTAGTCTACCAACATAACCAATCGTACCATAGGTGGAGATATAAACAGCGGTGTTGGTATTTGTCATTTCACCGGTGTCTTATCCCCATACCGGAGCACCAATGCGAACACTTCTTCGCGATAGGTTAAACACAAAGCCTAATGATAAGACTAAATGCTAGTGACCCTGTAGCAGTCTCGGGTTCGATATTTAGTGATGAGCACGAATATTTACTGTTCCTCCTTTTGCGGGTGGTAGGACCTTGTACAGGGTCCGTCCAGATCGCTACCACCATCTTATCCATTAACCTACCGCCAAACAGCAGTGTTCGCATTGTTGTGTTCCGGTTTGGGGATAAGACAGCCGGTGAAATGACTAGCATAGAGGCATTCCATCTCGGTCCTCAGGGTTGGCAACGCATTTGCAGTCTTAGGATTGCATTGCAGTCTTGTGAATGCGAATGTCTATGGGTCACAGTTTCCACTTACCATCGGGTGGCCTGTGTGCTCGATTGTCTTCTCAATGCCAAAAAAAAAAAAACCTAAGTTTTGGGTGTCATTGAACCACTGAATCCTGCGGGCCTAGTATGGCTGCGTCTATATCACGTGTCAAATGTAGATAAAGCATGACTTTTTGACACGTGTACTTATTTACGTGTCAGAAGGTGACGGATGCCTTATCCAAAATTTGCTATGCGATAAACGCTGCCATATATTAGTGTGATGAGTGCGAATTACCCGTGTGGTTGCCGGGTTAGAATAGTGCCACTCCATATCTTCCCGTGGATGTCGTAAGAGACGGCTAAGGGAATAAAGGCGTATAGTACTGTTAGGCGATGGGCTTGCAACCTGTCACTAATACACTGGTAAACATCTTAGCCTAAAAGTGCAAAATGTGGTTACAGAATTATTAACAAGTTTTTAGAGTTGTTGGTAATTCTGTAGCTCTGCCTACCCCACTCTGGGAATAAAGGCGTGAGTGCGAATGTTTGTTCCTGAGTCATGGATGTTTTCTATATATTTCCCTATGTAAGTATTTATATTGTTGTCTAGTACCCATAATACAAGCCTTATGCTTAGTTTGGGACTAAGTCAATTGGTGTGAGATTGTCCCCTGATATTTATTTATTTGTATTAGGCCCCCAGAATTGAGTATGGATTGCGAATATGATGTTACTTAAAGTATTTTCCGTTAAGGTAGCTGTTTTCTAGGCTGTGGCCTTCTAGACATTAGGGAGTACAGTGATCTGGTAAGCTGCCTCAGAATAATTTAATTATGCTGTTGCATTACACCGAGCGCCGCTGTAAATACGGGGTTGTTGTTGAATATCACATGCACTGGGGTTTAATGTTCAAGGGGAATGCAATTATATTTAATTGGTGCATAAAGAAGTGTTTGATCTCAGTCTGATTCTCGCACCGAGGGTTTGGCACATATTAGAAACGGAGATTAACATTGTCATTACTATGTACATACACATACAGTCATAAACTCACGCCTTTATTCCCAGAGTGGGGTAGGCAGAGCTACAGAATTTCCAACAACTAAGTATTAAAACTTTTGATAATTCTGTAACCACATTTTGCACACTTAAGCGAAGATGTTTATGTATGATTATGTATTAGTGACAGGTTGCAAGCCCATCGCCTAACAGTACTACACGCTTTTATACCTTACGGTCGCTTTTATACTGTCGGCTTTTACGACATCCACGGAAAGATACGGAGTGGCACTATTCTAATCCGGCTACCACACTATGTATTTACTATGTATTTTTCTAAATATGTAATTTTTCAATGGACAAAGATTAATATTAATTTTAGTGCCAGTATTTTTTGTTGTTAATATTCCGAAATAAAGAAGCTTTATTTTATCAGGGCAGTAAACCTGTGTGTGGCTGATTGTACTTAATTAGTTTGATATCTTTAGCTGGGTAGTGATTCTGTAAACAACGCCGGTCGTGCGGACTGTCGAGTGATATCCAAGCGGCGAGATTAAGTAGTCTCGTCAGTGCGAACAAAACACATCATAGCGCGTCCATTTTCAATTTAACAGCACGATGGGTCTAACGTATAAGGCTGCTTAATTGAAAATGCACGCGCTACTGTGTGTTTTGTTCGCACTGACGGGATTACATAATCTCACCGCTTGGATATCACTCGACAGTCCGCACGACCGGCGTTGTTACAGAATCACTACACTGGTAACAGAATAATGGCCTTGACAGACAGACGTACAACCGACATCTTAAAAGGGTTCCGTTTACAGTACGAGTACCTATTTAACGCGGAATCATAAAAAGCGATTAAAGTACTAGAATTTTCTGAGTTCTCACTCCCGAGAAGTGAGAAAGCAAAACAGGAAAAGATAACTTAAACAATTCTGAATTACTTTCTATTAAGACCTAGACTTTGACATATAACAATTAAATAAAAAAAGACAAATAGCGTTTCTTTCTCAGACTATCCAACCTAATCTGAGTAAACTTAAAATACTATATTATAGCATAAAATCAAAAGCATTATTATTATTTTCATTTCCAACTAATTCGTTTTTTTTAAAATGTAAAATGATAACATCATTTTGTTACAATTTAGGAACATATACATTTGTGTAAAGGTTGGGATCTTCTAGTAAGTAAAACAATACATGTGTCAGGAGACCCCGTAAAATTAATTAATTAAGCATTAAATATTACGTATTAAAATAACACAAAATTATGTTAAGTATCAAATCCTTTCGCACAAAGTTCGTAGCATAAAACGTTTTGATACTCGCAGCTCCGCGTTGCATCGCTACTTATGAGTTTAATCGACTTTTCTGGAGAATGGGGGGTGGGGGGAGGAAAGAAACGAGCGTTGAATGATAATACGGACTGTTATTTGCCCTTTATTGACTGCCAATGCTTTTAAATCCAATTGGTTGGCACTTTGCATGTCTTTTAAAGGATCAAGAAGGTGAAATTTTAGTAAATTGATGTCAAAATCGATCGACATCGTTGGAGGTAAGTATAGAAAAGGCAGATTCTAGTGGAAATGTTTGGGGAAGACATACATTATGTACAGTACCCAGCATTTTAGTTCACTGTCATAATCAATTTCAAACTAAACATCAAATGACAAGTAATGACAATAACAACGGCAGTCACAATGACAAGGTTCTTAGTGTGATCGACATTTTTGAATTTTGAATGTACGTGTTTCGGGTGATATGATGATTTAAAAGAACATGGTATCCTTGCATGAGCCCAAAACCAACAGTCACCAACCAACAGCAGAACTAAATAATATGTAATTAAAGCCTGACAAGTTCCTATTTAGCCCTGATGTAGTGTCGCTACAAACAGCTTACATATGGCAATTATACGTGTACGTCATGAATAGTCGGGACAGTGAGTATTGGCATCGTGCAAGAACGAGTGAGATATACAATTAAGTACTTGTAGATTGTGAAACTATGTTTTCATGTAATCGGAAGAGCATGTCTAGTTGATAATTAAATATGAATAATTACCTATCCGTCAAAATCCGATTCTAAATATTCGACATCCATATATTCATCAGATTCTGGCTCCGATGTATTTTCACTTTCGTCCGTTGAAGAGTCACTTTCAGGACCACCAACCTCGATTATAAACCTTTCGGTCTGAGATTCGATTATAGGACCTTTTGTCCTATATCCGTCTTCTATTTTTTTACGTGTTCGCAGCATTTACTCCAATTTTCTATAGTCACTTCCTAAGTAATAACGAAGTGTAAAAGTAAGCTAAGTAAGTAAGACGCCTTGAATGAGAATAAAAATAAAATTTAATAATTAATATACATATTTAGTACTAAGCTAACCAATTCATGACAATCGCACTATGAATATCATACCCGTCATGTCAACAACTAATTTCAAAACATTGTTTATTGGAATGCTGCTGAATCCTTCGTCCTTTTTCTGCCGCAACTATTTGAATGTATTTATAATAATGTTTTTTGCATCGGGGTGAAATTTCTTGGGCATTTTAATTTTAAAATCTATTTGTTTACATCGGTGACATTCAATGACTTCCAACGTCCGTTGTCAAAAAAAACGTTGTCATTTAAATAAATTAGTTCCACTGAAAATCCGCAACATGGCGAGGGCTAAAAAGGAACTTGTCAGGCTATACATACATACACAGTGGGGAAGGCAGAGCTACGGAATTACCTACAACTCTATTTTTTTTTTTGATAATTCTGTAACCCCATTTTTCATGTATTAGTGACAGAGAAGAGAAGTCCATTGCCTGATAGTACTACAAGACTCTATTCCCTTAGTCGCCTCTTACGACATCCAAAGAAAGACGATATGGAGTGGCACTATTCTAACCCGGCAACCACACGTGTATTACGTAATCATATCGGATTTTTACGTACTTACTTCTATTGTTATCGCCAACAAGCTGAATTCCAATGCATTTTGTTTTAAACTAGCATCCATCCCTTATTTTGTATCTGATCGGCACGTGGTCTTTTTACGTCACAGCTAGTGCTCTGTAACGCGGTTACAAACAAAATAACACACGTAGCTGACAATATTCATTTTTTTATCTCAGTAACAAAAAAAAATCTTTTTTTATTCAGAATACTTTTTGAAATAATTTTTGTTGTCAATTAAAACCTCATCGACGTCGTAGACAAACACACAGATACAAAGACCGACACGTTTAACTTAAACACCCCTGCGTTAGCGTGGTGATATAGAAATAAAAAAAATATAGAGGGTGATGGCATCAGTGGTGGACACTTAGCTGACTGGCACCAGTAATGGACACTTAACTCTTAATTCAAATTTCATTGCATCGTAAATTGATTGTTGCAAAACAAATGAATAACCCTTATCATCTATTAAATATTAATCCAGTGTCTATCATTGGTCCTTGTCCATTACTGGTTCCGTCCCCATACACTCATTTAAAATTCAATCTTTATACACACCTGCGCGTTGGTTATTATAAAACACGGTTTTACAAAATCACATCACAACAAAAGATATTTTTACTGAGTTTACGGTGCCTTTCCGGGGATTATATTTTCATTTTAGTCGTTCATTTTGTTTTTTATTTTTGTATCGTACAGTTTAAAACTGGTTTGAAAATTAAAATATGAATAAAATAACGTAATATGAACTCAAAAAACCAACTAAATGCCAGATTCTCGCACTGAGGGTTCCGTATGTTGAAAACAAGTATGTTGAAAACAAGTATGTTGAAAACAAGTATGTTGAAAACAAGTATGTTGAAAACAAGTATGTTGAAAACAAGTATGTTGAAAACAAGTATGTTGAAAACAAGTATGTTGAAAACAAGTATGTTGAAAACAAGTATGTTGAAAACAAGTATGTTGAAAACAAGTATGTTGAAAACAAGTATGTTGAAAACAAGTATGTTGAAAACAAGTATGTTGAAAACAAGTATGTTGAAAACGATTCTTGTATCGGGACCCCCTTTATTATTGCACTTTCCTTCTCTCATTTTTTTATATTTGGTTACTAAATCCGCCGTATGTTAATACATACATACATATTCTGAAAAAAAAACAATCCGCTATCTATTACAAAAAATAAACCGTTATTAAGTTAGGACGGACAGCCTTTCTTCTGGCACAAAACCCTAAAAAACAGCTTACCTGAAAGCCTCAATCAAAAAATACAACTAAAACACTTAATAGCCTATAATAACCTATTCTGGTTGTATAATCGTTTGTTAAAAAGCAATCATCAAGCTTGAGACAGACCTACAGTACATAACCCTTATATAACCATACCTACATATCCTCATAAAAACCTTCACCCTAAGGGAGCATGAACGCCACTTACTTATACAAAACGCTGGGAAGTAACCGTATATCCCGAAAATAGGCACTAACTTAGGGCTCCTGAATAATATTGGAGACTAACCGTCTACCATTGGATTTACACTCTAGTGCAATGAAAACGGGTCACTGTACATACAAAACGCACGTATTGACCCGTTTAACTGCTATCAAGTATAGTTGAATTGGTTCTCCTATGGAATCCCTAATTGTGATTGGTTCTAGTGCATTATTTGTCCGAATTTAATACTTTTTAGTATCCTTATAATACAACCCTAACCTAACCGAATCGCAGATTATAATTGTAGAACTTAAAAAGTATCCCGACTCATCTAAAACCAGTTTAGGGCAAATTAAAATTCGGACAAACGATGCGTTAGGACAAACGTTGTTAGGGATTCTGTGGGACACACTTTGAATTAGTCTTTAAATTGACTAAGGAGCTATATCCATTTTGAGTATGGTACCTTATAAATGGTAAATTTTTATTTGTAGCTAGCGACCCGCCTTCGCTTTGCTTCGGTTTATGTGAGTATGATATAAAGCCTATATAGCCTTCCTCGATAAATGAGCTATCTAACAATGAAATATTTTTTCAAATCGGACCAGTAGTTCCTGAGATTAGCGCGTTCAAGCAAACAAACATACTCTTACATTACCCTCCACATTATATACAAACTTACAAAATAACTATATTTAGATATCTTTTAAGCGGCCAAGCCGATTTTCATTAAACTTTACCAAAAATCACCGCTAGAAAACCTGCTTTCAAATAAAAAAAACCGCATCCAAATCCAAAAACTACGGTGCCAAAAACAGACCCACACATACATAGCAGTCAAACTTAAAACACCCCTTTTTGCGTTTACACAGTCTAGATAGCCCTCCAAGTAACTTATCAACTGACTGCCAATATTACACAACTTTACAAATTCAGTTTAAAAGTAGAAACTTCAACATTTTCCTACTAATTCAACGTTTGAAATGCTGTCCATTTGTTATCACAGCTAAAATAACGCCGTTTGCAGCGAACATTTTATGAAACTGAATCTTTGCCACTTGGAAAAATAATTCAGAGAAATGTCTCAGTAGAGAACGTTCACCTTATAAGATAAGTAAAAGTACTTCAACGCTTATTTCTGGTGAAGTCTTGAAGAAAATGTGTTTTTTCAGTTAAGTTTACTCAGTCACTTTAGTACTTTCTTGGCAGTGCCCTTTTTACTTGTGAAAATGGACGTGGGATGAAGTCATTATTAAATTAAGGGTTTTTTGTTCGATCCCTCAAGTATCAAGACTGCTTCTAATGCGAAATTTATTTCTTGATTTTTTTGATCTTGAGACGTGATGAGACTTTATAGTTTGGTTGCATAGTATTTATATTTGAGGATTAACTATTCTAGGTGGATTAGGAATTGTGTTTAGAAAAAAATACATTAAAATGTGTTATATTTCAGAGTTTTTAAATTTTGCACACATTTAAAAAAAAATGAATTTAAATTGTCACTTTTATCAATCTATGTCGTAAAGAATTATCAAATGTTTTTATAGTTGTTGGAAATTCTGTAGCTCTGCCTACCCCACTCTGGGAATGAAGGCGTGAGTTTATGTATGTATGTATGTGTTATAAGTAATAAGTAAGTAAGAGTGACGGATGCTAAGTACGAGAGCGATGGATGCTTTATTTAAAATTTTGTCACGCGATAAACACAACACAAAACTATAACTGTCCTCTTCTTTCCAGCCTTGTCGCGGCAACATCTCCCTGCTAGAGCAGGACATCTGGAGGGAGCAACAGTGCAGCGCTCACGACGGGACCCCGTACGGGGGGGAGCTGTTCCATTGGCGAGCTCATCGCGATGACGCGGAGCCCTGCGCTCTGACCTGCAGGGGAGCACCTCAGCATGGACAGCGGCCGGAGCCAGTGAGTTCTTCATGCTTCAGGAGTCATAGTTGTCAGCGGATAAAATGAATAATAGGGTCAATCAACTTTTCTTTGTAGCTCGTTGCCATGGTGACGTCTCCTGTCACTCTTTAAATCTTCAACAAAAGTGCATACTTATAACGAATTTAAAAGGAAAACTATCACGGCTAAGTAGACATGATTAGTTCCTGAGATACAGGCGACTAAAGTGTTTATACCTACTAAAAATCATCTAAGACAGCGCCAAATAACTTTAAATAGAAAATTGGTTCATACATGTTGATTTTTGAGATAGTTTTTTGTGTTTGTCGTTACGGCTTCGGAACCCTACACTGAGCATGGTCCGACATGCTCTTGCCCGGTTTTTTTATGGGCTTTCTCTTGAGTGTGCTAGAAGTATATATTATAGCAATTTTTCTAAGTAACTTTAACACTGTTGTCTCCTGGGTTACGGCACAGAATAACAACAACAAAAAGTTGATCCACCCAATAACTAAACGAGAAGCAAACTTAAAACGCGACTGCATTTATTAATACTATAATACAATCAGCAGCAAAAGTAGCTACGCAACCGAAGAGGTCAAAAAAATCTGCACTCGACTCTATTGTCAAGAGAATATAATATAATTATATGGTGTCTAAGGTTTGTTTCAATAGAACTTGCCAACAATGTAAACAAAACATTCAATGAGATAATTATCCACATTCTAGCACTATTTTATTATTTGAATGGTTTAGGATAATGATGTGGAAAGAATTGATTTTTGATTTTCCACCATCTTATCCATTAACCTACCTCCAAACAGCAGTGTTCGCACTGTTGTGTTCCGGTTTGGGGATAAGACAGCCGCTGAAATCACTAGCATAGAGGCATTCCATCTTAGTCGTCAGGGTTGGCAACGCATTTGCAGTCTTAGGATTGCATTGCAGTCTTGTGAATGCGAATGTCTATGGGTCACAGTTTCCACTTACCATCAGGTGGCCTGTGTGCTCGTTTGTCTTCTCTATGCCATAAAAATAAATAAAAATAAAATAAATAACCCATGGATTTACCAGTATTTGATGATGTAGAATGGAAATTAAAGACATTTTGAATACAAGGTTTGTTTACATTGTTGGCAAGTTCTATTGCAACAAACCTTAGATCATTTTGAGCATGTTATTCTGCTTACCTAACTTTTGATACTGACTGTACATTTGTATATATTTGAGATGGAAATTATACTTAAATTGCATTAATTAGAAGACTTTTTTCGGTTGACATAAATAACTGACATTTTGTTGTTGTTGTTATTCGAATTTTAACAGTTTAGGTATGCTATATCAACTGGGAAGGTAAAAGGATTCTAACGATACCACATTCATTTAAATCGGCACAGGCGTTTAGAAGTTATGGTGGAATAAGGAGTCATAGATATATACATCATATTGGAACCTTAAAAACATTACACTTCTTTATTTGGGCAGTCTCGTTGTCTAATAGTATGTACAAACGTTAGCAAAATTAAAATTTCAAAATTAAAAATATTTATTCAGTAAATAGGCCTCATGAGGGCTCTTTTACACGTCGGTAATATAGGGTGAGTCTACCAGCGCTTTTGACAAGACCATCATTGCGGAGAAGAAGCGCCGCAAGAAACTCCAGCAGAAGATCATTTTTTTAATCATAAAAACTAAGTTACATTAAGTAAAGTAAGTTACATTAGGCAATAAAGTAAAAAATAATATTTTTTTTAAACTACCAAACATAAAACTTAAACTTTAAAAAAAAAGCTATGAGAACAACGTCTCTACGTCAAAAGCCATAACTAGAATAATTTATTAAACAACAAGCGATATAGCGCTTCCTTTACCTTCAATATAGACGTCTTGAAAGACACATGGCTCAAGGCACGTAAAGTTAATCCCAGAGCCCGCTTTGAGAGGATTACTCAATTAGCTGAGTTCGCGTTAACTTTTGATCTAAAAGAATTTTAAAGTCGTAGCTTAGTGTTAAGGTTTTAAGATTCAGCTCCGTCTTAGGTAAGATAATTCTTTAGTGTATACGATCTTGCTTCGGTCGTACGTTTCATTGCGTCTTTTCAGGTTAATTTTTAATTACTTAGAGAAGAAGAACCTCTAGACGAACTAGGTCACGTGATGCTTGTTGTACTTAACATACATTAACAATTTAACATACATACATACATCAAATCACGCCTGCTTCCCAGAGCGGTAGGCAGAGACCACTTCTTTCCACTTGCTACGATCTTGACAAATTTCTTTCGCCTCTTCCACATTCATACATCGAGTCACGCACGCACGTCGGTTTCGGGTACTTAAGATTCGGCCCTTTTCCAGTATTTCACCGATTTGACTCGAAAAAGTACGCCTAGGGCGGCCCCTTCCGACCCGTCCACTCACTATCATCTGTATATCTCTTTCGTCAATCTTCCCTCATCTATCCTTTCCAAATGACCGAACCATCGAACAATTTAAAAATGTAATAAAAGCCAACAACCATGCATGTGGTGAATAAAAAATATCACTAAAATAATACATTAAGGACTAGGTTTTTTTTTGTTGGTTTTGAAAAGTCTGAACGATATTTTATAAATATTTAGGAATTACGCTTGTTTACACGACAATAATTTCTATTTAATCTAATAATCTAATAATGTGTAACATTGAGCTAGTATGATGATGGACACAAAAAAAAATTCCTACCTCATTGTATAGATCCGTTGAGTGATAAAAAGTGAATAAAGCATCCATCACTGTTGTACTTATTTTCGTGTCAGACGGTGACGGATGCCTTATCAACACTTTGTCACGCAATAAACGCAGCCATGTTAGGGCCCCTGAGCATGTTCAGACATGCTCTTGCCCGGTTTTTTTTTCAACCTCCACTTTGTTCCAGACGGCATCACTAGATGATGAAGAACGTGTGGTGGTGGCGGTGCTGGCGGCGAGGGTCTCCGACGGCACCAGGTGCCGACCTGGTAGCTTGGACATGTGCATCGATGGACGGTGTCAGGTAAGAGTTTCTTTCAGGGAGGATCCAAGATTTAAGGGGGGAGGGTTGTGGTCTCCGAATCTTGGCTGAATATCAGGTTGAGCCCCATATTCCATAGTGGCCATGTGATAAAAAAAAGCTTAAGAAATATTTAAACCCTTTTTATTTACGAGTTAATACTTACTTCCATTTGTTATGTTATGTCTAGTACAAATTAATTTTAAATATCCAATAGTTTACAAAATTGAAACATAAAAAAATAAATTAAAAATATATGAATATCTTTAAGTATTTCATTGATCATGAAATTTTTATTTGTTAACCATCCCAAACCATATATTTTCCTTATAAAAGGCAGCTTTAGAGTTAATTTATGAGAAGAATCTGTCTAGATTTCATATTTTCATCTACATAAATTCGTTTATCTGTTTCAGCGTAAAGTAGTCAGAAACATACTTATGTGTACTAGTTAACTCACAAACCGTAGCATTATTGATAATTAGAATTCAGTTAAATATCGATGGTTAAAATGGCAAGTGGCGTATTGGACAATCTTACAGTATAATTTAGCAGTCCTTTACGCCAATTGTCACTAGGAATTTTTTTACAGTACAATTTAGTTGTCTTTTACGCCAATTATCATACCAGCTATCGATATAGTTAAGTCGCACGGGGGGCAGCACTAGCAGGAACGCCATGTAATGTTGGGATTAAATGACACTACATTAGCCGTTGGATGTCAGGCTTATTGTGTCTCAAATGTTACATACATGGAATATATATAAGCTAACATATTGGTGAGAGCGTGAGTGTGGCATGGCCACATTACAATGTGATAAGAGTAATTACTCGTTCCTTTCAAAATTTGTCAGTTAAAAACCAAATTGAAAACGACGTGTCTGTCGAGACCCGCCAGTTTTCATTCAAAGTTTCCAAAAACAATCCCATTATACGTTGAAATAAATAGCTCTGTCTGTACGTGCACCGAATATTATATGGCCGGCAATTCGGCTTAATTTATGAAATGAAGCGACTCCTATTTTGTGGTTAGGTTCGGTCTCGAGATTGAGATAAATAAAAACTTGAGATTAGTTTCAGGTATCGGGAGAATTTTGTGCGGGTTTGTGGAGGCAATTGGATTATATAAATTTTAACTAAAAAATGGCCTGAGATTTTCAATTTTTTGATACTATTAGACACCCGTACATAATCCAAAATTTACCTACACAAAAAGCCATCTATTGAATTAGTGTATCTATTGATGAAAACCGTATTAAAATCCGTTGCGTAGTTTGAAAGATACCGTATTAAGCGTCGTATGTCGCGGGTGGTAGGACCTTGTGCAGGGCCCGTCCGGATCGCTACCACCATCTTATCCATTAAACTACCACCAAACAGCAGTGTTCGTATTGTTGTGTTCCGGTTTAGGGATAAGACAGCCGGTGAAATGACTAGCATAGAGGCATTCCATCTTAGTCCTCAGGGTTGGCAACGCATTTGCAGTCTTAGGATTGCATCGCAGTCCTGTGAATGCGAATGTCTATCGGTCACAGTTTCCACTTACCATCAGGTGGCCTGTGTGCTCGTTTGTCTTCTCTATGACATTAAAAAAAAATGTGTGCAGAGGACAGACGGCGGGAAGCTACTCTATTTTATATTACACTCAACAGCAATGGAAATGGGTCACTTTTTATGGTTTTTTTTTACAAAATGACCTATATTCATTGCTCTTAATATATGTAACGATAAACAGTACTGGAAATTATGTCTTCAAATTCTTCGGTGCCTTAAGAGTTTGTGTTACGTAAAGAAAACTAAAAGAAGTATTATTTGATTGTATAAATATAAATTGATTTTTTTTTAATTCGAATATGGTGTTTTGGAAATCACAAGGGTTATTATGATATAGCTATGCACTTCTGTTTACGCTGACAGAAAAGCACAAAGCTATATAACTGCTTTCCACTCACCCTGCTTGTCCTTTACGCTCACCGTAAAATTAACTGCATAGCCATGTCACAATAACACCCCAGTACTTTTATTCCACTGAGTAAATCCATTTTGCTTTTGACATATTATAGTCTTATTAATAAAAGCTGATTCGTGTAACAAAAAGTTGACAAAAATCTATTTTATTTTAATTTCTTTTTTGGTGATTTATTATACAGTATTTTCATATTGAACAATGCGATTTAAAAAGCCATGCACATTCCCTATTAGCAATTAAAATAGCCGTAAGCATGACACACGTGGCGCAATTAAGTCACATGCTAGATACACGAGCGAGGTATTTTGGCAAAGCACGCCGAAACTTCCCCCCGTCCACTGCAACCGAAACTTGGTCTCGTTAAACGTCGGTAAACAGGTTCAAATTAACTTCAGGGAACAATTTGACTTAGAAGAGACCAAAGACCGAAGTACACGGTGAAGGTACACTTATCAGTTGCGGTCTTTAGTTGGCAGTAAAGTTAACAAGTTTTACAGTAGCGTTAAAATCGCATTGTCATTACAAAACTATAACCTCAAAGACATATTTTTACGAGTTTTGAATGTGTTATAGATATTATGATAAACTAGGTCTGTTCTTTTTTACATACATACCTTCACGCCTTCATTCCCAGAGTGGGGTAGGCAGAGCTAAAGAATTCCCAACAACTCTAAAAACGTTACCACCGAGAGCTAAATTTGTACGTAAGTATGGTAAAAAATTGACAGCAACACGATGGAAGCGTCGCCTCATAATCCTATTTAAAGTACCGTTTTTTTTTAAATAATATTATCTGAATACAAGCTTTATAGCGCCTGAATATTTACCCGTAATGGTGGCATTTCACTCGGTGTTTTTTACATGTAGATTTATATGTATCGGCACCCGTTTAGCAAAAAAATGATTTGCTTTGGTGCAAATAACCAACAGAATCAACTTTGCATGCATACGAATGCATGAAATCATCATCATCAATAATCATCTGACAGTGCACTACATCACACTTACGAAGTTTCTCTAGTCAGTTGACTTTATGCCAATAGGCATCGGTCTCCAAGCATAATTATCCTCTCGGAGTGGTATCTTTCTATTAATCTCTCTTTCTACACCCACGTGATAGTCTTCCTACATTGATGACCCTGACGTATTTGTCTTCTTACATTGACGACCCTGACGTAATCATCTTCCTACATTGATGAGCATGAGGTGATAGTCTTCCTATGTCGGTGACCCCGACGTGATCATCTACCTACTTAAATGACTCTGACGTGATCGTCTTCCTACATTGATGAGCCTGACGTGATTGTCTTCCTACATTGATGACCCTGACGTGATCGTCTTCCTTCATTAGTGACCCTGACGCAATCGTCTTCCTACACAAATACGAGAATACTCGTAAGTGAAGTGCCACGATAAGATGATCGTAGACTATAGAAAATCTAACTAAAATTTCTCAATCAAACTGAAACTGTTAGCTATAATCCACAAGAACACATTCCTCAAAAAATAAACAGTAAATACCAGAATATTGTAAATTTAAATGAATCTGAAGTGCAGGCAATATATAAACCACACAGCAAACCTCCGTCTCCCGTAACTTGCAGCATTGCATCAGAATGCAGAGATTCTGTTAGAATAGGTAGCAGAAATAAAGCAAGCAGCCAAAATTCCTACAAATCCATCAGACGTTCTAGGAATGATAAACATATTCGTGGTATGGAAGTTGAAACGTTACGCAATATATTTTACGTGATGTTTGCTCGCTGGAAAATTTTATATTTTCAAGTTAGATCGCGGTTTATATCAGTAAACTATATTTATACACAATACAAAAGAAAATGTAGGTACTGTTAGGTTATGGGCTTGCAACCTGTCATTAATATTCACTGTAAAAACTCAGCCTGTTTGTGCAAAATGTGGTAACCTTGGTAGTTCTGTAGCTCTGCTTACCCCACTCTGGGAATGAAGGCATGAGTGTATGTATGTATGTGTGTACAAAAGAAGAAACTGAGTGGCTGATAAGTCCAAACCGCTGGACTTAGGAAGTTGAAATTTAGAATGAATATTCCTTGGATATCCTAGAAGTGCACAAAAAAGGATTTTTTGGATAGTGTTCAAAAAAAAGAGAGTAACGAAAAACTATAATGATTTATTGTTCTAAATTATCTCGTATCATTTAGAGTTGTTTCAAAACAAAACGACACATTAAAAGAAAACGTTTCTTGTATTGCTGCGGCCCAATTATTACTTTTACTTTTCATATTATTTGTTACGAAATCAGAGATTATACAGATCGAAAGTGAGTGGACCGTTGGAACCTACCTTATATTTATGATACGCGAAAGCTTAAGCGAAAGAAATTTGTCAAGATCGTAGCAAATGGAAAGAAGTGGTCTCTGCCTACCCCTCTCGGAAACAGGCGTGATTTAATATATGTATGTGTTACGAAATCATCGGTTATTTTACGGTTCATAGAGTCCAAAAGAACTTTGGGCAGATGGACGAACAGACAACCAAAGCTATCAGGGTTCTATCTGACACCTTTGGGTACCCATGCCGCTTAAGAACTTTATTTGTATCCTCTTAACCTAAATATAAAACTTGTGAGCAGAACAAGACGGCTATAAACCATCGCGTTGAGAGTTTTCAAAGAGTCCAAACTTCCGCATTTATTTTGGAGTGTTTGGAGAAGTTACCAGTTTTATTTCTCAATGGGCAAAGTGAGAATCGAATTAGTAACTGAGATGTTGAAAAATGTGTTGCTTTTTTTAATGAACAAATGCACACACACCTTTTTTAAACAAGCTTTTATTTAACTTGCAATGTATGTATGTATCTTGTAAGTTAAATTTGACCCACTTCCCGGTTTCCGATGAAGCTGAAAATTTGCATACGCCTTTAGTTCTAATAACACTACAATAATATAGTACCATCCAGCTGTTCTGATGACGGAGACTCAGGGTGACCATTGGAACTCCATAATTACACATGATAAACCCGTCGTGTTAGGGCTTGTTAGAATTATTCTCTTGACAAGTAGATGACGACTGGCCAAAAATGATTTCATCACAAGAAATGCAATCGTAATTTCTAACACGAATGTTCCTTCTTAACGTTTTTCAATCAACTGTCAATCTCAACCTCAAAACGAAAGATTTTTTTTAATTCAACATAAACGTCTATTACATCAATGCTAAACTATAAAGAGAAAAAAAATCGTCGGTATTAGGTAGGATTTGAACCTATACCTCTGGCTACTCGGGCCAATTCAGGCGCATTACCACTTATGCCACCACGGCCCTACTTAAAACCCACGAAATTCGTAATCGCTTGCTTTTCCATACGCGGGTATACTAACGCCATCTATCGTTATTAACAACGAAACTAGGCCTCGAAATGAGAAAAAGCATTTAAATAACTCCCGTTTCACGCTAAGTAGAAACGAATAAGCAAATTTGTTGCTGGCGTCGGTATCAGTTCTGTTATCATCGGTAAACATTAATTCGCGTTGCCACTTCGAGGCTCTTTTGAATTCGCTCCGGGATTTTGGTGAAGAGATTTACGTTGAATACGGACGGCTAGGATGGTGACTTGATATTATAAATCGTATTTAACTTACCGCTAAGTGGCAGTGTCAGAGGGGATAAGGCAACCATATGTATTGACTAAGATTGAAAAGGGCATGCTTCGATGGTTCGGTCATTTGGAAAGGATGGATGAAAGAAGATTGACGAAAGAGATATACAGATCGAAAGTGAGTGGACGGGTCGGAAGGGGCCGCCCTAGGCGTACTTTTTCGAGTCAAAACGGTGAAATACTGGAAAAGGGCCGAATCTTAAGTACCCGATACAGGTTTCTCACATATTGCAGAAAACTTATTATATGAATGTAGATAAAGTTATGTATGCGACTGGTACACATAATTATGCATTAAAACACTCGTGTACTGATACGTGATACTTTTTATCAGTAAACCTTTTAAACAATCCTGTAGTCAATTGCCAGTACCGGGAAACTATCACCAAAGAAAGGCCTAACTGCATTTTAGCAGCCGAATCATTCTATACTGTATTTGTAAGTGCATTAAATTTAAAATGATTTATCAATAGTATGTAGTTAGCCTTCTTTGGAGGTTCTCTAGTATTAATATAAAATTTCCTGTTTACCAACCGCTCCACCCATGATTCCCTGGTACTCCCAAGCTGATTTTATTAATGGCCGCACAGTTTTGATTTTCTATATTGAAAGGGGTTCCCAAATGGAGTATCTTTTGTGCCACAAACAATCTAAGACGTAGAGTGGCGCGGGCGCCGACGTTTATTAATTATTCAAAAGCTTCAGATGAAAAGGTTAGGAACGTAATTGAAAATAAAATCGCTTAAGATGCTTGTGGAGAGAAAATAAACCAGCCTTAAGGCTGCGTTTCTACCAGAGATGTGCGTTGAGATGGATGTGTTTGTCATGAACCAATAGAAACACTTCATTGATCTATTCTCACTTAGCTTAGCTCCGGTGGAAACACCTCAGCGGAGCGAGGTTTTTGTACATACAAAAGAAGGGAAACATGTGTGCGAGATGTGCCCCGCAACCCGCCCGCTTATTTAAATAGAGCCCGCTACACATCCTCGCTACGCATCCTCGCACCGCTCAGTTACCTCGCACATCTCTGGTGGAATCATTTACACCGTTACACCTCCTCGTTACACAGCCTCGCACCGCTTAGCTACCTCGCACATCTCTGGTGGAAACGCAGCCTTAGGCATGGCCCACCGCCGACGATGAGCGAGAAGCGAGTGCCTATAGAGAATAGAATTGACATAACGCTGGACGCGATCGTCGGGTAAATTCACGTCAATCTATTTTCTATTCTGATAACGTTCCGCAAAGCATCTTGACGCCACAGAGAACCAACAGCGCAATCGACTAAATGAATAAACTGACAAATACTTATTAATAACGTTTAATTTACAAAACTTTCTACTTTCATTAAAGATAAAAATAAACATCAAAGGCGAAGTTCACCTCTCCAGTTACATATTTTCTCAAGTTGCGAGGTAATGATTTGCATATTCCGCCAAGTCTTTGAGTTACGTAAACTGAGTGGAGAAACAGTAACGGCAGATGGAATATTCATATTCAATGAAAAATAAATATCACCGTTTCGGGAATTATGAATAAACGACAATCTTAAAAGTTTACAAAGTACTGCTACTTTTATAAGAAGATTTTTTTAACACATACAATAAGATATGACAATGATAGTATAGTAACTAATAGTGAATATTCATGACTTTTTTCACAGCTTTAAAAATGATTAACATTTCTAGCAAAACAGAATTTAATATCGAGTTTATAATATATGGCCGACTTGTTACAGTCATGACGTCACAGTGTATATCGGATCTCCCTGTCTAATCACCATCATAATTTACCTAGCATTTAAAATAAATTAATTTCACTTTTGGGGGTATTTTCATATTTCGTTGAAAAATGCGATTTTCAAAATCCATGAATACCCACTTTGCTAAATATTATAGTGCTGTAAATGTTTGCAGTTTTAAAAATTATTTTCATTATTTTAGGCAAAATATTATATTGTCATTATACCAAAATAGGGTGAAAGAACCAATGACGGACACTTTTAGCCGACAGGCATCAGTGATGAACTCTTCACTCTTAATTCTAATGTCAAACGTTCCTAAATTGATTGTCGCAAAAAAATTAAGAACTTATCTTCCGTAAAATAAGAATCAGTGTCCATTATTGGTACCGTGTCCATTACTGGTTCCATCACCCTAATAGCTGTTAAACCGTTTACGCTGATCTAAGAGGCCTTATTTGACAGCTGTCAATTTACTACAACTACATCAAAAATTAGAAAAAAAACGCGTCCAAATCCGCGATGGCCAGTAAAATCACCTGGTAGGATTCCCCTCCTACAAAATTAATAGGTAGGGGATCCTACCAGGTGATCTTACTGGTCAACCCATTATTTTGGGTGCTCAACGGTGATGATGCCCCAAACACATGCACTGGATACTAGAATGCTCACGTTGCAATAAACATCCAATATGCGTCAAAGCTTAAGAATGTCGTACTGTTTTTTGACACTTTACTGCTTCAAAACTCGAGTGCGAAGGAAAATTTAATTACAATTACCAAGTCGGCTTTGACGAAACATTAAGACGATGGTTTGTTATGTTCGGAAGTTCGTGTTTGCGGGTTACTTTGTTTGTTGTTTATTGGTCTGCGACTACGTGCTGTTTTTGTATTGGATTTAAGATTACTTTTTAATACTTGGGAATGCAATTTAACCGGTTATTTACCGGTTTTGTATGAAATTAACGGGTTGAAACCGGTTAGAACCGGTTATTTGCAATCCCTAATACTTTACCAGGCTGTTTAGTTTCTGAAACTTTGCATTTATTTTAGGAATTCGCTCGCATTCTTGCTAATATTAATAAAATACCAGTAGTCAAAATTATAATAAAATTTGCTGGTATTTAGGGGTTTGATGCTCACTTTGACCATTTTTTAAATCAATTTTCATAATAAATTCAATTATTTAATTTAAAATGGACGATGGTGATAATTTGACATAAATTGGCTGAAAATCAATTATTGTTTGTTGTTTTTGGAAAAAAACAAAATTTTTAATCGGCCATAGCGTAAGTGTTTAATTTATACCACTTCTAAATGTTGTCCTTTTACCTTAAACATTTTCTATTTTTACATCATAAAGAGTTACTGTGAGTCATCGAGGTCTACAATAAATTATGATTTGTTTTTGCATACAAATGTGACACATCCCCAATCTTGATAAACACGTGTCTGTTTTTGTGTATCGGTCTGAGGCATGTTAGCTCCCAAACAGATCGCATTTTTTTTTTTATGAAAGTTAAGTAGTCTATAAAAGATGTTTGGAAGCTAGGTGTATTAATGTTGGTAGTGCCGTTTAAAAAATATTAGCAGTGTGGTCCTATGCAAGATCCATTGCGAGGACGTCATCGGTATGAAAAATGTAAAGGATTCTTTTTTTCAAAAAAAATTATGCGCTCTTTGCGTAGTACGTGTGGTGTGAAACTGATTGATAGAGTAAGGAATGAAAAAATCAGAGAGAAATGTGGAATAAAAGAAGATGTAGTGACTAAGATTGAAAAAGGCATGCTTCGATGGTTCGGTCATTTGGAAAGGATGGATGAAAGAAGATTGACGAAAGAGATATACAGATCGAAAGTGGCCGCCCTAGGCGTACTTTTTCGAGTCTAATCGGAGAAATACTGGAAAAGGGCCGAATCTTAAGTACCCGAAACCGACGTGCGTACATGACTCGATGTATGAATGTGTAAGAAGTTGTCTCTGCCTAACCCTCTGGCAAACAGGCGTGATTTAGTGTATCTATGTATTTTTTTCCAACGTTAATGTTATATCAGTGTAAGAAATTACATTGAAAGAGTAAAAATATTCACAAATTTTGATCTACATAAATTAAAGAAGAAACTGAAATAAAATATATATGTAAATATCTGGGGGACAATGTAACACCTATTGATCTAGTCCCAAACAAAACTAGGCGTATACTATGGGGACTTATAATAAATGGTTTAGCAATAAGGATAAAGTAAGTGGTACAAAATTTACATACAAAATGAAGAAAGAAAAGTCGTTTATTTGGTTACGTCTAACACAACGCACCTTCAGAACAATAGTGACCTAATTGAGTAATTTTAAATTTCGATTTGGCTCTCTATAGTAATACATTTATGACTTGAAATTTGAAAGCTGACATTTTGACTTAGGTCACTGTTGTTCTGAAGGTGCGACAAGTACAGAAGAAAAATAAATAAAACAAAAATATCTGATTTAGTACCAGACGGAGCAAAATGTTCCCTGCTCAGCATGTTACTGGTTTTTAGGCCAGAGCTGGTCTTGCGCAGGAACCATTTGGTCACACAACCAGCAAAACACAAAAAAAAACTAAATACCAAAACTCAAACTGAAATAAACAAAAACATTCGTTCAGATTCGTACCGGAATAACACACATAAAACAAGGTAAAAATTGACGAAGCAATAGAAATCTTATCACTACATATAATAAAACAAAGTCGCTTCCCTTGTCTGTCCCTATGTATGCTTAGATCTTTAAAACTACGCAACGGATTTTGATGCGGTTTTTTTTAGTAGATAAAGTGATTAAAGAGGAAGGTTTTTATGTATAATAAATTTTGTTTTATGTACGTGTGTTATAGAAAACTCAAATAAACCGAAGCGAAGCGAGGGCGGGTCGCTAGTAATATAGTATAATGAAAGAGTTAGTTAATAAAGGAGCCAAAGAAAAATGAGGTACCCCACATTGCTTTCAGCCTCGACTCTCTAATTGGTGGTAATTTTGAACCTGAATAAATTATATCGAGAGCTTTATAAAGAAACGAGAAGTCGCGAAAGTAAAAAGACGGTCGTTCTTTATGCATATTAGCTCCGAGTTTCTTGAGACAAAAACTACAATCTAGTCTTTTTTTAGGTAATTAAATAATTTCCGGCACTACTTCTGTGTTTTAAATTTATTCTCCTTTTATCACACAGAAAAGAACTTTTTAGATTACTTTATTGATTACTTCTGCTGCATCTTTTACTTTTGTATCAATTTATAGCAAGAAAATATTATAGTTGCCTAGAGTGACGGAACCAGTAATGAAAAAGTACCAATGATGGACACTTGATTCTTATTTTACAGAAGATAAGGGTTATTCATTTATTTTGCGACAATCAATTTAGGAACGTTTGACATTTGAATTATGAGTGAAGAGTTCATTACTGGTGCCTGTCGGCTAAAAGTGTCCATCATTGGTGCCGTCAACCTGGCTTTAAAAGTAGGGGTCGCCAATATATCGCGAGTTTTATCTATTTCTAAGTTTTATAATACCTAATTATGTTTATACTACAAAGTACAAAGTTTCTTAAACTGCAAACGTTTACAGCACTATAATATTTAGCAAAGTGAATTTGAAAATCGCATTTTTTCGACAAAATATGAAAATACCGTATAGACACCCAAAAGTGAAGTTAATGAGTTTTAAATGCTAGGTGAAATTTAGGACCGTATGAAAGTGTCCATTTTACTAGTGCCTGTCGGCTAAAAGTTTCCATCATTGGTGCCTTCACCCTATGTTGGTATTATGACAATATTATATATTAATGTAATTTTTTTAACATTTATGTAGGTAGTTATCGACTACCATATGCAGTTGAGTTTTTAAAGCTTGCATTTTATTAACGTGCCTTATTCGACGTCATTCCAACAAAGAGAAATAAGACGAGCAAACAATTTTCCTTCGGAGTCTAGCGACAAATAACTGGTGCTTGCGTTCCGGGCCACATAGTTTTAATTTTAAAAACGGGAGCAAACATGCAAGACAAAGGCCGACGCCGACTGCCTTCAGGTTTGCCGCAAGTTACGAGAGACTGTGGCACATATACGACGGTGGTGATATTCACGACGCGCTGGCCTAGCGGGTAGTGACCCTGCCTACGAAGCTAGTGGTCCCGGGTTCGAATCCCGGTAAGGGCAGATATTTGTGTGATGAGCGTGAATATTTGTTCCTGAGTCATGGATGTTTTCTATTTATTTAAGTATATCTATTTCTCTATATAAGTATTTATATCGTTGTAAACCCATAGTACAAGCCTAGAGCTTAGTTTGGGACTAGTTCGATTGGTGTGAAATTGTCCCATTATATTTATTTATTTATATTCTGTGTTATTTGGATTTCTTTACAAGTATCATCATCATTATCATCATCATCGTATGGTTTTAATAGCATTCATTAACTTATGAACCACCGGTTGATTATTTAAGTATAATCTTCGCACGGTCTGGCAAATAATTTTTGCCCGACCGTGCGAAGATTAAAATATATGGTCTACCTGGTTTGACAAAAGTTTCTGTGAGATCTAATTATCGCCAAGGTTGACACTTGTCACTGTCATAATATTATTGCAAGGAAAATCTTGTTATATCATGACGTGCAAATATACTTTAACCGTAGGGTGGTATATCAAGTTTTACCGACAGGAGTTTGGCCGAGTGTACCGTGTTTTTTGTTGTTGTTTTGCACAGAGACCACAGAGAGAAAGCACAGAGGCACAGATTAACTACACCGTAACTTGACTTTGACTTCAAGACTGTAATCTAGTACACGCTGTCTTGGTGATTTTATTGGGGCAAGGGCAAGATGATAATGATGATGATGATGGTGATGATGCGCTCCACTTAGGTGGCTAAACATCTCGTGTCATTATGGTTTGTTTTAGTTCCTTGTTGAAACAATCTACTATTATTCATCTTTGTATGCATTTTGTTAAAGCAGTGTTTTGTCTTTTTCTCAAATGTACGAGTATGTACTAATTTTTACTTTCTGTTTGTTTGTTAATCTATGTATCCTCTTGTCCTTACTTATTCTACTCCAAGATTAACTGGAAAATCCCCATATAAGTAGTAATTTCTCCTATAATAAATTTACTATATTGATGCGAATATCTTTGCTTCGATTCACCGCGATGCCAAATTTTGCACAAAACAACAACACATTTTTTGTATAAAATCGCCTTCGCTCGTCCCTCCGGCTCCCGCCAGCCTTATTATTTCGCGTCCCCATTCCCTGATGATGTCAGGTCGGATCCACATTGTGTCTGTTTCAATCCCATTTTACTCCTTATCAAAAGGGAGCTGCATTAAGCGCAGGCTTGTTAACAGATATTGAAATAACGACGGGACAACTTTGTTAGAGCTGGAAAAGGGCACATTTATATTAAAACATTGCGAAAAACGGGTTTGTTTACATCAACATTTTACTTCACTATACTGTAATGTACTTAAGATCCTATTGAACGTAATGTCTTCCTTTTACTTTATCATTTTCTATTGCTTTTCTTCTGTGTGCGTAGAATCAATATTTTCTATTCTAAAATATGTTTGATGATGATGATGATGTTGAGTGGGGACGCAGCCGAGGCAGACGGGCGGTCGAGTGGCTCTCCAGTCATTCCGCCCTGTTCCCCTTGGTCAGGCCTCAGGTTATTGGCCCGGCGGCGCTCCCATCCAGCACTGATCCCATCTTCTTGTTTTCCTACAGAACAAAAGTGCGTCCTGTAGGTTAATGCTTTTGAGTCTCTCTACTGATAATGAGTCCTCCCCGAATGTGCGATGTCTCAGTGACGAGTACATCACGCACTCGGTTAGGACGTGTTGGCTAGTTTCCTCTTTGCCACAGTGTGGGCATCGAGGATCCTGTTTGACTCCTATTACCGTCAGATGTCTGTTGAGTGGACAGTGTCCAGTCAGTATCCCTGTCAGTATGCTTAGATTGTACTTACCCAGATTTAGTAGATACCTTGTTCTGTTCCTATTTACCCTTCCTATCATGAGTTTGGATTGTCTGCATCCCTGAGCTGTTATCCATGCCTCATTTGTCTTTGTCTCTATTCTTCTGGCGATGACTCCTTTCGTTACCGTTTCGGATATCGGAAGGGCTGGCTCCGGGCCCAGATACTGTTGATCCGCCCCTGCTCTGGCCAGTTCATCTGCCTTTTCATTACCTATTGCTCCACTGTGTCCTGGTTACTGTGCCTAGATTGTTCAGTTCGTTCCTGCATTCCTGTACCAGGGAGGATTTCATGACCGGATTGTCTAGTGCTTTTAGTGCTGCTTGGCTGTCTGAGTAGATTATAACGTGGCTTCCCGTTATATCGCTTCTTTCTTTGAGATCTTGCGCACATTTCATGATGGCATACACTTCCGCCTGGAACACACTGGTAAAGCCTCCTAGTGGTATCGTTGTATGCTCATTTGCTTCTAGGTTGTAGATACCTGCCCCCGCTCTTTTTGTTGAGGACTTCCATGAACCGTCCGTATAGCATGTCGCTCTGGGTTCCGGTACCTCTGTCTCCCAATTATCTCTCTCTCCTATATGGATTCTGTATTTCTTGTCGAAGATCTTCCTTTTCTTTATTAGGTCATTGTTAGTCATGAGCATGTTCATGTTCACCATTGACTCTCTTTGTATACTTGCGTGTCTCTTGTCCACCTCGGATCCGATCCACTCTCTGCTCATTTTCATTCTATACCACTGTTCTGTGGCTCTCTTTTCCACTTCAAGGTGTACAGGGTTCAGTCCTAGCATTATCTCCAGGGCCTGTGTGGGAGTTGTCCTTATTGCCCCGGTTGTCATTAGACATGCTAGTCTCTGGACCTTCGTCAACTCCTTCTCTATATCTTTTATTTTAGCTCTGTGCCACCACACTATGGCTCCATATAGCAGTCTGGGTAGGACCACTGCTTTGTATATCCATTGTGTTATCAGTGGTCTTAGTCCCCATCTTCTGCCAATGGCTTTTCTACTTTGCCATAGGGCTATTGTTGCCTTCCGACATTGCTCTTTTACATGTGTCTTATATTGCAGTTTGCTATCTAGTACTACACCTGGATAATGGCTATGTTAACAGGTAGAGCGATCACTGCACAACTAGGAGGAGACTCGATAAGGATAAGGACGAGCAGAGGCTTCCCGCAAGGGGGCTGTCTGTCACCACTCCTGTGGTGTCTCCTACTAGACTCGCTCATTAGAGAAACCAACAGAGGGGGTATACACATGCAAGCATACTCAGATGACGGGGTGCTCCTAGTAAGGGGTAAAACCCTCAGTGTAATGAGAGAAGTCATGATAAGAGGATTAAGGCAGGTACTAAACTGGTGTCAAAACAGAGGACTAGACCTGAACCCGACCAAGACGAAAATAGTACTCTTCACCAATAAAAGGAAGCTGCCGACTCTAAAATATGTTTACGACAGTAATTTATATCGATGTTACTGTCAAGATCAGATTATATTCACCATTAGTTAATATTTTTTTGCTTTATGTTTTTCATAGTAATCATTCAATGTTATATTAATATTTGTCGGTAATAAAGGTTGCCGCCTAGATGAAAATATCCACTTTTAATTATTAGAGACTCGTCGCAAAATATTACTGACTCTAGCATATTATTATGGCACGCATTAACACTAAATTATTATTGCCTTTCACAATCTCTTTCAAATGCTTTTAGTAGCAGATAATTTTTAATGAGCATAAAATCGACATATTTATCCATATTAAATCCCTAGAGCATGCCCCACACACACGCACACGTCAGAGGGCCCAGAAAAGATGCATTACGCTAACTATCGTTCCTATTCGTTTAGTTTTTGCCGTGTGGTTGCCGGATTAGAATAGTACCACTCCAAGTCTTCCCGTGGATGTCGTAAAAGCCGACTAAGGTAATAAAGGCGTGTAGTACTGTTAGGCGATGGGCTTGCAACCTGTCACTAATACACTGTTAAACATCTTCGCCTTAGTGTGCAAAATGTGGTTACAGAATTATCAACAAGTTTTTAGAGTTGTTTGAAATTCTGTAGCTCTGCCTACCCCACTCTGGGAATAAAGGCGTTAGTTTATGTATGTAGTTTTTAAACCAATCGCGTCACTGGCACATCACGTGACTTTTCGTATCACGTCATCTACCAGGGACGCGATTGGCTTAAAAACTAAACGAAGAGAAACGCTAGCTAGCGTAGTGCATGTTGTCTGCGCTCTCTGGTCATCAATTTTGCCCTAAAACTGATCTCAAAGTCGCTCAAAATTGACTGCACCGAGCAAACATCGAGCGTCCAGTGGCGCCCTCATTACTATTATTGGGTTTTCTAATTAAATAAAGAATTTTCTTGCAATCAGACGATACTGTTTTGTAGCGCAAGTAAAAACACAATTTATGGGATACGTAACAAACTTTCATAACAATTACCGTCAGCTCAAAGGTGGCCACTTTTTTCCGTTAACTTGATAACTCGAAGGTGAATTGTTATTAAACTATGTGATATACCCTATAAGTTGTGTTTTCATTTGTAGTACAAAAAACTACCGACCAATTTCAAGAAAATACTTTAGTTTATTAAAAAACACAATAATAGTAATGACGGCGCCACTATACATCCGGCGTACGGTCGGCGCAGTCCTAATACTGCCCTAGTGACAAATGCAGGAAGACCGTTTCATCACTAGTACCCACTTCCAATGTGCCCATACAAGAATTAATTTCCCATTTACATTACAAGTATCGCAACTAGCATAGCGCAGCTGTTCCAAACGTTTCATTATAAATTCTCGTAGGCAAGGTATCCACTAAAACAGTTTATTACGAAAAGGTCGCGTACCATCCTTACCATGAGTTACAATTACCGTACTCGCTAGCGTTTCGAATGCTCTGTCCCTCGCTAGCTATAAGAATACTGCGAGGTCTGTGAGGGACAGAGCATTCGATTCGCTTGCGAGTACGGTAATCGTAACTCATGGTAAGGGAACAGTCCCTGACCGAGGAAAAAGTGATATAACTCCACAACGGCCATACCCCAATTTCTTTGAGTATTTTACATAATTTCATATATTATTTAAGTGGCGACTTCGGGCCGTCGTTTACATAATCCGACCCCGGCCGTGTACTTGTGGAATACTAATTCAACTCTGAAAGTTAGATGGCGCTGTTGAACAGGAAATTATGACGTTTTTCAAGCGCTGGCCTTTTGATCGGTTGCGTTATCGCTTTAGTGAAATATCTTATTTGACGTTGCGTGGGTTTGTGAAAGCATGTCTAATTTTGTGGATTTTATAATTATTAATAATTTCTCAGAGTGTAAGAATAGACATGAGATTAAGTTAAGAAATGTTAACAAAAATGGACAAGAATGATCTTCCGTTCTAATCTTTTCTCGCTAACTGGAAACTACCGTACAGTAGAAAATATCTATTTTGAACCTTTATGATTAAAAAATGATTTAATATATCGTTGGTTATTGTTACAGGCAATTTACGCTTCACTGTCTAGAAAATTGCTTGTATAGAGTAGTCGGCGAAGTTAGGGTATTATTCCCTAAACTCGCCAACACTATCCCATATTACCAAAAATTTAAAATTGTTGGGCATACCTTCATGTAGTTTTATTAATTTAGAATGTAACAAAGAAATATGAAGGTAAAACAGCCAAAAAAAAGAAGTGTGTATTGAAGAGCAAGCAGATGAATGATCCTAGGTAGGTATGAGCACTGAAAAACCGAATGAAAAAAAAAAATGAAAATGAAAATGTTTATTCAGAAAAAACTTAACTTAAGGAATAACAACGGTTTTGGGTTGATTTTACTACATTTTAGGACCTACCCATGAGTTTCGTTGAAGTAACACCTAACCTTAGTAAAAACAACACATTGAAAAGGTTGCTTCAACCTATTTCCTGGTTAACTCAACCATACTCACGTGTAAGTCCTATTTTAACCATAAAACTTAGTAAAATCAACCCATTTGATTTTTCAGTGAGGCTATGTCTAACGCAAGTACTCACCGCTAGCCAAATGCCAGCAGCCGGAAATTATGTCCAGGATATGTTATGCTCTCACTGATAAAGTCTCTTGAAAAGACTGCGCCAATTTTATCTATCCGTTAAAAATATAAAGTTGGTTTTCTCCATCGAGAATAATAACAGCGCTGACGTACTTTAAAAACCGGTCAAGTGCGAATTGGACTCGCGCACCGAGGATTCCGAACCACTGCACAGTAAGTATTTTGCGGGTGGTAGGACCTTGTGCAGGGTCCGTCCGGATCGCTACCACCATCTTATCCATTAACCTACCGCCAAACAGCAGTGTTCGCATTGTTGTGTTCCGGTTTGGGGATAAGACAGCCGGTGAAATGACTAGCATAGAGGCATTCCATCTTAGTCCTCAGGGTTGGCAACGCATTTGCAGTCTTAGGATTGCGTTGCAGTCTTTTGAATGCGAATGTCTATGGGTCACAGTTTCCACTTACCATCAGGTGGCCTGTGTGCTCGTTTGTCTCCTCTATGCCATAAAAAAAAAAAAAAGATTTGAATTCGATTTCACATCAAATCAGCTTGAACCCAACTCACACGACCATTGTTAGTATGTTTTGTTTTTGTAGGGTTTGTTTATATTCATACCAAATTTGACGCTTGTCTTTTACCGTCATTATGATACAAAAAAATATACGTTGAAAAAAAAGATTTAATTTATTACTTAATTAAAAAAAAAAGTTAAGTAATCCGTCCGTTAGACTGGTTCAAAAGAGACGGACGGATGGATCAACAGCGTAGACATACTAATAGGGTCCCGTTCGGGTACGAAACCCAAAAGCAAGACCTGCCTTGCTATTGCCTAACACACTGGCAATAGCAATCGACTTCAAAAGTTCGAAGTGGAACAGTTGTTTTCATTTTGAAAGCAGACTCGTCTTCGGATTGTCAAAATGAAAACGATTACGATTGCAAGTGCGTTAGGCAATAAGCCCTCAGGTGCAGTCATTAATACCCACACTTTAGTCATCTCGTGACCATGATCATTACAATACCATCGAAACATTAAGGTATAATGATTATTTTACACAATGAAAGTCCCGTTTAACAAAATTACAATCTTGTTAAAACACAACCAAATGCAGTCAACCCTCCTTCCTCCCAATTCTGATAACAAAATATGTTCAATATATGGGTTTTATATAATGTTGAACCCTTCTTTTAAAGCTCATATCTCTTAAACGGTTAAACACATTTTTAGGAATCTTTACTAAGAACCACCATCAAAAAACCCGCTTTCAAATAAAACAAACTGTATCAAAATCTGTTCACCTGTTTAAGAGCTATTGTACCACACACACTTGGCATTTGGTGATAAATTTAACACCTATTTGCGTCAGGTGTTAAAAACTCATCCTCAACTTTATCAACCACGACACTCAGCAAAAGCATAAAAAAGGATAAAAAATTGCAAGTCTCCTAAAAACCTTACACCAGCGCCAAAATCGTTTAACACTTTTACTAGAGTATCAAAAAATCAGTTCCCCACTTCCCCCCACTTCCCCCCAACTGAGTTATAAATTAGGCAGATATGTAGCTGTGACACATCTCATCGTTTATTCAGAGGCGGGAATCGAGCCTCCCCCACACAAATGTGGCGAATTTTCCGATTATCATAATAAAGTAGCTCCTACCGTCCCTCTTTGATACACCGGATCAACTGCAAGCGAGAAAGGGTCGCCGTAATCGATCCCGGGTAAGAGGATTTAAAGTTGAAGATAATTGACGGTGACTGTTTATACGGCGGTGAAAGGTTTTTTAAAGGATTTTCTGTTTGAGAATGATTTATATGGAATATTTACGGATGATGGTTTTTAACATAATGGATATGAATGATAAAGGTATATTGGGAATAACAATCTTGGTATTTCGTTCTTTTTTGGTGTGCCTATAATACTACATTACTGTAGAGGCCGTGAAGTAAGCGATTTAAGGACGAGTTTGAGGTAGACGGATAAAACGAGTCCTTCAATCCCTGTTCCGGCCAAGGATTGTATAGTGCTTTTCTCAAGCAATTATGAGAAAATATTAAAAGTACATTACTGCAATCTTACGATGGCCATCTCAAAACTTTATTTCTTTATGGCATAGAGAAGACAAACGAGCACACAGGCCACCTGATGGTAAGTGGAAACTGTGACCCATAGACATTCGCATTCACAAGACTGCAATGCAATCCTAAGACCGCAAATGCGTTGCCAACCCTGAGGACTAAGATGGAATGCGTCTAAGCTTGTCATTTCACCGGCTGTCTTATCCCCAAACCGGAACACAACAATGCGAACTGCTGTTTGGCGGTAGGTTAATGGATAAGATGGTGGTAGCGATGCGGACGGACCCTGCACAAGACTCAAATTAACAATCAATCAAGACTGCAAACTTACAATGGCAATCTCAAGACTACCAAATGTATGTAGGAAGCCATAAACAAGAAACTTTATGTATTCATTTCGCGACATTAAAGCATACATTTCCGAGCACGTTTGAAAAATATGATTTACGACAGACGCGACGTCACACTCAATAAAACATTCATTTGTTTATGTGTTGTTTTTACGCTTCAATAACAAGTCATTACGGTATAGTCACAAACATGTATCGAAAGAATCCTCTCATAAATATGTTACAAAGTTCTTCTTACACTGGAATAAGGTGCATTGGAACATATTGTGTTTTCCCCCCACTCTGGGAATGAAGTCGTGAAGGTATGTGTTCTCCTATATTTTTACACTTGACTCTTATCTATATAAAAAAACCGCATGAAAATCCGTTGCGTAGTTTTACAGATCTAAGCATACATAGGGACAGACAGACAGCGGGAAGCGACTTTGTTTTATATTTTGTAGTGATATTAAAATACTGAACCTAGAAAAAACACCATCTCACTCGGGTTCACATTATCAAAAGAGATAATCAAAATGACTTTCCGCTATACGTCTTCTAACTTAACAAATGTCCATTAGATTTAGATTTATTTATTTCATAATATATGATACAGTTATATTGCACACATGTCAATTATACAGAATTCATATTATGATCGTCAAAGAAGTAAAAACAAAAAAAGTAATGTAGCAAAAACCAATGTAAAAAATGAATGGATTCAAAAACACAAATAATAATAAAACGAGTCACAAAGTAAACAAAAAACATAAAAAACAACATTTTCATTTTTTTTTTTCTTTGACAAAAAAAAAAAAAAAAAAAGTTAAATATACAAATGGTAGTACAATAAACAATGTCAAAATTATACATATATACAGGGTGTTTGGCAGTCGGGTGTAGGGGTTTCAAGGGATGATAGTAAGGGTCATTCTGAACATTTTTGACCACATTTACTATTATGCTAAGTTTCACGGTTTCCGAGATATTGATCATTTTAATAGGATTTTTTGTCATTTTTCCTTATGTCCGTGATACGAAAAACCCCTTAATTCAAGTATTAATTTAAAAAAAAAACAGTGTTTTCTTGCAAGCTACATGCCATTTTTTTTTCTTTACAACTTTTTGAGTAAACGCGCAAGAGTTACTTTCTCCATACTAAGAGAACCCCGCGTTTGTTTTTCACCAAGTATGGAAAAACCAATTTTGTGAGGTTACTCAAAAAGTTGTAAAGAAAAAAAAATGGCATGTAGCTTTAAAACTTCCTTATTTCATAGTGATTCAATGTTTCAGTGTCAATAAATTCACTTACAGAGTAAAATGCATTATCTAACAAAAAGTTTTTCAATCGGCGCTTGAATGTTTCGTCACTGGACTCATTTTTTAAGGAAGCGGGTAGGAAACCTAACACACACACAAGCCCGGTATTTGGACACATTACTGCCTCACCTCAGTGAGTCAGGCATGAATATTCTATGCTCAATCCTGCCCGCCACAGCGCTCTGAAACAGAGGTAGTAAAAATAAATAGCTGGTCTGATTCAACAACGGCGTACACACAGCGTTTGCCAAGCAATTATGATTTGCAATTCTATGGCGATTTAGTTTGGAATTAAACAGCGTTTGTTTTTAGTTGTGAGGTGGAAAATTTGACGTTATAAAATGGGCAAGAGCTTATCATATTGTGATCAGCATTATAACGTTTCACTACAGTTTGACGTGGACTTTGAATTGTTAGTTATTATTATTACCCTTATAAAGGACATATTTAAGGAAGGAAATAATAGAACATTGTTGCAGAGGCCACCCTGCAATATTAGTATATTGCTGCAATCCCTGATTCTCTGATTGTACAGTGCTTTTCTAAAGCATTGTGAGGAAATGTTAAAATTAAAATAACTACCAGGTAATCGAGTAGTTTAATTTGCCACCACTGCTTACCATTTGATCAAGCTATTCGAGCACCATTTTTAACCGCAAATAAAAATTCATTTTTTAATGTCGGGTGTATGGTTACAGAGTCTAGTGGTAGTTGGCAGTATGTAATTTTTCCTTTGGCAGTTTAATGTACCGTTTGAACCGTTATCTTCTTATCAGATTTAAAAAAATGGGGACCCATATGTGTAATAATGGTTTTATTTTTACATATTATTATTTTTGTAGTATCGTAAAAACGGTAAAACATACAAGTGTAAAAAAGGCATTACACACAAAAAATGGTAAAATTTGAGTTGGACTCGGGCTCATTCAATTTGAAATTAGAATATACGAACCCTCGAGACCAAGTGGCACTTGTGTTTACGTTAATCAATTCCCTTATGTCTCATGTACTCACATACCAACATAAAAAACAGAAAAATAGCGACCATTTTTGTGAAGCTCTAGTGCTCTAGCTGCAGTGTAGCATCAGATACGGCCACGCCACTCCAGCCGTGATTTAGCGCGAGCTCCTGACTTGCGAGTCTATCTTGAGACTGCCGGTTTACTTAAATATGTGGTTTGTTTTGAATATTTAGCGACAACCCTACGACCTAATGACCTAACACAATAAAGATTATGAATAAGCAATATAAAAGAATGTTATGATTGTTATCTCATTGTTCCAAAAGAGGTTATTGGTTGCACATCTATTTAAAAAAAAAATACATGTCAAGTTAATATTTTAATACAATGTCTTGTTACGTTACGTACTAGCACTATTGTTATTACTTATTTAAGAGCCTATTATAATGTCCCACTGCTGGACAAAGGCCTCCCTCCCTTATTTCCACGCAGCCCTATCTTAGGCAACATCACAAGATCACTTTTTTTTCATAATCTATGTGTCAAACATCTTAGCCTAAATTGTGCACAATGTGGTTACAGAATTATCAACAACTTTTAAAGTGGTAGGTAATTATGTAACTCTGCGTACCCCGCTCTGGAATTCATCTCGATCGATTGAGCTCTAATCTACGGCCTATAAAAAGTGACCGAGAACTTGAAGAGAAGTTAAAGCCTAAAAAAACAAAAGCAAAAAATATATCAAGGTGATAACCCTGACAATTTGTCCCCCAGCGGGTCGGCTGCGACCTCCGAGTGGGCTCTACGCGACGGGTGGACGAGTGCGGGGTCTGTGGCGGGGACGGGTCGAGCTGCTCGCGCCCGCGGTACCATTGGCTGGCTACGCCGGGGTCGCTGTGTTCTTCGACTTGTGGTGGAGGTGAGTGGAGTTAGGCAGGTTTAATGCTAAGGGCTGTCCAACTTTTCTAGGTATGTGATGCTTTTGCATTTTGTCATTCGCAAGTTGTCCGATATCCTAAATTACCAATTTCCAATTGTCCAATTCCTAAGGGGGTTTTTATTTTTTTTCTATGTATGAAGCTTTTGCGTTTTTGACAGGTCATCCAATTCCTAAATTAACCAATTTTCTTACTGTTCAATTCTCTGATTAACCAATTTCTTTACTGACCAATCTCCATAATTGTCCAATTCCTAAAATGAGAAAGTCCCACATTATCCATTGGTCAATTTGGACCAATGCCCACATTGTCCATTACCCAAATTGTCCATTACCCAAATTCATCAATTTCCTAAAAGACCAATTCCCAATTCCCGTATTGTCCAATTCCAATGTGACCAATTCCTACATTGGCTTTGTGGCAATGTGCATACAAATCTGACAGTTAGTAATTTAGTAAGAATAACGATAAACCGTTTTGTATTTTTTTACTTCAGTGGGGTTATTATGACGTATCTGTGCAATTCATTTTACGCTGAGTGAAAAGGATAGAGTTTTGTAAGTGCTATTGCTCTGTCCTTTACGCTCACCGTAAAATGAACTCCATAGCAATGTCATAATATAGCCTTGGTATTTGTTAATGTGATTATTATAAATAAAAGCCAACTTAAGTCTTCGTCAAAAATGTTGGTCAAAAAACTTAAAAATTAACCTCGCAAATATTTCCTTCTCTACCCAAACTGATTCAGAAAATTTCTTTATTTTCTTGCTTCCGAACACTTAACATAAACCTATTCACGTAAATTTCTCCCGTCATCTCACTAATGGAAACCCCGTCTTAGAAGTTATACAATTCGATCTTCAATGGTTCTCCCCCTTATAATCTCCGCCGTTACCAACTTAGCGAAACATCGGACTTGTCCTTTTGTTGGAGATAACAACCGCCATTTTCTTTTAGCCGAGAACAAAAGGGCAGTTGCAACGGGGAAATCGTAACGCTGTTATGAAAGTTTTGCAGGTAGATTCTGATGTCTAAGTTATACTAATGTAAATGGGTGATTATTCGGAGTTATTTTAAATTTCTTGTCCTTATAATTATTATTTTTCTTTGAAAAAAATTAGTACATATTTTTAACTGTAAGTTCGCCAAACAGCGTTTATTGGCGAAGTAATGCACTCAATTACATATTGAAATGAAATGAAATGAAATAAAATTTATTTGGCACTTAAAGCACTTAAAATAATACAATTTTCTTAATTAAATTAACTTATACTATATAATTATATTTTAACTGCATTAAGCCCAAAATGGTCTCCACTCAGCTTTTTATGCCACGGTATATTATTTTAATATTCCGTGACGCTGGTTTTCAGTGAGGCCTGGAGAGGTAAATGGGCACCGTGATAACTATGCTATACTAATTAAAATTAAACAAAACCAAAAAACTACATACAATTGCGTACAACTAACCATGCATGTGATTGAACGTACATTATATGCGAGTGTGTGTGCGTATGTGTGTGTGTGTGTGTGTGTGTGTGTGTGTGTGTGTGTGTGTGTGTGTGTGTGTACATGTGTGTCAGTACGACTGCTTATGTACCGGATACTTGGATAGATAAAACAAGTTTCTTAAGGTTGTGTTTGAACGACGCAACGGACTTTCTATATGCACCTACCCGTTTTCCATAGATAGACATGCCATCATCACATCACAGCCCTATCCATTCATAGAAAACACATATATTCAATAAATAAATACCCTATGCTAGTTCGAGCATTGTGTTTTACCCTTGCTAACCCTACTACCCACTACAACTAAGATGATTTTAAGGAATCTAAAAGCATTTTTTAATCTAACTTTAAAACTGTTTTTACCACAACATTCATCTTCTGAAAAAAATATATTAATTGTTCTTGGTAAATGGAATGGATACTACCCCCGGGTCCTTCGAACAACGCGGAAGATAGTAGGTATTCGCACCGGGTCTCTATTGACTGCCATAATTATTTTTAGTCATAATCTGTTTCAAGTCATAATTTTCGCAAGTCATAATGCATTTTTCTCAGGAGACGGTTATATTTATTTTCAGGATTTTTATAAAACTAACTAAGACTATGATCCTTATGAACTAAACGATTAAGGGTAGTAGTTGTATAGGACGTACTCTGCAATACTAAATCAAAAGGACACCAAACAGTATTCCTGTACAACCACGCCGAGTACCTATTTGGTAACAAAATATTGATGCTGTTAACTTACTGTTTTAAAACTATTTATTGTGTAGCATACATTGGTCTTATTCATCAATTAAAAATCTGACTGGCTTTTTTACAACTCGGCCACTACGCGTGGTACGGATAATGGGCTTAAGCGTTTGTGGAGCTGATGGCGATTGTTGCATATCAGTGTCCTTGGGATCGTTGTCCTTATTTGGAACCATGTTGTTGCAACTACTTTCATCCTGATCTGTTAACATAAATGCTGGTTTTAATCTGTCTATAGAAACTTCTGTCTGCCTATTAGGTAATTGTATTTTAAATGTTTTAGGTCTCCTAGTTATAATTCGGTATGGGCCATCGTAGTTAGGGGTCAAAGGTCTCTTAACCATGTCGTTACGTATAAAGACATGTGAGCAGGTATCTAAATCTTTGTGAACAAAAATCTTCCGTGAATCGCTCCTCGCTCCTGCTATGGGCCGAAGGTTACTGATTGTTGCTCTGAGATTTTCTACATATGAGAGTGGGTCATTGAAATTGACTGTCGAGCTTGTGTAAAAATCGCCTGGTAGTCGTAAAACTTGACCGTAAAGCATCTCTGCCGGGCTGACACTGTGGTCTGCTTTACAAACCGATCGGAGTCCTAACATGACTGTAGCAAGCTCGTCTACCCAGTTAGCATTGCCCGCTAACCTGGCTGTTAACGCAGCTTTCAATGTTCTGTGCCACCGTTCCACTAAACCGTTACTCTGTGGATGATACGGCGTTGTACGGATTCTGTGTATTCCTAAAAATTTCATTAATCTACTGAATAAGTCGCTCTCGAATTGTCTACCCAGTGGGGCTAGACAAGTTGCCATCGTTCACGAACGCTAGCGTTAGGTGATCACTGGCGACATGTGTTGTCATTGAAAAATGTATGGGAATGACGTAAGTCACGTGATATATCACTCGTTACAACTGACACGCTGAAAAGTGATCACTATCACTCGATAGGTTTGACGACTACGGTCGATACGCGGTACTATTTTGACACAAAGGCTAGACAAGTTGCCCTTTTGACAGGTCGAATAGAACACGAGCACAATCACCATGTCGCACTGCTAGATCAAAACAGTATTAACTCAAAATCATGGCTAGTTTGGTTTTAAGTTCAAAGAAGTTGAATTAAAGTTGATTTTGACATGCATTGTATTTTGAGTTACTACTATTTTCATCTAGCAGTGCGATATAAACGTCGGTATCTAAGGGCGGTATCTATGGACGGCCGTAACGACCAAGAAACTGTCAACTGAGTCCGTGTCATCACTGTCATCATTGCTTCGCGGTCGCATAAAATTATATTGTTTGAACTTTGATTTCTTATTAAAAATGCTTCCGCTGAGACTTACATATACGCTGCTCACAACAGTACGAGCTTATCCAGGCGCCGACCCAGAGAAATCTCTCGTGCGAGCCTGGAGGCCGCGGACGGGATGCATGAAATGCTGTTCAGGAACATTTTACGTTAAGCAAGGTCTCATTTAGAGTTCTTTGCAGCCTTTTGCGTTCCCTGACTTCGTTGAGGAGATTGAAGGAGGTTCTCCTTGAACTGAAGGTAAGCATCATTTTGATTTTAACATGTATAAGTTGGTATGTGCATTATATAAACAATACTTACCTACAATGAAACTTGTCAGTACCAATAAAGATATTTATTACGATTATTTCAGGTGCTGTGTGCTCTCAGCTTTCTGGCGACAAGGTCGGATCAGAGGATCACGGGGTATCCAACCAATTAACGCAACGGACCGCTGCTAGTAGATGCATCCGTCAAGTGGGGGATGCTCTCAACAACGACACAGTCTTGAAGAGGAGGATCGTCTTCCTACAATCGGATGAAGCTAGGTCTCGTATAAGACAAGAGTAAGTTATGACATATATTTAATGAAAGTATTGGATGTTTCATTTCCTGAGCGTTTTTTCTTTTATTGAAAACTCTATAGTAGTATGGTTTTCGGAAAAAAATAGTACTGAGTTACTTATAGCGAGGTCAAGTGTAAGTATACTTAACCGATATCATACAATTTATTGATAAAATAACTTTTGTGTGTTTTAGGCAACAAAGAAAATCCTACAGACGGCTGGTTGACGATGCCGGATGTCCATATACTATTATCAACCCCTTGTCGCAGAATTACAAACTCCGGTGTTTCATTTTTACACGGAGCCTGCAGCCTGTATGGAAGGAGTATCTCAACTTCCATTCAATGTCTCAAAGGTCGCCCCCTAGGTTATATTGTAGTGCGGAGCAGTCCTTTTATAATTGGAGCCAAATCCAGGATGAGCCCTACTAATTAGAGGCAGGATTATACTTAATTGTTTGGTGAAATGAGTTTGAATTACTATTAATTTATTATGTTTAAAACCTCATCCAAAAAATGCTATGAATCAAAAAATTATTGATTTCAAGTATTAAACGTTCAAAACAAAATCGAAGTACATTATTTTAGTAAAGTTTCATTACTCGAAGTTACACTGATGGCCATATAATTAGGAACCGAACGCTTGCGTTTTTCTCGTAAGATATACTTAATACAATTATGACTTAAATTTTGACCACCAATCAAAAATTTCTTGACCAATTTTATTTTTAGTTTACACTTATCATTATATAATAATCTGTTTAAATGTATGTACAGTTTGTCGCTGCTAAAATCGAATATTTCATCAATTTCATGTTAAAAAACTTTGTATGGATACGTCAGCACTAAGTTTTTAAATCCCTTTAAAAAATATTCGTTTTTAATAGCGGTAAACTGTACAAAAATTTGAGGCTTAGTTTATTAATTAACGATAAGTGTAACTAAAAATAAAATAGGTCTAGAACTTTTTGATTAGTTGTCAAAATTGAAAGTATATTTGTAGGCAATTATATGGGAAAAATGCAAGCGTTCCTAATTATTTAGCCACCACTGTTATTACAGGAGGTCACGACTAATTTGGTTACGATCTCGGAAATGGATTATTCTGGCCTGACAGGATAGAGAGCAACTCCCTGATGCCAAATATGTCGTTCTGCCTGCGCACAGCGGTCGCATTAACTAATATGGCGGCTGAAAGACGTGTTATCGTTCCCAAAAAAAAGAGATAAAGGAAATGGCTGAATTTTGTACATAAAGTAAGTACTAGTAGTACTCATGTCAAATACCTATGCAAAAACTGTTCAAAAATAGTTATGGCGTTATGTACTTTCAACGGCCGATAGTTGTTACCAAAAAAAACGATAAGGGAAATGGTTGAATATTATGAGCAAAGTAAGTATTAGTTGTACCCATGCCAAATATGTAAAAACTGACCAAAATTTTGGTCGCGTTAGGGCACTAGGACCTTTTAAAGATACTTCGAAAGTATATAACGCCATAACGTGACCAACATTTTTGACAGGTTTTGCATTTTGGACATGAGTACAACTAGTACTTACTTTATTTACAGTATTCAGCCATTTCCCTTATCGTTTTGTTTTGGTAACAACTATCGGCCGTTGAAAGTACATAACGCCATAAAAAAATAACGATACCACACGCATATAACGCGACCACTGTGCGCAGGCAGTCTGACAAATTTGTAGTCAGGTTCCTCTATTCCCACTAGTTCAGTTGTTTAGTTCAGTTGACTGAACAAGTGAGATTTTTTTACTCGTTTGTTCAGTTGAAAATAAAATAAGTTATAACTGAACTAGTCAGATTTTTTTTCTCGTTTGTTCAGCTGAATAAAATTAATAACCGCTTAGTTCTACATCCATGTATGACTTCTTTGAACACGTAAAATGGTACTTTTTTGTTCTGTCTAGTCATACACCTACACGATGTGTACGAAACGAGTTGTTTAAAATGAGGTAGGTTTAGGTTATGTTAGTTTTGCAGCAGGCCCGGAGGGCCAAACCACCCAGAAATAGGAGCTCCGCCTGAGCGGAGCTCCGTCGACACTCTTATTTCAAATCAATCAGACAGTGTCGACGGAGCTCCGCTAACGCGGAGCTCCAATTTCTGGGTGGTTTGGCCCTCCGGGCTTGCTGCAAAACTAATATAACCTAAACCTACCTAGTTTCTGGTTATGAAAATGGAAAAAAAGTCTTGTTTAATAACAGGTTAAGAAACAGTGAAAAAATATCATTATTCATAACCAGTTATGAAATCTTACTTGTGAAAGTGGACGAAAGGAAATTGACGACTTCAAGCATATTTTTCTTGAAATGGGTGTCAAATTAACGCTCGTGACCGTACAGTCACCATCAAATATCGGAGTAGGCGTTCAAAAATACCCGCACTCAACTCAATTAATTAAGCAGTGTATGTAGAGTGTGTTGATATATTTTTGCACACTTTGTTTGCTGCGATGTGTTTAAAGTCGTACCTACTTTAGTTGCTTACATTTACTTCAACCGACCTACAACATCCGACATTATGGGAAAACAAGCATATTTGGAAGGTATTATAGGAATGAAGACAACATGAATTGATTATTTTACTGAGCAGAAATTATGGAAAAGTACATAATTGTATTAACGCAGACATCACAGGAACATCGGAGTGCACGGATCCAGTTAATCTGCATTGCAGTCCTTCTAGACAATGCATACTATGTGGTAAAATTGGTGGGTGAAGTGGCTGGAGACAGTGGTGTTGGTTTTTTTCTGAAATTAAAATAAAATGACTTATCATAATTTTTGTCATGAATATAAACTATAACTTTGTTTCTACATTTTTTTTACATTCAAGTCAAATATCCGTAAGGGCGCTAAAACACTGAGATATTGTTGGACAAAGGTTAAGAAAGGTTATGTACTCGCTGTCTCCAAGAATAATATATTATCCAATATAGGGCTGAAACTATTGGACACGTCTAGAGGCAGAGAGCGTGTCAGATAATTTTGAGCGTAACGCAATGTGAAATATAAATTATTATTGGCGACTGTACTTATTCTCATTTAGTTTATATTGGTTTTGCAGACACTTTAGAGAGATCAAATAACTTATATGAATAAAAAGCAAATTATTTACATAGATTTAATGCTTAATCTTTGGCCAAAGTAGCTGGTCACCCGAAACGTCATTTAGGCATGAGGAAATTTCCTTAATGAATGAGTTATCTCACGCCTCCCCCAAAACATAAAGACTTGGCTAAAAGCAGACATATTTATGCCATTTCACTGGTTTGACTGATGCAGCCGCCGTTCTCAGTTTGACAGAGGAAGTTTGAAGTGGGACCTAGGCAGCGTATGCATGCAGGTAACGTCCGCCAGGTTAGGTAAAATACTGAAAATACGGAATAAAACTGTATACACACCATGATCTGCATTTGCGAATATCATTATAGGGATCCAGTGGACTTCATAAATATTTTCTTAGTTCCAATCACGTGTAGTCTAGGTCCCTGTAAATTAAAAATTAACTGTAGGTATATCTATATCACAAACACGCTGCTCTAGTTAATTTTATCGAGTACAGGCTTCTGTACTATTCTGCCCATGTCATTACGATTAGTACAGTACCGCAATTTTAGCAAATGTTATCCGATTTTAAGGTGTAGCTGAAAGAAAGTCAAACACAACTAAGTACACTAAATAAATAAAAAATCGTACATACATACATACATTAACCCTGAAAACATTACCTACACTCCTTATTTTAGGCAGTCATGTAAAAATAGTTGGGTATGCCTGTGCGCCCCTGCTGCGCTTTCACGTGATTTGAACATAAACCTGTATCTGATCTTCATTATTGATTTAAATAGGGAAACTATTTAACAATGCCTGGGAGACGCGTTCATACAAAGGAAGTAACTTTTCTTACATGTTACAAGAATTCATAACACATACATACACGTACATATTTACCTTAGAATAACACACAACACACAACACAATCACAATCTCATAACATTTTATGAAAAACCACATGTAAATAAATAATGTAACAAATACAACATAATACGTACCTAAATATGTTTATTTCCAATGCACATCTGCGACAGCGTCAACTTGACTTTTAAGGTCGAAAAGTATAGACAAATTTGTCATTTTTAGAAAAAAAAACTAGACTGTCGAGCGAGGTTGTATCCATCGTGGGCATACACTTTGGCTAGATTTTTCATTTTTGACAACGCATGTCGACAGTGATCGCCTAACGCTAGCGTTACATTCGATGGCAACTTGTCTAGCCTATTTCGCCAAGTGACAGGTGATCACCAAAGTGATCGCCTAACGCTAGCGTTCGTGAACGATGGCAACTTGTCTAACCCCACTGATCTGTCGTAATAATATTTGGACAACCGAATCTGCAAATCCAATTTTCGTAAACTATCCTAGCTACCGTATCCGCTGTAATGTCACTTATTGGTACGGCTTCCGGCCAGCGCGTACAGCGATCTATCATTGTAACCAGGTAACGGTATCCATAGTTAGAGGTAGGTAATGGGCCTACGATGTCTATATGAATGTGCTTTAACGTTTCCGCCCCGTTGAACTGTCCTAGACCTGACTTAGTATGTCGTGTAACTTTTACTTTTTGACACTGTAAACATGTTTTTGCCCATGTACCTACATCTTTGTTCATTTCTGGCCAAAAATATCTTTGTGCTACCATTTTGCGTGTTGTCCTAACGCCAGGATGACTAATGTCGTGCACGGCATGAAAAGCAGTTTTTCTAAATGTTTCCGGCAAATATGGTCGTGCGTTATTTGTTGACGTTTCGCAATAAATTTCAACCTTCGATCCCGGTATACCTAAGGTTTTAAATTCTGCTGAACTATTAACAAGGTTTGTAATCTGAGCGTCTGTTTCCTGAGCCTTTGCTAGTTCGACGAAATCGATGACCGTGGGACATCGTATGGACTCAACACGTGATAACGCGTCAGCAACTTGATTCTGTGAACCGTTGATGTGTACTATCTCGCTCGTGAACTCGCTAATGAACATGAGTTGTCTCGCTCTACGTGGGGTCTCTTTAGCTGTGCTAACTTTGCTTAATGCCGAAGTAAGCGGTTTGTGGTCGGTGTATACTATCAAACGCCTGCCTTCTATGACATTTCTAAAATGGCAAATGGACATATAGATTGCTAGTAACTCTCTGTCATAGGTGCTATAATTTCTTTGCGTCTCTGAAAACGCTTTTGAAAAATACCCTAGAGGTTTCCACACGTTGTCTATGTACTGTTGGAGAACGCCACCTGCGGAGGTGCCAGATGCGTCCGTCATAAGCGCTAGCGGAACGTCCGCGAGCGGATGAGCCAATGTAACAGCGCTCTTAAGGCTATCTTTACATTGTTCAAATGCCGCGATTGAAACTGAATCCCATACAATTTTCGTTTGATCCTTCTTTTTGGAGTTATGCAAGAATTTGTTTAAATGTGCCTGTTGTTCTGCAGCTTTCTGCAAGTGTGACCGATAAAAGTTAATCATGCCTAAGAAACGCCTTAACTGTTCTATTGTTTCTGGACGCGGGTAATCTGAGATGACCTTAACCTTTTCTTCGCGCGGTTCCAAACCGTTTTTAGACACTGTATACCCCAAAAATTCTACTGTTGGTTGTCCGAATTTGCACTTACTAAGATTTATTGTCAAACCGGCTTCCGTGAAAACCCGGAAAAGATGCTCTAAGTGTTCCCTATGTGCGGTTACGCTCTCTGAAGCTACGATTAAATCATCTAAATAACAAAACAGGTTGGACTTGGTTCCGTCGCTGCCCGTGTGTTTTTCTATATCATTGATGATCGAGTGCATAAATCTCTGAAAAGTTTGCGCCGCGTTTCTCAACCCGAAACACATTCTGGGGAACTCAAATAAGCCGAAAGGCGTTATTATCGCGGTTTTTTCGATATCTTCCGGGGCTACCTCTATAACGTGGTAGGCACGGTTTATATCTAGTGTAGAAAATAGTGTCTTACCTGCAAGCCCATAGGTGAAGTCTTGTAATCGGGGAATAGGGTACCTGTCGGGCTTCGTTACTGCATTCAGCCTCCTGTAGTCACCGCACGGTCGCAGCTGACCGTCCTTCTTTGGCACCACGTGTAGCGGGCTGGCCCATGGACTCTTGCTGGGTCTGCAAATTCCTAATTCTACCATATTACGAAATTCGTCCCTAATTTTTACGTATCTGTCTCGCGGTAATGGCCTCGCTCGCGCATAAACCGGAGGTCCAGATGTTTCAATGTGGTGCTTGACACCGTGTTTAGCTGGGTCCCTAAAGCAAATGGGTTTCGTTATCTCCGCGTATCGCTCCAGGATGTCACGAAATGGGTTATCATCCTGAATGCTTTTTACGGATGGTTGACCGTAACGTACGATGGACCCATATGCACTAAATTCTGTAACACTATCAACTAATTTCTTATTAAATAGGTCTACTACTAACTTATGAGTCTTTAGGAAATCTGCACCAATTATGGGTTGTTTTACGTCACACACGATAAACGACCACTTGAATACCCTGCGTAGGCCTAAATTTACTACTAAGGTTACCGCACCGAAAGTTTTAATCTCTGAGTTATTTGCCGCGTAAAGTTTGTAATTCGTTTCATTGCGACCGACACCGAATTTACTTACTGGTACTACCGAGACATTCGCACCTGTGTCCACTAAAAAACATAAACCACTTGTTTGGTCGCAAACGCTAAGACGATGACTGTCATCCCACCCCGCACACTCCTGTACTGTGCCGGGTGACGCCGCCAGTCACCAGTTGGATTGCTGCGACTGCATGCTGCCGGAGATCGATGGGGTCGATGTTCCCGCACGCTGCTGCTGGTTTCTGTCCCATGCACAAGGTTGTATGCAGTTTCTCGCATTTTCCCTGAATTTAAAATGATATCTGCATAGCCAGTTAGGATTCCTCGACGGGCTTCTCGCGCGAGACCGGGAACGTTCTCTCTGCCAACCTTGATTGGAGTTTTCTGTGGCTCTAGATCGCAATTCGTTAACTTCTCCTCGGAGCTGCCTCAGTTCTATGGCCATGTTCCTGAATTCCTGGATCAGTTCTGCGTCACTTGCTGATTGCATGGGTGTTGGTGTTGCTATTTCTGCTACTACACCTTGCCTCACTGACTCCATTATTTTATCTGCCATGGTGGCCAGTGTCTCTAACTTGGTGTCCTCACTGACTATTAATACTGTACGTACCGCCAGCGGCAGCCGCTGTAGCCACAGGTTCTTTAGCCTCTCGTCGTCAACGCCCGAGTTCCTTGCTGCTTCGGCCATGCTGCGGAACAACTGTGATGGTTTCTGATCTCCCAGCTCCAGCTCTCTGACTAACCTGTTGAATTGGGAATCTGCGCTCTCTTGATAAACGGTAATTAATCTGTTTTTTAGTTCCGAGTACTGCCTGCTGTCCGCACTTTCTAGCAGGTCCTTCACTGCGTTTAATTCGTCTCTGCCTAGTTTTCCGATAACCAGGTCGAATTTGGCTTCCTGGCTCAACTTCTGCGGAGCTAGTATCGCATCCAACTGCGTGAACCAGAGTTTGGGCATGTCCTTCCAGAAAGGCGCTATGCGGGATGCCACGGTAATCGCCGCTAACTCGTCTCGTGCGTGATCGTCCGTTGGAGCTTGCACCGGGGCCGCCGCTGAGGCCTGCACCGGCACTCCAAAAGCCTGCTGCATTGGTACGGTTGGCATCTTCACTAACGTTCACAACTGAGTCTAATTAATTACCAGTACAACTCGACGCTGTCCGCACCTGGCCAGATCACGTCGGGGTCACCAATTATTTAACGGGTGTTAAATAAAGAGAAGTCAATGTTCAAACACAAATTGTTTTATTTAATGTCCTTGATTTACGGTACAGAATAGGTAAAAGGTTAAGTGACCAGGTGGGCGCGGAATTACCAGCTACTTAAGTTATTTGACTGTTTGTGTCGAGAGCTACGAAAGGACTGGCCGCCGTGAGCGGGCCGAGCATGTATATTTACCTAAAATGCTGACGCCGCTAAATACGTCAGGGGTGTCGCCACATAACCTAACCTAACTAATCTACACGATAAACGTTTATTAAAAACTGTAACTTCACCCTGAAATAAGTTATGACAAAAAAAAAACCGGGCAAGAGCATGTCGGACCATGCTCAGTGTAGGGTTCCGAAGCCGTAACGACAAACACAAAAAACTATCTCAAAAATCAACATGTATGAACCAATTTTCTATTTAAAGTTATTTGGCGCTGTCTTAGATGATTTTTAGTAGGTATAAACCCGTTAGTCGCCTGTATCTCAGGAACTAATTAAGTCTACTAAGTACTTAATGATTCTTTTTCTTATAAATTCGTATATAATATCTCAAACAAGAGCCAAGCTTTTAAGTGTGAGATCGGTATACCTACCTATGTAGGTAGTTAGGTATATAAACTGCTTCAAACCGACTTTAAATTACAATAAAAGTTTAATCTTTTATAAAGTAATTAATAGAAATTGAAAAAAAAACAAGGGCCAGTAAATAGAATTTTAAGTTTTCCAAACGATACTCGACTCAAATCAATAATCTAATCGATTATTTGTAAACTTTCAGATCGCAAATCGCAAACTTGTTGGTAGCATTTAGGGGCACGTCCGAACAGCATCTAGGCGCTCGCGCTTATGAGCACAGATTATAGGATATGCGCGGCTGATGAGCGTGGCTGTCGCTCGATTTGTTACTTGCACAGTTCGACTCCCCTCGCGCGTGCAGGCCCCCCCCCCCCCCCCGTTAACAAATTTTCTATCAAAGTTATCATAGGCGATTTTGATAGGTATAAACACTTTAGTCGCCTGTATCGCAGGAACTAATCATGTCTACTTAGCCGTGATAGTTTTCCTTTAAAATTCGTTATATGCGCTTTTGTTGAAGATATTTTTCAGATTTTTAGTATTTGTAGTTTTGGCTGTAGGGGGGGGGGACACATGACTCTAACAAAAAATAGCGCTTTAAAGCTTAATATTTCATAAACGGATCCCTTAATCGAAAAATTGTTTTCGTAAACCCGCAATATTTTTGAAAGACCTATCCAACGACACCCCACACTATGGAATAGGCAAGAAAAAAAAAAGGCATCCCCACGTTACGTGTAGGGGAGGTGCATTAAAAAAAAATATTTTTCAAAATTTTATTTTACCACTTTGTTGGCGTAATTAATATGTATAACCATGCCAAATTACAGCTTTCTAGTACTATGAGTCTCTGAGCTAGACTGGGGACGGACGGACGGACGGACATGGCGAAACTATAAGGGTTCCTAGTTTGACTACGGAACCCTAAAAATGACTAACAATACATTATGACCAACGATATGTATGGCAGTCAAAGGGATCCCCTCTGTCAAAGTACAAGCCCAAACGGGCATGCGCATCTAATAAAACCAGTTGTCACTCGGATTGTCAACTAGACAGAGTCCAGTCGCGCCAGTGAACGTTACCTACACTTAAAAGGCCGAATTGCTCTGTTTTCTGCTGTAAAAAGAGACTGGGACATCAAACTTACAAAAAGATGGTGTTACATTTCACATGTAAGTAAATCTTTATCGTATAATTGCTGTTCAATTGCATTAAGACACCAAATTCGTATATTTTATTGTAATATAATTGTCGGATTTGTTTACCAACATCGAGTCCGCTCGCCTTTTGTTTTTGTATTTTGATGTGCGGAGCTGTATTTGTGTGCACATCCCCGCAAGAAATGACCGAACTATTTGACTGTAATATTCTTAGCTAAGGCGACTCCCTTCCACTAAGAAGGCCGTGTTGCTCTAAATTAGCTTTCTTTGAAACCAAAGTCTTTCGGTTTTATCAATTTGGGAGCTATGCCACAGACAGTCACATATTAATTTAACTCAACTTGATGCCCATGGTATAAAGTTACTCGTAAGTACAGCCACAGAATTTAATTCCTAGTCCACTTTGGACTATGTCAAACTGACACTGTACATAAAATCATAAGATGTCTCTTACCTTTTGATTGATTACGTCACTTTGGCATAGTCCAACAGTGGACTAGGAATTAAATTCCTTGACTGTACATGGGTACCTATTATTTTATCGCAGAATTTTCATTTCATTGAAAAGCATTTCTCGCTGCATGTGTTTTTTTGGTTGTCACAAGTTTAATCTAACTTACGTAATAAATGTTTAAGATAATAATATCTTGAAAACATCAGCAGAAAATAGCGTTCGATGAAAATAAATTCGATGAAATCGATGAAGTGAAATTCAAGTGGCGGGCGGCGGCGGGCGCACACGACACAGCGCGGATGTCTCCCAAACGTTTATGCACTCCTAGTATTTGACGTTATAACTTTTTCTTAAAAATGTTAAAAATATAATTTAGCTATTCAGCCTGTTTATAATAAACACAGCCATGTTTACATTAAAATTAAAATAAATTACTTCCCGGCCTAGGCCTTTAATTTTGTATAAAATTCCTTTACAGTTCTCTCGAGTTGTTCCGCCCGCAACGTGACACTTTGAAGCCAAAAATAACTATCATAATGCCAACATTTCATTGCATGTTTGAGAAAAATAACTTTTTTGTACTCGTCGATTAAAATGTGTGTATTACGATTTCATAGAGAATACTGTAACGTCACTCTTTTCATCGTTGAATAGTCTAGATGTTACTTCCAAAACAACCGAAATAACTATTTCGGTTGTCTAGAGCGTATCGAAATAGTTATTTCGGTTGTTTCGGAAGTAACAACTATGAAAAGAGTGACGTTGCAGTAAAACGAACAAAAAAAGATTGAGATTGAGTGTTTCATTTATTTTTTTATACTCGTCGATTAAAATCTGTGTACAAAGATTTCATAGAGAATACTGCAACGTCACTCTTTTCATAGTTGTTACTTCGGAAACAACCGAAATAACTATTTCGATACGCTCTAGACAACCGAAAAAAATTTGAAAAAAGAACTTCGGATTTCCATATGTGTCCTTGTTTAAGGAGCCTCGATCCGATACAAAATTGCCAATCTGTGTCGTTTCGGAACGTAGCAGCGTCGCATCATCTGTCAAAAATCTACTTTTAGAATTCTTATATACTCGTATTAATGACTTACATTATTAATTTTAATGAACTCGTACAAAAAGTATTGTTCACAATAGTGTCATAATTAAGCTTTTTAATCTCGTACCTTACTTAGGCCACGAAGCAACGGTACTCGACTAAAAAGCTCTCTATTATAACACGATTACGAAAAATACTATATCCCATAAACGGAACGGAACCCAACTAATTCTATCAACACTAAAAACTATGTCAAAGGGATTCCAAGTAAGGGCCACAGAAATAACGGGACATCCCAAAATGGACTTTAGGTTGTTCAATTAAGGTGTGTTGACGATTCTGATGGGGTCCTTTGTCCAGTGTAATAGGTTTGTCATTTGAAGCTCGTCCAAGATCTCCGATTGAAGGAAGGGTACATTCACTGCCCAATCTTGGTAATAGTATGCAATTTAAATGGGCGATAGGTGTCGGTGGTACTGAAATTATTATTACTGGTGAAATTCCATTTTAATCCTCAGCTTATAGGATGGTTGTCTTTGGTGTTTCTTTAGAATGCAAATGTCTGTGAACTCTTATTCTAATTCCCATTAGGTAACTTGTTTGTTTGATGTTTTTTACAGGGTGGCACATTTAGATCGGTCAGTATGGGCAAATATAAGACATGTCATCGATATTAGTGATGAGAAAAACTGCATACTCGTACATAGATTTAAAAAAACTTGTACTTTGATTGGGAGGCGAATCCGGTATTGAAAAATAAAATGCTATATAAAAAAAATGGGTGTCATTTCGAAGTCTATTTAATTTTATTAAATTCAATTTCCCTAATTAACCGGCAACGGATCAACTAATCTCCTTAAGTTGCTGGTATTTATTATTTGCCTACATGATCATTTGTCTCCCTCTTTTATAAACCTGGCGTATGAATGTTACTTTAAATTATACGTAACTTTTTAATGTTTTGCTCATAGCACTGCTAACGAAATTATTAATGAAAGGATCGAGTCATTTTGTTGAAAAAATATTGGACAACGCTAATTGGAAATACATATTTGTTTACAAATAAAGCCGATAGTACCGAGTTACGTAATGAGCACGCAAAATTGTAGAACAAAGCAGCGTTGAATTCTTATAATTTATTTGAACGACACTGCGACAATCTTTCCTAAGACTAAATTAATAGACATTTTACCAAGTAGGTGTTTTTAAAAACAGAACTACGCATTAGTTATACTCTTAGACTGACCATCGATTATCAGGAATACGTTTCTTTCATCCGATAAGACGCGGTCCCGCTGCTGGTGGTGGCAATCGGGAAGAAAATATATAAACTCTGACCCACCTCATCAATTTATTCTATCCTCCGTAGTACTCGTAGCTGTATAAAATGTAATAAGAGTGTAAGATGATTATCACATCGGGGTCACCAATGTAGAATGACGATCACGTCGGGGTCACCAATTTATGATGACGATCACGTCGTGGTCACCAATGTAGGATGACGATCACGTCGGGGTCACCAATGTAGGATGAAGATCACGTCGGGGTTACCAATGTAGGAGGACGATCACGTCGCAGTCACCAATGTTGGATGACGATCACGTCGGGGTCACCAATGTAGGATTACTGTCACGTCAGGGTCACCAATGTAGGATTACTGTCACTTGGGGTCACCAATGTAGGATTACGTTCACGTCGGGGTCACCAATGTAGGAAAAATTTACAAATAGAGAGATCTCTCCAAGCGGATGTTATGCCTGAAAATCTGCTGGTGTTTTCATGTTTCCGAAAGGTATGTTGCTGGAATTATTTTCAACTTCTACACGCAGTCTTCTATCAAAACACTACGTTAGGAATTATGAAAATTCGGAATTTCGATCAATTCGGAATTATAACTCTTCGGAATTATGTAGTGTACCCAACTAACCAACTAAATTCCCATGCATCCGAATTGTATTTTCACTGTGTTTTCTAAAGCTCTATTTGACGCTAGGCTTTAATTACTTGCCAATTAACGTGAAACATAGCCTTAATTAATTTGTTGGTTCATTCATTAAGTTCACTATGGCCTTTGTTAATTACATTTTCGTTAAGTTTGATTTATGGACACATTTCTTCTTGGGCTATTTTATTAGTTAGCTTTAACACAATAGAAACAACGTCGATTGTTCTATTTGTGATGAAAAAGACTATTTCAAGAAATAATGGTACTTTAGCAAGTAATGACGTATTACTAGACTCCCGCGAGTTCCTGTGCCCTATTATAGGAAATAAGAGTGTTGCTACGAAAAATCGTTCTTCATATTTAATTACTAATAGCTTTGCTAAATATAATTGTAAAAAAAATTTACTTATTTTTATATTTAAGTTTCACAGAGAGTATTTTTCTATGATTTTTTTATTTTTGGTCGAAAAATCGGCTTTATGATGTTAAAAACATGTCCCAAATTTAAAAGGGTCGTCTGATTCAGATGATATTGCCCGCGATGGAATCGTCAGTATTTTTAGTATATTTGAGCAGGTTGTTTTACTGTTTCGAAATATAGTACCTCACAAAATGTTATGTAAGAGATTGAAACGATATGATTTTTACCATGTTGTAGTGATTTAATTCATTACAATTGTTTATGTAAATGCAGACACCGCCAGTAACAAATTATTCCAGTGTTACGAGATCAATCAATAAAACCCTACTGAACCCTTTAGGAATAAATTGTTAAATCATTCCGAATTGTGGCGCCAGAGATAACATCGGTAGCTAATTCTGATCGGGGCATCTTTCGGAGGTTCTTAATTAAGATCGTTTGTTGCTACAAGGTCAAACATTATAGATACTAACTGGCTTTGTTATGACGTAAACTTTGTTTTAATCAAATTTTCGGTTCCTCTTGGGGCAAAGATTAAATTTTTCGAAGGTGGTAATGTTTTTTGACATTCATAGGTGCATTATCTATGCAAAAAGCTTTACTTTGACTTGGCTAGAAAATATTTATATTTATAGATAAGTACAAAAAAAAAAAAAAAAAATTATTCAGAGGTCTTAAAAAAAACATAACATACATACATACCTACTCTCCCGCCTTCTTTCCCAGAGGGGTTAGGCAGAGCTACAGAATCACTAACAACTCTAAAAACTTGTTGTCACTCGTAATTATGTAACCACATTTATAAAATTACATTAAATAATATCAGGGGAAAATATGTCATACAAATTGACCTAGTCTCAAACTAAGCTCTAGACTTGTACCATATATGGAAAATTTCCATGACTCTGAAACAAATACACACATAATCTGCCGTTACCACAGAATAACTATTTAATAGTACAAGTCCGAATTGGACCGCTTCCGTTGAAGGCAAGGTCACTTGACTACCAACTACGATAGCATGCCGTTAAATTAAATTGGGATTACATTATACAGATTATTTTTCAAAGAAAGATAATTAAAACCAAATAGTTCTAAATTAGATTCCATTGTAATTGGTTGATCCACTAAATAATATCAGTTTTAGGGACAATTCATGACTTTTTTACAGCTTCAATAAACACTGGTTCATGTAACAAACAGTTGAGAAAAATCATTTTTTAAAGAGCTATAAAGATAACCAAGATATTTAAGGCAACCAAGATTTGTTCCTATCTCTTTCTAGCAAAACCGACCAGTTACGTGACGTCACAGTGCATATCGGATCTCTCTAATATTTTGTATCATCCGTATATCTTGGCCGATTTTAATTTTAATTTACTTAACTTTATGCAATATCTTTTGCCATATTTTCATATTTTGTTGAGAAATTCAATTAAAAAATCCATGCATATACCCTTTATCACTTTATATTACCACATAGTGTTTTTTTTTCTAGTTAAGCTTTATCTCGGCTAATAATAGACTCCTCTGGAGATCCTAGAGCTGGTGCTCACCTCTCCCAGAGGATTGGGCTAGCTATCCAGAGAGGTAATGCAGCCAGTGTCATAGGGACCTTGCCGCGAGTGGACCTGTTAGAGGGGATGTTCTTTTTATAGTGGTGATTATTATTTACATCTTTAATATTTTAGTAGCTTAGTTAATTGTATTATTGTTGAATTTTGTAAATAAATCATGTTCTAATAATCACTTTATTGTTTTTACCTATTCAATATTTATCCTGAATCTGAACTCAAATCCACCTCATTCCTGTTAATATTTCATTGTTTCCCTGCCCCAGCCACAACCGCCCTTCAGAAGCATTTCAAACCCGTCTTTTCCAATCTGTTGCTGGAGACAAAAGGAATGCCCTCTGATTTATCGTTGCCCCTCGACTAATGGCGGACCCGAGTTATAAATTAACCTTTCCGGCGTTTGCAATTAACTATGTTGATGTATCGACTCAGGGAATCAAATTTTGAAGATGCTGTAACTATTCGGGGAGAATGGTCTCGGCGCAAATGTTTCTAGTTTAACACACTTGGTTTATCATCAAATTGTCGACACTTATTTCGTCGAATTTCACTTCAAAGTCAATATTTCATGTATTTTTATTACGTCGAGAATTCAGTTCATGGAGTGGTAATTGCAAGTAATTTTAAATCGTGTATTTTTACTTGTCGGGTGATTCATTAAATAGTTGAATTATGCCGTAGAAAACGTTTCGTGATTTATAGGTTCAATGTTTTTTAAAAAAACATGTTAATTACTTCACGTAATATCATTTCAATAGACCGTGAAGCAAAGTCGACGGAGGTCCGCTTAGCGGAGCTCCAATTCCGCGTAGTTGTGGCGCTTCGAGCCTTGACACAATTCTAACCTAACCTAACCTATAGATTAGTTGAGACCTAGTAGGTGTTCCGCGTAGTTGTGGCGCTTGGTGTATTCGATCATTTAAAAACAAATGTAATGAATCGTCGTACAAATCAAATTCGTTGTTTTGTTGCTCTGCCATTGAAAAATCATACAAAATGAATAATTTGCGAAATAATATTCCCTGTACAGTTATTCTATCAAATAATAAAAATTGAAATGATCTACTCATGAAATATAAATTAAACCAAACAATAATCCCTGAATTAAATTTTACTTGAAACGTTTTCAATGAAATGAAATTCGACGAAAAGTTTGTCGACAAAATAAGGAACCCAACACGCTTATTGGAGCTACGCTTTTATATCTTGTAACTAACAATTAACAATAGTAAATTGTTAACCAAGGGATGAAAGTGATCAGTGACAGTTTTTTACAACGCTTTTTTCTTCGCACCGACCTTAGTTTTTTTTCTGTTTTGCCTACTGGTAGAGAATGCCATTGGGCATTAAGTTCGCTATTTATACTTTATTGTATTTTGTGCAAAGAAGTTTAAATAAATAATAAATCAATAAATCAATTGCAGCCAGTGATATTTAGGCTGCACAAGCAATAGCGAATTAGTCCGATAGTTCGAGGGTGCAATTGATACTTTTACCCGAGTTAAAACACTCTACTTTTCGTTTAGACTATGAAAAAAGTATTATATTATTGATATTTATAACATTTTTAAGAAAAAAAAATATCGTCAAATACTAGGAGTGCATACACATTAAAAGTAACCAACAGTGCTGTGCATTCGCGAGATATCCGCGCTGTGTCGTGTGCACCCGCCCGCCCGCCGGTGCGCCGCACCGCCTGCAATCTAAGTTGCGCTACGCACCTCCCTATTACCGCTGCGCTCTTGGTACTTTATTTTAACATACAATTACTTTTCTTCCCTAGGGTGGACATGACATAGGGTGGATCACTTTCAAGCCGCTTCTAAGATAAACAATGGCCTACTTTGAGAGTGTGAGACTTGAAAATTAACTAGTTTTATTGCTAAAAATACATACATACATACATTAAATCACGCCTGTTTCCCAGAGGGGTAGGCAGAGACCACTTCTTTCCACTTGCTACGATCTTGACAAATTTCTTTCGCTTCTTCCACATTCATACATCGAGTCATGCACGCACGTCGGTTTCGGGTACTTAAGATTCGGCCCTTTTCCAGTATTTCACCGATTTGACTCGAAAAAGTACGCCTAGGGCGGCCCCTTCCGACCCGTCCACTCACTTTCGATGTGTATATCTCTTTCGTCAATAATAAAAATAAAAATAATATTTTAAAAAAGTAAATCATCAGCAATAAAACTGGAATTATCCGAACATGTTTAAGAATAAGTGACAAAAACGGGAAATGGTTCAATAACAAAAAAAAACTTAGTTCATCTGGCAGTTTTGGTCGAACAGGTTTTCTGCTTGCTCTCTTTGTGATATTTTTTTTTCAGTAACCATACAACTAGTTTGTGGTTATAATACTTTGTTTGAAAACTGGAAATACGCCAATGCTTTTAAAATAATCTGCCTGTTCATCGTTATCAGTATCGCTGTTGCTTAGTACAAGGCATGTCGTGGGGCAAATCATAATAATCAAAGTATCCGTCGACTGTCATTTACGCTTGTCAAATTTCTCAGCATTACATTGCTGGCTTTTAAAATTTTGTTAGAAAGTTATCAAAGCCTGAAAATTTGTTTATTAATTAAATAAATCTCATAGTTACGTTACAGATATACGTAATTTTAACCTACTTTAAAAAAGCCAGGGTGCTGGTAACACACTGTGTACATGCACTTATTTGTTTTCTGAATCAGTATTCCAAACATTTTCCTTTACAAAGCCAGCGTGGCAATTAGGCTAGTATCGAGCAACGTGAGCATTTGTGCTCATTTTGAGCACCAATTAGAGCTCGCATCACTTTGTAAGCGATGATTGGCCATGAAGAGAACTAACGACGTTCAGATTGATTCAAACTTCGAAAGGTATAATAGTACGGACGTGTTTCATTTTAAGCTTCTTGGAAAACTTGTTTCATTTGGAAAAATATATGAAGCAATTAACGTTTGTTAATAAATTTGATTTTACGCATACGTACTAAAATAAAAGTAAGGTAAAGTTTCAAATAAGGTAAGCTTTCATTGTCCATCCGTCCGTTCTAACTTAAAAAAGCTATGTTATTTAAAACGTAATAAATAGCCGTTTGATTTGGATACTTGTTAAAAAGGTGGATTTGTTTAAAAAATCAATCCAAATGTAATTTTAAAAAAAATGTTACCAGATACGATGCGTATATAAAGTTATTTTGTTTTTTTTCTGTCGTCGATTCGGTGCATTTGGTGATATGAAACTCTAAACCTTTTGTTAGATAATGCATTTTACTCTGTAAGTGAATTTATTGACACTGAATTTTGACTTTATAATACCTATACCTATATATAATTTTTGACATTGTTTATTGTACTACCATTTGTATATTTAACTTTGTGACTCGTTTTATTATTATTTGTGTTTTTTTTTTTAATCCATTCATTTATGACATTGGCTTTTGCTAGATTACTTTTTTTTGTTTTTACTTCTTTGACGATCATAATATGAATTCTGTATAATTGACATGTGTGCAATATAACTGTATTTTATATTATGAAATAAATAAATCTAAATCTAAATCTAAGGGTGCGAGTCCAGCTCGTACTTGACCAGATTTTTATTAAACGTTCGAAATTCAGACCCTACCTTATTCCTATTAAGATCCTTAACCAAAGAACTTCAGAAGAATGCGTCATTCAAAGTTAATTCCAAGCAATTGTTATGGAAATGAACTCCTCACAATGTTGTAGAATGGCCTCAAGATTCAAACTGCAATGGTGGCCATCTTCAGTAATGACTTGGCACAATCCAAGCTATTATCGTCTGCCCCATTGCTCTTAAGTTTGAAGTCTAAACAAAATGTCTAGACAATGGATAATTAAACAAGAAACTACACCTTACGGGTGGTAGGACCTTATGCAGGGTCCGTCCGGATCGCTACCACCATCTTATCCATTAACCTACCGCCAAACAGCAGTGTTCGCATTGTTGTGTTCCGGTTTGGGGATAAGACAGCCGGTGAAATGACTAGCATTGAGGCATTCCATCTTAGTCCTCAGGGTTGGCAACGCATTTGCAGTCTTAGGATTGCATTGCAGTCTTGTGAATGCGAATGTCTATGGGTCACAGTTTCCACTTACCATCAGGTGGCCTGTGTGCTCGTTAGTCTTCTCTATGCCATAAAAAAAAAAAAAAACCAGGCCTATTAAATATCAATTACATTTAGTAAAACTAAAATAATAATGAATATTAGGGGACAGTTTTACTAATTGAACTAGTCCCAAACTTAACTCTATGGTGGTGCTATCAGCCTGAGGCTGCGTTTCCACCAGAGCTGTGCAAGGCAGCGAAGCGGTGTTGCGAGGAAAAAATCCACCAATAAGATAGTGAGGCTAGTAAAACAAATGAATCCTATTGGTGGATTTTTCTTCGCAACACCACTTCGCTGCTTCGCACAGCTCTGGTGGGAACGCAGCCTAATGGAACCCTGACCCACCATAAAACGGTGTCATAGTGACATTATGAAACAATAATGTTTGTCATTTCTTGTGACTTGTATCAAAACGTCACTGTGACACAGTTCTACGCTATGGTGGGTCAGGATTCTTAATCTCGTATTATTATTATTATTGATTTAAAAAAAAAAAAGATAAAAGATGTTTATTCAGTAAGTAGGCCGCACGGGCACTTTTACAAGTCAAAAATCTACCTTTATGATACCGTTCTTTATCAAAAATAAAAAACTCTTATTGCACTCTGTTTTTTTTTCAACATAAAACCAACCCATTACTATGCTGTACTCATCCCAAGCCTCAGGATCACTTAAAGCACAATGTTCTGCACAAAGGAGGTAAATTAAAAATGGTTCGCTCCGTAAGTGTTTTCGATTAAATCTCATTAAGGAACCATTCCAACCCTTACCCACATCACAGCACACAGGTTTAAAAAAGTACTCGCCTGTTTTATATTTCTGAGTTATGGCCTGCCAATTTTCTTATTTATCTATTTTATTTTTTTATTGTAATCAGGACCCTATATACCAATTTTCATACTGCTAAGTCCAGAAATGAGAAAATTTCCATACAAACTTTACCCCCCTATTTTACCCCTTAAAACCCTTTTTTCGCATTAAAAAGTTGCCTATGTCCTTTCTCAGGCTCTAGAATATATGTGTATCAAAATTCATTGAAATCGGTGCAGTAGTTTTAGCGTGAAGAGGTAACAGACAGACAGAAAGACAGACACACATTCGCATTGATAATATTAAGTATGGATTTATTTGGTACATCAGTAGCATTACAGTATATTGTGAACTATAAATAGGCACTATAGATAAATCCAATTACAGATAACCACAAGAATGATAAAATAAAGAATGATTATTATTATTTAAAGACTGAAAGAAAGAAAAAATCATTTATTGAAACACTACACATTTGCGTGTGGTAGGTCCTTGTGCAGGGTCCGTCCGGATCGCTACCACCATCTTATCCATTAACCTACCGCCAAACAGCAGTGTTCGCATTGTTGTGTTCCGGTTTGGGGATAAGACAGCCGGTGAAATGACTAGCATAGAGGCATTCCATCTTAGTCCTCAGGGTTGGCAACGCATTTGCAGTCTTAGGATTGCATCGCAGTCCTGTGAATGCGAATGCCTATGGGTCACAGTTTCCACTTACCATCAGGTGGCCTGTGTGCTCGTTTGTCTTCTCTATGACATAAAAAAAAAAAAAAAATTATAGGAATTTTTGTGCTGATTACAAGTTGAAATACTTGAAAAATACTAAGGTCAGGCGGGGCTATATTGACACAGGGTTAAATGACGGGGGAATAAAATGTTCCATAACTATTTTTTGCTTCCTTTCATAGTTAGGTATGTACAGTCAGCATCAAAAGTAGGTATCTATAGCAGAATAACATGCTCAAACTGATCTTTACACGTCGTATTCTCTTGACAATAGAGTCGAGTGCAGATCATTTTGACCTCTTTGGTCGCGTAGCTACTTCTGCTGCGGATTGTACTTAAACTATCTACTACAACAACAGGACACAACAATGATTTTTAAAACGATGTTTTCTTTTGAAAAATATAAAGACGCATTAACCCCACTGTTGGAATAGCCCCTGACCCCTGACCTTAATATATAATATCCGCTAGAGTGTTCGCGTTTAAAAAAGAACATTTAAAAATGTTAATTAATAAATAAAAAATAAAACAAGGGGACTATCTAATGCAAATAAGCACATTTTTTTATTATTTATTTCGCAGGCATGGTTAAATCTAGGTTTTATATGTTTCATTCCTTTCTGTACTTTATCCAACAAAAAACACCCGTCTATCATTAGGATAAAAAAAAAGTATTAGCAAAAGCACTTTACCTTTTTTCATCTAGCAACTGTGAAAGCATTAAGCACGTTAGTTGAGCAAAAAAATAACAAAACCTACTTAGTCGGTATTGTTTTAATTACTTAAATAACAATTAATTATGTTTTAAAACCATTTGCAGTGAAAAGATAAATCTAGATTTAGGTTTAAGTTTATTTTAGATGTGATGAAAATAATGAAAATGACAGTCTAAAATCCAGACGACTAGATTAAGTTTTCAATTTAACAGAAACGTCTGTTACGAAATAACTACTTAAATAAACTAAGTATATTAGAGCGAAAAATATTCGTCAGTCTTCGGTAGGATTCGATTCTCCATCTCTTCTGGCTCTCCGGGCCGATGCAGGCGCATTAGCACTTTTGCCACCTAGACTCTACATACTTATTTAAGATCCACAAAATTAGTGATCACTTGCTTTTTCACTTCAATTTAGATTGTTTTCTCTGCAAGGCTCTTTACCTTCAAGATCAGGGGGGCTATTATGACATAGTTATGCAATTCTGTTTACGCTGAGAGAAAAGGACAGAGCTATATAACTGCGATAGCTCTGTCCCTTTCTCGCAGCGTAAACTGAACTGCTTGCTATGTTATAATAACCCCCCAGGGGACATAATATTGTGTGGTCGTGGTACACTCAACCAATTTAATTCACGTTACGTGATGTGACGTTATTATTCTATTCTTAAAAAGTCTGTTACGATTTGAATCATTACGTCAGACTAACATAGTTCCATATGCCTGTGGTTCAAGTTGGTTGACTGTACATACTCACGGAAATATCTGAGACAGGCCAAGAGCGGGAACATATTGCTCTTTACCTGTCTCGCTTGCGGTAACCCATAATTTTATAAAAAAATCTCGTCAACTATTGTATCATTTCATCGAGTTTTATTTCGTAGAACGCTATTTTGTATTAACATTAATAATAATAAATAAATATTAGGGGGGCATTGTCACACCACTTGACCAACACCAACTAAGCTCTAAGCTGGTACTGTCGGTACTAGACAACGATATAAATACTTATATAGATAAATAAATACTTAACATATAAATATCTATGACTTAGGAACAAATATTCGCGTTCCCCCGAAACCGCCGTACGTGCATGAAGAAATTGATGAATGGTAGAGGAAGCGCAAATTGTGTTTAGATCGGTGCACCTGGCGTTCCATAATCTCTGCCTACCCCATTGGGAGACAGGCGTGAAGGTATGTATGTGTATGTATGTATTCGCGTTCATCACACAAATATCCGCCCTTACCAGGGTTTGAACCCTGGACCGCTTGCTTCGTAGGCAGGGTCACTACCACCTAGGCCAGCGCGTATTAAATACGTAGATTAGGTTAGACTTGTGACTACCAGCGTGCCTAGTATGGCTGCGTGTATATCGTGTCAAATGTGGATAAAGTATCCATCACTTTTTGACACGTGTACTTATTTACATGTCAGAAGGTGACGGATGCCTCATCCAAAATAAGTCACGCGATAAACGCAGCCATATTAGGCCCCGGGCCCGTATCATGGTCGCCTTTATCGCGGTGAATAAAGCATCCATCACTCTCGCACTTACATACTGGTCAGAAAGTGACAAGTGTTTTGTCCACATGTATGCACATCGGTAAACGCGACCGTAATAAGCCCGCAGAAGTAATTAACACATGCGGTGAAAAATACATTTCGAAAAATGAAAATTTTGCGTTAGTCGTTGAAAGGTTTTTCGATAAAATAATAGGTACCACTCGCTTACTCTTGTCCCGGTCGCGTTATCGGGCAGAAGCTCTCGGCGAGAGGCTCTTGACGAGTGTGTACAGCCGGCATCACTGGCGGTCGTCCTACCACAGAAGGCTAACTGCATAAAAATATAACTAGCATTTTAAATGTAATGTAGTTACTAATAGAGTTTAGAATGAATCGACTACTACATTGCAATCGCCTTTTTTGGTAGGACGGTAGTGTGGGACAGCTCTCTTTTCAATTTGTCGACAAATTACCCGACGAGCCCTAGTTCTCCTCAAGTGCACGTACTTTGGAATTTGGTTGAGGGCTTTGTCGAGGAAGCTTGGCCAAGAAGTAGGTATTTATCTCTGCTTTACATGCCTAGAAGCGGTAGGGCAACTTTATTTTGACGATTAACCATTATCGAATTGAAATGCATGTTGTTTTATGAATTAGAACTTTAGTTTTCCACCAAGACGTCTATTTTACTCGGTAAAACCTAATTGCTTTAACGTATTTTCGTATTGTCAACGTTATGTTTTCACTCTTTTTTCTTAACAGTAATGGCAGTCGAGTTATAATATAAACAATACGATAACAATGGTCATGTTTAAAATTCATAAAACTGGCCTGCGCAAGTAACCATGCAACCAGAATGGTTGTAATGTCCTCTTTACCACTCAATGAAACTTCAGTTGTAAATAGGAATGACAACATAGTTGATTCCAAAAAAATAATACATACAAACAAAACTTCATTGGTTCCTTTGTGTAACGAAAGTTACCCATATAGATTGTATGACTAACTTTCTTTACACAAAGGATGCGATCCTGTTTTTGTTTTCAATAAGCCTTTAATTTTATTACTTTCGCTGATGTTTTTCTCGTCATACCTTTTTGATTTAGATAAATATTTAAGTTAGTTTTTAAGTCAGTGTTTTCAACGCCATGTTTGTGTTGTTTTACTTGTACTTTATTTTTAAATGTGTTGTAACCGTTGAATAAATTATTCCCATCCAATTCTATACCATTCTAAAAGCGATTTGGTTTTACTAAATGGAATACAGCCTTAGTAGTGCCTCATTCCAAACGGCCAGCACATCAAAGGGAACAAGATCACCTAATCTGACCAACGATTATCTCCTAACCCTGTCCCTCTCGTTTCAATTGTTAATTAGGAAGGTCCCAATGATAAATGGATCTCCTTTTGTCCGGTAAAGGGTGTTTTGAGATTTTTGGAAGATGAATTGTTCTCAATGAATGGGTTAAGGAGCATTAGGATACACCTGTGAGGGCTCGTCTTAGGTTTGGAGGTTAGAATAATTAATTGTTAAGTCCTCGAGTATTTGATAGACGTATTTGTTTTTTTGAGGGTTTTTAGATTGAATTGTCTGGTATCTTAATATAGTACATGTTCAAGTGTGCAAGTCCGAAACCCACTTGGCCTGTTTTTACTTAGGTAAACTTTGTTTTAATTTTTTTGTTAGGATTTTGACCTTTTTGAATAAGTAGGTAAGTACTTTAGATTAGGAATGTTAGCAATGTTAGAATTAAAATTTAGTATTATTTCAGAAATAAAAAACCACTTTGCTTATTGCCCTGACTTTTCGATTATTATACCAAAAAACCTAAATTAAGAAGTCACAGAAACTAGAAACTAGAGACATTTTTGACCAGGAATTGCACCACTTACGTCCTCTAGAGATAACTAGGAATAAGTAAATTTTAAGTTATGAATTAACTGCATTTTTTTATGAACAAACAAGCCTAAGCAGTTTTAAATAATTTAAAAACTTTAAACGAATAGACTCAAAAATCCTAGCATTTTAACCTTGTCTTTCGTAACGTCATCAAGTAACAAACGCGAACTATACGTAAAATATTATGGAAAGTAAGTCTGTTGTAGGAATTCGTGTTACGGATAGTGTTAATCGAAAATTAACATGTTTTTATTAATTTGTCATTGCATACTGTCTCAATATTATCGGCCTTGTTTCATCATAGACTAGCGACCCACTCTCGCTTCGCTTCGGTTTATGTGAGTTTTCTGTAACACCCGTACATAAATCAGAGTTTATCATTTATCCTTCCCCCTGAATTACTCTATCTATAAAACCGCATCTAAATCCGTTGCGTAGTTTTAAAGATCTAATAGAAACAGACAGACAGCGGGAAGCGACTTTGTTTTATACTATGTAGTGATGATAAGTAGTGTCTATTGATTTAGATTGTATAATGAAGAAATTAATATGAGATCTGTTTATTGCCACATGAACAAACAAAATTATAAGTAAAAAGTGAAAAATAAAAATAGAAGGACAAAATTAACATAAAAAAAAGACAAAACATCAATTAAATTGGGCGTGGCAAAAGGTCTTGGTTCTATTCCGCCCGCGCAGGGGCAACACCATGCTGCGCTGTTTGTGTAGGTATCAATCATCTGTCATTGGCATCAAAGCTTGCTTCTTGTCAAAGGACCGCGTGCTGACGCGGTTTGGTATTACCTAACTAGTTATAAGGAAATCAATGTGGTAATCTCAAGTTTGTGTTCATATTTCGTCATACTTCTAACCTTAGGAGCCTCTAAACGACGGCTTGAACCCGCCGCTGAACAGTTCTTGGCGAAGGTCAAGAGGTCAATCATCATCCTCCGAGTGTAGCAGTAATACAGCCCATCAGGGTCAAACGTTTACAGTGATTCGAAAACGTGACGTATGAGTTTAATGTTCGTGCTACAGCTCAATTTGACCCAATTTGACCTTGATCCCCCATTAAACACTTGAGTAATTATAGACAAGCAACTTCTAAACTTCAGTTAAGGAGTTTTAGGTCTAAATTAATTTGCATTTATTTTCGTCAACTTGAATGCGTCAGCTGCTTTTAGGTCATACATATAGGTACTAGAACTAAAAACAGGCATTACATCTAAGACCTTTTGCAGTTTTGATAATGCAAATATGTATATTAAGTCTCATAACACCACGCCACTAAAAAAAAACTGCGTCTCGACTAATCATGTATAAAATTTTGTTCAGTTGTTTTATCTCATGAAAGCGGGTGGGCCTTATTTGTGTGTGTAGATGCACGTGCACGTTGTCTCTGTGTGCGTAGCTGTCGTCGCTAGCGTCGCCGTAGTGTGCGTGTCTATACATGTTACCACTACAAGTACAGTCAGCGTTATATAATAATATAAGATAGTACTCAAAGTGCTCCAAAAATTCGGTGCACCATAGAATTAATATGGCGTACCGATCTATTTGAGCACTTTGAATGCTACCTTATAATTATAATTATATGACGCTGACTGTGTACGTCTGGCCAACCCGAGGCTATAATCATTTTGCATTTTGAAAATCGAAGGCTTTTCTGCATACAGAATGAAAACAATTATTCCAATTTGAAGCCAATTGCAATTGCGAGTGCGTCAGGCAATAGCGACGCCACTTTTTTGATATAAAACCTCTGTACATCAAATAATAAACTTACTCTACCAGATAAAAAGTGTTTCGTAAGCGATAACAGAAAGGATCACATAAAACGTACTTCACCTCAAACTTCAAAGATAAAGTAAAATGTAAACGAGCTCAAATTGACCGTTTCTTAACAACGCACAAATATCTCTGCCTCCGAATTTGATATCACCTGCAGTACGCCGGCCGTAATGAACTTCCATCTTTATTTACATATTTATGTATTCACGGAAACTCCCTCGGCTCCGCTAATCGCTCATTACCATGGTCCAACGTCCGCGGCGCGAGAAAACTGGATGAAACTGGATGAGACTGGAATTCTTGACAGTTGGAAATTTCTTGGAAGAGCAAGTGACAGCGAGGCTAACTTTTGAACAGTTGAAATCAAATTAAAAATATAGTCTGTGAGATAGTAAATGTAACTATTTACAAGATAAAAATCGCAACAAATGGCGAAGCTTAATTTTAGAGCTGATAATCTTTTATACAGCTCTAGGACTTTAGTTAGGACTAGGTAGGATATACGACCAGATCTCTGATTTTTTAATAAATAATGAACCTAATTCTATTAGTAACTTTAAATTGTACAGGAATAGGAGCCTCAACATGCGGGGCTGCATTGACTAGCGACTCAGACTTTTTAGATTTAGTCGGAAAGTGATTTGGTCGAATAGCGTATTCAGGCATAAAGTTATAGAGTCAGATCGAGATGGGGACCTATCAAGGCTTTTACTTTCTCTAAACGTGCACTTCTTCAGAAGGGTCACTTTCTCGGAAGGCATCCTGTCTCAAAAAGTGCACTTCCCAATGGGTACACTTTCTCAAAAAAATTATTCTCAATAGATACATTTTCTCAGAAGATGCACAAACTTACTTTATCGCTACTATAATGAATCCCTAATATAGAATCAGCCAGTCCTCAGCTACTATTACTCAAATACTTGGATAAAGTTCATTACTTTCAAAGTACATTATAAAGCCTGTACCGAAAAGTTTTTTTACATACTATATTTATGATATTAATGAAACTATAATGAACAACAAAGATATTTTATTTTAGTTATATTATGAAAAGTGTCTATTTACAAAAAATATACAAATTTTTTTATTTTAAGAGTTTTGCGGCTGAACAAACGGATTTTTCTCCTCAAGCCTGCCATTAAGTTTTGCACAGTGATTTCGGTGACTTTGTTGGCATGTTTTTTCCATTTTTTTTTTAAATCTGCCTCTGATGTTGCTGGTGAACCGTTCTTACGCAATTCTGCTTTGACTAATGCCCAATACCGCTCGATGGGTCGTAGCTGGGGGCAGTTCGGGGGGTTCATATCTTTGGACACACATTGCACGTTATTTGAAGCCAGACACTCTTGTGTGGCACGGGCATAATGTGCAGTAGCCAGATCGGGCCAAAACAGCACATTCCCTTCATGCTGCCTTATAAATGGTAAAATAAAACCTTTTATACATTTCTGGACATAAATATCTGCATTTATGGTACCTTTCACGATAAATGACCCAGTGCGTTTTCCGCAGGAACATATTGCTTGCCATATCAAATATTTTTCTCCAAACTTCTCTATAAAAATATATTTATTTTGATCGTTTATATTAGCCCTTGATTCGGTTGTAAAGAATTGATCACCTGGCAAAGTCGAAAAATCTTTTTTTACATACGTCTCATCGTCCATGAGAACGCATGCTCCGTTCATACTGCAAAGCAGCTTGTACAATTTTCTTGACCTTGTAACGGAACTATTGAATTGTTTTATCGACTGTTTTGGGGCTTTTACTTTTTTATAGGACTTTAAATTTTGACGTACTTTCGCTCTCTGGACCATAGATGTACTAGTTTTCAATTTTTTTGCCACGTCCCGCACCGATAAACTACAATTTTTCTTATAAGCAGTCACTATTTTCTTTTCTAAAGCTTTACTTGATGGACCTGTCGGGCGTCCACTTCGAGCTTTGTCTTGAATTCTGTATTCATTCAAGTATCGCTTAACTATATTTCGCACCGTTGCACGACTTACTTTCACCCCGACCGCCGCAAAAGTTGAATCAGGATTTTCCAGATACGTTCGCAAAACATTTTCTCTCAGAGTTATTTTATCGTCTTGCATTTTTGATTAAAACAATACCCAGCCTAAATTAACAATGTGAATTGATACATCAAAATAACACTTACTGAAAATTATAATCAGAAAAAAAAAACATTTACCAGACAGTATTTTACTAATATGCAAACTTTGTAAAAAAACTTTTCGGTACGGGCCTTATTATGCTACATGCTAGAAATCTATCAAAAAACGTTAACATTTCCAACATACACAAGACATGATCTTCATCTGACAAAAGCTCGTGAGAACTTTGTGGTGATAGAAATAGTGCATCTTTCGAGAACGTGCCCCAATTGGAAAAATTAACCTTTTGGGAAAGTGTGGATTTGGGAAAAGTGCACTTTTTTAAATAGGGCCCCTTTGGAGAAAGTGCCCCAGTTGGGTAAGTGTACCTTTTGAGAAAGTGCACATTTCGTGAAAGTTAGCTTTACTAGCCTAACCCGAATATTTATCGCAGATCCGTACTTCTTACATCTTCGTTCAGTAATTTGGTTTCTGAGAGCTCGCTCTAATGGCTATTTAAACACTGGAAGTTTCGTTCTTTGCCTTCATTTGTTTTTATAAAGGTGAGTTTATTCCTGATTTAAAGTTTTTGCAGTTTGAAGCCCCAGGTCAAGAAGTTTATGGAAAAATATGAATAAAGAAAAAGTGCTGAAACGTGTTCTAAAAATTCTAGAAAGTTCCTCTTATATTACAACATTATATAACCATAAAATGTACCTAACCTTTAGTTAGAAAACATTATTTTTGGTTATCTAGAAGAGACTCGGAGGTAGGTTGGCCTATGTAGGTATATTTTCTATGTGCAACAATGAGTTCACATGCATACATTTTTAATTTTGGATATCATGTTTATTTTGTTTTACGATATTTCAAGCCTGGCTTTGTTTTTGCTATGAATGTTGCTAACTTTGCTATTGGCTATAATAATAATAATAATAATAATAAGTGGCGAGTGGGCACCTTATGGTCGTTTAAAGTCCAGAAGCACCTCTCCACCCTTAGCCCTTCTGGAACTGTTGCCTCCCTGCTGCTATATATATGCGGCTATTTCGGGAGGCCCATTCCATTGAGTTGGCGAGTCACCGCCTGCCATTTCAACCAAAGTAATTAGCATTGGCCAGGCAGGCGCCGTAGTTTCATCAATAGCCTAGGTCACCAATCCATATCAGTTCATTCATAGAACTTATTATTAATGTTCCCATCCTTCTTAAATAGTCTCTTATACTAACCGGTGGTTGTCCGTGGGAGCATACCTCTATAGTTTGAACTCAGGGACAATCGCCGATTGGTATCCCATCACTTTACTAAATTAAACTTGTCTAAAGGGCCTCTGCGTGTTGGCTTCGGCTCCATGTACGCCTTCCAAAGGTCCGGGACTCCCATAGTTCCGTGATTGGTAAAGACATACATAATAATAATAAGCATTTATTTCGAACAAGTTCATAGATCGTTAGTTACAATACTCTTAAAACTATGTTAGTAAATAATACTATAAACTTTAAGATACATCCTCTGGACTCCACATGGACTGAGTTCCAGTGGCGAACTATGGGACAGTGCAACCTATCTAGGATCTTGTTTAGGAGGCTGTTGGAACTGCCACTTACTCGACGCATCAGGGAGGCAACTCTTTTGCGCATTATGGCCTGAAAGCCATCAACGCGAGCCTCGGCAAACATGCCCGATGCACTACAGAATCGAGGCAGTCCCAACAACATCCTAAACCCATTATTATATTGGACTCGTATTGCGTTGACAGATCTCTGAGTGCAGCTGACCCACAGACTACACGTATAAAAAGTCTTAGAAAATGCCCTAAAGAGGGTTATTTTGACAACCTTCGTGCAGCGCGCAAATCTGCGAGCCAGCATGTTGCTCCTCACTGCCAACGACCTACGCTCCCGTTCTACGTCAAGATCATCAGAGAGGTCCTCGGTGATCCAATGTCCCAGATATTTAAACTTAGTAACTACTTTCAGATCAGCTCCGTCAAGTTTAAGTGGGGGAACAAACTTGGGTTTTTTGTTTCCAGCTTTGAAAACTAGTAGTTCACTCTTTTTACAGTTATATCTCAGACCGTGGGACACCGCGTACCTCTCGCAGATACCTATCAACACCTCAAGAGATCCGATTCATGGGCGCAGCAGCACCATATCATCGGCGTAACTGATATTATTGACCATCTGGCCGTCAATGGAGCACCCGACAGTGGTTCTGCTGAGCTCATCGATCAGTGCATTTACATACAGGTTGAAAAGCCGCGGAGAGGTTAAACCACCTTGTCTCACACCGCATTCCAACCTGTATTCATCCGAGTATGCGCCAGCCGCCATGCGTAACAGAAGTATCTACCTAGGGCGACATATTGTGGACCCACAGGAGATACAACTTCTCACGGCCCAAAGCATCTGGAAATTCTTAGACGCAACGGGCCTTTGCGGTGAACTTTAAACAAAGGGCTGTTACAAAAGATCAGCAATGGTCGAAGTGACACACAAGACCCATCCAAACCCCCCAATAATAATAATACTTCGGGTTAAAATTCGACACATTTTGTATGGGTAAATATTTTTCCGCGGTTTGAATATAGGGTTCGGCCAAAAAATTTATGGCCAAGACAGGGTTTTCTCGTTGCTACGATCCTTGAAGAAGGCCATAGGCAGGCATTAACTGATAGACGTAGGAATCTGGACGTTATTAATCATCATAAGGATAGGTTTTTTTTTAATGACATTGTGTACAAGATGTTAGCATTGGTAGGACCTTGTGTAAGGTCCGCCCGGATCGCTACCACCATGTTATCCTTTAATCTACCACCAAGGACTGTCCGCATTCCACTGTCGAAATAAGATCACCGACAAATCAATAGAATAAAGGCATTCTATTTTAGTCAGAGCTGGCAACACATTTGCGGTCTTTAGATGACAGTCTTAAGATTGTACTCTTCAGAATTCACATGTATATGGGTTACAGATCGCACTTACTATCAGATGGCATGTGAGATCCTTTGTCCTCTCCATAAAAAAACATGTTTGTGAATGTATTTCTCCCTCTTTAACGCCAGTTTCTATTTCAGGCTACAAGATGTCGCTAGCGGTCTGCAGGGATCGCCTGACTGGATCGGATGCGCCGGAGCAGCTCTGCGATGCATCCAGCAAACCTCAGTCTTCTGTAGTGCGGTGTAACACGCATCCATGTCCGTTTAAGTAAGTTCTTGGCCTGTGACACTAAATAAGAGTGAGACCAGAATTGATTACTCAAAAAATGACACAAGTCAGTGCACCTTTACGGTTGCGTTATTACTTATAACGCATCCAAAACAGCGTTTAGGAATAAAAAAATTGACAGTTGGTCATAGAGGGTATTTTATACATACATACATTAAATCACGCCTGTTTCCCAGAAGGGTTGGCAGAGACCACTTCTTTCCACTTGCTACGATCTTGACAAATTTCTTTCGCTTCTTCCACATTCATACATCGAGTCATGCACGCACGTCGGTTTCGGGTACTGAAGATTCGGCCCTTTTCCAGTATTTCTCCGATTTGACTCAAAAAAGTACGCCTAGGGCGTCCCCTTCCGACCCGTCCACTCACTTTCGATCTGTATATCTCTTTCGTCAATCTTCTTTCATCCACCCTTTTATCTAACCATCAAATAACGAACACGCATAGTCTTACACCTCATTTGCTTGTATTTTCAATTACTAACAAATATAGAAAATAATTTTAATTCCGTATAATAAAATCATTCACTAAAGACAACCAGGATAGCTGCATCATCTCCTATAGGGCCATCTATATCGCGTGTCAAATCTGGATAACGCATCCGTCACTCTCGTACTTATTTATGTGTCAGAAGGTGACAGATGCCTTATCCAAACTTTGTCACTCGATAAACGCACCCATATTAGGCCCCCTGATGACTGTGTAAGAGAGTAAAATTGCACAAAAAGTTCCAAAGGGTCGAAGTGTCTCATAAATGGAAGGATCGATTCTACTCGCTAAACTGATCTACTTTTCTTCTGCAACATTAAAGTTTAGATAATTACATACATACATAAACTCACGCCTTCATTCCCAGAGGGTAGGCAGAGCTACAGAATTTCCAACAACTCTAAAAACTTTTTGATAATTCTGTAACCACATTTTGCACACTTAGGCGAAGATGTTTACCAGTGTATTAGTGACAGGTTGCAAGCCCATCGCCTAACAGTACTACACGCCTTTATTACCTTAGTCGGCTATTACGCCATCCACTGGAAGACTTGGAGTGGCACTATTGTAGTCTGGCAACCACACAACCGGGATTTAGATAATTAATTGATGTTTAAGTCAAATAGTAAAATCTGTGTATTCAATCATGGCCATATTATCACTATATGGTACGGGGGCGACATTTCCTTGGTACGAGGGCTGAAGGAAAATTGGATCGCGTACATTGAAAATTACGTTCAACTAGTATGTTTTTTTTTTAAGTTGGACATATTTTTAACTACTTACAGTACAAGAGAAGTTCTGTTTCAGGAGTACAAACGATCCATGCATTTAAAACCCCAAGGTCAAAGGATATCACTGACGGTATTTGTATTTCAGGTGGTACGTCGGCGAGTGGTCTGGGTGTAGCGCAACGTGCGGCGGCGGCGTGCGCGAGCGCAGGGTGCTGTGCGCGCGCTCCGCCAACATGACAAGGACTGACACTTACGAACCCGGTATGTGATACCTACCTACCTACATACATACAGTTGTTTCTATGTACCTACGTCGAAACAACTTTCACCGAAAGGCATTTCTTGTCGCATGAGTTTATTTGGTGGTCACAATTCAAACCAAACTTTACCTACGTAATGAATATTTTAAGACATGAAAACATGATTTTAGCAGAAAATACCGTACGGTAAAATTAAATTAGATAAAATACAATTGATGAAGTGAAATTCGATAAAATGATATGTGATTCTTATGGATATGGGTTATCTATCATTTGCTAAATTGATTCATTTCACGTAGTAATAAGTTTATCCTTACCTAACTAACGTAATTAATGTTAAGGATATCCTGAAAACATTGTGGATTCAGCCGAAAATATTGTGTGAAATTAAGTTCGATAAAATGATACAATCGATGAACTTTAACTCGACATTCAATGCAGTTTCTTGAAAGTGTTAGAAGTACAATCGGCAATAAAAGTATTTTATTACAATGTTGAAAACACTGATTTCTTCCCTAGGCTCAAGTCCAGACCCTGGCTGCGTGTCTCCAGCCCCTCGCTCCACGCAGCCCTGCAACACCCATGACTGTCCTATCTGGGTTGAAGGACCTTGGTCAGGGGTGAGTCTCATAGTTTTTTATATATGGAGAAGCGGAACGAGCGAACAGGCCGCTTGATGATTAATTGGATATGGGGCTCATAGACATTTGCATTCATTGAGACTAAAGACTACTATCTTTAGACTGCAATTCTAAGATCTCAAATGCGTTAAGACTGCACCGAGCAAACGCCGAGCGTCCAGTAGCGCCCTCATTACTATTATTGTGTTTTCTAACCAACTAAAGAATTTCCTTACAATCAGGCGATATTTTTTTGTTGCACAAGTAAAAACACAATTTATGGGATACGAAACAAACTTTAGTAACAAATTATCCTTTGAGTAGTCAGCTTAACGGGAAAAGGTGGCCACTTTTTTCCGTTAAGTTGATAACTCGAAGGTGAATTGTTATTACACTATGTGATATACCCTATAAGTTGTGTTTTCATTTGTAGTACAAAAACCTACCTACCAATTACAAGAAAATACTTTAGTTTATTAGAAAACACAATAATAGTAAGGAGGGCGCCACTGTACATCCGGCGTACGCTCGGCGCAGTCTTAAGTAATTTCACTGGTTGTCTTATCGCCACACTAAAAGAAAACACAATATAAGTCTGTAAAGTCGGTTTACGGACGATATTTTTACGTGACAACGTCATAAGAAAAAACAAGCCGAATACTTAGACCGATGTGCCTCTCTATCGCTTGTTCCGCGCTCTCGGTTGCACGCTCGTCTCAAGCGGAACGTGACGCTTTTTCGTGCGCGCAGCGGCCGTTCATCGATTTATAAAACGATATTGCGTCAAAACCCATATAAAATTAATTAGTAAAAAAAAACGATATAAGTAACCCACTTTTTTAACTTATATTATCTTAAACGACCGACTTTCTCGAAATCTAAGTAAAAATCACCCCGATTAGACTAGCTTTCTTTAAAAAAAACCGCATCCATTTAGGATCTTCAGTTTGGGAGCTACGGTGCCACAATCAGACATAGATACACACATACAAAAATTTATAACAACATTCTTTTTGTACAGCATGGAAAATGAAGAAGTTCAAGCCATATTAAGTTTGATAAATTTAATATTTTGTGTGTAAAATGTCTCCTTTCCGTTCAAAGTATCGACTTTAACTCGCAACAATGTTGTTTTCTATCCTTTTAGACTCTTTGAAGTTTACGGGACGTTTTTATCGTCGTTGCTTTGAAAAAACCTCGTATCTCACATTTCGTGACGTACGATTTTAAACTTAAATGTGAAGAAAATTAGGTTCTTACTCATACACCTCGAAATATCGTATAAGCGTTTTTGTAAAATAGTTACAATATCGTAAGATGATGGTTTGCATACTTTCTTTGTACTTACCGCACGCACTTTGTTGCTGAGTAAATGAGAAAATTTAGTTTTAGGTCTCCCCTGTTTCATATTACAATGCAATAATGTTAATGTAGGTATACCATTGGAATTGAATGTGTTATACAAAATAACAACAGAAAACCTTTTACGGAACACCACATTCAGCAAGAAAAGGATATACAAAAAAAAAGTTAGCTCATGTGGTTGCGGGGTTAGAATAGTGCCACTGTCTTCCCATGGATGTCATAAGAGGCAACTAAGGGAATAAAGGCTTGTAGAGGTAGTTGTTAGGTGATGGGCACATCTTAGCCTGATTGTGCAAAATGTGGTTACTGAATTATCATCAAGTTTTTAAAGTTGAAGGTGATTCTGTAGCTCTGCCTACCCCACTCTGGGAATGAAGGCGTATTTATGTACTATAAATATTTCAAACTGAATATAGTTTTAGATTGTTGTTTTTGTTGTTATTTTTGTTTGTTAATTAGTGCAAAAGTTGTACCATATATGCGTGACCTATTCCATGCATTTTCCTTACTCATCTTTTTCAGGTTTAGGAAGAAATCTCATTTAGGGATAAGTTTGATTTTGTACATATTAATAATTATTTTATTATAGACTTAGAAGCAGCTTACCTACATAACTGTATTATTTTTAAAAGAATACACGAAAAAGACCTAAAATTACTCGTGGAATTATAAAATTTTAACCAGAATATTTCAAACTGCAATATCTTTTTTGACATGCTTTGATGCTTTAGAAAATGCAGCTGATAATTTCCAATATTAGCCAGACCAAAAGAACCTTTGTCCATTTTATATTATAGTCTATTCTCTTTTAGCTAAAAGCTGAAAATATACGATGGCCCGTTTCATTGTGTGGCCATTCTCCATGAATAGCGCTGAGCTGTTTAAAATATCATGGTTGCTTCAAAACTGAGATCAAATCCAAACGAAAACGAAAAAAAGTGTTATAATTCAAAACGTGATCGTAATTTTACGGTATTGTGAGATAAATTTTAAAAATCGAATATGTATAATATTTTTCTGAAAAATCCTTCTAATATTACAAATGTGAAAGTTTGTGTGTGTGTGTGTATGATTTACTTTGTTACTCCTTCACGCTGTAACGGCCCGATGGATTTGGATGAAATTGAAATGGAGACAGCTCATACCCTGTTGTAACACATAGGCTACTTTTCATACTGGAAAATATAAAATTTCCCAGGGAATAACTTGAATCTAAATCGAAGTCGCGTGTAGAAGCTAATCAAGACAATAGAAATTTTCTGGCAGGGAGCAGAATATTTTAAATAACAATTGTCTATTTAAAAATTAGCCGTTTTTGAAATTTTCTTTGTAACCGACTGCCAAAAAAAGATTTTGTTTCTTGCGCATACCTATGTATGTATGTTCTTTATTACTTCGTATATCAACCAAACGTCTGGACGGATTTCTAAGGTATCGTTGGATTTGTTTCAGCAACTCAAGTGTCCTAGGAAAGGTGACAAAAAAAGAAACAAACATAAATTCACAAACTATTAAAATTAAAATTATAGTGATAAAGTTGAATGGAGGGAATTATATTCCCGTTGCTCGTGAAAGGCTTAAAATATAATTATTTTTGCACAAAGGACAACAATCATATATTTTTCCTTTTCCTTTCATGATTATAATAATATTCAATCAAGCGTAATAATTCAACAATAGACCTTTTCATTAAAAAAAAAATGGCATTCAATAGTTCAGATGTTTTTGCAGTCAGATTATCTGTTTCTTAAATAATTTGTAAAAAACATTTATTTTCCACTAAAAAAGATCCTTTCAAGTATGAAAGTAAAAAAAATCTGGGAAAATTCTCGGAATTTTTTGCGTGCGTTCTTAAGAATTACCGAGAACTTCTCAACGGTACAAAGCAAGACGGTGACCATCCGCTCGTTTGACTTAAAACGCTATAAGAAACATAATTAATTGACCACGCCAAGACAAGTTTCAACTTGGCTGTCAAACTTTAATACAACCTCAGACTAACAAGTTGGCTAAGTAGTTAGGCTGCGGTCTTGACGGCAGCGGTTACGGAGTAAATTTCCGAGCAACATTTTGGACCTAATCGTCTTTTGATCTAACAAAAGTACACAAAAATTTCTTCGTAAATTAGACCGGCACCTCAATAATACTGGACTAATTTATGTAAAACTTATTATTTATTTATTTAATGGCGTCTACATAATAACGTAATTTTGCCAATGTCAAGTATATAAGCAACGTTGTACGGTGAATCATGTCCTGTCGTCGAAGTCTTCCAGTCATAGTCGTGCCCCTTGAAGATGGCGAGCAACCACTTCAATGGTTTGGTGTGATCTTGACCGCTAACTCATTTGGAATCATCTTTTCACTGCTATTTTATTTAATGCAAGTTCTTCATCAATGTTACGAGTTGTCCCACAAAACTGCCCTGGATTTGCGAATCAAAATCAACGATAAAATAATTTACAAAAAATTAAATAATTGGACAGATGTTTTCAGAATGACAGCCAGTCGTAGACCTATGTAAAACTTATACTGTGTTGTACGAGTGTTTTTTGAATTAGCTATAGGTACCTACACCGTTGCATACAATACTTTTTCTACGACTAGGTTTCAAATGAAATGCAACATTAAACCTTATCTTTTTTTGGTATTATTGCAGTATTACAATGCTCTCTGCCGTATTAGCCACATCTTTTCCCACAAGCGTCAGTAATGCCAGAAGGCTCAACAGGATAGTTGGCTGAAGTAAAAAACTGGTCCAAGAAACTTTGTCTAATTGGGATGTTTTTCAGGGTTCCGTACCCGAAGGGTTCCGAACGGAACCTTATTACTAAGTCATCTTTATCAGTGCGTCCGACCTTTAAAGAGCTGTATATTTTTTGATCCGTAGTACTTGGATAGCTAATTATATATTATTATAGATATTTATAAGGGTCCCCATACATAAAACGATGTTTTGTTCTATCGCCAAATTATAGTGAAAACCCAAAAATAATAACTAACAATAAAAACCGGCCAAGTCCCACTCGGTTGGTATGGAAACCTCAGGCAGCAAAAAAAACAATAAAGCAAAGAAAACGTTTCATGTATGGCACAAGAAACGATTTTTTGTCATTCCATCTTCAAATCATAGTGCAAAAACAAAAGAAAAACAGCAAAGAATAAAAACCGGCTAAGTAGGTACTATCGGGTGGCACGGAACCGTCGGCGAGCGAGTCCGATGGGAACTTATCTGTTTTTTTACAACTCGAAGTTTCATCGAAAGTTAGTTTTACTCTGTTCTTCCGTATACACACGGGCTGTTAGTTTTTCGTTGGAAGCGAGGAATTGACTTAGCAGTATTTCGCACTTTAAACTTTTATGTTGGGTCCACATTTGTGACATTTCAACGTAACATGGATCCGTGATCCGTGACATGGGTACTTACCGGTTATGAGTACAGTAAGTACCTATATTTGTCATAAATATAACGACGTACTGTCGTGGTTCGCTAATGTTTTACCAAATCTTCGATTGACAAACTATACATCATTTTACAAACTTTCATTTCGCAAAGAGATACTTTACAATTATCTTACAATAGCGACCCGCCCTCGCTTCGCTTCGGTTTATGTGACTATGATTTATAGCCTTTTTCGATAAATGGGCTTTCTGACATTAAAATTTTTTTTTCAAATCGGACCACTAGTTCCTGAGATTAACGCGTTCAAGCAAACAAACAAACATAATATTAGTATAGATTTCATGTGGTTAAAATTGTAACCTAACCTAACTTATTTAATAAGCCCATCTAACCTTTGTAAAATGTTATGGTTTAAGCAAAAAACAAATAAGTTTGTAAAAGGATATAGTCTGTCAAATGATGATTTGGTCAAAACACAGGATACCACCTGTCACCATGTGACCCATACCGAGCGCATTCACAATCACACGTTGAATTTTCAAGATATGTTTTCGTTTTTGTTGTAACGGCTTCGGAATCCTACATTGAGCATGGTCCAACATGCTCTTGCCCAGTATTTCGTTTTAATGAATGAATGAATGAATGAATGAATGAATGAATGAATGAATGATATTTATTTTCCAAAGTAAGTCACAGTATACATTGCATGTTATGTCAAAAGTACAAGAAATTACATTGGAATCGTCAACAATATACATCAATTATAACATAATCAAAATAAAAATAAGAAGTCAGGATAACAATAACAATACAGAACTAAGAAGTTATCACCGTTAAGGATCGTCTCAAAATAAGTCAAAACATTAAGTACAAATAATAAAAAACAACAATACATATTAAATCAAAACAAATTATAAATTAAGGTCCATAAACTCTTTAACTGAGTATAATGGATGGATGGATGGATGCATCTTAATATTTTTCCATGGGTCCATAATGAACTTATCACAAATGCAAGAGTAACTCTATCTGTACGTTTGTCTGTTACGCTAAAGCGTAGCGGTTTAGCCGCTATTTATATTCAAACTTCTATTTATTTATTTTTTATTGTTTTTTAAGTCACGTAGCACACCGGTGAAATGACAACGTAAACAAAACTGGTCAAAACATGACCGCGAGACAAATGACGCGGGAGACGAAGCGACTCGAACGTTTCCGATTGCACCCGAACTTAGCCTACGATCGGCATTGCCGACTACTAGTCGGCCGATTAATCGGCAATTCAAGAACCGATTAGTCGGTCGACTGGCTAGTCGGCAAAACCCGTATTCGGCCCATCTCTAATAGATATATATAATTCCGATATGGCTTTAAATAATATCAGAGCGGAGATATTAATAATAATAATAATAATAAGGCCGCAGGGCAGCTAGTGGCGAGCTGTTGGTGAGTGGCGACACCACGTACCTGATTGCTCCCGAGGGTAGGTCCTGTTCCTCACCTCACGCTTGCCTTCACCGGCCGGCTGCGGTGTACAATGACGAGGAACAGACCCTCACCTCTGGCTTGCCTTTATTGGCCGGTCAGAGTGGAGTCGCAAGAGCTATATGCTCGAAGGGTGGATGTGTTGCATAAGTGGCGAGTGGGCACCTTATGGTCGTTTAAAGTCCAGAAGCACCTCTCCACCCTTAGCCCCTCTGGAACTGTTGCCTCCCTGCTGCTATATATATGCGGCTATTTCGGGAGGCCCATTCCATTGAGTTGGCGAGTCACCGCCTGCCATTTCAACCAAAGTAATTAGCATTGGCCAGGCAGGCGCCGTAGTTTCATCAATAGCCTAGGTCACCAATCCATATCAGTTCATTCATAGAACTTATTATTAATGTTCCCATCCTTCTTAAATAGTCTCTTATACTAACCGGTGGTTGTCCGTGGGAGCATACCTCTATAGTTTGAACTCAGGGACAATCGCCGGTTGATATCCCATCACTTTACTAAATTAAACTTGTCTAAAGGGCCTCTGCGTGTTGGCTTCGGCTCCATGTACGCCTTCCAAAAGTCCGGGACTCCCATAGTTCCGTGATTGGTAAAGACATACAAATAATAATAATATCAGGGGGACTATGTCACACCAATTGACCTAGTCCCAAACTAAGCTCTAGGCTTGTACTATGGGTACTAGACAACGATATAAATACTTATATAGAGAAATATATAGGTACTTAAATACATAGAAAACATCCATGACTCAGGAACAAATATTTACGCTCATCACACAAATATCTGCCCTTACCGGGATTTGAACCCAGGACCTCTAGCTTCGTAGGCAGGGTCACTACCAACTAAGCTATCGCGTCGTTAATGATTTAACTATTCAGATTTTGGTACTAAAAGTACGCCCAGGTATGAATATTGAAATATCTCGGCTCCGATGCACTAAAGAGTATAATTATATAACAAAATATGTTTATTTTGAATCATTCTTTCATAATTCGAATCACTATTACGAATCAAATCTGAGAAATATTAGAAAAAGGCCGAATCTTAAGCACACGAAACCGACGTGCGTGCATGACTCGATGTACGAATGTGGAAGAAGCGAAAGAAATTTGTCAAGATCGTAGCAATTGGAAAGAAGGGTTATCTGCCTACCCCTCTAGGAAACAGGCGTAATTTAAAGTATGTATGTACTCGTATTACGAATGGTCGCTTACCTTGCAAATGTATGACTTTTACTAATGACAACACTTTTACCCAAACCCCAATAAAGTGATACTCGAAATCTTCACAAGTAGGTAATATTTAAAACAGTTTATTTTGTAAGCCATTTTCAAGTCAAAACTCAACTGCCAATGTTTACTGGCATATTGCGTTAGCATAACCTAATAGTTGGCCGGATAGTGACAAATTAGGGATGTGGTTTGGCCAAATTAGTGGCGCGCTGGAGAATACTCAATTATCCTCGGAAGGGTCGAGAAATATTGATTTTACTTCAAGTTCTGAATTCAAAGGAGGTTACGGTATACGTATTTAGAAATGTTGTTCTTGGAACTTGTAGTAATTGTAACATTGGTAAAGTCAGCTGCAGAAGTAGCTACGCAACTGAGGAGGTCAAAATGATCTGCACTCGACTCTATTATCAAGTGAATAAATAAATAAATAAATAAATATCAGGGGACAATGTAACACCAATTGACCTAGTCCCAAACTAAGCTCAAGGCTTGTATTATGGGTACTAGACAACGATATAAATACTTACATAGAGAAATATATACTTAAATATATAGAAAACATCCATGACTCTGGAACAAACATTCGCGCTCATCACACTAATATCTGCCCTTACCGGGATTTGAACCCAGGACCGCTAGCTTCGTAGGCAGGGTCACTACCAACTAGGCCAGCGCGTCGTGTCTATGTAGATCATTTTGAGCATGTTTTTCTGCTTAGCTATGTTTGATGCTGACTGTACCTAAAAGACGAAAAGTAAAAGCAGGATTTCTTCGAAAAAAACTTGGTTTAATTGGTTGTATTGTTCTTACTCCTACTCACATACAACATTGTATGTAAAAGATAACACATTCTGGAAAAAATCAACCCCCTATATTGACAGTTCAAAAGATACTGTTCTTTAAAGTTAGGGTGGACGGACGGATGGACAACTTAAGCATGTTAAGAGGGAGCCCTAAAAATTTACTATTTTTTATTCAAATCAAATCAAATTCATCTATTTTATTACATTTAGACATTTTCCATAGATATGTTGCATACCTATACTCCGTTCGTTTAGGTACTTAAATAAATGTTAACAATCCATACCACGTTGAATTGTTAAACAACCAATCAAAACTGTTATATCGAACTTTGACGTATGGAGTATACATTGTGGTAATGAAAATTTGAGCTCACCCGTGGTCAGCTATGTAGGCATTACGTACATTAACTACTTCCTTAACTAGTTAAAATACTAGTTTGAAGCAGTTTTACCAGTTTCCAGAAGACCGTCCACTAAGCCTTGTCAGAATATCGTGAAGGCCCAAACACGGTTACTCCGCGCCTCACTAATATAATTTCCCCGTCCAGCTTCGAAATAGATCCGGTCGATATTCTATTTTCCCCATGCTAAATATAATTTCCTCGCCTTTGTGGCTTAAAGCCTGAATACACTTTGTAATTGGATACGTAGGTAACGCTTTTGTCCAAACGTTATGAGTAATACAAACACAATTGAATAGATAAGCAGAAATCTATATCTTTACGTGGTATAAACCTTCTAAACTACGCAACTTGTTTTAATTCGGTTTCCATCAATAATTAGAGTGATTCAAAAGAAAGGGTCTTATGTATAATAAATTCTACCTATAAATTATCCCTACTAAGACCGCCTGTTGTTTACCTGTGTTATTTTTAATTGTACTGTTTCTCTGTAATGTTTTAGTTGGGTGAGCAATAAAGTGTTTTGTATTGTATTGTATTGTATTGTATTGTATTGTATTGTATTGTATTGTATTGTATTGTATTGTATTGTATTGTATTGTATTGTATTCTGCGTTATGTACAGGTGTTACAGAAAACTCTTTCTCCAGAAAACTATTGTAACTATACTAGCGACCCGCCCTCGCTTTGCTTCTGTTTATTTTGTAGTTACTAGCAATAGACAGCATTTTAGTCTAGTTAGTAGTGACCCTGCCTACGAAGCTAGCGGGTTCGATTCCCGGTATGAGTAATTATTTGTGTGATGAGGGCATTTGTTGAGTCTTGGATGTTTTCTATGTATTTAAGTATTTATTTCTCTATTTAAGTGTTTATATCGTTGTCTAGTACCCATAGGTCAATCCTAGGACTTATTTTGGACTAGTTCAATTGATCTGAGATTGTCCCAGATTTTTTTTGTTTTTTTTTATTTAATGAGACATTCCAACTTGGTCTTAAGGGTTCGCTTTAGCAGTCTTGAGATTGAACTCTCGAAAATGCCAATGTCTTTGAGGTTCAGATCAGGTGACCAGGGCCTGTTTGACCGAAATTGCCTACTCTTTTATATTAAAAAGTTTAGATTACTAAACAGCTCTCCTAACCTTAAAATATATGCATAAAACCACTTTGAAATTATTAGTGTAGATACAATTAGAGCGTTCTTAACCATATTTTTCTATCCAGTGCTCAGTATCCTGCGGCGAGGGAATCCAAGTTCGGGGAGTGGAATGCACTCCCTCAGGAGGTGGTTGTGACCCTACGTCTCGTCCAGAAATCACCAGGCCCTGCTCAACTGGCATCAGCTGCAGAGAAACAGAAGAAACTGAGGTACTTTATCTACTGGCGGTCATTAACACTGCCCTACTACGGAGAAAAGGCACAAATGCAATCAATTCGTAGAAGGTTACCAATAAGGTTAGAAGAGCAAGACAAGTCACATAGTAGATGTGCCCTTTTTCCATAGAAGGGCAGAACAGACAGATCATCGCACCAATTGGCGTGGCGTCAAATCCTAAGTTAAATTTTGAACTGTTGACCGAGTTGTGGCCGTTATCAGTATCATCGTCGAGCGTAAATTGAACTATGATTTTCTAGTCCCAAATGGGAATACTTCAAGCTCGTACATCAAATAATTGCAATAGTTTAGAATACATTATTTGAATTTTTATTTTGTATAAATCAAGGTATTGATTAATATACAGATTTATAAAAAAAATCTTTATTTGTTTTTTTATTTTTAATATTGAATTTTATATCTCAGTAACAGAGCTTATTTACTTACTTGCTATTGTACGCCCGAAATGGGCAAACTGTTGGGCCTTTTACACGATATGTGACCTAATGTACACAGTTTCTGACACTAAATGAATCTTATCTTATCTTCTGTAAAATTAGAATCAATTCAAAAATCAAATCAATCATTGGTCCTTGTCCATAACTGGTTCCGTCACACTGATGTTTTTTTGGTTTTAAATATATTTGCAATTATACTTCTTTCTCAGGACGATATTGAAGACTTGCTCCCAGGAGTAGTGTACCATACACAGCCCCTTATTCAGCCATATCCACCTCCTCAAGCCAAGGCCGAACGCCTCATAGGAGATCCGGATGTACCAGTCGAAGCCACGTAAGTACATCAATGAGTAGATCGTTTGATTAAGGTCATCCATCATAGTAAAAGGATAGACAGTCAGCTTTAAAATATTAGTATTAAGAGGACACATATGATAAAGTGTTCAGCGATTTACGAGTAAATCTCAAGGACCGGAAAATTCCGAATTTTCATAATTCCGAAAATTTAAATTTTTGTTATTACTTATCTATCCTACATATGACAATTAAATAATGCATTTAAACAAAAATAGTTCCAGCGTAACATAAGCTTTCGGAAAAATGAATATACGGAAAAAAAAAAAGAAATTAATTAGTACCTACCCATATTAAAAGAACCATAACGATTTTGTGTCTGTTGTTTGGATGTATAAATACTTTAATTTTTTACTTGAATTTAGACTTGATTATTTTAACTTGAAATTGTTACAACTATGATTGTAAAAAACCTTGAGACTTATTTTTGAATCATACCACCTTTCTCAAATATGTTTCGTTAATGATGATTTTTGATTAAGTAGCCGAATATTTAATTTTCATTTCTTGGAAACCACTTTGTAAAAAAAAAAGTTTATTAGTGACGCTGCTATCAGCGCGCTATAAAACTTTTTCAACCGTCGTGTTTTACGCGGAAATACATAATTACCTTTATTTTTCGATCGGTGTCGTCGGGAATGTGATCTCTTAAGAACGATTAGATTAGATTTTTAAGCTGGTTGTCTACTTGTCTACTCGATATGACAGTTAGTTACTAATAAGTTAGGGTATCTACCGTTTGACTGCCATATTTTTGGTCGAATGTATTGTTTCCTAAATTAGTATTAACCAAAAACGTATATTTCTAGCTGTTATACTATTTTATAATATAATAGAAGTATAACCTAACTTGACCAATGTATTAAATGTATGTGTGTTTGTATACAAACAATAAATTATTATAATAACAACTTATCCCTTTAACGGATCTCTTTCAGTTAATAAATGGTTGCAGTACCCTGGGAACAATACAAAAATGATACACAACTTGATAATACATTCGACTAAAAATATTTTTCCCAAATAATTCCGTTAACACTAACAAAAATTCTTAACAAAATTTAGTATCTTAAGAGGTCAAGCGCAACAATGACTTAATTAAAATAGTTAATGGTCAAGATGGAAGGACCAATTTTAAGTTCACCCAGAAATATTGCTATAAAAAGTGAATTAATCAAAATGTTGTCAAAATGTTGTTGAATGTTGTAATTGTTTTTTAAAATGTTTGTACCCATTTTTTTATCATCATTATGTGGACCAGGAATAACTCCTTACGTACTCGGTTCAATTCGCAAGTAGTAAAAAAAAAAGAAAAAAAGAATTCTTCAAAATGCTATTTTATAATGACGAATATTATGAGTGACGTTTTGACTTCATTAATCATAGTAACTAATACCATTATTTAATGCTCGTCTTCACAAACGAATGGTCTAATGACTTTTCAAGCTATAGTATTAATATATAGGTATTCAAGGAAATAGGTTATTTATAAACCTAAGTCAGGAGTACTTTTTATTATAAACTACATCATCAAGAAAGTATAATATTAAAGTAAAATATGAAACATGTCCGTAGATTGTGATCGTCTTATATTATTTTATTGAAATAATGTTACTTACAGGTTGTCTTTGAACATGACCCAAAATATAACGACAAAAGAAAGCCCTATCCTATACGCTCTAGAGTATAGTTTTAACTTTCCAATATGTTAATTGGCTTAGGAGTTCTTTAGGTTTTTATCATACTGGTAAAGAACGCGACCTTGAGGTACTGAGCTTCCCTTGGCTAAAATTAGTTATACATGAAATTAAGAACATAGAATTGGAAAGAAAAAACTATTTTCTGGACTTCATTATACTTTAGTATTAACGTCAAGTTTCGGGACAGCCTATACACATATTGTTGTTCAATATTTGTACTTTATTGAACGATCTGTTTTATTTATTTGATTATGTAGCTCATCGTACATATTCTTCCCCAGTTATTTCTCAGAGCTCAGAGTATTTTGTTGTTGTCTCTTTCAGCAATTACAAAATATTCTTTGCGTGTGGCTGGTTGTATGTAAGGTATCGTACCTACGAACGATCAAATTTTTAAAGGTTTCACTTTTGAATTCAGAATAACATCACACATTTTTGACAATGAATGACATCGACCCCTCCATCTACACAGTTCCAAGTGGCTGCTAGCTATGTTTTGTTTTCTAGCTTGCGTTCTAATTCAGTTGTTCAAAAATGTCTTTGATCTAGATTCGTTTTGCAATCATTTTTGAGCAACTGTCTCCACAATAACGTCCTTTAGTGGTCCTAGAATAGATACCAAACCCGAATGTAAATGTTACATCAAATCCTGTGAAATGTTTAGCGATTTTAGATGTTTTAAGTGTTCTCACTGTAAATATAATGTACAGAATTCCAAATACAGATTCCTAATTGACATCCTGGTTGCACATGACCTTGACAAAACAATCAAATTCAGACCACTTCTGTCACTATCCATCGCTTTCACATAAACCTTCAAATATCTTTTCGACTCTTTGCACTGCACAAGAAATTTTAAATTTCCTCGCACACTTGTAGTCTACACAGTGACAATTTATCTTGCATTTCTTTTTCCTTTCGCTTCAGCACACTTTTCCAATAATACTCTGACTCTTTACATTTCTGGCACGAACACTAACACAGCGACACTGTTTTTCAAAAGTTTGGACACACAGAGTTACAACACACAAAAAATGTTACAAGGCACTTTAATTCTTAACATCTCAGTGTTAAAATTGTCTTTACTATGTTAAGATTTTCAGGTGAAACATTCGATTGGCGGACAGATAACAAATAATACACTGGTGCACATACTTCTACATATACCAGCCAGAAATTGATGAACTGTAAAAATAGGAATAGTAGATTTGATTGACCCTCAGCACCTAGCATGATGAGAAAAGTGTGAATCTTAAATAGTATTTAATATTAGAATAGTGACTCCTTTTAAATGTTCAATTGGCAGTGTGAATAAGAAACAGTTATTGATGATATTTTTTATTTAATAGCTATATCAAAGATGAAGAATGGGGACCATGTAGCGTGTCGTGTGGAGAAGGATGGAGGAAAAAAGAAGTCCATTGCAAGATCTTCCTTGAGTTTAGCAGGACCATAGCAAAACTGCCTGACAGTAAATGCATGGGTCCGAAACCTGCTGAAGAAACTGAGAGATGTGTGATGGAACCATGCTCTATGGCTTACGGCACTTCGTTTGGAGATTCAAGTGTTCCTTCTTACGGTGGTGGAGCTGACAGGTAAGATTGCAATGCTATTTTAAACTACACAGTTTTCAAAGTGTTTAGTAGTTTACTCAATTACGTTTAGAATTATGTATAATATTGGAATATTTTCAAAGTATGCTTCTATAATGTACTTTTTTTTTAGAAATATTGTTTAACCATTACATTTATCAAGTAATTTTCCTATGACGCCATTTCTAATAGCTTCTCTCACAACATCATTAACTCTTATTTTAAACAATTCATTTTCACGAGGTTCAAATGTGTTTAAATCTACTCTAGAGCCTCTTAAAGCGTCGATGTCTTCTGGAGTACACGTAACTATTTTAAGTTCTATTAGAGCTATAAGAAATCCAAATGGCAATATTTCTTTGACATCTCTATCAAAGTTTTCTTTTGGATAAATTAAATGTACATCTACATTGAACAAATTCGAGAATGTATATAAACTTTCGTAGTAAACGTCTAAGAGCGTATCAAAATGTTGGTGTCTGAAATTTGAATTTGTGCAAAGAAAGAGAAAATGGACGATATCTGTCGCAGGGTTTGCATACCGCACGGCTTGGAAGTCAAGGAAGCATAACTGCTCTTCTGTTTCCTGCAAAATAAAGAACTAGTTATGAATGCTTTTCAAATTAGACTCAATACTATATTTAACAAAATATTTAAATGGAAAAGAACTTCGATTTAGTATAGTTTAAACTTTTTCAACTGAGCTTATCCACTTAAGAATACAAAGCCATTGTGTAGTTAACCTCAAATTAGGACAACAAGCTCGCAGTTAAAGTAGATAATAATCGCCTTCGAAAGTTAACATAGATTATTGACTCTATTTCTATAAACAATAGACTACAAAATACATTGATACAATAATGGCAAGCATTTTTTTTTGCATTTAACAACCGCCCGACTAAGATTGTATAGATACAATAACCCATTGTGTTTACGCGTAAGAGGAAGAGCTCAGTTCAAAAAGTTTAAACTATATGAGAAACTGGTTTATTGTGGGTTTTGTATGTTATAAAAGCAAACGTAATACTCGTAGTGTTCTTACCAAATCTCTAAACAAAATATTGTTAATCCAACAGTCACCATGGCATAAAACATTATGTTGCTTCGGGCTTGCATAAAATTTTAATAATTTCATTAGTTTAGTCCCTATTTGTTCCAGTGATTTTCTCACATTGATATCTTCGACGACCTTGAGTGATGTTTCATACGATTCCAAATAATATCGTCTTAATTTGCTTTTGTTCAAAAACTTGTTGTCAAACATTAAATCCTCAAATTCAGACCTCAAGACCTTTGCATTTTCTGGTTCTTGATTTTCATATATAAATGACAATGCATGAAACTTAGCCAGCTCTTTTAATATTAGTGTAACATCTTTTAAATTTAATTGTTCAAAATTTCCAACTTTATCACTCATCACAAATTCTCTTTCTTTCATATCTTCAAGAATCAAAATTTCCTCTCCATCTTCTTTGTTAGATAACACACACTCGGGAAATACAAGTTTATCTCCTCCATTCAAAATACTTTGTATCTTTATAAATTTTGGTAACACTTTTGTGTAAACATTAACTTCACGGCTGTGAAGCTCGTGGAATATTTCTTGTCTTGCAGTATTAACTAGAGTTTTCACAATAAAATTTACACTGTTTTGTTCATTTTCTGTATCTTTGATTACCACTCTGAACAAATTTGCAATGTAATTGTCACCTTTTCCACAAATTGAGTCAACTTGGTATTTAAAATCTTTTATGCCTTTTATAGCAGCTGCTTCTTCAATAGAACTATGTAGTTTATTACAATTGAATTCTTCCGGCTCGCTTATGTTGACGTCTAAAGACATTTTCGTGTCGATGGGTACTGTTAGTATTATCAGATGTTTATTTAATCCTTCAAAGAGTACTGTCATCGTATCAAATGTTGATTTAAGATTGATTTGAAGTTAATCATAGATAAGTACGTTGGTAGATAACTGCTGATAAACCTTATCAATGACCGTTGACTGAATCAGATAGTTACAGTTACATATGACATTGATGGATAAATAAAGACGTTAAGATACTGCGACACTGCAATATACGCGTAAGGTTCACGAAATTAATAGTCTACATAAAATTCATTATGTAACTTAATACTATAGTTATTAATATGTTATTAAGTCTATATCGATGCATTATCGTTGTTTGGCCTAATGTATCGTTTGATCGAAAAACCCTTTTTACAATTGAAAAGGATTCTTTTAATTACTTATAAAAAAAATAACCTAAACTAACTTAAGATTTCTATTCAATTCTGTACTTTCAGCCTAAATGGATGTTAGATGAAAAATATTTAGACCAAAAAATTAATTAGATTAAACAATTTTATGCGTTTCAAAGCGACACCATATGTGATATCTGTTTTAGCCTTGCAGCGTAGGTTTGTTTATTCAAATTAATCTGCAAATATTTTTCAATGATTAATTATTATTCCAATAGATTTTTATCTCAGACATGCAAATAAAAAAAAATGTTTTACAAAACTCACTCCGAGTGAAATTTTGACATGCCTCAAACTAAAAACTAGAATTGAATGTCCGCATAAAATATAACCTATTAATTCAAACATGAGATATTACTCTTTGTGATTATTATGAACGGTTTTTGCAATACTACCTTCACCACCATCATCATCATCATCGACCTCTCCTAATGTCATTTCACTTTGTCCTCGTCCTGTCACATCCAACATCTGCCAGCAGCGTTTTGCAAATCATCACTCCATCTCGTACACTACGTTTGCCGAGTCGCGATCTCGACTTAAGAACACGTCTACCCAAATGGTTATCGTATAGTATATCCTTAGCAGGTCTTTAAGCTACGGTACTTCGAGCAACATCAGGGTGGCTCCTGGTGCTCCAGGGAAGTCTTACTCTTGGAAGGAAAAGGGGTATACTAGCTGCAGTGCTTCTTGCCTCAGTGGTGTGCAAGTAAGTGCATCTAGTACCTCGTCTTCATCTTGATCTTCATTTATTTCACTAATATTAAATATGTGCCTCACTTCCCGTACATCAATGAAGTGTTAATGATAGAATCATAAATATTAAACCGTATTATGAGCGCGTTTATCGTGGTGGATAAAACTTTGGTCACTCTCGCACTAACAAGTCGATAAACAAGCTCGCTGTCTTATCAGCTGGCTCCAATGCTGATTTCCATGGCAAAGGCTTGGCTAGTGTGGGTATTAGATTTTCCTTCGGTCCTTCTATCTGTAGTCTACTTGACTGTCTATCTTACCTAAAATAAGGTTTGATATCATTGCGTGTAATTTACCTGGTCCCAAACTAGGACCAAGGCTTGCTTTATACACATTCTAAATGGAAAACCTGTTAGACCTAGGAACCAAATACACAACACCACACAAATATTTGCTCATACCAGGAATTAAACCCTTTGTTTAACTGTCACCGGTGCAATTTTTTTACTTTAATGGTACTTTTAGGAGCTGATTATCCAGTGCGTAAGAGACGAAGATGGCAAGAACGCTTCGCCATACATGTGCGATCCGCTGACTAAGCCAGAGAACAGAGTCCGGACTTGCAACGACCACCCATGCCCTCCCAGGTTAGTCATGGAAATAAAAGAGTAAAACGTTAGTAATAAACGTATAGTATTAACTAGTAGTGGTAGGACTTGGTCTTATCCTTTATCCTTTTCAACGCTATCAAAAACCATGTCTTCACTCACACGCCATTGACAGCTAAACACCAAAGCTAATGTCAAGCTTACCTCATATACACTCAGGTCTATTTTGCGCTGTTAACCATGACGGATATATATTAGTCGCTGGCGTGGAACCAGTGGTTGTCAATGTATGGCTAATTTTCGTCACAAAACAGACTATGTTAAAGTTCCTTAATATTTGTCCCTCATTGGGGTACACATTTTAGTGAAAACGCCCGGAACCTTAACCTTAATGTACCACCAAGCAGCAGTGTGGTTGTGTTCCGGTACGGGGGTAAGACAACCAGTACAATAACTAACATGGAACCATTCCATCTCCTCAGGTTTGTCAACGTATTTGTAGTTTTAAGGTTGATACGGTAAGATGGAAAATGTGTTTAGACTACAGAATGGGAAAGGTGGTAAAATTAAAAAAAAATAACAAATTTTAAATATTTATTCAGTATATTGGCCACATGAGGGTCCACACACTTTTTACTCGTTAGTTACATGGAGTGAATCTACTAGCACTTTGGACAAGACCATCGTAGCGAAGAAGAAGCGCTGCAAGAAACTGAAAGCTGATAGGCCCTTTCAAAGAAGAAGAAGGTCTATTGAAAAGCGTTCACTATAACGACAAGAATAGCGAAACTATCAAGGTTTCTTCTGATTTGGAATACCAAGTAATTTTAGAAATTTTGACATGTTTCAATGATCCTTCATCTTTCAGGTGGAACTATACGGAATTCTCACAATGTACTAAATCCTGTGGTATCGGAATACAAACCAGAGAGGTCTCGTGCATTCATGAGGTTAGTCTTTGGAGTTATTTGCCATAGTACCTAACCGCCTATGTAAAAAGAGGGGTGTCACAAGTTGACCTTATATCTAGCTAGGTCTCTAAGGAATGGACTGAGAAAAAAGATAGAATCAGCTTTGAACGTAGAGGTCACCGACGTTGTGGGGATGTTATCTTTTCAATTATTTTATTCTTTATTATATAATTATCATGGTTTCGGATGATAGTTTCGTTTTAAATTATCATCAACTAAATTAGTAATACCCTAAATATCCTAAATTTATCTACAATTATCACAAGAAGAATTTAGTTTACGGTAAGTTATGTGTACATTTTAGTACCTTTTCTATTTAGTATCATATTTAAATTACATACATACATAAGCTCACGCCTTTATTCCTAGAGTGGGGTAGGCAGAGCTACAGAGTTACTAACAACTCTAAAAACTTGTTGATAATTCTGTAACCACATTTTGCACAATTAGGCTAAGATGTTTACCAGTGTATTAGTGACAGGTTGCAAGCCCATCGCCGAACAGTACTACGCAGCCTTTATTCCCTTAGTCGTCTCTTACGACATCCACGGGAGGACATGGAGTGGCACTATAATGCTAACCCGGCAACCACGTCATTTAAATTAATTATTAATTGTCACAGTGATTAAAGTGATAAGGTACTAGAGTGTACATATATTTAATTTTATGATTGCGTTACATAGTCGAAGTCCAGTAGCATAGGAACTTATTGACTTTGGAATGTACACCGTATTGTCACTAGGGTCCATGAATATCGACTTTGTAAAATAGGGGGCATAAAAACCATTGTGTTTTTGTCTTTTAATTAGTCTTGAACCCAAATATTTTACAATACACTTTAAATCACCATGGCAACAAGTAAAGTTTTACCATTCAACCTAAACTCCGTTATAACAAAGGTGACTCGAGGCGGCACAAACACGGTGGTGGTACCAAACAGCATGTGCCCACAACCACCACCACCTGACCGTCAGTACTGCAACGTACTGGACTGCCCCGTTCGCTGGCATACCGGAGAGTGGTCGAAATGCTCCAAGACCTGCGGAGGAGGCCTTAAACAAAGAGAGGTGAGGATATCTCATTCATCAGGATCTATTTTGTCTGCCATAATTATTTTTAGTCACGTGTTTTAAGTATTTTTTCAAGAAACTGTTTGTACAGTTTTGTAGTCATCTTTTTCATCTTATTGTATTGTAATAATGTTAAAAAGTGGACGCATCCCTTGATAGTCTAAGCACTGTACTAAGGTAATCAGTAAGGTAAGGTGGTCTGTTCGTTCAATGAATCTTAGAGTTAATCTTTATATAAAACTATTCCATGACTGACATAAGTCAATTATGGAAATATCAAAATGTCAGATAAACGCACAATAAATAAAGTGTGCTTGAAATGTACTCTGTCCTTATCTGGCATTGAGACATTTGAATTTGATAGAAAGAGACAGCGAATACTTTAATAAAAATAGGTTTACTTTACGGTAGTGAATAAAGAAGGTACACATTCATTTAGTGCCAAAACTTCTTCTTTAAAAAAAGAGTGTTTAAAAAGTAATAAAAATAATAATAATAATAATAATAATATCAAGGGACTATGTCACACCAATTGACCTAGTTCCAAACTAAGCTCTAGGCTTGTACTATGGGTACTAGACAACGATATAAATAGTTATAAACAGAAATATATACTTACGAGTAAATGCATAGAAAACATCCACGACTCAGGAACAAATATTTGCGCTCATCACACAAATATCTGCCCTTACCGGGATTTGAACCCAGGACCTCTAGCTTCGTAGGCAGGGTCACTACCAACTAGGCTATCGCGTCGTCAAACATTATTATTTATTAGTAAACTTAAACAAAAGGTTAGGCACATTTCTCTACATTCTAATTGTATTACAGGTGGAATGTAAGCAAATAATGGCTCAATCCCACGTGGTGGAGCGTCCGATTTCTTTTTGCAATTCACCACGACCAGCGCCAACTAAGAGTTGTAACACAAGACCTTGTCTTCTGGACACCGCCTCCCCTGAGATCTCTCTGGACAACTCTTCTTATATACAACACGATCCAAAGAAGAAAAAGGTACGTAACGTGCTGTTCTTAAACCTTTATAAATTTAAAAGTAAACAAAAGAGGGAAAAGGAACAGATGATTAATGCGTGAAAGAAATAGACGGAGATATTTACCGTCAGTAAAAAGGGTAGCGTTATTTTTAATATAGATATTATCCAAGCTTGCAACCCAGGGTTCTTCATTATGGACAAAAACTAAACACCCAAGAAAACTCTTGAAAAACCATATACTTTTAAAGGTAGGCATTATTATAATAGCATTAAATAAATGTTTCTTCTTCAATTTACGAATTCTAGAAGTTTCAAGCCATTGACGATAGTTTTTTTTTCCAGGTCACAGTAAAAGTAGGTGGGTCAGCGACGGTCTTCTACGGAACCCAGGTGAAGATCAAATGCCCCGTGAAGGGCTACAACCGGACCAAGATCCAGTGGGCTAAGGATCACCAGATCATCCTGAAGTCGAAGAAATACAAGATTTCTAAGAAGGTACAAGCGTACAAGCTAAGTTATCTGCTAAATTGTCTATTTTTCATAATCTTATTTGTTTGATTTGATCTTTAAACAAAATTTCTAATCTCTTCTCCTTTTTCCTAGGGCGCACTCCGCATAACATCCGTCTCTCTCCGTGACCACGGCATCTACACTTGTGTGGCTGGACGCTCCAGTGCCAATCTGACGCTGCTGGTGAAACCTCGGCCTGGAGAGTTCCCCTCGAGTGAGGAGATAGAGCGGCATAAATCTTTGGATGAGCCGTCTTCTCCGTTAGCTGACAGGTCAGTGACGTTTGAAACAAGATCACCAGCTTATTAGTTATCATCAGCACCACCATCATCATTATCATCATCATCATCATCATCATCATCATCATCATCATCATCATCATCATCGTCATCGTCATCGTCATCGTCGTCGTCTTCGTCGTCGTCGTCGTCGTTGTCGTCGTCATGGCCATCGTCATCGTCATCATCATCGTCATCATCATCATCAGTCTATACCTAGTCCACTGCTGGATATAAGGCTGTCTAGTTGATTCATCATCAATTACAATGCTAAATTAAATAAGTACCTACTTAATTGAAATTAACAAGAATTAACTAACTATTTGTTCAGTTTAGTCTCAACAGCACTATTTTACAATTGAACTACCCGCCATCGGAGTAAAGTTTACCCATCATAATCGACTACAGTACGTTTCAGGACTTTTCTTTTTCTAGTACTTTGAAACTATGGAAGTCCCTCGACGGTTTCCTCTGAACTATTTAATGTCCTCCTTTAAACGCGGCTTGAAAAGCATATTCACAGAAAACCAGCGACTTGTCTATGCTCCTTGCATTGTTGAAGTTTATAAGTAAATGACAACTGACTTAAGTTTCATTGTCTATGCTTGTAGCAATCCATTGACGAGTTGTTGTAACATCATTGAGCCGGGAGCTATTGCAGCGATGCAATGTATCACGAAAAGCATACGGGCTATCGGTCAATGAAACTGGGCCTTTACTATCAGGCCCTATTTCACCATCATGACAATGACAGGGGTAAGGTGACATTTGAGTATACACCTCAGTGATGTATCAGCGTGTTAACTTTGCAATGTATATCCAATTGTCACCTGTCACATGTCACTGTCAAGACGATGAAATAGGGGGCAGGTGGCTTTTGTTCATTTATAATGGCTATTCAAAACATCTTAAGTATTATCGTTTGTTTTTTTTCCTGGCTGCTTCGCGCTAACTCCAATGGCGTGGCGAAGCCGAATATTTTTTAAACGACTACTTTTCATAGCTATGTGATGCTTTGAGAGGTGTTTGATAAAATAACACCCGTATTCACAAACGTCACTATGAGGTCTCACAGTGCTCACGAACGCACAGGGTGGTTCAAATCGTGTCAGAAACAAAAGGTCAGTCAAACAGGACCAATCACAAAGCTGTATTGAACGCAGTGCGTTTACTCAGTGAAGGATCCCTTAAGTATTGTTTGTGAATACGGGTGTAACAATATTTTTTACACATTGACGTTTTCCAACAGCAGAACGGATGGCCGATACCGTGCCATGATGGGAGGAACATCTGATGATCAGTCGCACGAGCAGAGACCTGGGGACCAGAGAAAGAGCTATAAGGGAAAATCGAAGGGTACGTTACAGTAAATACCATAACTTTTTTTTGCCAGAATAAGTGGCCTTTTAGGTTTGCCCTTGAATCACTGACACTCATCGAGTTTTCATTTCATCGACGTGCAGAAGTTATAATTTTGTCGATGGTCATCATAACGATACCTTAAATAGTGCACAATCAGTCTTACCTAACCTACATATGTAACTCATGCTTAAGATAACCTAAAAAAATAAGGGTTAAGTAGGAATTAGCTTTCGATTACTTGATACATTTGATCAAATGAGTGTGATTCAAGGGGATTCTGGCCTTAATTTCAACACATCTGACTGTATAATGAACATGTCACTTAAGTTAACTATAAATTGACACACGTCGATATCCTTATTGTTCTAAAATTTTAAAAACAACCTAAGTACAGATGTAGTGAATAATCCTTTCCCATCGTCTTTTGTCGGATTAGTTCGTATTTATCTAGCTTTCTCAATTAGCTTCAGTACCCATCAATAAGCCAATTGAGAAAGCAAGATAAATACGAAGTTATCCGACCAAAAACGATGGGAAAGGATTATTCACTACATCTGTACTTGATTTACATCAAGAGAATTTAAAAGTTATGGTTATTATCTTAAAGTTACTGCAGACAATTTTTTTTTGAGTAGAAGCATTGAACTTTTGAACTGAGATGTGTTCATGTGTGCAAACTATATTTATTTCAAAGTTGCAACGTCCATAAATTTTTAAATCATATTTTATTTCAGCAGAATACATTCAAGTAAATAGCATCTATAAAAAGTTGCCATTTCAAGTCATATTTATTTCTGAAGTTATCGTCCGTTCAATCAACTTTGTCTACATTCGTACACAAGTTTCGAATGAAAGTATTTGTTTTATTTATTCCATATTGACGCGTTGGCCTAGTTGGTAGTGACTCTGCCTACGAAACTAGCGGTCCTGGGTTCAAATCCCGGTAAAGTCAGATAATTAGTGTGATGAGCGAGAATATTTGTTCCTGAGTCATGGATGTTTTCTATATATTTCAGTGTATATTTCTCTATGTAAGTAATTTGTATCGTTGTCTAGGTACCCATAATACAAGCCTTGAGCTTAGTTTGGGTAAATATGTTTTAAATATTTTTAAATACAATCCCGATACATTTTATACTTTATTCCTGTTATATTATGGAAATGTATTATATAGCATTCGTTGTATTTCTTTATAAATTTGTACGCCTACCTGCAATTTACAGTGATACTATACATATTTTACCATCTTTTGTAATGACCTGTAAACACAAATAAATGATAGATTGATTGATTGATTGATATTAAGAACTAAACTGCATAAAATCTTCAGATTATTCCATTAAAAAAACAACGATCCCATCCTAACTGCCAATTTATCCTTAACAAAAACGTTCCAAAGTGTTGAAAAAATTTAAATAAATTATGACAGTAGGTAATAAAGCTTGCAAATGTTTGCGGAGATCCCCCGACAGATACCACTGCGGTCGGCAGCATCCTTAACAGGGTTTATCTCCCAGATTAATTAAGATTTAGTCTTGGTCTACGACTAGAGCTGAGTAAACCGACGGTGTTGTTAGGAGTGAAAACAATTTTGAATTCTTTAGAGTTGGGGTTTGCTTTATGGCCGAAAATTAGCCGAATATTTAAGATATTCGGCTTTTGGTAGGCACACGATATATGAGCCGGCGATCGGTGAAAATTATATCTTGGCATTTTAGGTTGCAAATGCATTTAGAGTCTTGAGATTGTAACATTTGCCGGCTTCATTACAAAAAAAACAGTAGGTGTTTTATTTAAGGCAGAATATAAGTGTGAAAATAAAAAGAATCAGATATCAGAAGAGAATCTTAAACCGAATAACCTAGTTTTAAAGTAAAAATTACTTAAAGAAATAAATACGCAATAACAAAAAAAATACAACTCAGAAACAAATATAATTATCATGTTTATTACAAAAAAAATAAGCATGGGATCAAATCTGGTGACTTTGAAGGTCATTACCCACCACGATTACCATATCGTCAAATAAATACAAAATCATATTTTTTTCGGTGAATTATCGCCGAACGAAATCGCAAAACTCATTTCACCGACACTGTACATCTCTAGTTCTTTTTGCAAAATTCAAAGCACTTATGATATTTTTAATTAAGATTTCTGCGGAGGGTTTTAATGAAAAAATCCACTCACAGTTGATTGCGTTTGTTGCTTAATCTGTGGTAAGAGGGCAATTCTGTATGGAGGTAATCTCGAAAGGTTTTGATTCAATTTAAAATTTATTTAAGGAAACCTTTTCTTTTATAAAAGAGAATGGCTTGTTATTATTTTTATTAAAATAACAGTAAGTCTAGTAGAGAAGTCACTAAGTAGCTCTGATTTTTCGGTTCACATAATATTGCCAATAATAATTTTAAATAGGTACTCAATAAGATATGTTTTGTCTTCAAGCATATAATAAATGCGAAAGTGTGTTTATGTGTTTGTTTGTTTCTTCTTCACGTTCTAACGCCTCAATCAACGTGAAGTTTGGCACAGAGATAATTTATAGCACTGAGACTATTGCCTAACGCACTCGCAATCGCAATCAAAGTAAACAATGTATACATTTTGTATGCAGACAAACGTTCGATTTTCAAAATGAAAACGATGGCGATTACGAGTCCGTTAGGCAATGAGCTGTCTCATAAAGTTGGACGGTTCCCCAAGGAGTAGCGATTTACAGTTACTGTTAAACTAACTTCCGACTATATTCGACTTTCGACTTTCTTTTTTTGATTCTCTCTCGTTCTGCTTTTTGTTATTAAAGCTGCACTTGTGTTTAATAAACATTTATGTAATTCATTTGCATGGTTTCCATACATCCGAACAAAAAAACGAAACCCTTAGGATTACTCGTGTGTCTGTCTGACCGTCTGTCACTGCTTATTTACTCCGAATCGACTAAACAGATTTAGTTTTATAAATGTTACACACACAGATATACTGTTCTGTAACCCAAATATAGACGTGTTATGTAAATTAATGAATTTCATTGGGATCGCAATAAAAGTGGGTTTTTAATTATTGTTTTATATTTAAAACTAGAGGGGTCGATTTTCGGAAAATCCTTACTCACTTACATCATGAAAGGAACCACAACAAAATATCAAGTTCCTAGGTACAGTAGTTTCGGCTGTGCGTTGATATAAATAAGTCAGTGAGTCAGAATTGCCTTTTGTATATGCAGATATCTAGTTTAATAATAATAATATCAGGGGACTATGTCACACCAATTGACCTAGTCCCAAACTAAGCTCTAGGCTTGTACTATGGGTACTAGACAACAATATAAATAAGTATTTAGAGAAATATATACTTAAATACATAGAAAACATCCATGACTCAGGAACAAATATTTGCGCTCATCACACAAATACATATATGCCCTTACTGGGATTTGAACCCAGGACCTCTAGCTTCGTAGGCAGGGTACCAAATAGGCTATCGCGACGTCAAAAAAAAGTTTAAAAGTTTAAAAGTCATTTAAGGAAATAGATGAAAATTGACTATTCCTTTTCCTTATCTACAAAACGACTGAGCGTAAAATTTTGAACAAAATAGGAAACATGGTCTGTATTTAACCCTTAACCAGGCAAAGGACCCATGCGAACCACATAAAATCTACTCAATAGTACCTTGTTTGTTAATATCTAAGGTTGAATCTCTACTATGATGTGTGACAGAGCCTGGTTAAGGGTTAAATATTACAGGAAAACTTATTCGGGTGATTCTTCGGGGCCCTGATTTTTGACGTCCGAGGGCTTAGTCCAATGAACTCTTAGTTTAGAAGGTTGTTTTTTTTTTCAGAGGTGACTGATATTCATGTTTAACTGGGACACCGGTCGATTTTCGTGTAACTGATTCTAAACATAGATAAAAAAAATAAAAAAACCCATTATTCTTATTGCTCTGTCGTGTCCGTCCTCCATTTTCTTGAAATCATATGATAATAACTTAAATTTAGTCAACTTTATCAATATCTTGAGTGACCACATAAAAAGAAGATTAGTTGTTAAATTAAAAAAAACAACAAATATTTTTTACATGCAATATTATTCTTATAACTGAGGATTTAACATTTGTCCGCCGTAAAATTCTTATTACTCTGGAGCGGGCTTCAATCAGCTGTATCATAAAGACATTTAAAAACCTAGCGAAAACTCCCACGTGGGCCGGTTTTTAGTCGCGTTCCGAACGTGCCAGGTGGTGGACGTGTCGGCTGATGCTCATCGCTCCGGAGTTACGAAGGCAAATATATCATTACTCTGTCCTTGGTTTACGTAATATTCTTATCACTCTGTTAGTTTTTTTAATAAGTGTGTAATATTTAAAAAAAAATACTTGTGCTTGTTTAACTGCTTTACGTGCTATCTTACCGTAGCATTAACGGTAGCCTTCCAATATGTTTGTATTATGAACCATCAGCTTGTTTTCATATTTTTCTTACTCTTCTGTCCCTTATTGCTTCGGAGTTATGGACAGCGGAATAAGAAAATCGTCAGTTTTCATAGTTTTTTTTCACTTTCGATGTTGTGATTTATTAATTAGAGACTCATGCAGCCGTTTTAACCTGCTTCAAAAACTTATGTTATCAATCCGACACGTATTTAGGTAAGCAATTAATTCACATATCGTCGGTGATACTGCAATACCGCGTAACGAACAATTTAGATAAAATGCAAAATACACCTTATCATGTAAGTCAGTAAGGTACATTTTACAACTTATTGAATTTGTTAGCTGCGCTGTTTTGCAGTATCACCGACGATATGTTAATCTATTAGGGCTCCCAAACAACTAAACAAAAAAATATAGCTGATGTTTGTATGTTTGTTTGTAAATTTGTATGTACCTATGTGTTTTTTCAAGCATTTCCCCGAAACTATCAGTTGGACTGTGACCATTATTTTTTATTAGCTTAAATTTACTTCAACATTGGGAACAGTGTTGAACAGTGCAAGTTTCATCAAAAACCGCTCAGTACAATTTCAAGAAATTTCAATTTCGTATTTTTTATGTATAAAAGTATATTTTTTAAAATAAAACTATAACACTGCTTAAGCACGCCTAAAATTAGTTTTCTATGATGCTTATTAATACAAATAATAAATTATTGTATACCTAGGTACTTCAATAATAATTGCACATGTTTTATTTTTATGTAATTTAAATACCGAGAAAATCACATAATTTTTAATATTTTAAACCTATTCTTACTTCTCTGTCGTCAATTTCTTATTCCTCTGGGCACAAAAGTTAAAAAGTTAATTATTTTCTTTAAGAATTCATAAAAATGAGTGTCAAAACCATATTCATGTTTCTAAATAAATCTACTTTCGTGGGAGAATATATTTATTACTTAAATATGCAAAAAAAAATACGACAGAGGAATAAGACAAAAATCACGACCTCGAAGAATCACCCATTCCAACCGTACGGAAGTCCACGCGAGTTAAACTCTTCACTTTTATTTTCCTTCTTTCAAATCCTGCAGGATATTAACGTCCGTACAATTTTCTGCAAACAGGTAAAACAGACAAAGTCCGAGACACTATACACAGTCCCTTAACGACCAAAGCGTCACCGAGCTACAACTCCCAAGCCAGAGACATCTACGACGAAAATGAGGTAAGCATCTCGAATTCTTGATATCAATTTCGTAGCTCTATTTGGAGTGAGCTTCTGGATTATTCTGGTTTAATCTGCATGAGGGAACAGTTACTTCGCTCAGTGGGTACTATTGTTTAAAAAGTATTCTAAGTATAAACTAAACCGTTTGTCACGTGAAGAGTTGCATAAAAACTTATTAAACGATAGTGAAAATATTATTTATACCATTCCCCCTATTAAAGGCTTATTTTATTCACTCAAAACAGTGAACTCACTATTTTGGTGTTTGAATTTAGAACATAAAATACGCGATACAAACTCCTCCTCGAGATTTGATTGGTCGTCATTAACCACAAAGAGTTTAGCATTAAAAAAGTTTTGTGTTATTTGCTGTCATTAGTAGGTAAATTGGCGCCATAGGCTGTATGGATCGATGTCTTTTGCCTTTCTCTCTGTGAAAAATACAAGGAAAAATAAATTGGCGCCATTTTGAATACTGAAAGTTGTACGAACATAAAATTTAGTGTTTCTTAATAAATAAAACATTTGTTCCAATTTTAATGTGCATTTTAATTAATTTTACCTTCCATTTTTCGTCATTAAATATCTATTTTCGCTTAAATCTTTCTTTTTCTCGTAGTCATGGTATAAAGTTTAGTATGCAACTCTTGAATAAAACGGATTTATATCGAGGGCCATGTATCACTCGCGTCGCTCAGGATTCTAACACTTGAATCACTCGCTACGCTCGTGATTCAATCATCCTGAATCACTCCCTGCGGTCGTGATTCAGTCGTTAGTATCCTTCACTTGCTCGAGAGTCATCTATGGCCCTCGCATTAAATCCGTCTTTTATTCACTAGTTGCATAATATACTATTTTGTACGCGGGAGAAAAACTGAAGTGGAATAAAATTTACCAATGCAGTTTAAAACGGAATACAATCTTATTAGAGAATATAATAGAATAAACTTTATTTCAGACAACAAGGCCCATATTTACAAATACTTTACAGACTAACATACATAACAATATATATAACATAAAATTAAAACGACTATTTATACACTTTTGCGGTGTCAGCTAGCCGGCGGCCACGAAATTGCCGAAATATGACACCCCTCTCTGATTATGCCTATCAAAGCAGAATATATTTGTGACCAATACGATCTACATAAGTTTTGCATACATATTGATATTTTGTGATATAGCAAGAACTTGAACATTAACGTATTGTGGTAAAAAATGACAATTATTCCGAATCAGATTTTATTTAATTCCTTTTTCTGTCATCAAGTTTACTGTGTCCTTAAAGTCGTCTGCAGGTTTTATTGGCTCATTTCTCGAGTTTCAGCATTTTGATTGTGAGATTCGCCTTTTAATACAAAGGCACCTTGCCTATAAATTGTTTTATCTGCCTTTGAAGATTGGTCTTTAGGAGGATATAAAGTTACAGTTATTCGATGATTTAAACACAATGTTATTAAAATAGAAATAAAATATCTTAATTCGACACCATTGTCTTTCAGAATCGTAAAACATCAACTTTTAATTAAGCCTCGTTTGTTTTAAAACGCTTTAAAAAAAAAAAGCCACCAGTTATCACTGGATTGCGAAATTAAAATATAAGAAAGAATGAAAATGAATATTATTATGACATCGAAAGACAATACCTTAACAAAATAACAACACCTTCATCATATTTAAGAGTTCAGCTAGTCTGATGATTGCCCTACGTTCCTCTCTCTCTCTCTAACCTTTGCTAGCTTCTTGACATCTTCATACAACACGACCCAAACTTCCAACTCCTTACCTGACCATTATTTTGTGCATGCTAGAAATAATCTAGGTGCCCAAATGTATTTTTACCTTCTTCAATCTTAAGTGCCAAAGTGGTCAAAGGAATAATTTTATTAAAGTTTGTAACATTTTGTTCCTCCGCCGCTTGGACTTTGTGAAGGAGAGTGCAATATCCTCCAAGATGTTACCTCCCAAACCTAGCAGCGCTTCGCGTCTGCTACCCTGTCTCCACTACTTAGTCATGCAGCTCCAGGTGAGATGTTACCAGAAAAGAGAACCTTATTCATTTCATTTTGGGTTTCGTTTCTTTTCAAGAGTACTGGGTTTTTATTTTCAGATAATGGTGAAGATCTGAATCCGTCCTCTTCAGTTTTTTGGGTCATTGTTTTGCATGATTGTTTTTTCTTTGGTTTAGTAGGTTTTCGTAGTGGTTTCTCTTGAGATTAATTTGGTATTTAAATTTCAACTTATCATTTATTATTAATCAATCTTCATCTTAATTACTCTCACATTTTCTAGGATCGTTATTGTAAGTTGGTTTAGCATTTTCATTGACGTATAATCACTAACTTTTCGTGGCATTTCATTATTATTATCAACGTTTTAAATATTTTAAGTTTAATTTATAGTAGTATCAAAGGAACCATCTTAAAAAGGGCCCATATAATTGATATTTTCAGATGTTTTGGAATTTTCAGACCCTGGGCAACTCTAGAGGTCAGCGAATGGTGGATCCTCTAATCATGTACCACAATTACGGAAACCCAATCAAGACCCACGTAATTAACCTTGAAGACAAGCAAATTGTGTTTCCTGAAGATGATGATTCAGACATAATCATAGTCAGTGAAGAAAATAGTAACAGCATTGATGAAGGAAGAGTTGAAAATTTAAAAGATAATGATGATGTTGAAGTAACAACTGAAATACAGTAAGTAAATGGTTATAAAAACAATAAAGATTGTAGCAAAACGATCAAAGAACCAAATATAAAGTCTAATGTTTAATAAAATTGCAGGCAAATAGAAGCTGTTGATGCCAAAGAATATGCTTGGATGACAACAGAATGGTCAGACTGTAGTGCTCCCTGCGGGCAGACAGGACACCAGATCAGAGGAGCTGTTTGCCAGGTAATAAAGAAATTTTAGTAACCTAACATTCGACCGAATTTTCTGTTACAAATGCATATGAAAAAGAGACTTATAGGTATGACAATTATAAAAAGTGAAACGGTTTTAGAAAAAGAAGTATAGCTATTTTTATGACAGTTTGGACCATTTGGCTTAGTGATTATATAGAAAATGAATTCCTACTTTTCCATAAGAATAAAATAAATTGTAGACAAAAATATAACAAAATTCAATCTTCAAACAGCACAAGAAAAACAATTTTACAACAACAGTGGAGACGGACGCCTGCATATTGCGCGGGTTGACGCCGCCTAACGTTCTGCTCGTCTGCGCAAGCGATCCTTGCGCATCATGGCGCGCTGCTCAATGGTCTGGCGTACGGTGTCTTGCGGGTGGCACTGGTGAGGAACTTCTCTAAAAATCTTCTTCGTCATGCTATTCTTCCATAATAATATACCTATCCTTATGCTAACTGTTGTTCTTATGTCACAACTTTTTCATTTTCATCTTCCTCACAATCCTTTCATTTATTTTTAGATCATTACCAACCCCACAAAACTGTCTGTTTTGCTTGTTTATTTTTGTTTAAATTCGACTTTAATTCCTCTGTATGAATCACGGTAAGTAATCTCTTGGATTTCTTTCATCAATGGCCTTTACTTATTCCTATCTATTCTTGTTTGTCTACTCATTTGTCAAAATATTTCATCTTTCCTCTACTTGATTTGCAAATTGCAACTGTCCAGAATTTCTTTTCAATTGTACTTAAGTTCCGCTTCTATTTTTTTTTCAGCAATTGTCCGCCGTCGCGTAGAATGCTTCAGCGCGAATGGTTCCGTGCTGCCTCTAGAAGCCTGTGACTCTGGCACACAGCCAGAGAATACTAAACGGGAACCAGAGCCCTGCGTCGCAACCTGGGCTGTCGGGTCCTGGAGTAAGGTGAGATAGATAAAAAGTTGTCAGGTGCGGTCGGCCTCGCACACCGAGGGTTCTGTAACGCCGCACAGCAGGGTATTATTATATTATTATATCCAATTTGATTTCGAATCGAATCAGTAGAAGTCCACTTCGCACTTGACCATTTTTTAGTATTTGTTATTTGTCTTCAGTCTTTGGAATGTAATCATACCCAATTAGAAAAATAACGTTTCTTGCATGGAGACCCCATATTACTTCACTTTCTTTATGTTTTTTTTATTGTTAGCAAATGTGCCGCACTAAAAAAACAACCCGCTATCTATTACGGTTAAAGTTAGGACGGACGGACGGACGGACAGTGGAGGAATAATAATATGGTCCCGTTGAGCTCTTTTTGAACACGGAACCCTTAAAAAAGCACTTAGGGTGTCTAACCATATAACACGGCAATCGTGCTAATATCTTTTAATCATAGTCTGAACAATATTGCAGTTGGACATTTTAGTATCATGCCAGCTGATAATTTCTCAACCGCCTTATTTAATCTACGCTAATATTATAAAGAGAAAAGATTTGTATTTTTGTGTGTGTGTAAGTTTGTAATGAACAATCTCAAAAACTACTGGGCCGATTTCAAAAATTATTTCACCATTAGAAAGCTACATTCACCCTGAGTGACATAGGTTATGTTTTATTATTCTGCGTGGACGGAGTCGCGCGTAACAGCTAGTCTTCTATACCTGCGAAAATAGCAGATGGTTGGTTGGTAGCCTTGTTAAATTTTCTTACCTGTACAGTCATTTGCTCCCAATTTTTGTAAATTACACGATTTTTGTTAGTTTTTTATCGCAGTTCATATTTTAAATATCGACTTTTCATGTCAAGTTTGTTACTTATCTGTGACTCTGTAGTCTTTATCTTCCCTCGTGTCTTTATCTTACCATCCATCCCTTGAGCTTAAAGCGCTATTACAACTAATTTACAAACTTTACCTATCATTACTTACCTATCATCATCATTGTTATCTAGCATCCTAATTGTATTATCCAACCATTTCTCAAACCATTTTTTTTCTCCAGTGCATAGGCAGCTGCGGTAACTCAGGCCGGCAGCACCGCGTGCTTCGCTGCGTTTGGCGCCACAACCATATTCAGAAGCGTCGCAAGGAACGCGGCGCCGGCGTCGCTTGCGAAGGCTTCCGGAGACCAAGCGTCTTGCGTCAGTGCAAAGTTAAATGTGAACAACGAGGTGAGGCCTGGTATTCGAATGTTTTTCTATCTGTGGTTAGGCTGCTAAAGACTGTTGAGAGTTGGTAAAACTTTGCTGATTTTGAACGAGTTTAAACGCTGTGAAGACCAAATAGTCACAAATTAATTGTTTATTATTACTTCCTTGAGGATGACTTTTTGTAATACATTTGCTGCACCTTCCAATGTTATAATGTTGGTCATACAGCGCACTTTCAAGTTTTTTAAAGTCGTTGAAAGTCTTTACTTATGAATATTTATTTAGCTTTAGTTTTTGGGCATTATATTTTCCAAACTTCTTGAATGTATACCTTTTCTTTCTGTCTTTAGCTCTCTATTATAATCTTTAGAGATTTGTTGATCAGCTTTAAGTAAATATAAGTGATGTTATGCGCAAAAGAAAGTCGCCTTTCACATTTGGTGACCATTATCATTGCAGTATACCTTTATCCATCAGCACACAGTTGTATACACACGCGAATTAAATGTAATATGGTCCAATTAAGGACGCGTTTTTTATAGATCCAAAGAGATACTTGTGAAATTAGTTTTCACCATAATTATCCCTTTTTTTATACTAATAGTAAATCCCGTCCTATTAGAATCAATCGTATTTTGTTGGAACCTAGATAAAGACAATTTAAAATCGAAACTGGCCCGAGACAGTATACCCATCCAATATGAATTGAAAATGTTGCAGTGGCACTGAACACATTAAAATAAACGTTGTTCTCGGCAGATGGCGTGTGTCGAGATTCGTCCCGCTTCTGTGAGAACGTGCGAGCGATGAACATGTGCGCTCTTCAGCGATACAAACAGCAGTGCTGCAAAACTTGTAACTATTAAATGTAGCTCCTCTAACGGATATCTAACCGTAAAAATATTAACATTTGCAGCGGCTGCGTAATTTTTTTATATTGACTGAAGCCGTTTCTTACAACTTTCGCAGCTTCAAGTGATTTCCGCGTGAGAATTTGAGTGGTAATCGTCAATACTGCAAGAACAAAGGACTATTTACCTGCTTTCAGAAACTGGCTTTAGAATTATGTTTAATGCCATTGCAAATTTAAATATAATGTCTCAAGTATTTCCCAACGATGTAAACACTAGGATCAGTTCTGAATAATGGATATATTATCTATAAAAGTGTTGTTGGTCTTGAAGTCGTGTTTACTAGTTACTATTTTTAAAGCATAGTTTCTATAGTCTTGGCGGACCTTGCACGTCCAAAATAAATTACATTTCCACTTTTTTCTACTTTTTGTTCATTTTACTACTTTCTTTTGGAAAGTAACGCTTATAAACCTTTATATAACAAAAAATAGATTGACGTAATGGTCAAAGCATAAGATCAGCGTGGAAAGCAAATATTGAAAATATTCACAAACTGTTAGCATTTGAGGCTACGTGTGATATTAATCCGCAAACTAAATCGGCAGCCATTTTCGTTATTTCAATGAGGATTTAAACGTTTCCAAAAAAATATAGGCTTCGTCCAATGTGAAGGCGACTTTCATCTGGTTTTCTCAACTTTAATTATTTTGTGATTGTTATTCAATGGATCTGACGTCTGAAGGTTACTCTCTCAAATAATTAACAAATGCTGAAGTTAAGTTCAAGCAAGGTCTAGATACGTTCCAAGAGGTTATGTTTCCGCCAAAATCAAGGTATATTTTGCAACTTAATGAATTTCTTAGTTACGCGGAATGGCAGTATCACCGACGCAATATATCTTCATCGTCGGTCTCGCTAGTGAATTATTTAAGAGAAATAACCTGAGCTAAGCTAAGTTTTAGAATAGTTGTGGGAGAAAATGCCATGGTTTAATATGCACGAAATGAAAAAATAGATCTAGTCCTAACGTGCACAGATTGTATGAATACAAAACAATTGAATGCATGTAATATATTTTTTAATAAAGTATTTAAGCAATCAATTTTTTTAAACCACAATATTGTTTTGAAATAATCACACTAAATAATGAATTGAACGATTTATGTTTGAATAATAGTCCTTGAATTGATTATTGTATAAGTAGGAATCAAAATATTTAGTAAAATGTTTTGTACTAATATTTAAATATATTTAAATATATGTAAATATATTATAAATATACAATGGAAGCACAATATACGTTATGCTTAGCTCTCGATTTTGAAGAATGCACTATATTATAGCAATATTCAATATTATAGAGAAAAATTAATAGTTGAAATTGCCAAAACGAATGCAAATGCAAAATTGATTAAGAATACAGTTGTTTCAGATATATCTAGGTAATACAATTAAATGTCAATTTAGTATATTTAATTTTAAATTGTTTTGACGCTGTCGTTAGATAGCCTTATTTTAGGGCATTACTGTATGAATGTTGGTAAGGAAATATTTAACATATTTAATATGTATATTGAAAATTATAAATAGCGTCATTTCTTATTATTGAAAGCAATACGAATCGCTTAAAATATAATGTATATAACAGTTAAAGTGTTTCCCTTTAATTAAAAAAATTACACCTATGGAATAGGAGAGTGAAACTATCGGTAACTTAATAATCATTAATTTAAATAACATATTTTTTTTTGTAAAATTTTGGAATCACCTTAAATGATGACTGGCTCTTCATTGGCAGAAAGTGCACGTTTAAGTTTAGTTTTAATATTTAAGGCGACATTAAAGTTCTTATCATTTGTATTTTTAATTATTTGTATTTAAATTTAATATTGTATTCAACGATTGTGTTGTTTAGTGAAATCTTTTTAAATACGCTATACAGTATTATAAAATAAGAAACTACTAGGTAAACAATTTGTTGTCAATTGTTAAACGCATCATTATCCTAATTGTAAATAAATTAAATATTAATGTATATGTATCATTTATTTGACCAACGTATGTCATTAAAAAATGACTGTTCCATGTTGCAGATCTAACCTTAACAATGAGTTTTTATTTAAAACATTACAACTTCCAACCTGGATTACGAAACTATCACGATGTTTTAACGAAACTATATTTTCGATAGTGAAGTGATTCTTTAAATTTTGCAATAGTTTCAATATAAAATTACATTATTATGATCGTACAGATGTCGTGACACAAATTTTATTCGACTCAATTTAATCGCTTGCCAAAAAGGAACGAAAAAATGGTTTACAACAAAAAAAAAACATTTCGGCGAGAAAGAACCCTGGTGTATTTTTAAAAATGCTGACTGTTTAAAATTACCACCGCATACCTCTTACGAAAATTGTGAATGTTGATAACCTATAGTTTTTATTTTAAGTCCCATTGCATAAGTCCGAAATTGTACATTGTACCGATTTTCAAATATGAATAAAATATATTATATAAATAAGTTACTTAATTGAATTGTTTTATTTATTGCGTTTTATGTTTACCACTAAGTACTTCTAAATAATAAGGGTTCGGAGTTTTCATAGCACGGTAAGACGAAAGAGAGCTATGGAGTCGATGTTAACATAAAAAAACAATTTTTACTCATACTTATTCGTTTATTTAATTCCAAAAAAATATTTTATTATGAATATACGAGTAGATTATGAATACATTTAAAAAAATTATAATAATACATTTTGATTATAATTGTATTCATTCTTTACTAAGCTTAGCAGATTTACTCAGGGGCTCATCTTGTTTTTTGTATGCCTTCCTGGAAGAAATTTGGAAGATATGATTTTTTTTACTTAAATGTATTCAATACTGTCATAACTGTCATTTACTGCCGTACCGCCAAAAGTCAAACACACGATGACGGTTTGCCACAGAGATCTTCAGTTATTCACAATAGGTAGGTAAGTTATTATTATATTATTTATTTATTTAAGACTGCGCCGAGCAAACGCCGAGCGTCCAGTGGCGCCCTCACTACTTTTATTGTGTTTTCTAATAAACTAAAGTATTTCCTTGGAACCAAACCAAATCTGTTTGTAGCGCAAGTAAAAATACAATTTATGGGATACGTAACAAACTTTAATAACAATTACCCTTTGAGTAGTCAGCTTAACGGGAAAAGGTGGCCACTTTTTTTCGTTAAATTAATAACTCGAAGGTGAATTGTTATTAAAGTTTGTTACGTATCCCATAAATTGTGTTTTTACTTGCGCTACAAACAGATTTTGTTTGGTTCCAAGGAAATACTTTAGTTTATTAGAAAACACAATAAAAGTAATGAGGGCGCCACTGTATATCCGGCGTACGCTCGGCGTAGTCTTAATGGCGTCTACATAATAACGAAATTTTGCCAATGTCAAGTATAATAATAAGCAACATCGTACGGTGAATCCTGTCCTGTCGTCGAAATTTTCCAGTCAGAGTCGTTATGACCCTTGAAGATGGCGAGCATTCACTTCAATGGCTTGGTGTGATCTTGACCGCTAACTCATTTGGAACCATCTTTTCACTGTTATTTTATTCAATGCAAGTTCTTCATCAATGTTACAAGCTGTCCCACAAAACTGCCCTGGATTTGCGAATCAAAATCAACGATAAAATAATTTACAAAAAAAAAAAAAATTGGACAGATGTTTTCAGAATGACAGCCAGTCATAGACCCCCAATAGGTAAGTACAGTCACGCGATTTCATTTGGTACCCACTTTAGGTCCAAAGTCAATCTGACATTCTACAACAATAACGTTGACTTTCCAAAAAGTTACAAATGACTTGACATCTCTAATGCCATTGACGACTTCAAGCATATTTTTCTTGAAATGGGTTCCAAATTAACGCTCGTAACTGACTACGGCATAAAAACTGGACTTAACACCTCTATATACCTTCATCGTCTATTCTCAGCGGCATTCCAAATTTAAATTTGGACGGGATATTTCCGTGACGTCACTGTCAAACTTCGCCCTGATTGGCTGGCGGATACACACGCTCCGCTGCTGTAACGTGATTGGTCTAATGAACAATCTGGCTGATTGTAGAGTACATTGTTGAATAGAGGCGGCAAACTGAGTTAGTTTAGTGACACGAGTGGAATGGTGATATTGTAGTGCTTTTGGTATGATACTATGGTTGGTAACGTTCGCTCAAATAACCTAAATATAGAATACAACAGTTCTTGGGACCACAGAAATTTATATTCATACTTCACAATATATAATGCTAAAGGGAGTATTTGTGTGAGTTTGTATGTTTGTTACTTCTTTACGCTAAACCGGTTTTAGATGAAAGATTAGTTTGTATGATGATTATTGTTATTTTTTTCATGATTTTCATTAATGGTTTAGAGGACCTTTATATACAAATAAATGTAAAAAATTAAATAAATAAATAAATAAAATAAATATAAGGGGACAATCTCACACCAATTGACCTAGTCCCAAACTAAGCTCTAGGCTTGTACTATGGGTACTAGACAACGATATAAATACTTATATAGAGAAATATATACTTAAATACATAGAAAACATCCATGACATCCATGTAGGAGACTTATAAATCAGGTCCTGATTGGAACCATTTGTGTACGAAGTCCTAAAAATGAACAGAGTCTTTATATTAAACTCAGTAAAGCAATATTTTTTTATTATTTAAGTATAAATAAATAAAACAACGGTTACAAGGTAAAACCATAGGTACCTATTGCTTTTGACGTGTTATCGTAATGTCAACGTTTTGATAGCTCTTATTGACGTGACAGTAATGGCGGTCGAGTTAAAAACAATGCTAAAACATGTCAAAGAAGATTTTATCTAGTTGAAAAGAGGTTCTATCCCCATTCCAAGGCAAATGCACTTCTACAAGAAAGCGAGTGCAACTTTGTTGGAATAAGGAGGGTTTATGGTGGGTGGACGTTGGCAACTCTGATAGCTAGATAGTGCTGGTTTAATTGGTTATTTTATTCCAGGAATAGAGTCTTTGTCGTTTAAACTAGGAACATTGCAATTCAATGTTAACAATGTATAGTTATGCAAACAAACAAGACGATAGAGAAAAAATAAAAACGCGAAGTGCAAATTTTTCCACCTAAGAGTAAAATAAACGTATGAAAACACTTTCCGAAAAGTTCTCTCTACTGCATATAAAATCGAAAGGACTTATGATTGGGTGCAGTATGGGGCGGCGAGTGCCTGCGGTGGCGGCGGCGGCTCCTTGTGCGTGACACTAACATACTCGTATTATACTCACACATACACACACAAACTCACGCCTTTATTCCCAGAGTGGGGTAGGCAGAGCTACAGAATTTCCAACAACTATAAAAACTTTTTGATAATTTTGTAACCACATTTTGCACACTTAGGCGAAGATGTTTACCAGTGTATTAGTGACAGGTTGCAAGCCCATCGCCTAACAGTACTACACGCTTTTATTACCTTAGTCGGCTTTTACAACATCCACGGGAAGACTTGGAGTGGCACTATTCTAATCCGGCAACCACACGGGGGTATATTATACCTACTAATAGTTTATTATTTTCGAATTGTTGGAAGATTTTAAAAAATACTTTATTATAGTGTATTTGTATCATTTGCTCGCATTGTTTGAAAAAAGCATTATATATGCCTCGGCTCATTATAAAAGGGGATTGCCAGACTCGGATTTCAGCAGGCCTCGCCAAAGCTCGACCCGCCAACCACCTCGTCAAGCAATTCCCTTCTTTACGGGCCTAGGCAATAATATACATTACCTGGTCATTTTTTTTTTTTCATAACTATATTAGTTTATTATTCGTTGGGTACTTGTCCAACTGCTTGCACAAAGACCTACGCCTTTATTTTACGACAGTATTTGACTATGGTATTGTTTTTTTACTCGGCCGCCATTACTGTAAATAAATAAGAGCTGTCAAAACGGTATACGATAACAAGTCAAATGCGATATTGTTTAAAGTCGCAGAATAGAGCCCTGCTTAGGATTTCCACAACTCTCGTGTTTTATTAGAAATCAACTTTAAAACATTTTAACTCGTTCATTTTAAAATCAAAATGCATTTACAGTAACAAACTTACTGAATTCACTATAAATTGCCTACAATGTTAAGTTTTGGTACTAAATTTGATTATTATAAAATCGTTACTCGCAAAGCTCGAAGTTGCATAATTTGATCCAGTCATTATTGCATCTATCTATTTGCATTAGCGTTGCAATATTTGGACTGGGTTGGGGCAGTGCAATTTGCTTAGTTTCCAGTTTCGGCGATTGGATTATTTCGAGATGGGAATTGGTTGAATTGATTATATAATGCATTTAGTTGAGACAGCGTTCATTCCTTGCCATTCTAAAATACCTAGATATCTTCAATCAATTAATTTAGTGACTGCGCCGAGCAAACGCCGAGCGTCCAGTGGCGCCCTCATTACTATTATTGTGATTTCTAACTAACTAAAGAATTTCCTTGCAATCAGACGATACGTTTTTGTAGTGCAAGTAAAAACACAATTTATGGAATACGTAACAAACTTTAATAACAATTACCCTTTGAGTAGTCAGCTTAATGGAAAAAGGTGTCCACTTTTTCCCGTTAAGATGATAACTCGAAGGTGAATTGTTATTAAACTATGTGATATACGCTATAAGTTGTGTTTTCATTTGTAGTACAAAAACTTACCGTCCAAATTCAAGAAAATACTTTAGTTTATTAGAAAACACAATAAAAGTAATGAGGGCGCACGCTCCGTGCAGTCAATGGTGTTTATATTTTTTATGGTATTATTTTATTGAATCCCTCATCGATTTTTTTTATTGCTTTTGACGTGTGAACAGGTAGACGACCCACTTGATGGGAAGTGGTCACCGCCGCCTTAGGTGTCACCAATGCGTTACCGTTCTCAAAAAAAAAATTACGATACCCTTTTTTAAAAATCCGCATATTGTAGCGCATTGGGAAAGTCTCAGCAGGGAGTTCATTCCAAATTCCTTTGATGTAATAAAGTGTTTATATACCATACATATACATTTTCCTACCAAAGTTCAACGACCTGCGTTGTGTCGGAGGCTAGGTAAGATAATTAGACTATGTTAATATTAAGCCATTCAATTACTGTTAGTGCGATTGAATCCGTCCATTTGTCTGTACAATGTCGGCTTAAGGTAGATTCAGCGGAATTTAAAGTTATAGTATTATGGTTTGTATCTAAAAGTAGGTGAGAAACTTGTCACTTATAAATTATAAACTTATTAATTACATAAGAGTGAGTGGACGGGTCGGAAGGGGCCGCCCTAGGCGTACTTTTTCGAGTCAAATCGGTGAAATACTGGAAAAGGGCCGAATCTTAAGTACCCGAAACCTACGTGCGTGCATGACTCGATGTATGAATGTGGAAGAAGCGAAAGAAATTTGTCAAGATCGTAGCAAGTGGAAAGAAGTGGTCTCTGCCTACCCCTCTGGGAAACAGGCGTGATTTAATGTATGTATGTATGTATGTAATTACATGCTTTTGTAATAGTATATTACTGCAGAGGCCGTGAAGTACGGGATTTAAGGACGAGTTTGGGGAAGACGGATAAAACGAGTCCTTTAATCCCTGTTACGGCCGAGGAGGAGGATTGTATAATGCTTTTGTCAGGCAATGTGACGAAATATTAAAAGTACATTACTGCAATCTTACAGGGGCAACCTCAAGACTGTAATCTTACGATGGCAATCTCAAGACTGCAATCTTACAATGGCAATCTAAAGACTACAATCTTACGATTGCATTCTCAAGACTACAATTTTACAATGACAATCTAAAGACTGTAATCTTACGATGGCAATCTCAAGACTGTGCAATCTTACAATGGCAATCTCAAGACTGTGCAATCTTACAATGGCAATCTCAAGACTACAATCTTACGATGGCATTCTCATGACTGCAATTTTACAATGACAATCTCAAGACTGCAATCTTACGATGGCAATCTCAAGAATGTGCAATCTTACAATGGCAATCTCAAGACTGCAATCTTACGATGGCGATCTTGAGACTGCCATATTACGATGGCAATCTAAAGACTACAATCTTACGACGGAAATCTCAAGAATCTTACGATGGCATTCTTAAGACTGCAATTTTAAAATGACAATCTCAAGACTGTGCAATCTTACGATGTCAATCTCAAGACTGCAATCTAACGATGTCAATCTTAAGACTGCAATTTCTTGATATTAACGCATACATTTTAGAGCATGTTTAAAAAAATTTAGTTTATCCCTATCTTCTCAGGAAACTTAAATTTGTAGGGATCCATAGTCAAACTAGCTTGTCAATGCCGCTGCCGTCATTGCAGTGTCATGGCCAGGCCATAAAGCAAAGTTTTCTTTTGCCCAAAAATCTAAATACAATATAGCTCACAAATATTGGAAAGTGCATTAGCGACTGCTGTATGCATATACGGTAACAGTGTTATACGTTGTACTGTCGGCAGAGATATCTATTAAAATATGGATGTTTTATTTATAGTTTTACTTATTTGGCTATTCGTTGTAATTTATTATTTCTCATCGCTCAACGGTAAACTGTAAGAGGTTCAGTAGGTTTATTTTAATTAAATCAAGGTATCCTAGGCGTTAAAAACCATATCGTCGTTCGGCATTCAGTACCGCGAATGTGAAAAAATTGCAAAAAACTGTTTGGTAACTACCGCCAATGTGCATTTTTACAAAATACATAGGTACACTTAAATTTTAAATTTGTGGCATTTGTAACAAAAAGTAATTATATCAAAGTTTAATAACAATGTTCTAACATAATATAGTTTTTTGTCTCTCCTGTAAAATGACACAATTTGACATTCGCGGTACTGAACGCCGAACGACGATATCGTCTTCGACATGTTATGGTATTATTATTAATTTGTAGTCAACTCTAGTAAATAAAAGCTATCAAAATGTTGACTATACGATAACAAATTAAAGAAAACTTTGGTTATGATTATTGAAATGTATTGGACATGAACATGACTTTGAAACTACCCTCTATACTCGTATTATGTAATTATATTTGAACTTAGGTTGACATGCTTTTAATTGTTATTAGTTTTAGGAAAATCTGTATTTCCATTATTTTTAATTGACATTTAATTAATAAAATCTGTTTATGACATAAATTCTCATAATATGACATAACATAAATATTGAACACTTTTATAAAATTTTACATGCTGCTTTGGCGGCAAAACATGTGATACGAAACTATTAATCTTAAGACCTGTATGTAACTATACACCATGTTTTATGTAAAATAAATGTTTTGATTTGATTTTTTGATTTACCGCCTCGAATACTGCCTTCCCAAATAAAAAGGACACATGTGCAATTTGAGAGTCAAAGTCAAGTCAAGGTCACTAATACAATACGAGGTTCTACGAGACATACGCCCTTTTATCTAAGGAGGGCAGAATAGGGGCCCATTATGATAGCATGCCAATAACAATTTGGCTTTACCAAGTAGAATATAATAGAGTTTGACCTGTAATGTATGTTGTTAACGTTAAAAGGTCAAAATAAAACTTGCTGTATATAAAAAACTAAAATGAGCTTAAGTGTTTTTTTGCCGACGTTACGTCTATCCCGGTCTATATCCAAACGGGATCTAGATTAAGCCTGTGACGTCACAGGTTCTTGCCCAGATTAGCTTCCCACTATCTTTGCCCACATTTTACCTTTAAAGCCAAAGTCAAAGTTTTAACCGACTTTGAGACAGTTTTTAGAAAAGTAATTTTAGTCCCCGACAAAAAAGAGGGATGTTTTATTATAACACTGTTATAACAATGCTATATCAATGTCATATAACACTGTTATAACAATGCTATAACAATGTCATATAACACTGTTATAAGTTAAACGTGTGTATCTCGGTATCTGTGTATCTATGTACTGTAGCTCCTAAACCAATGGACTGATTTGGATCCAATAGTTTTTTTTAAATAAAGGTTATTTAAACAAGACAATTTTTAACTAGGTTTGCGGTCAAAAGGGGTTTCATTGTAACGGGGTTTTTTAATGTATGTATGTATACATGAAATTACTGTTATAGAGGCATTCCATCTTGGTGCTCAGGGTTGCGGTCTTAGGATTGCAGTCTTACGAATGTAAATATCCACAATCCCACTTACCATCAGCTCCACCACCCTCAAAATGACAGGTGACAGGTGACATTTCAGTGTACATGGCGCAGCTGTAATGATGTAATGATCCCAGAAGTGATGTAAAAGCTTGTTAACTTTACAATGTATAGCGAATTGTCACCTGTCACATATCATTGTCAAAATGGTGAAACAGGAGGCAAGTAAAAAAAAGTGACTAAGTCAATGTGTGAGATTATCTCCTTAAATGTATATTTCACTTTACCCAAACATCTAAACCAAGTTATAAGAGAATTTCAAACGGCAAATATGGTTTTGTTTCAAAATATGGTTTAAATCATATCCATGATTTCAACTGTCAATTGAATTTGAACCTTATTGTTTTGGAATAGAGTCCATAATATTGACGCATTCAATATACCAATGAAATGGCAAGCTACGAGCTACGGATTTGGGCGTAGCGCTACGAATCTCGTAACTGCTACGGGCTGCATTTCTTGTTTCAACTCAATTTGCTTTGCTAAATTGAACCAAACGTCGTTAACTTGAAGTTTATATTAAAATGAGGTTGGAGCGGTTTAATTGTTTATTAATGGATATTGATTACGTTTAATAATCTATTTTGAATAGGGTTATCAACCTCTGACGTGTAAGTTTATTAGAATAGAGTAAAAAATATAACAAAAAAATGTTCACAGTGTTTTTAGCCCGTACGCAAGCCTGAAAACACTTTCCTGATTTTAAATCGTTTTAACATATCAAAAATTTTATTCATATTTCATTAGGTGTTATAATACATTTTACATTAAATTATAAATAATCACAGACTGTAAAAAAAATATCCATAAGCCTTAAAGAGGTTCCCTATAAGCGATTTCATCCTTTCTTGTCAATAGCTGTAAATTTACGAAAAAACTATTGGAATAGTGACGTTATTGCAGTAAAAAAACTATTGGAATAGTGACGTAATTGCAGTAAAAAGACGAATGGAATAGTGACGTTATTGCAGCAAAAAAACTATTTAAAGAGTTACGTATTTGCAGTGAAAAACTATTGGAATAGTGACGTTATTGCAGTAATAAAACGAATGGAATAATGAGGTTACTGCAGTAAAAAAAAACTTCTATTAATTCCTTTTGCATAGTGTCACTGTTGGAATTAACGTGCGACATGTTGTTCAGTACTCAAACAAAATTGTTAAGTACTTTAGTGCACTGTCATAATAAACCACAAACTGAACATCAAATGACAAGTATGACAATAACTATGGCAGTGATAATGACAAGGTTCTAAGTACGCTCAACATTTTTGTTGGGTGACTGTAAAATCCAAATTTTATTTTACCTGTTATGGTATTATTATAGAACAGACAAACAGCTCTATTCAACACGTCTGGCTCGAGGTGCTGCGCATGTGAACATTATCTGGAAAAGATTTTCCTTTTGCAAACAAATATACTTTTCAAATCGTAATATAGGGGTTTGGGTAAAAAAGATAAATAAATATAAAATATATTTATTCAGTAAGTAGGCCGCACGGGCACTTTTACACGTCATGAATCTACCAGCACTTCCCAAGAGGAGACCACTGCCGAGAAGAAACGCCGCAAGAAACTCAGCAGTCAGTCATTATATAAACATGTTACAATGGTACTACTTAATCTAGCATTATATTAATTAAATATAATATCAAATAGCATGCATAATTCAGCAGGAAAACATGTCAAAAATATTACAAAAGAGACAAAGGGGGGGGGGGGGGGGGGAAGAGAGGAGAAAAAAAAAACAGGACAATCAAATAAAAGTTTGATACGCTTTCCCACATCAACGGTGTCCCCTAGACAAACAATTTTGCAATTTTACAAATTATGAATGACTAAGTTTCGGGTTTAGGCCAGGTAAAAGTAAAAGGTAAAAGTGTTGTCATTTGTAGAAGTAATACATTTTCAAGGTGAGCGGCCATTAGTAAAAGTGGTAAACTATGATAGAATAGTTCGAAATAAACATGTTTTGTTATGTAATGTTATGTGTCGTACTCTTAAGTGCATCGGATCCGAGATATTTAAGTAATATTCTTACCTGGGCGTACTTTTAGTACCAAAAACTGAACGCTTAAATCTTAAATATCTCGTCTCCGATATTATTCAACGCCATAAATTATATATATCTATGTGTATTTCGAGGTTCAAACAAACAACCCCACTGCCCTTTATAAATTATATTTAAGGAGTAATTCATTTATTGTGTTGTAAAATTCAAGTAAGGATAATTAAACTGAAAACAAACAAACGAAAGAACTTACAAAATTACTTAAAACTACACTAATCTAACAAACCGCTACCAGTGGGCATTGTTCCTAAAATGCTGGCAGCATTGCCACGTTGAATGGCAATGCTTAATCTTTGTGCCAAGTACAGGCCAGCATTTTTGTCACGGGATGCATCGATCAGGCGCTTTGACAAATCTTTGAAAATACGGTGTGCTCCTGGTCCCCACGGTCCTAAAGTTTCGACCCCAAAAGGCTCAAATAAGTAACTTCTATCAAGTTGACTGTATTTGCGCCTTTTGAGGGTCTCCGCTGATTCCGCCGCGAAACCAGCCCTAGTACTTGTTCCAGGAAGATGTGACGGCGCAAGGGTGTCCACGCAAGTGGCATCCCAAACCAACGGCCGGCCCAACTTCCACGGAACAAGAGTCATCCCATCATTTTACCATCATCGCGCATGAGACCATTTGGTTCCAAAATAGCCGCGCAATTGGCGGTGGTAAAAGCCCGACGGAGGACATCATTAATGCTGGAGTGACGGGAAAATCTACCAGCACTTCGCGTACAGCATAGACCGTGGTGACCAAGCCGATCGACGCTAGCGCCACACTGGCAGCGGTGAGGAGCACAACATTGTGCACCCAAGCGGAGTGAGGTTGCAACTCTAAATGTTGATGAATCTAACAAAGTTCCTGTGTTTGGCGATGGAAGCGTCTGTAGCCACAAACCCGATTCCCACACTCCGACCGCATATTTAAGTATGTTTAACTAAGAAATATGTTTAATTGTATAGATCATAAATGTATAGTCTTAATTTATTATTTTATGTTTTTACATGTAATTCCAACGCCCTCAGAGTAATATATAATAATTTATGCTGTAACATCAGCAATAAAGAATCAACTTTAATCTAAAATAGACTTTTGTATAAAAATATTCAATAGACATTTTAAAACAATGTAACCCCCCCCCCCTCTCTCAAAGACACCCCCACCCCTTGAGCCAGTCACGAAGCCCCTGAATATTTTAACGGCACTTGTATGAAAGAGATTCGTGGGTTCGCGGAAAAGGTGGGAAATTTGCAGGAAAATTTTAAATTTAAGGAGTATTCGAGACAGGGGAATGGTCTTTTAAAAAACTGTATTTCTAAAATAATCGTCTATATTGGAATTCCTAATCGTCATTTGTCCTAATGCATCGTTTGTCCGAATTTTCGTTTATCCTCAACCCATTTCCGTCTAGATTAAAAAAAAATTAAGTGTTGCAAAAGTTATCTGACACAGCTGAAAACCAGTTTATGTCAAACAATTATTCAGACAAACGATGCGTTAGGACAAACGTTATTAGGAATTCCGAAGGACACCGGAGCTTTTTCGATACCAGCAGCTGCTCGGGACTTCGTTTAAGGAAATTTAATCAAAAAAAGAACTAATAAATAAATAAATCTCACAGGACAATCCAACACCATTTGACCGAGTAGATACTAACTTAACTAAGTTCTAAGCTTGTGCTATGGATGTCAATGACGGCTAAGTTAATAGCAATACCATAACAGAGGGGTTATTATGACATAGCTATGCAATTCAGTTTACGCTGAGAGAAAAGGACAGCGCTATACAGTATGTAAACTTACTAAAACCATTTATTTGAACCCGAGCATGTCTAGGCGATAGATAAGCTTGGGATATATAAATTATTTAAATCTTAACACTTTTTCAAATTTAAATAAAGAATGCACTGAACGCAAGTTCAATAATCTGTTACGATGAAAACATTACATACGGGTCTTATAATGGGCACTGAACAACGATGTAAACATTACACATGGGATGATACTTTTAGGGTTAACCGACTTTGAAAAAGGTGAGATGTTATAATTTTTATGCAATGATAAAATTAAAAATATTCGACACACACTAGCTAAAAAATGTGGTAAAACACTTAACTCAACTAGCCTAGCAACTGGTTGAAAGAGATGGTTTTAGTAAGTTTACATACTGTATAACTGCTATAGCTCTGTCCCTTACACTTACCGTAAAATGAGCTGCATAGTTATGTCATAATAACTCCTCAGGTCAAAAAGGTATCCTGCCTTTTGACCAAATCATCACTTGACAAACTATATCATTTTACAAATTGTCATTTCACAAAAACATGTTCGTGCAGACTGCACCGAGCAAACGTCGAGCGTCCAGTGGCGCCCTCATTACTATCATTGCGTTTTCTAATTAACTAAAGAATTTCCTTGCAATCAGACGATACATTTTTGTAGCGCAAGTAAAAACACAATTTATGGAATATGTAACAAACTTTAATAACAATTACTCTTTGAGTAGTCAGCTTAACGGGAAAAGATAGCGGCTTTTTTTCCGTTAAGTTGATAACTCGAAGGTGAAATATTATTAAACTATGTGATATATGGTTGTGTTTTCATTTGTAGTACAAAAACTCTATTTCCAAAGTTGTAACCTTATTAAATAAATAAGGTTAAGTTAGGTTAGGTTTTGACCACATGAAATTGTAAAATAGTTAAGTTGTTTGTCAAATGATGATGTGGTAAAACTTTAGTGAACCAAAGACAATATTAATTATGGTTTTTATCTCCAAGAACCTTGGACCAGAGGCCCTGACCAAGATGCCCTACGCTAGCTAGCGTTTGTATTCGTTTCGTTTTTAAACCAATCGCGTCACTGGTAGATCACGTGACTTTTTGTATCACATCATCTACCAGTGACGCATATATACATATATAAACTCACGCCTTTATTCCCAGAGTGGGGTAGGCAGAGCTACAGAATTACCAACAACTCTAAAAACTTGTTAATAATTCTGTAACGACATTTTGCACACTTAGGCGAAGATGTTTACCAGTGCATTAGTGACAGGTTGCAAGCCCATCGCCTAACAGTACTATACGCCTTTATTCCCTTAGCCGTCTCTTACGACATCCACAGGAAGATATGGAGTGGTACTATTCTAACCCGGCAACCACACGGGTTATTGTTTATCATCATAGAATACACTAAATATCAAAGTGTCAAATCAAACTCTAAAATAAACAGTCTCTGCGCCCAATAAATTAGACCGATCTTTATTTACGAGCCGACTTTACATAATATAAGTCTCGGCGCAAATCCTGGACATATTCTTCGCTGCAATGCCAAATAGAATTTTCGGGAGATCTATCTAGAGTGGAACCAATCTTTCATTTTATATCGTTAAAATGAAAGATTGGTTTAGAAAGTAGAAGTAAAAGCCTACGCCTTAAAAACTGGATCAAGATTATGTTTTGTTATTTAGGTGACTTATGAAATTTGTATAATAGTATTTTTGTTAGGATTAGGATTTAGTTTTTGATATTTGTACCTACTGGTTTTACTTTTTACTTTAATTTTTAATGTATTTTTTTGACAAGTGCTTTTTATGCCATTGACAATTGATTGATTGATTAATTTATTACAAGGGATTTCTGTTAAATTGATATAAGAAACCTGGCGACTTCCTTTCAGAACTGATAACTCTTAAACATCTCAATTGATTTTCATGACACTTAGCTAAGAATCGGTCCAATTAAGCTCCACTTGTTTGGAAGCTATAGTGGCATCATAGCTTCCAAACAAGTGGACCGATTTGAACACGTTTAATTTAAAGAAAGCTTAATTGGCACACTACCATCACCAAACTCATACGGCCCTAAATTGATTGTTGCGAAACAAATGAATAACCCTTTATCTTCCTTAAAATAATAATCACCCTATTACAATACAAAATAAACAGCCCTTAGAGTTGATTTATCTCACGAAAGTGTATTCACCATACTTGTAGTTGCAACACGTATAGGCACGCACACTACAGCGTCACTTAGCAACGACATCTACGCACTCAGTCAACTTGTACTTGCATCTACACACACAAGTAGAGCCAACCCACTTTCGTTATGATAAAACCACTGTACAAAGATAGACGAATATATCGACCCCTTGGCAATGTAACCCTGAACGTTATGGCGGTAGTATCCCCTCTGTACCTGGTGCAATAGGCTGCGCCTGCATTCGCAATGCGCCATTAGTTTTACCGCGTCTCGCCTCGCTCGCGAATATCTATTCGACTTCTTACGTCTACTGCAGTTTGTCTGTCATAGACGTCATAGTTTCACAACTACCTGGGTAGTGATTCTGTAAACAACGCCGGTCGTGCGGCGTCAAGCGGCGAGATTAAGTAGTCCCGTCAGTGCGAACAAAACACATTGTAGCGCGTGCAATTTCAATTAAGCAGCCTTATACGTTCGACCCATCGTGCTGCTAAATTGAAAACGCACGCGCTACAATGTGTTTTGTTCGCACTGACGGGACTACTTAATCTCGCCGCTTGGATATCACTCGACAGTCCGCACGACCGGCGTTGTTTACAGAATCACTACCCTGAACGTTATGGCGGTAGTATCCCCTCTGTACCTGGTGCAATAGGCTGCGCCTGCATTCGCAATGCGCCATTAGATTTACCGCGTCTCGCCTCGCTCGCGAATATCTATTCGACTTCTTACGTCTACTGCATTTTGTCTGTCATAGTTTCACAACTACCTGGTTCTATTTTGTCGTCAGATCATAATAGCAGTCAAATTCTTATTTATTTTTCTTAATTTTTCCCCGTGTGGTTGCCGGATTAGAATAGTGCCTCTCCGTATCTTTCCGTGGATGTCGTAAAAGCCGACTAAGGTAATAAAGGCGTGTAGTACTGTTAGGCGATGGGCTTGCAACCTGTCACTAATACACTGGTAAACATCTTCGCCCAAGTGTGCAAAATGTGGTTACAGAATTATCAACAGGTTTTTATAGTTGTTGGAAATTCTGTCTCTCTGCCTACCCCACTCTGGGAATAAAGGCGTGAGTTTATGTATGTATGTGTGTATTTTTCAACTTACTTTGTTCAACTTTACCTTTTGTTCTCTAGCCTATATGAGTGTCCTAATGCTGAGTAAAGGCTTCTCTCCTTGATCTCCAAGAGTCCATATTAGGTGCCTCTTCCAGCCAGTTTTTCTTTCAAATTTATAGGGTACCGATTTCGAACCCTCGCGGTCACCATGTACCAATGAGTTTCTCTAACTTAAGTGCACTATCCGATGCTCTTACGGTGGAGGAAAAACATCGTGAGGAAACCTCCACATTCGAACAGCTGCGTGTATAAGAGGGTAATAGCTCAAAAGATCCTAAAGGGTTGAAGTGGATCTGAAAGGGCCCATCTGAAAGATAAGATAACCACTCAACGGGTCAACCGATTTTGATAAAAGATACGTGTTTATATTCGTTATGATGACGCGAGTGACACTGGGTACATACAAATTTGTATTAATGTTTTTAATATACATGGACGACCGTATCAGAAGATGCAATCGGTTTTTAAGCTTGCTTTTTTTTATGGCATAGAGATGACAAACGAGCACACAGGCCACCTGATGGTAAGTAGAAACGTGACCCATAGACATTCGCATTCACAAGACTGCAGAGCAATCCTAAGACTGCAAATGCGTTGCCAACCCTGAGGACTAAGATGGAATGCCTCTATGCTAGTCATTTCACCGGCTGTCTTATCCCCAAATCGGAACACAACAATGTGAACACTGCTGTTTGGCGGTAGGTTAATGACAATAACAAGGTCCTACCACCCGCAAATCAGTGAACAAATATCGTGATATCCACAAAAGTTCTTGCGGACTAAAATTTTATCAGAGCACGTACATTTAAAACCATTGAAATAGTAAATAAATACTTATTATAAGAGTATTAAACTAACCGTTTAAATAGCATTACCCGAAACCAATGAATTTTTCCAAAATACTCGCACTTAAAATATTCTGAAAACCGATATAACCGAAGCGAACTGTACTTATATCGTGTCACGATCCCTATTACAGATAGTTCGGTTAATGTCAAGAAGATTGGTACCTACACTCCGCAGAGTAAAAATATAAAAAATATTATAATCAAGTTTATGGAGCAGTTGGGTTTTTTGTTGAAAATTATACAGGTATAAAGAGAATTTTATGTCCCGGTTAGACTTATTGCTTTTATTTAGGTATACAATATCTATCGGTCAAATCGGAGAAATACTGGAAAAGGGCCGAATCTTAAGTACCCGAAACCGACGTGCGTGTATGACTCGATGTATGAATGTGGAAGAAGCGAAAGAAATTTGTCAAGATCGTAGCATGTGGAAAGAAGTGGTCTCTGCCTACCCCTCTGGGAAACAGGCGTGATTTAATGTATGTATATAGTCATCCTAGGTTAGTGAGCCAATGGATTACAGGTTTTTTCACGATTAGATAGAAGATAATAAATAGTTGGTATCCCAATTTTATCGGTTCTAAAAAATAAAACTGATTTGGATAACTTGCCCTTTCAGTAAAAAATCATTTGGTTATAAGACTTATACACACAGACAGATACAGTAAGTATCTTAGGAGTAATAATCGCTTGAAACGTATTTTAGAAAAGTTGCGATTTTTTTGACGCCGAGTATAATGATATTTTTTTTCAATTGACTTGAGATTTACAATGATTTAAAATTTTACAAAGTAGAGGATACATTATAAAAAAAAAGCATTTAGTCTTAACATATTCCTATGTTAATGTTAACTTTGTACTTTTTCCAATGACACTAGTACTCTGATTTTTTTGACATTTAATCATGAGTCCATATTTATTAACGTAGAGTAAAATTCCAGCTAACTGTACGTACGCGCCCAGAGCGCGCGTGACGCGAATTTGTAGTTGTCCAGTAATTGTTTCAGATTGCAGCCGCGATGACGCGCCAGATTTATGAAGCCGACTGTACTCGCTAGGGTTGTACATATATACAGAGAATACGGGATTGGGTAAATCTTGTCGCATAAATATTGTTTTTCAGTAGAGTGTGAATGATTTTTTTATCGACATTCTTGATATCGATGTTAATATAATGCAATTGAATTTTCGCCTTTTAAGTGTATATATACACTTAAAAGGCGAGTATATATACTCAATTTCAATTAAAACTTTTTGTTTACAAATAAGTACATAACCTTATTGGCCTTACGAGAAGCGATAAACTTAGATAAATGATTTTCAATTGCATGTCACATTGACAGACACTATAACTTGCAGTTCTTTGGAATAGTGTTAGTTTAATTATGGAATTTATTCAATTGCTTGGTGTGTACGTACATAATAATATGCTACAATGGAAGATTTAAAAACAAAATACACTAAAACTTTCCCTGCTTGATAAAAGTAGGAAACGAATTGTTTTGCACATGATGCAATTTACAAATCACTCCAAAAAGAGACACCATAAGAAAACATCTAATTTCTAAGAAACACAATGAGACACTAGGCGGAAAAGCAAACCAAGGAGATTTTAATATGGATCTGACAAAGTTTATGATTTCTTGCAATATCCCTAGGAGAAAATTGGATAACACAGAATTTCGATTGTTTATCCAAAATTGCATGATAGGTAAATATGCAGAATCAGTATCTGTTCCTTATTAAATTTAAATTATCAGTGACATACACTATCGACATTTAGATAGTCGATAAAAAAAGCATTCACGCTCTAGTGAAAAGTAATGTCAGTGCGACAAGATAACGGGGTCTAGTAACTACCGTAAAACTACTCAACTATGGTCCTATCCTGCAACAATAGTCCAATATACCTCATTGCATTATTTTAAAATATGATACCTTACTGCTATTATTGCTGGGTATATGTACTGTTTCGCCTAAAATTTACTGCTCTAAACTCTAGCTATACCTAAATCTATCATATTTTTAGAATAATATGAAAAGTAAAATTGGACTATTGTTGTAGGCGAGGACCATAGTTGTGTAGTTTTACGGTACCTCATATTTTAGCCTGACGGCCGAGGGGGGGTAAAGTTCTAGAATTAAAATTTAAAATTCAAAATTGAATCATAAAATATAAATTTAAACTTGGTTATAGTTTTAGATCTAACCACCACCAACCTTTTCCTGTTCCTTTTGTAAGCATACATAAGAGTAAAATGGAGAACCCCGTATCCACTCTTTTCGTTAGACGACGCACCTAGGCATATACTTACTCGTAAACAATGTTTAATAAAGTACCTTCATACTCGTACTTACTCGTAAATAGATAAAATTTAAAAAAAAAATAGTTTGAATTAAGCTATGCGATTGTTCATTTTAACCCCATACGCAAAAATAAGGGTTATAAGAAGTTTAACATGGTGTCAACTTTTCGAGCGCTAGTTTTTGCAGCCTAAAAAAACACTATTTTGTTGAAAAAACGTACACGTGGAGTAAGATATAAAGTATAGATGGCATTTTTTCCATTTAGGTAAATACTCTGTCTATGTTTTTATCTCACGGGACAGTTCAGATACCCGCGGCACAGCCCATCCCTAAACACAGCTGTTCTGGAACAGCACATGATTTATAGTTGACCTTTGTTCGTGGTAAACTTGGTATTGAGGCTTTGTTCGGGTTCGAGGTTTGCACAGACAATTAAATTGTGAAAAATAATATCAGTTTTATAATAGTACTAGCGACCCGCCCTCGCTTCGCTTCAGTTTATGTGAGTATGATATATAGCCTATAGCCTTCCTCAGTAAATGGGCTATCTAACACTGAAAGATTTTTTCAAATCGGACCAGTAGGTCCTGAGATTAGCGCGTTCAAGCAAACAAACAAACTCTTCAGCTTTATAATATTATGTAGTGTATAGTATAGATTATTATAGTTTTATATTTTAAGCCGTTTTTGAAACCACTGGTAAGTTGATTATTGCATACATACATACATAAACTCACGCCTTTATTCCCAGAGTGGGGTAGGCAGAGCTACAGAATTACCAACAACTATAAAAACTTGTTGATAATTCTGTAACCACATTTTGCACACTTAGGCGAAGATGTTTACCAGTGTATTAGTGACAGGTTGCAAGCCCATCGCGTAACAGTACTAAGTTGACTATTATGGGTCCAATTCGTATTACGTTCTCTAATTTGAAGTACAGTCGGCCAAAAATATGCACATCATGATACAAGTTCGATTTTCCCTTACAATAATATTATGACAGTGATAAGTGTCAACTTTAAATAGCGATAATTAGATCTCACAGAAACTTTTGGCAAAACTGGTAGACCACTTTCTTGGCCGACTTTACCTACTTATCTGTGAACCTCAATTTAAAAACATCAAACTCAATTCTAGTCCAACAAGAATATAGTAAAAATTTCGTTAGCTCTTTTGGAATTTCCTTGTCCTGTAAATATGAAAAACTTTTTAACTCTAGTAAACAGCTACTGCGGCACGGTACAAAAATGTTCATATATTTCTGAATTCAACTGCAGTGAATAAATAATGACCAGGAAGGTAAACGCACACAAAGAGGTTCCATAGCTGACTCGGGTACATTTGGCCTGATAAACCGAAATTCTGGCAAGAGCATGTTGGACCATGCTCTGCACGGCTAGCACATGTAGTCCGCGAATTGTTTGTCGCTCGAATCGTCCTTTCTATCTAGTCTGCAACTATAAAGACGCACTGAGCGACAAGCGAGAAAACTCAACTTGTGCTACCCGTGCTGTGTAGGGTTCACAGAAACACATAAAACTCACTTATTTATGTTATTTGTTGGGGTCTTTACGGATACACTTCGACCATATGGGATCTTTTGTGTAATTACCCTTCCATCATCATCATCATCGTCATCATCATCATCATCATCATCATCATCATCATCATTATCATTAAAATCATAAAATCATTAAAATTCTGATCAGATTGTCATAATAACTATTAAACTATCTCCTACCATTACAACTTCAATGCAGCACACATTCCTAAAACCTAATGTATGGGTGATTAATGACCAATGACAATGCATGCCATTATCTGATGGCCTGAGTTATTGCTGTTCGTGTATTAGGAGCATAATGGTGTAGAAGGTATTCTGCACGGGATGTATTACCATTATACCGCTATATAATGTTTGCCATCCCACTTCTGACTTTCAGGCGTTCCTCCAGGATCATATTTAGGACCTGTTTTGTTATTAGTACTTATTGACAACCTGTTTGACTCCTGTAGATGTAACTGCTTAGAAAATACTGACGATCTTACGATATTCAGAAAGATTGATGACATTGATGATGTTTATGCGATGTTAAAGGAAATAAATGCAAAGTAAGTGTGTAGTAATCGTTATACGTAAAAAAAACCGGTCAAGTGCTACTTTGATTTGGCGTACCGAGGATTTTGTATCGCCCGACTGAAATTTGGCAAGTTTTCATTATTTTTTTTATTTTTTGTTTGGTTTTACATTAGAAACACACCGTGTCGTGTATGGGGTATTAATCTCAAAAAGGAAATCCCCCGTTATGACACATATTATTTTGTTAAAATGTCAATCTGTTATAGTTTATATTATACCTACTCGTAATAATATAATATGAATATTATAATGTTTAAACACAAATATGTAGTTCTGGACTTGTTAATATACAATTTCTAATCATTAATTTACCCACAATACTAACTTAAACTATACCTACCATATGACACTCGCAACACTTAAGCTTCAGCATGAAATAAAATAAAATGCATAATAGGAAACCATTTCGTACGTAATTATTTGAATTTCTAATACGTCTAGGTATAGTCACGGTAAAAAAAGGTTTGTCACTTTTTGACCTTAATAGCGTTAAAATACAGTCGAAATGTGACGAAACTTTTCTTACCGTAGCTATACACACTAAGAATCTTCTTTTGGGCAAAAAAGGGGAATAACAAGAAATGAATGGCAAGCGTACGAAGTCGCGGGCGTTCTTTAGTATTCAAATAAAAAGCGTGTTTGGTAAATGGTTAATGTCGCTGATTTCAATCCCCACAGCCACGACGCTCTCCCGCTCTTTTATAACGCACAGAGTAATGAGGAAGAGAGAGGGGAGAAATACCAAGTGTTTTTGAAAACTCTAAATACGCCACAAAGCCATCCTTGACCTTTAAATTTTATAAACCTATTTTTTTCTTCCAAGTACAAAGCGTTTTGCCGTTCAAAACATTGATTGCTTTACATTCTTTATACAAAAATATTTCGTCATGCCTCCGTCTTGCATTATCGCAATCACTATTTTACTTTAACCTGGGGTGTGATTCTCACAATAAAGCTGTCAGACGAACGAACGAGTAGTTTAAGTAGTCCCGTAAGAGCGAACAAAACACATTTCAGCGCGTGCATTTTCAATTTGACGGCATGGCTTCTGTCGATGAGGTCGATCGTATAAGGCTGTCTAATTGAGAATACACCGCCAAATGTGTTTTGTTCGGACGGGACTACTTAAACTCGCCGCTGCGATATTCACTCGTTCGTTCGAGCGACCGCCTTTTTAAGATAATCACACCCTTGCTACCAATCATTGTTATATTCTAGATTGGGTTTGAACAATCGTTGAAATGTATTAACTAAGTAGACACCAAAAATATTTCATTTAATAAAAATAAAAATAAATCTGTTTTCTATTTCCACCAGCATAGAATCCTTCGTGTTAGTTTTTTTTTTATGTCATAGAGAAGACAAAAGAGCACACAGGCCACCTGATGGTAAGTGGAAACTGTGACCAATAGACATTCGCATTCACAAGACTGCAATGCAATCTTAAGACTGCAAATGCGTTGCCAACCCTGAGGACTAAGATGGAATGCCTCTATTATGCTAGTCATTTCACCGGCTGTCTTATCCCCAAACCGGAACACAACAATGCGAACACTGCTGTTTGGCGGTAGTTTAATGGATAAGATGGTGGTAGCGATCCGGACGGACCCTGCACAAGATCCTACCACCCGGCAAGTTCAAGTTCTCAGGATTTGCAAAAAACTAATCTCAAAATTGCAATTTAAAATCCATCTACATTTAACGGCCAAAATACTCGCCAGTCTTTTGTTCATACAAATGTTTACAATTTTTTTTTTTAAATCAAAGTGTCCCTACAAAAATACTAAGCCAAGTTCGCGGCAAATTCTTATGTTTTACTAATTGACTTAGGTCCAAAATGGCCACCAAAACATAGTTTTAAAGGAACCTAAAAGAACCATTAATTACGAGTAAGTGCTCGTAGTAAATTATTGTTTTGTACGACTTTAAAATTTGGATCCTTCAGTATCCTTTGGAAAATGCCACGACCTTCAAAATTTAATATCTGTTAGCCATTGTTAATTAACAACAAAACACTTCGAGCTAAATCGACATTCGTTCAGTATTTTTGAAATTGCTCTCTGATTTAGGAAGTTAAGTATCTGTTTCACTTCCGATTTTTAAAGATAAAGATAAAAATAAAGAGACATTTATTCGCAACAATACAAAAAAACATTAGGTACATAGAAACAAAAAATAAGACAGAAACAGTTGCGAAACGGTCCCAACTCAGCATTCGCTAGCCGTAAAGCCAGCACTGGTCTTCCGCTGGAACCGCTTGCTTGCTTGGAGTTTTAGAGTTCTTTATATGGTCTATGCTCTCTCTGTCATCGAGTTAATCTACGTAAAAGCTTTCACAATTTAAGGTGAATAGGTAAAAGCTGAGTAGTAAAGCTTCCATTCCAATGAGTCTCGTTTTATTGTTATAGTACAGTTAATTTCAATTTTTGCGCCGTTCAGAAAGCCCAGGAGAAGCTTTTTATGCCTGTGGAACGAGACTAAGGTTTCCTTTGGTTTTTTTGATTATCAATTTCTTAAAAAGGTGTTTTATGTTTTTTTCATTACTTTTATTTTATTATTTTCAGGTCAATTTTATAATGATTTTAGAAATTGCCCTGTATTTGAAACGGGCTTCCCAATATTATTCGTGAAAATCTTATTGAAAATATTACGAACATTAAAAAAAATATCATATCCCTCCCTCCACCCATTCTCAAGTGATACAACGCAACGAAATTAGCGTTTTTTTTACGTGTTTATTTCGTACGGAATTTATTCATTTCAATTTTAACTTTCAAATTCCTTTTAAATTTCATTACTTAATACACTATGTTACAAAGGTTTTAGATACAAATAATATGGTTCAATTTCTTACTTAATGTTTAAAATTAAAGCGTGATCTGAACTCTTTTCATGTGCTGCGAGTTTAAGAGTTTCAATTACCCAGAGTTTTATGAAGTTTGAATGAACTTTAAAGGGTAATTACATATTTGTATAATATAGCTTAGAAGTGTCCAATATTCCTGATAGAATTTCATTTGGTTAGCATTTGACGTTACTAAATAATCCGCAAAATTAACTGTATGAAAACAACCGTTAAAACGCCAATTTTATAGGTAATGATAATGACTTAAATAAAAGACTAGCGTTCCAAAATTAACAAAAAAAAAAAATAGAAATCTGGAACACATTTAGTAAGCCCGAGGCCAATGCAATATTATGGTATCTAGAAGCTGACCTGATGCTGGACTTGGAAGGTCTCCAATAGTTAACGAAGACCCACCATAATTATTATTGGAATTGGGGCCTTAATATGGCTGCTTTTTTTTTAATTAATGGCTTCAACTCCTGTTAAGGTGTATTTCGCCAATGTCAAGTTATTTATAGACACTCCCATGGACATTAGAGCAATAAGTCCATGGATATCACACGCGAAGACAATTGTTCGGTAAAAGAGAATTTTCTCCAATGGACTAAACAGAAGCACATGGGGTTAGCTCCACGCGCTTCTGTCAAGTCATGGCTGCGATTATCATGTGATAAAGTATCCGTCGCCTTCTGACACGTATGATGACAATAAGTACGAGAGTGACGGATGTTTTATCCACATTTCAGCCATACTAGACCCGCTAGTGTGCTGGTTTGTCTTATGCAAAACAATACAAAAAGTATTGAGGGCGTCACTGGACTGCTTTAAATGCTTGCAGTCTTGGTTAATTGATGTATGTATTATGTATGTGTGGATACTCTTTATTAAAAAAGACACTAAAAAAAATTTACAAAGGCGAACTTATCTCTTTGGCTCGGGTTTCTTCCAGCTTTAAATTGAAACAGTTATCAATGAAAAGGAAACTAAAGTAATAACGGTAAAAACCACAACATATATTTTTAAATAGACTATCTCAAAGCCAATATGATATGTACTACTTACACTTATAGAATTCACAATTTGTCTGTAAGACAATCTCCTTCAGTAGCTTCTATTTAATATTGATAATGCCAATTGAACTGCAATTGATGTAGTTCAATCGACAGTTTAATGTTTCCACCCTCGGCCTTCAAAGAGATCAGTACACTTACCATGAGTTACAATTACCGTACTCGCTAGCGAGTCGAATGCTCTGTCGCTCGTAGACCTCGCAGTATTCTTATAGAGTGCGAGGGACAGAGCATTCGACTCGCTAGCGAGTACGGTAATTGTAACTCATGGTAGGGGTACTGTACCCATGAGTTAAGTACAATTAACGTACAATTACTAGCGAGTCAAATGCATTGTCCCTCGCAGTCCTCGCGGTATTCTTATACGAGTGCGAGGGACAGAGCATTCGACCCGCTAACGAATGCGGTAAATTGTAACTCATGGTAAGGGTACGGACGTGTTTATGTCCGCACAGAGTTCGAAACGATAGTCAATTACTTGTTGAAACTATCAATTACCTGCTTGAATGACCATCAATCAAACTTGTCATCACTTACCTTCAATCACGTAGTTGCGATTGACTATCGCTTCAATTGGATTGAAATACGCTCAAATTCAATGGCGATTGATAATCACGTAAAATTGACAATCGCAATTGATCGTCTCCGTAGCTCGTAACCTTGAAAGATCGTCAACGCACACGCATCTTAGTTTTAAGTGTATAGATTGTAATATATTTAATGAAAAACACACTTTATTTTTAGTTTAAGTCCCTAACGGCCCTATTATTAGCTTTCCAACAAAGCCTCGGCGAGTGGGCACTGGGATGACGTCATAATTCTGAAATACCCCCACTTCTGCTATTCATGGCGGACACTCGGATATTTTACGGTCATGTAACGGCTAGGGATGGGATAAGTGGTTGTGATAGTTGATTTATCGATATCGATAAACGTAGTTCAGGGTTGAACATTGTGTACATGAAGTGCGAAGCTTGACAATTTTTGATTGTGCACGTAAAAGATCGTGAACCAATTATTTTTCAAGTTTAAAGGTTTTGGAAAGTTACTGCCATCTATGGATACCGGGGAAGAAATCCCAGAAGCGTTAGCGGTCTTTGAGAAGTAAGCTATCAACAGAATACAGCACACTCTATTTTTAACCGACTTCAAAAAAAGATAAGGTTCTCCATTCGTCTGTATGCTTTTCTGTGTCCGTTAGACGATCTCCGCAAATCGGCAATCAGTTAGGTACTTTAACTAAGATATATTTCAGGGGTGGTACCTTAAAAATTACCTCAAGATCTAGTCATGGAATCTTTAGAAAGTCAACAGACTTTTCCCGTAATTTGAAGGACGTCTTGATATTATATTTAAAATAAATAACAATCTTTACCTCCCTAATTCATATTGCGGCTTAGCCTGTTATTAATATTCAATAGTTTAACATTTTTTATTCTAAAGTAACTTAAACGGGTTCAAATATAGTAACGCAGCCTATTTTCATACTTATAACGTTTCTCTTTTAATTAATTACCCGCGCAAAATTTTACCTTATCACGCTGCGTTTAAGTTCAGATTTGCAAGCCGTTATCTTTAACGATAATCGAGTGTACCCGGGCCCTTAAAAATCAACTAACCAACTTTCTTAAAATAATGAAAGGCTGCATTACATTTTATTGACTTACATTTTCGCGGTACATTGAGTTTTATAGTTCTTTTAAGAGTAGCAGCCATGGTGAATAGACGTTCCTTGTAAAATATTTAGCCCTGCTTATTTTTAGGAAATGTTCAGTTTAGCTATAAATTATATAAAAATAAAGAATTACATGTTTACACCGGATTAATAATGTATTGCAGATTTTGTTTGCCTTATTCTTGTATAGTACTTTTCGTAGTTTCCTATAGTATACAATGATCTTTTGTATTCTTTTCTAATACAAAATGATACTTTGGTATACGCAGATGAATAATTTAGGTGACCCACCTAAATCTTATAGTCGCTGGGAAACAACATCTAATAGGTTAAAAAAAAACCTACGATAAAGCTGTCTGCAATTTCATTACAATTTGATTATGAATTATCATAATCACAGGCAAAAAAGTCCTTAGTCCCAAACGAAATTATCTAATTAACATGGTTTTTTTTTAATTCCCCGATTATCGACATATACAACGCACATCATTGTTCGAAACTTTACAACGGCGAGCGAGCATCGCGTCACATCGCTATAAAATATTCAGTAAAATGTACCGGATTTAGTGCTGCGCGTACCAGCCGCCGGTGTTATCGACTGTTTACCTACCGGTGCGTCACAACACTATTTATTATTTATTCACAACACTATTTACGTTTGCGATATGACAGGAATATTTGTTCAATAATGTTCGAGTAACGTCTGATAATAGTGGTCAGCAATGGTTTGCATTCATATTGTCGTACGTTTGTAACAGTCAGAAGATACCTAGGATATTATTATTACATTTTTAATTTAATTGGCAGTGTATCTAGTAATGCACATCTTATCTTATCTTATCTTTTTGATGGGGTCCTTACGGATACACTTCGACCCTACTGACTGACTGCTGAGTTTCTTGCGGCGTTTCTTCTCAGCAGTGTCTCCTCTTGGGAAGCGCTGGTAGATTCTTGACGTGTAAAAGTGCCCGTACGGCCTACTTACTGAATAAATTGCCTTTTATCCTTTTTTTTTTATCCTTTTTCCTATGGGATCTTTTGTGTAATTACCCCTCTTTTAGCTCTTAATCCAATGCAGCCTCCACCCCTTCCAAGTAGCGGATAGTGGAGTGCAATGGCAAAGCCTTGATATCGTTCGGTTCTGGGTAGCCACAACCGAGGATTTTCATTCTTACTCCGGCGAGTGCGTCACATTCACACAATAATAATGCACATACTATAAGGTTAACTTTTTTTATTCTTTTGTTACAATTTTTTTTTCAAATCAAGTAGGGTTATTTTTTTATGACTTTTTTTTTTGCCAATTTAAGGGCAGAAACGTCTGTTGCGAAATTCTAAACTATATCAAAGCGAAAAAACTTCATCGGTCTTAGGAGGATTCGAACCTACTTCTCTGGCTCTCCGGGTCGAGGCGGGCGCATTACCACTTATGCCACCAAGACGCTATTTAAGGCCCACGAAATTAGTGAACGCTTGCTTTTCCCATGGTTTATTACTATCATATTTATAGTAATAACTTACTTAGTTCAAAAGCTAGTTTTCAAAAGCAGTCAGTATTTTTTGATGCTGTCGTTGATATATTTTAAAAATATTAAAGTAAAATTAAATCCGCCATTTGGATTTTTTAATGAATTTTAAGCGTGTGACCATTTGAAGAATGTGGTTAAGCCGTTGAGCAGTTACGAGCGGTCATAGGAACGGACATACATACATACATACATACATACATGTTAAACATATAATCCTTTTAGGTTTTGTTTTAAAAAGTTTTGTTTTAGAAAGTCAACGAACCGAAAAGTCTGAACCATACACATTTTTTTAAATGTGTAAACACATCGACGTAAAAGGTAAATCATAGTAAACTGTAATTTTATTTAGTGTTGGCAATATAAAATTGGTTTCTTGTGATTGTAGTCTTGAAACTTCAAATATCTATGGGTCTCAAGATCCCACTATCAGTTTAAAAAATAAATCGAACAAAAGATTTTATTATTACCGGCCTGCCAGTTGCACTCACAGACATTATCAAACTAGTTAAAAAAGCGAACACTTTTAGTCATAACTAGCGACCCATCCTCGCTTCGCTACGGTTTATGTGAGTATGATATAATATATAGCATATAGCCTTCCTCGATAAATGGGCTATCTAACACTGAAATCATTTTTAAATCAGACCAGTAGTTACTGAGATTAGCGCGTTCAAACAAACAAACAAACAAACTCTTCAGCAATATAATATTAGTATAGATCACACAATAAACTTATTTTAAGTTAAAGTATTATGTGTCCCTTTCTGTCAAATTCAAATGTCACGTGACAGATAAGGATAAAGCATACTTTAAGCTATGGCGCGTTTATGGGTCAGAGAGTAAATCTTAGAGAGAGGCAGTTCCACTTTACGTTTTAGCCTAACACTAAAGATTCTTTAGTCTTAGCAATATTACTGAACTCAGTAGGAACAATTACCCGCTGTTCGAACCGCAAATATGCCGCAAGCATATGAATTTGCCGCCGACGTGGCGCCAAGGCAAAGATTAGTAACATAAAACAGAGCAAACAGAAAGTATTTATCAACAGTCAGACTGAAAAAACATGATTCTAGGTACACCACAAATTAACTTGCTATTGTAACTATCGGCTTTAGTTGTTACTACTTATATTAGTTATTAACCGACTTTAAAAAGGAGGATTTCTTCTCCAATTGTCAAAGTATGTCGAGGGTGGTTTTTTAATAAGAAATGAGGGATGAAATTTCTTAGTATTGCGATATATTCGCCAATTGGGATTCTTTTTATACTTTAATAATGTTAACTTATACCAAAAATCAAATAATGCTAACTAATGCCTGTCACCAAGCAATTGTGCTATTTCACATCGATTGGGGCAACCAAAGCTATCACGCGGTGTTTCTTGCGTTTTTTCCCCCACGTATAAATATTGATACCTATGTAAGTATTTATAAATACAATTTTGTAAATATTTGGGATGGGGAAGGCAAACGAGCACACAGGCCACCTGAAGGTATGTGACCATATTGGTAAGTTATTGCGCAATAAAACCATTTTTTTTTTTTCAACATGCTCGGAAAGTATGCCATTCTATTAAAAAATTAACATACAAAGAGGCCTAACAGTAAAACTAACGTATGGAAACCCATTCATGTATGCTAATTATTAGTATTAATATTATATTAAATCGAAAGAGCCATGTCTAAAATCCCGTACCTATACATAGGTATTTGTAAAAAAGGTGATTGCAGCATTGGGGGCAGCGAAAGTTGCGGGCGGCGGCGGGTAAAATTATCTTAACACTCGTAGATTCCAAAAAAATATTCTCATAGAGAATATCTCTACATTGCGAATAAAATTAATCTAAAATAAAAATAATAATTTCAAGACAGAAATGTTGTTTTATTCCACCAGATAAGTGAACAATACTATTTGCATGTTAAAATTAAGCTACAATGGTTTATTATACTAATTTTACATAATAGAGGCTCTTCTCTTGGTGCTCCTGAGGTTCCTTGTACTAATAGTAGTACAAAATACGGCCATTGGAATAAAGATCTAATGCCAAGGAATTAAATTGGAATTTCTTTTGTTTTTATGACTACTGATCAAATTATAAAATTGACTTTATTTCATTCACAATAGATTCATATTCCACTGACAAATTTCGTTGTATGGTGGGCCTTAGGAGGTTAAAAAGGTCACAAGTACAAAAGTAAAAAAATATGCAGCGAGAGTTCCATACATTTTCATAAAAGCATAAAATAAAAAAACGCTATTTTATTGTGTTATTCAATTTCAATTTAAATTCAATTCAATTCAATTCAAGTTTATTTCAGAAACAATATACATTGTGTTTGAAAACGCCTGCACATATATTAATAATAACCTAAGATACTTAACTATAACATTGCAGTATTAATAATGTGAGTTATAATAAATTAATTACCAATTAAAACTAATTGAAGAATTCACAAATACTATAGTAGCGCTTTGACAGCAAAAAATGTCTTACTCTCTTTTTGAACTCGTTCAGATTAGTGATGGCCTTAAGCTCCATAGGCAGATTATTAAAAGCCTTTACTGCTTGGAAACGTGCACAGTAATTTGCCAGTCGCAGTTTTGGGGAAAAGGGATAAATTATTTTTTTTGTTCTTGTTGATAGTCGTTTCTGTCTTTTTTCCTCAGTTTTATATTTTTCGAGATGTTTCACTAGATCAGTGACCAGAATTAAAATATACAAACTAGGTACCGTAAGTATCTGAAGGCTGTCAAAGTGATCCTTACACGAAACCCATTGCGGGATACGCACCATTGTTCTTATTGCCCTTTTCTGTATAGTGAACGCTCGTCTTATATTATAATCGTAGGTGGCTCCCCAAAACTTGATGCTGTAACGCAGTTTAGATTCTACTAGGGCGTAATAGACAGCCTTGAGTTGGTCTCTAGTGATGACGTCTCTTAAAGTTCTCAAGGCGTAACAAGCTGAGCTTATAGAGTTCACAATATGTTCAAGCTCTATTTTCCAGTTGAGATGAGAGTCGATGTGTACTCCTAGAAATTTCACCACCTGAACTGATTCCAGATGCATATTTTGAAAGGCAAATTCCAGTTTCAAATAGATTCAAATAAAATAACATTTTTCTTTTCAGTATTAAGTTTTAAATTGTTCAGTTTGAACCAGCTATCGAATACAGTAAGTGCGTTACCAAGCTTAGTCTCTTTAGCACTATCAGCAGAGACAATAGCATTTGTGTCATCCGCAAAGACCACCAGTTTGAGATCGAGCAAAGAGTTCCTCATATTATCTATGGCTTTACCCAAAAGTAAATACTCTTCAATACACAAACACTGTCTGTTTTATTTATTAGTCTACTCTTTGTTACCAAACTAAGCACAGTACCAAATACCCTGTTCAGCAGAAATTTATAACATGACATTATAGCCCCAACCTATCTAGGAAATGGCAACTGTTTTCATAGGATTCTAGGTCGATTTTAGATTGGAAGGTTGCGGATATAGTAAAATTGGAAAGACAACTTCTTGTAAGATGTTATAGGAGGTATATGGCTTTTAATTGCTTTTATTGAGCTGTTTTTTTTGTTAAACCTAAACCTTTTTGAACACATCACAATTTTAATTTAATCTTTAATTAATTTATATTGCGTACAATAAAAAGAAATGCTATTTCTATTTTTGAATACTTATGTTGCAGTAGTTAATACCTAGGTTTGTAAAAAGAAATATTTTCTAAAATCGGACTAGGTTTATGGGAAGAGAAACTTTATCGCATTTTGTATGGAAATTCTTAGCTTCACATCTTCTTAAACTGTTGATGCATACGCCGTCCACATGTCATATAATGGGCGGACGATGGATGCAAATTACGTCAAAATAATGTCAAACGATATCAGTAATATGGATATCACACCAATTGATTTCAAAAAGAAAACATCACTGTAAAACAAGTTATAGAATTTTATTGTTGAAGTAAATAATCTTTCTTTTTTTCTTTATTTGGTATTTTCAGTAGATTCCTGGTATAGTTTACTGTCTACTTATATAGGGAAAATTACCTTTCCTCATCTATAGACGTATGAGTAGAGACGTATATTTCAGTACTTTTGTAACATACAAAATATGTACTGATTTATAACAAAAAATGCATATATTTTCACACGTAAATAGTACTCAGAATTTAGTAAAAGTCTCATCCATCTTGTGCTTTCGTCACCATATTGCATCCGACGTCCACCCATTACATGACTACTCATGACAATCGAGGCTGCGTTTCATTAAAATCTGTCGGGCCATTTAAGAGCTCTCGAAGAAAAGATCGCCCATATTATGGGGGTTGTGATCTTTAAAATACTATGCTTGATATTAATACTAATAGGTATAATTTGTACAAGCATTAATATTTCATAGTGTTTTTGTTTGCTTAATGTTATTTTCAACCCCCGACGCAAAAACGACGGGGTGTTATAAGTTTGACGTGTCTGTGTGTCTGTGTGTGTGTCTGTCTGTGGCATCGTAGCTCCCGAATGGATGATCCGATTTAGTTTTTGTTTTTTTTATTTGAAAGGTGAATTTGTCGGGAGTATTCTTAGACATGTTTTATCAAAATCGGTTCAGCCGTTTTGACATATTGAGCCTTAAAGTTTAAAAAAGGTGAAATAAAAAATTTAATTTAAAATTAAAAAAGCCCCCGACTAAAAAGTCGGTAAAAAAAAGTATAAAGTAAAAAATAATAAGTATTGGCCCTATAAGTTTAATTATTGTAGGTATTAATATTTTGATTCAAGCGTCGAAACATCGGGGGACCGCTAAGTAAATGAAATAATATAAAACACCCCAGCTACAGCTGCGGGTGGTAGGACCTTGTGCAGGGCCCGTCCGGATCGCTACCACCATCTTATCCATTAACCTACCGCCAAACAGCAGTGTTCGCATTGTTGTGTTCCGGTTTGGGGATAAGACAGCCGGTGAAATGACTAGCATAGAGGCAATCCATCTTAGCCTCAGGGTTGGCAACGCATTTGCAGTCTTAGGATTGTATCGCAGTCCTGTGAATGCGAATGTCTATGGGTCACAGTTTCCACTTACCATCAGGTGGCCTGTGTGCTCGTTTGTCTTCTCTATGACATAAAAAAAAAAAAAAAAAAAACCTACTGTAATTTTTAATACATTTAAATACAAAATCAAGTTGAATAATAATAAAATATAACACAACTAACCTATAATATAAATCCCTTCATTAAACTTATAGAGCCAATATTTATTATTTTTTACTTTTTAGACGTTTTTTTACCGACTGTTTAGAGTCAAGTAACTTTACAAATTGTTACACTCTAACTTGGTTTCTGTGTGGTCCCCTAAATTAATAAATAAACACATTATTCAAGAAGAAAACGATATCTCCTCACTCTGATAGTCGATATCAGTTAACGGTTTATAAGTAGTACTTTTATTTTTATTGCTATGTCCCCAAAACAAATCTCTATTCGATTGTAAATATTTTTGAAATTCTGCATCAGCAATTTGTTTCCTTTTTTCTCTCTGCCTTTCGCGCATCATCTTTAACTTTTTCTTAGGGTCTTCAACGGTTGGACGAATACCGAACATTGCCATTTTGAATGTCACAGGCGCAACAAAGTCTATATCTATATAGAAGTCTATTTGGACGAAGCGATAACAGTAGCTGGTGGGATCTGGGCACCATCGTCGCAGGCGCAATGTAGGGGTTGGGCGTCCTTTGTTGGCGAGCACTTTGAAGATGACACATGAGTAATCTACTCCAGCGAAGAGGGTAATCTGAAATCATTACCATAATCAATGGAGATGTTTTTAATAGCTATCGTTTTTACCCCACAACCGAAGGGGGTTACATGAGTAGGTTTGTTCATTTGTGGTGCCATAGAAACTAAAGGCGTATACCGATTTTGATGATTCTTATATCAATCTATTTGTCTTAATCTTGTATCACTTAAATTACCGTTAATTCATATGTACAGAAATTAGAAACATTTATTTGGCTCTGGGCATCAAATAGTAGATTGTTAACCGAGGGATGAAAGTGATCAATCGCAGATCGAGATATTTAGGCCGCACGAGCGATAGCGAGTTCGCCTTTAGTTCGAGGGTGCAATTGATACTTTTACCCGAGTCAAACCCTCTACTTTTCATTTCGATTATAAGGAAAGTAAAAAAGAAGTTATTAATAAAAAAATAATATAAAGTCAATTACTAGGAGTGCATAAACATTGAAAGTACATTGCTGTGACGTGTGGGAGACATCCGCGCTGTGTCGTGTGCTTCCACCCGCCGGTGCGCCATACCGCCTAGGCGCCTGCGATCTAGTTGCGCTTTGCCTGATATGCCTCCTAATTACCGCTGCGCTCCTGGTACTTTATTTTAACTAGCAATTACTTTTTTTCCCTTGGGCGGACATGTACACACAACATCACACCTAACTAACCATTAAAGACGGAGCAGAGAGAAAAAGAAAGAGATGTATATATGTGTATTATGTCAACAACATTCGATTCTAGTGCGACTCTCTTTCATGCAATATTTCAGATTTCTGAAGTGTATAGCTAGATGCGTTGCTGTGTGTACAGTCAAGGTCACCAATATGTATACACCACAAAATCTCAAAAATATCTACACAGACCTTATTACTATTGGCAATAAGGTCTATGTGTACATATTTTTGTAACGTTGTGCGGATATTTATTTTTAACCTTGACTGTATCTACCACTGTCCACCCGCTTCTAAGATAAACAATGGCCTACTCTCAGAGTATGAGATATGACAAAATACTTACATTATATCTGATGCGGCGTTTTCTATAATCCTGATCATTTTCGGGAATTGTAAATTCATCCGAGTACAGCTCTTTACCAACCTCCTCCTTGTCGCACCGACCAAACCTTTGGAGGCTAGACATCGCTGAAAGAATAAAAATGGCAGTATAAGTGAATAATAGGAAATATGCTATTTTTTAATCCCATTTCTCACTAAAATATGAAAATACCGTAAAATAGATCACCAAAAGTGCAAAAAAAAACGGTGATGAGATATGACACTACCATAATAAACTCCATGTTAAATTCTATTTGGTAGAAAGAGATAGGAACACGTCTCACTTCTCCTCAGTATGATGTGCCCGGGTCCCAACTTGGTGACGGCTGGTTTCCCGATCTTTATCACGCTTCTCTTCACCCAGGGTATGTAGACTCCGTAGTCAATGAACCTCGATGGAGCGCGGCACCCAGGGCCATAGACCCCAAAACCAAGCTACAATAAACTTTTGTAATAAAAAAGGCAATTGTTAATTAGATTAAAACCCTTAGGGGCCGCTTTAGGCGAACTTTTTCGAATCAAATCGGAGATATACTGCAAGAGGGCTGAATCTTAAGAACCTGAATCCGACGTGCGTGCATGACTCGATGTATGAATGTGGAAGAAGAGAAAGAAATTTGTCAAGATCGTAGCAAGTGGAAAGAAGTGGTCTCTGCCTACCCCTCTGGGAAACAGGCGTGATTTAATGTATGTATGTAAACGTATAATATAATCACTGATGAGGTCGGCTTCTTTGGTATTACAAGGCTGTGATTCTTGGTTATTGAGCTTTTGCTTAGTACGGCAGAATTGTGGAACGTACCAGATGCCAGCGGTCGCCTAGTTTCGCCGCTAGAGCGGCGCCAGCGCGCCACACGCACTCTTTTCCCCTCATAGCGCGGGCGCACGTGTAGTGGCTCGGCCACAGACTATCCATGTCGAGCTGGCAATACAGTATACAGACAGTTTTTTATTTAACTGTGACAATAGGCTATTTGACAAGGTGAAAAAAAACGTAATAATTATGTATATTCATATAAATTATGAGTTTTAAAATCGATTTAAGGTATTCTTACTTAAAATAAATGTATCTTTTATCCAAAAAACCACGATAAAACTTGATAATTTTTTATTTGTAGCCATTTTATCGAAAACGGCGCCGAATCCATGATGACGTCAAGGGTCGGGAAATATCACAGATTAAAGGATGTCTGTATATTCTATCCCATCAAAAACATACATGTGAAAATGCAAGCCAAGTTCAATGTTAAGAATATGCAATGCGTGTTTATCGACTTCACTGACAAAAAAAATGAGATCTAGATGGGTGCCAAGTTCCGTAGATAATCCTGATATTTATTTATTAAGAACATACCTACAACATTCTAAAATAAATGAAAAACACAATTTCTTATTTTTTCTGCTACAACAATATTTGCTATTAAGTATAACTTCTTATATTTCAACACCCAAATTATTTACACAAAGCAAATAACTTAGGATAAACTGAAGCTCAAAATCTGACTTGGCTAGTTTTTTACCAGCAAGTCAATTATTTCGAAGAGTAAAATATGACCATACAATATAAAAATACAGTAACTTGCGTATAACAAATATGAAAACTAGCCAAGTCAGATTTTAAGCTTCAGTTTATCCTAAGTTATTTGCTTTGTGTAAATAATTTGGGTGTTGAAATATAAGAAGTTATACTTAATAGCAAATATTGTTGTAGCAGAAAAAATAAGAAATTGTGTTTTTAATTTATTTTAGAATGTTGTAGGTATGTTCTTAATAAATAAATATCAGGATTATCTACGGAACTTGGCACCCATCTAGATCTCATTTTTTTTGTCAGTGAAGTCGATAAACACGCATTGCATATTCTTAACATTGAACTTGGCTTGCATTTTCACATGTATGTTTTTGATGGGATATCATTTATTTTTGTCAAATAAGTTGGCATGCGTTTCAATAAACAAACATTAAATAATATTCATAAAATGTCCCGTTTCCTGCGTTTAAAATGAGAGCGAAACTATGTTTGTATGGAGACCCCAGCTTCCCGCGGACTCTTTTAAACGATATACCTACCTACATTTTATTCAAATAAAAGAAGTTGTGCAAGACCGCTCTCTCATAATTTGGTACTTTTTAGTAGTGTTTTGCTTTGCTTAGTGCTTTTGCACTCGTATATTGTTGAGCAACCATAATTATTTATTATTTGAAGTAAGTATAGGTAGGTAGGTATTCTAGCAAGTCGTTTAAAAATGAGAGCAAATTTACATTTGTATGGAGAACCCAGTTTCCTGTGGACTCTTAAACCATACATATTCTATTCGAATAAAAGAAGATGTGCATGACCTCTCTGTCATAAATAGCTTCCTACTGATAATAATTAAAAAACATATATTGCTGAGCAACCATATTAATAAATTCAAGTAATCGATAAATCGAATCGCAGCCCATGAAATACTAATAATTACTGTGATCTTCATTCATCATCATCAGTTTTACTTCACCAAATAGTGCTTTTCAAAAGCATATATGCACGAGTTAATATATCGCACCTTCAGTACAACAAGGGCACAATGTACTATATGATTATAGGGGCAATTGTGCCCTTGTCCTACCGAAGGTACGATATGTTTGTATGCTATATACTCGTATATATATACAAAATACCCAAATCGATATAGCTATACCCAAATTATTTGAAGAGTTCCCTCAATTTCTCCAGGACCCCATCATCAGATTCTGACCTGGTGACATTGGGACCAATCAGACAGTGTGCCCTTTCAAACAAAAAAAGAATTTTCCAAATCGGTTAATAAATGACGGAGTTCTGAGGTAACTAGCAGTGTTCGCATTGTTGTGTTCCGGTTTGGGGGTAAGACAGCCGGTGAAATAACTAGCATAGAGGCATTCTATCTTAGCCCTCAGGGTTGGCAACGCATTTGCAGTCTTGTGAGTGCGAATGTCTATGGATCACAGTTTCCACTTACCATCAGGTGGCCTGTGTGTTGGTTTGCCTTCTCTACGCCATAAAAAAAAAAATATATATATAATAATAATAATAATAAAACTTATAAAATCACTGTTTTCAGATTTTTTTATTTCTATACGCATAATTACCCATCTGTATGCCAAATTTCAACCTTCTAGGTCACCTGGAAGTGGGTTAGGTTTTTGATGATTAGTCAGTCAGTCAGTCAGTCAGTCAGTGGTAAAAATGCCGATTTTTAGACGTTTATATCTCAATAACCGTTTCACTTTTATTTATGAAATTTAGGGTTCTAGTTGATCTAAAGGGTTTTAATACATATACCAAATTTCATGTTTTTATGTTAAGTGGATTTGGAGTTATTGAGGGGTCAAAAGTGGCTCCAAACGGTTCGTGTAAATAACACACGGCTGCGCTCGCCAGTTCCTTTTTCTTGAACTTGGCTGGACACGCTGCCGCGTGTCTAGATATGACAGTTGACGTTTGTTTGTTTTTCTGGCTTTGCTATGATTAGCCAATGTCAGTTTGTTTATGTATTGACCACTGACGTCACTGATTTATTTATTTTTATTTATTTATTTTATGGCATAGAGAAGACAAACGAGCACACAGGCCACCTGATGGTAAGTGGAAACTGTGACCCATTGACATTCGATTCCTGTGCGACGCCATCTTGCCCAAGAAAGCGTTTTAGCGGCATATTTTAAAAGTGAATTTTCATTTCCTTTTTTTAGACAAAATAAATAAAAGAATTTAAAATTAACACTTTTGGAGTACTCAATAAACACCAACAAATAATCTGAGATGGTTTTCAAAAACCTGTCAAATAGCCTATTTGGGGAAATCCAAAACCGTACGAGATAGAGTGAAACAGTCAGACTATTGGGACTTTTTGACGTGATAACGTGTTATAACATGACTCTTTGTCACGTTCCGCCTGAGCCGAGCAAGCGAGAGCGCGGAACAGGCGATAGAGAGGCACGATTGGCCTAAGCGTTCGGCTTGTGTGTTTTCTTATGATGTTATCACGTAAAATTATCGGCCATAAATCGACTTTACAAACAGGAAATGTACGCGTTAATATCACTACTATCATTCTTAGTAATGGATGACGTTAGAAATGTAAAGGTACTTTTTAGGATGTGAATATTATGATTCAAGAAATTATGAATTTCATTACACACCCGTTTTAGATACTTCAATTAAATAGCACGTACCCCTTTTTTCCTGTAAAACCAGTTACATTCGTTGTCGTCCACGTGTTCCATTTCATGAATTTTCACTACAGAGTTTTCGCTGTCTGAAAATAAGCTTGTTAGTATTTAACTTTTGAAATATGAACATTTTAATCATACCTCGTTTTTTTTAAATTTCCTCTACTTTTTTTATACAGGTTACAAATTCTATCCAAAATTACCGTAAAACGGGGTGAGTAGGGACACAACCAAAATTAAAATAATTAATTACAAATAACAACAAGTAGGTATTAAATGGACGATAACGTTACATCTATTGGAAATAAACCTATTATTTTATCAAAACGCCTTTCAAAGAGCATTTCTCGCCTCATGAGTTAATTTTTTGGTAGTTATATTATAATGTATTACCTATGTATATTTAATGTTTAAGATATCCTGAAATCCTCATGGTTTCACCAGAAAACAGTTAAGTTCCATAAAATGTAAATAGTAATTACACTGAGTGTTTTCACCGAGCGGTCCCAACGGAAGACCAGCGTTGGCTTCACAGCCAACACATGCTGAGTCGGGAAAGCTTCGCAACAATTACACTATCAGTCGGTTATTTTACTTATTTTTTATGTTATATTTATACATACATACATACATAAGCTCACGCCTTTATTCCCAGAGTGGGGTAGGCAGAGCTACAGAATTACCAACAACTCTGAAACTGGTTGATAATTCTGTAAACACATTTTGCACACTTAGGCTAAGATGTTTACCAGTGTATTAGTGACAGGTTGCAAGCCCATCGCCTAACAGTACTATACGCCTTTATTCCCTTAGCCGTCTCTTACGACATCCACGGGAAGACACGGAGTGGCACCATTCTAACCCGGCAACCACACGGGGGATATTTATGTGTTTGTTTTATTCATAAATCGGCGCTCTAACCGCCTGAGCTAGAGAGTAACTAGTAACGAGCTAATTCTGCAAAGTGTGGTTACAGAATTATTGACAAGTTTTTAGAGTTGTTAGTAATCCTGTTGCTCTGCCTACCCCACTCTGGGAATTAAGGTTCATTTTGCACCCTATTTGAATTTATTAGTTCCGTTATATTGCAGTTTCGTTCCGTATGCAACAAACCTTGGTTTAACGTCAATGCATAGATGTGTATGTCAAAAAAGTGAGTCGGCGGACCGCAGATAGGATATAACTCTGAAAAAAAAAACACGTTTAAAAAAAAGAGTAAGTCACTTTGTTGTACTGACAAAAAAACACAACCAACGAAATAGCCAAAAAAAAACAGGAAAATGGGATCTCTTCCACTCGATCTTTAAGCGACTGTACTCGCAAAATATTTGAAAACATCGTTAGAATATTCAAAAGTACAACAGTAAATAAAGGAGACATAATACTTCCGTCATTTGGTACTTTTACCTGGAAAGATTTCCGGAAGTTTTTAAAATTAGTGATTTTATAACTTCGATGTGCTCTTTTTCAACCTTTTCCATTCGCGAATACCATAATGTAAAAATGGTACACAAGTTTTGTTTCTTTTTACAAGAATCATTTTAAGTAGGTATATAATTATGTTATGTCCAAACTATTTTTTTTTTGTTAAATGTGTCGTTTCGGCGTGTGAGTCCTTCCTCAACTTCAGCCATGAACTATGTTATTGTTTTTCTGCGGCAATGATGAACATAACAAAAGACCACACGCTTTTCTGAAGTGGTTCACCCACAGCTGTTTGTCAAACCAACCATCCTTAAGTGCGCGTTACAGTATGGAGTTTCATAAAAAGAATACTGTACCCTTACCATGAGTAACGATTACCGTACTCGCTAGCGAGTCGAATGCTCTATCCCTCGCAGGCCTCGCAGTATTCTTATAGAGTGCGAAGGACAGAGCATTCGACTGGCTAGCGAGTCTTGTACCCTAACCATGAGTTACAATTACCGTACTCGCTAGCGAGTCGAATGCTCTCAACTCATGGTACGGGTACAGTAATTGTAACTGATGGTAAAGGTACTGAACAGCTCGAGTTGAGGTGGTACCGAGCGGTTATTACTTCGTCAACCTATATTTTGTACAGTCAACAGCATAAATAAGTGATCATTTATGTACCTTGTCACTTTAATGTCGTGTTTCAAATGTCATACAAAATTGTGAAACGATTGAAAGTGACAAGGTACATAAATGATCACTTATTTATGCTGTTGACTGTACCATGCCATGAAGTAAATTGGTATAAACTCTCACCAAACTTTACATCGTCCATATCTAACTGGATCAATGCTAGCGCGGTGAGGGTGCTAGAACTGTACTCCGAGTGGTAAGTGTACTCCCGCACCCTGACGCTGGAGACAGTGGAGTTGGTACCCAGGACCACTTTTGCTTTAGCTCTGAAAACATAGTCCTTCAAAATTATAACTATTAGATGGTTGTAAACCCCAGCGGTTATCATCTTTTCTGCCCTCGTACGGAAGAAAGGAACAAGTGCAATTAATTCATAGAAGCATATTAAGACTGCACCGAGCAAACATCGAGCGTCCAGTGGCGCCCTCATTACTATTATTGTGTTTTCTAATTAACTAAAGAATTTCCTTGGAATCAGACCATAGGTTTTTGTAGCGCAAGTAAAAACACAATTTATGGGATACGTAACAAACTTTAATAACCATAACCCTTTGAGTAGTCAGCTTAACGGGAAAAGGTGGCCACTTTTTTCCATTAAGTTGCTAACTCGAAGGTGAATTGTTATTAAACTATCTGATATACCCTATAAGTTGTGTTTTTATTTGTAGTTATAAAACCTACCGACCAATTTCAAGAAAATACTTTAGTTTATTAGAAAACACAATATTATAATGAGGGCGCCATTGTACATCCGGCGTACGCTCGGCGCAGTCTTAAACTCTCATGGGTTTAATATACACGGGTAATAAGGTTCAAATCATATTGCAGATGTAGGTACCTTTTTTCCGTAGCAGGGCAATTTAGTAAAGTCTCGTATCCTCTCATCTCAGGGAAGGTATCCGATTTTCAGAAAACCTATTTAACTCAAAACCACCGCTAGAAAACCTTTCTAATAAAAAAAAACGCATCTACACTGATCCACCCGTTTAAGAGCTACGGTGCCACCCCGAACACCCCCATTCTCCTATATGTATAGTATCGCATAGTTCCTTATTAATTGAGAAGTAGGACCACATATTGAAACAACGTAATTTTTTGACGACGCGCTGGCCTCGTTGGTAGTGACCCTGCCTATAAGAAGCTATAGGGTCTGGGTTCAAATCCCGGTAAGCGCAGATATTAGTGTGATGAGCGCGAATATTTGTTCCTGTCATGGATGTTTTCTACATATTGAAGTATATATTTCTCTATGTAAGTATTTATATCGTTCATCATCATCATGTCAGCCGAAAGACGTCCACTGCTGGATATAGGCCTCCCCCAAGGCTCTCCACTCAGACCGGTCTTGTGCTTTTCGCTTCATTTATATCGTTGTATACCCATAATACAAGCCTTGAGCTTAGTTTGGGACTAGGTCAATTGGTGTGACATTGTCCCCTGATATTTATTTATTATTATTATGTATAATTTGTACATTACGATCGCTCAGAAGGAGAACACATCTTGGTTGCCTTCCACTTGCTTTTCGAAAAATCGTAATTAAGAACCGAAAGCGGTTTTCTACCTGAACTGGTGTTTCGGCATCTTGTCAATCTCGCTCGCAGACCCGATGACCATCTGCCGCGTGACGAGCACCACGACTGACGTCAGTTTAGAATGACCTGCAACGTTACAAGCTTTACAGCCTGTCACAATCGACAAGTAAAACATATTTGACAGATAATTTAGCCCTTTCTCTAAGATCGAGTCACCTAAAGCATAATATTCCTAACATGAATTGTCCTAAGAATTATTTTGCCTATTATTAAATTGACTACCATTACAGCACCTAAACTAAACTACGGTAGGTGTGAAGTCAGAATCGTTACGTATTCTACCTTCAGGCAGGACAGTTTGCTTAGGTTAGGTACGATGACGAGTGAAGCGAGGAGGAGTGTTAGATAGAACGGTTTTAGCACATTTAATATTAGGAACATTACAATTATGCACATCAATCATTCGAAAGTTGAATTTTAGCCACATCAAACGATAGGACAAATAATATTTAGGACAAACGATAATAAGAGCAACAATTTCGGACTGTCAAAAATATGCGGAACAAAGTGTATGCCATACGTTATTAGGACAAAAGACGTTATGCGACACAACGATAGGACTAATAATTGTATGCCATCCGATATATACCCGCAGATAAATTTACTCGTCGATTGTGAAACAGGCCCTTAATCTAATAAATCCGGTATTTCAGTCTGAAGGGACTAAAAAATTTTTACAAGAAGTCGAACATACTTTTTTTAACTATGTTGTTAAGGAAGGGGAAAACTGTTGAAATGTATGGAATTGACGTAGGCGCTCGACGCGACCGTCTGACAGCTTACGTCAATCCTATACATTTTCGATAACGATAACGAAAGCCAAACGCATCTTGTCTAGGGCCTCTGGTGGGTTTGTTTTCCATACAGTCATCTGCAACTAAGCCATTGTTTTCATTAAGTTTTCAGTACCATACTCTACACTGTTTGCGACACAAATAGTAGGAAAAAAACTTATTAATATTTTTAGCTTACTCATGGGGTAAATTAAGATGCCGATCCAGGGGTAATTCTCTATTTTCCCTTGCCCCTCGGACACTGAGGGAGCGCCAGCAAAATCGATGCCACAACTCACGTTAAGGGAGTTGTCTTCCAAACCCGCTGAAACTTAACTCGGACACTTAACTCTAAATTCAAAAAGCAATTATCTAAGGTTATAAATGAACTGTCTCAAAATAAATGAATAACCCGTTGGTCGTTGTTACTGTCTCCATCACCATATGCTTTTTATCAACTACACTAGAGGCAACGCGGTCGGACAAACAAACGAGTGAAGGTGACAGCGGCGAGTTTAAGTAGGAACATTCTCAATTAGTCAGAAGCCATGCTACCAAATTGAAAATGCACGCGCTAAAATGTAGTTTGTTCGCTCTGACGGGACTATTTAAACTCGCCGCTGCGATATTCACTCCTTCGTTCGTCCGACTGCGTTTTTGAGACAATCACACACCCGTATTCCAAACTAAGCCCTAAGTATACTTATAGTTATGTAACTCACCAGCAAACATCGTGTTCACAAAACCAATAATTAAGTTGTATTCCCACATGTTTAACAACTAGCTCAGTCTCAACACGTTTGCACGACAACTACCGTTTACCTCGTATCATTGTGTTTATATTATAACACTGTTATTATATTTATATGACTGTAATAAATAAGCAAACAAATGCTTAGTTCTCAACATTCCTTCCTCGATTAGATTATACATCAAAAGTGTATAATAGTACATTACTACAGAGGCCGGGAAGTAGGGGGTTGCAGGCCGAGTGATATAGACGGCCGAGCGAAGCGAGGCCGGATAGTTACGAAGCTGGGAACCCCATTTCACGGCGAGGTACGTACAGTGCTTTTCTTAAACATATGCAGAGGAGCATAATGTAGAGGACGTCGAAATACACATAGATGTACTTATGTAGTTTACGGCGTTTAATGATATCGGAGTCGAGATATTTAAGATTTAAGTGTTCAGATTTTGGTATTAATGGAACGCCTAGGTAAGAATATTAAATATCTCGGCTCCGATGCACTTAAGAGTAGTACATTGTCTAACAAAACATGTTTATTTTGAATTATCACTACATAGTATAAAACAAAGTCGCTTTCCGCTGTCTGTCCCTATGTATGCTTAGATCTTTAAAACTACGCAACGGATTTTGATGCGGTTTTTTTTAATAGATAGAGTGATTCAAGAGGAAGGTTTATATGTATAATATTTTTTTATTTTATGTACTGGTGTTACAGAAAACTCATATAAACCGAAGCGAAGCGAGGGCGGGTCGCTAGTTCCATCATAAATAATTTACCACTTTTGCTAATGGCCGCTCACCTTGAAAATGTATGACTTTTACAAACACCCCTTTCATAACACTACGTAACTTTAGAAATAAAACTACAAGTGGGTTTGAATGTTTTTCCAACCCCCGTTGTCGCCGAAGTTATCCAAAAACAAGTTGTGTTATAAACTTAAAGGCAAGTTGAAACTTGGTCTTACTCCAGAGAAATATGAGCGAGCTGTGATAGAAATAAGTAAGACTTAAGCAAACGACTTGGGCTGTAAGGAAAAAGTTTTTAAAACCCGCATGACCGATTCTAAGTTAGTTTATGGAAATAAATAAGTTGACAAAATGTTTACTGGCGGTTTTATATTTTGTATTATGTCATTATTCTGGTAACACTTTACGCATAAAGTTGTTGTGCTCATAAAAGCCTTTTGTCATAACTACCTATACTTTTACTTCATATATTTTTTAGCCATAATATTAAATATCATAAAATTTTGGTCATTATATTAAAGGTCATAATTATATTTAGATCGAAAAAAACAAGTCATTAAAGCTATTATTCGCATTTAATTTATGACAATTGTTATTTATGCTCTCAAAACTTATCGTTAAAATATATATGCGAACTAATTTATGATTTTTGTCAGTTATGCGTATTGATTATTATGACACAAGTAGTAAAGAAGGAACAAACAAATTATGATTAAGATTACATGAACAAATCGAAGTTGTTCTTAACGCGATGACATTACGGGAGTACCTACCGAAGCCAAAGACAAGGGTCCTTCGTCTATGATGTCGATAGCACACGGCCACTTGAGCCTCACACTTTACTCTTCATAGAAGAAGTACTTTAAGAGCGTGTACGTATAGGCACAGAAAAAGTAATAGTACAAGTATGAATAAGTATGGTAGAGGTGAAAAGCTTACAAAACTAATATGGAATTTACGTCAAATTTCAAATGTAGAATATCGAACGGTCTATACAGATGTGTTACAACTACATGCAATAGGTCATTTACTTACGTTTTTCACCTATAAGTATATTTATGTATTTATACAGGATGAAACTAAACCTCGTTCAAAGAGAAAATCGTTTGTAGTCTCTTGAGTTTTTGTTACGCCCTAAATTTATTATACAGAGTCAGTCTGTTGACTGAGATTGACTGTATTTTTTATAACAACAAATAGGTAGTGTCTATTTATCTAAATACTAAATAAATAAATCTAGCGTAAATTCACCCCCCATTTTCAGTATTGTATAACTACATAATCAACACGCTGACGAACATGAAAAAACTATCAGGAACCCTTGTTCAATACGGAACTCTTGAAATGAATGATCTGGTCATCTACGAAATATATTAATATAGGTCTTGATGTTGCACTAGGATACTGCAATTTCTTCGAGCACTTTTTACTAAAGACGTAAGTTAATTAAAAAAGATCCACAACTAAATTCAGAACCTTAATATCTAAGTTACAGCTTTAAGTTTAGGAAAAAAGCTCGCCGTCCAGTTAGGTTTAGTAGTTTCAAAACTGAACGAGCTTAGTTTGCCCCGTTGTCCGCATAAAAGCTCAAAAACTTTTAAGGAACTAAAACTAGTAACGAACTTTTCTGAAATACTTTTACAGCATGCTTCCTGTTCTAGGATGTTCCGCTAGCACTGGCGTAAATTATTGAGTGAACACCCTGTAGGTTAAAAACATATTATTATGACATGTGTCTTGGACATAAATGTTTTTTTTTCACAAACATTGCTCGGAAATATCACCAAAGATATCACGGAAATATCATCAAAGATATAAGAAACGACAAAAATTTCGTTTACTTTACAGTCTGTTCACCGCCATTTTTCGGACCGTTCCCATGCCCCCCTTACAAGGCCACAGACATACACATGGACCCACAGACACACACATACACAGATAAAAACCATAGAGAATAAATTTATAGTTAATTTACTTCTCAAATAATCGACGAATAAACATTGGCGCAATTATTTGTACGTTGAATAACTCAATTCATAATGCAGGAGATTAATGCAATTCAACGCTCTGGGCTCGATAAGGTTGGGGTTAAGACTACGCCGAGCGTCCAGTGGCGCCCTCGTTGCAATTATTGTATTTTCTAAGAATGGTGGCCATTTTATTCTATTAACTTACACACTCATACTTCAATTGTTTATTAAGCTATATCACGTAGGTAAAACTTATAAGTAAATGACCTTTTGCACAAAATTAATATGGAATTTACGTCAAATTAGTCTTACAACTTCATGCAATAAGTCATTTACTTAAGTCGGTCACCATACCCTATAGATTATAATTTCAGTTTTACAACAAGAAACTGGGCAAGAGCATGTCTGACCATGCTCAGTGTGGGGTTCCCGAAAATACTGCCATGAAAAACGGATAGAATAACTCCTTTTAAAATGACAGGTCTATCCAACTGAAGTCGGCTTTCGGTTCAAAATATTGCGAGTCACCGAAAGCAAAATTCGAAAGGAGTTTTTTTGACAGCTGCGCGTTAGGGGCATTGGTTTACAATCCACTTAACGATACCTTAGTGCACAATCGTACAATTTTTTTTTTTTTGCCAGTAAAGTTACGAACTTATTATTTGTGCACAAACATGCTAATTACAATAACTTTTCAAATGTAATTAGTACAATCGTGAACTAAGGTATCGTTAAGTTCTCACTCCGCTATGATTAAAGCACAGCCTGCAACTAAGTATAACCACAGAGTTTACAAAGCGATATCGTCGGAACATTGAATTGACAACTCGGTTCATAATAACACATTCAACGGTCCTGTTATGAAGTAGGTATTAAGAGGATTGTAAAACGAGACCAAATTCGCGTAGCTGTCAAAAAAACATCCAAATATTATATAACAAATAGGGAATGCATATAACCATATAAACGGTTTTAAAAGGTTATTTTCATACAGAAACGGTTAATAAACGGTAAAATTGCATTATCTAATAACAAACACAAGACATTAGGACATTGGAAATTTTTTGTCGGTTCTTGGTTGTGTACAAGAACCAATAAAAATAACAAGTTGTTTTTTGGGTAAACTTGAATTTAAAATGTGTGCGAACTGGCTTAAATGAATTTTGCAAGAATCTCTGCTGTTTGTTTGCTCAGCAATTATTACTATACAAAAAAAACATAACTCCAGTAATATCATAATATGGGCCTACGCATTGCCTGTACCATTTTGAAGCCACTTTTGGTAGTTAATAAAAACCATTTTCAAAGTAAACAAGTTTTTTTACTAAGATCAAGAGTTTTTTATAAAAAACAATGGCGTTGGTTATGGCCTGGAGCTACCTTATTGTTTTTTTTTACAGCTATGTGATTTAAGCGTCGGTTTACAAAATCTCTTCTTTTTATCTCTCAAACTGTGTAAATTCTTATTATTATTATTTTACTATTTTGTGTTGTTCATAATATCAATGTAATTCCGTATTTTAAGACATGCAATGCAATTTATATTGTAATATTACATTGAACAATAAATAAACTAAAAACTAAATTAAACTAAAAGGGGTCTCCATTACATCGTGTCGTGATCTACTTCAAATAGCTATACGGGCCTAGGTTGCGATTATTGCGTGACAAAACGTCAATAAAGCATCTGTCACTCTCATACGTGATAGAAAGTGACAAGTGTTTTATCCACATTTTGTCACACGATAAACCCATCTATATTACGCCCTAAGGTATCCTTCCTTTCAATACAAACATCGCAATCCTTTTAATTGATTATCTAACAATGGCGCTGCACAAACACTTAACACTCCCAGTGCTCGATTAAAATCGCAGAATCGGTACAAAAAACCGGTACAAAAAGAACGCGCTAATTGCATCGGGAAACAAATAAAATCCATTTCTGAAATCCATTATTTGAAGGTACTAATGAAAGAAGGTGAAATAGGGAAGCAGGAAAACTCAGTTTACAGATAGGGTTCGGATGTAATTCTCATCATTAAATTAGAGAAATGTATGGTTTTGGGAATTAATGTCAAGAAATATGCTTACATAAGGTAAACGTCCTAGTGCTCGACATGTCAAGAGAAAATATTTATTCGCGTCGTGATAATTATGTTTCATTTATACATGTACACAAAGCAAATACTTAAATAATAATGGAATTGCTTTTATATAGTGACCATATCGCATTTTTTTAATATTGAATAAAACGTTGGTCAATCGGATTGTATGAGTAAATGCCAGGTGCTTTTAATGGCAGTTTTTCTGAATAAAAATAATGGCTTGTGAAATATCAAAGACAGAAACATTTCTCATCGCTGAAATGAGGTGGAGGTAGAAATCTTGCAAGTTAAATTTGACCAACTTTCCGCGTTTCGATAAAGCTGAAAATTTGTATACGCCTTTATTTTTGATGACAATACAATAATATAGTACCATCGAGCTGGTCTGATGATGGAGACTCAGGGTGGCCATAGGAACTCCTAAATTACACATGATAAACCCGTCGTGTTAGGGCTTGTTAGAATCGTATTAACGAGTAGATGACGATTGTGCAAAAAAAGTACAGTTGGCAACAAAAGCTGGTCCCAAAATGAAATTATGCTCACATGCAGAGCATGATGCACATCAAAACACAGTGTAATAACGTATATACTTACCTAGAGATGGTTTCGTTGACAATACGATAACATAGGTCTAAGGCAATATTGATACCTAGTAGAACATACATACATACATGCCGTCACGCCTTCATCCCAGAGTGGGGTAGGCAGAGTTACATAATGAGCAACAACTCTAACAACTTGTGGTTAATCCTATAACCACATTTTGCACAACAAGCTAAGATGTTTACCATGTGTATATTAGTGGCAGGTTGCAAGCCCATCGCCTAACAATACTACAAGCCTTTAATCCCTTAGTCGTCTCTTACGACTTCCACAGGAAGACATGGAGTGGCACTATTCTAAGCCGGCAACCACACGGCGAATAAAATAGTAGATTGTTCAACAAGGGACTAAAATAAGCCATAATGACACGAGATGTTTAGCCACTCAAGCGGAACGCGGGTGGCTATAGTTCGAGAGTCATTATGGTTGTTTAGTCTCGCATTAAACACTCTACTTTTCATTTTGAATGCGAGGAAAAAAACGACGTTCTACATATACAAAATTACAATATTGATTACTTATAACAAAGTTTCTTACAAAGTTTCTTTAAATGCTTGCATGCCAGCAGATTCATTCTTGAAAATTATTTTATAACTAATTGGACCATGCATAATAAAATGAATTATGCTTAATATAATTAAATAGAATCATGTTCGTAATCATTAATCGTGCTTCACTAATTAAATCGTATTTTTTTATATTTTTGCACAGTTGTCATTTTGAGATTATTACCACGCTCAAAAAATGGTCCATACACACTCACTGAAAATGGCGATAATCCTCCATTCACAAACACCGTGATTGGCTGTTTAGAAGTTTCCAAAATAAATTTAAAAAATATTACTTCAGTCCCTAGAGATTAAGTTTTAGTCCCGATGTGCAGAGACTAAAGTAACATTTTAAGAGAATGAAAAGTGAAAAGAATATAATTTATGTGTTAATAAATCCGTCCAGCCGTTGCAGCGCGAAGGAGCAACAAACTAACACACAACATTTTATAACATTAGTAGGTTTTTTTTATTATGAATTTTTAAACTATTTTGCCTAAAAACACGACTAACACTTCAGTAACAATACCAATGCAGTGCGGAACCCCCAGGGCGCGACGCGAGTGCGGCGTTAAACAGACGAACTATCGACGGGCTGCTAATGATGCCGACAGGGCTGCCACCCCGGACTTATTAAATACTGTTGCCTGCAACTCCGTGCGCGCAGTAAAATAAAACATAGCCTATGTTCATCAAGGATAATGTAGAATTGTAATGGTTTAAGAAATTTTCAAATCGGTCCAGTATATTCGGAGCATTTTCGATTTAAACAAACAAACAATCAAATCTTTCCTCTTTATAATATTAGTGTAGACTAGCTTCTCCCCGCGCCTTCATCTGCGAAGATTTCGATTATGGTTATTCCCTCAAGAACTTTTCAAGGAGATGAAAAGTTGCCTAAGTTGGGTACTTGGGTATAAGTTATCTCTAATTCAAATTTCGTCCAAATCAGTCCAGCCGTTGCAGCGTGAAGGAGCAACAAACTAATACACACACACACACACACACACACACATTTCGTATTTGTAATATTAGTAGGACTACACTGAAAAAATACAGTACCTAAGTACGTATTTAACCAAAAAAACATGAAAATTCACTGTTACAGGTCCAAAAACCGATAAAGCTTGCGACCAAATGTGCAATAGCATTGTTAATATTGTAATCTAATTATTAATGTAATTTTTTTATTCAATCAGTAAACGTGAATGTTTTGTCTTTTACTGTTTTTCAAGCACGTGACAATACTTTTCGTGATCACTTACAGCGCTCTTCAACACCATAATTTCATATGTTGTTTTAGTTGTTATTTGTTTTTCATGTCTCATACTTTAAAAGTAAGCCATTGTTTATCATAGAAGCAGGTTGAAAGTGATACATGTCCACCCTCGGGAAGAAAAGTAATTGCATGTTTAAAGAAAGTACCAGGAGCACAGCAGTAATTAGGAGGTGGTGCAGGCAGGCGGTGCGGCTCACCGGCGGGCGGGCGTACACGACACAGCGCGGATGTCTCCCACACGTCACAGCAATTGTTTATGCGCTCCTAGTATTTGACGTTATATTTTTTTCTCTAAAGTATTATAAATAACTTTCTTTTTACTTTCCTCATTATACAAATGAAAAATAGTGTTTAACTCTGGTGAAAGTATCAATTGCGCCCTCAAACTATAGGCGCACGCGCATCGCTCGTGCAGGCTAAATATCTCGGGCTGCAATTGATCACTTTCATCCTTTAGTTAACAAGCTATTAAATGTGTTGCTGTAAGCGTTGAATAAATTATTCCTAATTCTATAAGGATTTATTATTTAGTTGGCAGCCCTACCGCTAGTTGGCTTCGTTTCTCCAAAAGCCGTTGTACTTCTCTTTGACGACAATCGCCCGCTTCTCGCCAAGGAGCAACTCCATGTTTCTTTTACAGAAATGTGTTGAAATATTTAAAATTATTGTCGGACATTTTTATTCTGGGGGTATCGATGGTTTACCGGGAACTAATAATTTAAAAGCGTTATTGTAAGCGGTATCAAAGTACATTCTCCGAGATAGTTCAAATCGTTTTTTACACATACATACCTTCACGCCTGATGGCCCAGACAAGATGCACTACGCTAGCTAGCGTTTCTCTTCGTTTAGTTTCTAAGCCAATCGCGTCACTGGTAGATGACGTGATACGAAAAGTCACGTGATGTGCTATTGACGCGATTGGTTTAAAAACTAAACGAAGAGAAACGAAAGTTAGTGTAATGCATCTTGTCTGGGCCCTCTGTAATCCCAGAGAGGGGTAGACAGAGCTACAGAATTACCTACTACTCTAAAAACTGGTTGATAATTCTGTAACGAAATTTTGCACAATAAGGCAATAAGGTGACCCGAAACCGACGTGCGTGCATGACTCGATGTATGAATGTGGAAGAAGCGAAAGAAATTTGTCAAGATCGTAGCAAGTGGAAAGAAGTGGTCTCTGCCTACCCCTCTGGGAAACAGGCGTGATTTAATGTATGTATGTAAGGCTACCAGTGTATTTGTGACAGGTTGCAAGCCCATCGCCTAACAGTACTACCAGGCCAGGTTGCCGGGTTAGAATAGTGCCACTCCATGTCTTCCCGTGGATGTCGTAAGAGACGACTAAGGGAATAAAGGCGTGTAGTACTGTTAGGCGATGGGCTTGCAACCTGTCACTAATACACTGGTAAACATCTTAGCCTAATTGTGCAAAATGTGGTTACAGAATTATCAACCAGTTTTAGAGTTGTTGGTCATTCTGTAGGTCTGCCTACCCTACTCTGAATGGGTATGAGTTTATGTATATGGGTGTTTGTGTTTTATACATGATGAAAAGTCCCTACGTAATAGACCACCCTCCATTTACTGTAGCAAATAAGCCAAACAGACTATAATTTTCCCACCAAAATTCCCCATTTCCAGGAATTCCTTTTGAAATATCGGAATGCTCAGTATAGTTTATACACGGCTTTGAATAAACCAATACGTTTAGGGTCCGTATGTATTCCTCTTATGTATTCGTATGGACGTATCGCTACCACTTATGAAATCGCTCAGATTGTACGCCATGGAACAAGGCACAAGCGGTCGCGGTGTTGACGAATGTAACGTTACGCTGATGATTTCTGAGAGCATTTGAAATTTCATTTGTAACTAAATCAAAAATGTTTTATTGTTTTTGTTGATTAAGTGTCAAGTATAATTATAGTATTACTGGGTATTTTTTTCCTAGAACACTAATGCGAACAAATAATCAAACTTTTATGCACCAATTGACCACTTTGAACCATGTAAAAGTGACAATGTATATAAAATCATAAGAAGCCTCTAACGTTTTGATTGATTACGTCACTTTGACATAGTCCAAAGTGGTCAAGGAATCATTTTCCTCCGATGTCAATTATAAACCATATTTGAATAGTTGAGTTAGAGTTATTACTTTTTGTAGCTAATATAATTATTCACGTTTTTCATTTCAAGCCTCTATCTACTGTATAAAATCATCATTCATCGTATCTCTTCTAAGGTTGTCTGGAAAATATCGCTATTTAGCGATCAGACAGCCTGTTGTTTACTTATATAATTTTTAACAGTGTGAATTTACTATGACGTAGCGAACAGTGTTTTTGTAGTGTATTGTTTTTTTAAAATTCACCCATATCGCTTCCTCTTATGACACGGCTCCGCTCGCCGCTCCGCCCGTATTATGATTTTACTCCAATGCGCTTATTGAGAGAGCCACTATCTCCTCTATATGGGCTCTTGCTATTACGTACTGTAGGCAGACAAATAAAACCTTAAATTTAAATTTAATTTATTTTGACATTCTCAAAAGTTATGTGGGTATTTTTTAACGTATAAATCCGAATGTCTGTGTATTTGTACAGGGTCCATATTGGCTCATATAAAATTGGTCTTTCGAATTTTTATTCAAATACCGATTTGTGACTATACTCATCATTACTCCGAAAAATTTTGCTCATACTTTTTTGTTCATACTTTTTTAAGTCATAATCATCGCAACTCATAATACATTTTTTCAAAAAACTGTTACTTTTTTTAGATTTTTATAAATCTAACCTAACCTAACCTAATTTTATCTACACGTAAGATATTTAAGAAATTCTGAAAAGTGTACGGTTCCATGAATATTGACGGTATAAGTTCAGATGATAATAAGTTCCGATCGTTAGTATTCAAAAAAATTATGAAGAGTATGAAGAGTGATCATTAGCTTGTAAAATTATATGAGATAATCTAATTTGCAATTTTATATGAACTTTGGCGCACCCATTTGTACATTATACAGATACCTACAGCTTCTTAATAGTGTTCGGCTGGCTATCGCTATCACCCAGAAGCACTGTAGTGTGTTTGTGTATCCAATTGTCAGTCTGTGGCATCGTACCGCCTAAACGGACGGTTCTTTTCCAGGTTATATTTTTAACCCCGAATGCAAATAGAGGTGTGTGTGTGTGTGTGTGTTTGTCTGTGTTTGTCTATGGCACCGTAGTTTAAAACGGATGAACCGATTTGAATGCACTTTTTATTTGAGCAGGTTTGCTAGCGGTGGTTCTTAGCTAGATTTTATCAAAATTGTTTGGGCCATTTTAAGAGATATCAGCTCTAAAAAAGGGGTCACCATTGCAACTGGAGTTTTTATCTATCTAATAGTTACAACAGTTACAAGCCTCTGCCCGCGACTTTGTCCGCGTAGAATTCGGACATTATTCCATGGGGAACTTTTAAAATTTTCAGTACAAAAAGTAGCCAATGTGTTATTCCAGTGTATAAGCTATCTCCATTCCAAATTTCATCCAAATCCGTCTAGCCATTGCAGCGTGATGGAGTAACAAACTAACACACACGCACACACACACAAACTTTCGAATCACTATATTATTAGGATCTAAATCCCCTAAAGTTGTTTTGCCGACCGTGCTCTGACCGCGGCCCGGCGACCGTCTGCCCCGCCTCTATATTTCCTGAAGACATCAATTTTATCAGCACTTACGCTGACGTACTTGTGCATATAATAGAAAAGAAGAGAATAGAACAACTTTTAATCCAGAAACAAATCAGCACAAGTATGTAGGTATATATGTAAACTCTTTATTGGACATTAACAATTACAACACATGTTTGTGCATCATTAATATTATAGATAATGTACAGTCATGAGATTAAATGTGGTACCCACCTTTGGTCCAAAGATAATCTACAGCTGTTTTTTTTTTCATTTAAATTAATGGCTTTTATTCCTGTGTATTTCGCCAATGTCAAGTTTAGTATTAGAGCAATAAGTCCGTGGATATCACACGCGAAGACAAATGTTCTGTAAAAGAGAATTTTCTCCAATGGACTAAACAGAAGCACATTGGGTTAGCTCCACGCGCGTCAAGTCAGCAATAAGGTTGTTTCCTAAAAGCTACAAATAACTTGACTTCTCTGGTGACATTGACGACTTCAAGCATATTTTTCTTGAAGTGGGTCCCAAATTAACGCTCGTGACAGTACATAGGCGAACTTATTCCATATGGGATCGCTTCCAGTTAACCTTGGAGTGGAATAAGCAAGAACAATGCAAGAGGATAGGCAAATTTACAAAATAACAGAAAAAAAGGAACACACATCCAAATAACAGACGTATTTAAAGTAATGATATCTGCTTTAATAAAAGTGCAGGTAAATTTACAAACATACAATGACATAATTATAGTAAAGCTTCTTCTCAGCAGTGGCATACTTACTGAACAAACATCTTTTATCTTATCTTTTAGCTATTGTTCTACTCGCGAACTATAAACCCCTAATATTCATATCGGTATCAGAAAACCACCTATTGCGTAACTTAAGGATTGAATCAGTTCTATAACAACGATGGTTTTATAATAATTATAGCATTGTTATTACCATGGTTACGCGACGCCTAGAACACGTACGTTCGTGTGATTACCCCTTTTCTCAATTTACACACAACACGAGATCAATTCTAATTGAATTGTATACAAAGAAACCCACCACAGAGCTCGATAATCCAGTACCCTTACCATGAGTTACAATGAACGTACTCGCTAGCGAGTCGAAGCTTTGTCCCTCGCAGACCTCGTAAGTATTCTTAGAGTGCAAGGGACAAAGCATTCGACTCGTTAGCGAGTACGGTAGTTGTAGCTCATGGTAGGGGAACTGTTTCCCGTCCTCACATCCAAACAGAACGCGGTAAAAGAGTGTAAGGCAAGCACTCTAATCCAGTGCATTCTGTCCCCAGAGCACTGCGGAGTTTGCCTCGTGTTTATAGATTTTTAATGTTGTTCAACCGAAGACTTGCTTTGTTCCGAAGTTAAGTTTACACTAGAAATGTTTTTCTATTTTAAACAATACAGGGCTGAGATTCTAGGTGGAAAAACCATATCTTTGACCAGTTGTCAGTAATGTCAACGTTGTTAGCTCTTATTTACTTGACAATAATGGCGGCTAAGTTAAAAACAATCCCTTAATATATCAGTGATCGTACTTTTTCTAGCATTTTTAGTGCGATGACGTCAATTGACACATGACAGCGACTTAGGGTTGTCGACGTGTATAATATGATTGACGTTTAAAATTATGTATCTAATATTGTGTTGTCGTTGAAAATCGAATACTATTTCTTTTACTTAATCAGTTATTATATTTGTGTATTACATTTTATTAGGTACCTACTGTAACCTAAAGTTCCTCAAATGTTTCGGAGGGTACGCTGACGATTTATTTTCGTAATTTTGATTGCCCTGTCGAACAACAGCAACATTTATTGCAACTGTGTTACATTTTCTCATATAGTAAAATAACCTTTAATTTCATTATGCATATTGGGTTGGGCTTTACATGTTCTGAGAATATTTTCTGTTTTTCATTTTATTTGATTGTTGGTTCAAACAATTTAATATTGGGCACTACTGACAACCCTAGCACCGAAAATGCTAGAAAAAGTACGATCGCTTATAATACGACCACGACTTTATAACATTTATAGTATATTTCCTTAACTATTAAACCACCGATCACTTCCGCCATTGTTATTGAATTACCGTTATTGTTTGAAACCGCCCTTTCGAACTCCACGTTCGATATTCAAAACTGACGCTGCGAATACGCCATGAATTTATTGGTTGGAATTATAACGGAATTTATAATGGCGGCGTGATTTAAATGTGGGATGGAATTTTGGGCTTTTGAGTTTTGATCGCGATATGCAAATCAATTGATACATTTTATTTTATTTATTTATTTATTAAGGAAAACAAACAGCACAAATTAATACATGTAAAGGTAATACATTATAGAATATACATAGGCCAAAGAAGTTTCCACTACTGGCTTAAATTACATATGTCGCTCAAAAAGGAGTAACCTCATATGTTTGAATAACAATGAGACTGGATAAATATTAACAAATTTGTATTCTTTTTTAACTTAAGTATTCCTATTCTACACACATTTAAACTAAATGTATTCTTAAGTAATCAATTTACTATTTAACTAGCGACCCGCCCTCGCTTCGCTTCGGTTTATGTGAGTTTTCGGTAACACCCGTACATAAAACAAAGTTTATTATACATGAAAACCTTCCTCTTGAATCACTCTATCTATTAAAAAAAACCGCATCAAAATCCGTTGCGTAGTTTTAAAGATCTAAGCATACATAGGGACAGACAGCGGGAAGCGACTTTGTTTTATAATATGTAGTGATATATATTATATACGTTTTTATCTACATTTTTTTTTTCTTTTTTTTTTTTATGGCAGAGATAAATCTGCTTTTTGACATGTTGAATATGTCAGTATATACAAACTTAACGTTATGATTTTTACATGCTCTTACAATAAATCTATTCTTTGCATACACTGTACGAGTAGATGGAACTGCAAAAACATTTAAAGAACGCGTTCTGCGATCAGGGCATCGTAACGAAATGTTAGAGAGAAGCTTTTGAGAGTCTACCACACCATTTAAAATTTTGAACAGAAACACTTGATCTCTTAATTCGCGTCGCGCCTGAAGAGACTCAATGCCATCCTCATTAAAATATTTAAATTTAAATTTCATTCGTCTAACGAATTTATTTTGTATTTTATCTAACGCGTCGATATATACCGAATAATGAGGATTCCAAACTGTAGACGCGTATTCCATGTGAGATCTAACAAAAGAATTATACAACATCACCAAAGTTTCGGGCTTCTTAAAATCATGACTCTGGCGAAATATGAATCCTAGCATTCTGTAAGCCTTAGACGTGATCTTATTAATATGAGAAGTAAACTGTACCTTAGAGTCGATAGACACGCCTAGGTCATTCACCTCTGTTACTTTATTAAGAGCCTGATTATCAAGAGAGTATGTAAAAGCAATGGGGTCGCGTTTGCGTGAAAAAGATATGTTGTGACATTTACCTACATTCAAATAAAGTTTATTGCTGTCACAATACTCACTCAATCGGTTTAAGTCTGCTTGTAGATTAAAGCAGTCAGCCTCAGATTTAATGATGTTAAATATTTTAGTATCGTCGGCGTATAGTAACGCGCGAGAGTGATGGAAGCAGTCAATAACGTCGTTAATAAATATGTTAAATAACAGAGGACCCAAATGAGATCCCTGGGGGACCCCAGATGAGACCGGAACAAAACTAGATGTGTGACCCTTAACTGCAACTGCTTGCGTTCTATCACGTAGGTACGAGGTAAGCCATCTAAGGAGGTTGCCATGGATGCCAAATGATTCCAATTTCAAAATTAGCAAGGAGTGCGAAATTTTGTCAAAGGCCTTTGAATAGTCTGTATAGACAGCGTCGACCTGGAAGCCACTATCCATTGCCTCGAGAATATAGTCGAGCAATTCGCAAAGGTTCGACTCAGTTGAACGTTTGTTTACAAATCCATGCTGCTCATTTATTAAAAACGGTCTTACGGTATGGTAGAGTGTGTCGTAGACGATTTTTTCGAATAATTTTGGAATAGAAGACAATTTTGAAACACCGCGATAATTTTTTATATCATGTTTATCTCCCTTTTTGTAGATAGGTACTACGATTGAACGTTTCCAAGAACATGGTAGACAACCCGTACTTAGGGAAATGTTAAATAACATGCTGATTGGAGAGGCCAAGGTCATGTGACATTTTTTCAAGAATATAGGGTGCACCCCATCAGGACCGCTACCCTTACATTCGTCAAGTTTTTTTAAATACTCCCCGACTATCGATGGCGTTATTCTAATGTTATTAATAAGTACACTATTGGAACAATTTCTGGAATAAACGCGGTCATTTACTGTATCCTGAATAAAAACGGACTGAAAGAACTTATTGAATAAATCAGCTATATCTTGCCCGTTCCTGCCGATATTGTTATCCAGGTAAAGGGTATCCGGAATACCACTATTGTTCATTCTAGATTTTATAAATGTCCAAAATGATTTCGAATTATGATGTATATTATTTTCCGTTCTTAATATAAACAATTTATAGTCTGAAGCTTCCATTAATTTAATTTTAGAACGTATATTAGCAAATTTATTATAATCAACGATTCTTTTATATGTTTTCCATTTTTTATGTACTTTTAACTTTTTTTTAATTAAACAAATCAATGGTGACGAATACCACGAGGGATATTTATTTTTAATCGAATTAGTTGTTTTAGATGGAACTAACTTGTCAATAATATTGTAAATAATTTTATAAAAACCATCGACCGCACTATCAATGTTATCTTGAGGGGAAATAAGTCGTTCCCAATCTATTTTGGCAAATTCCGTGTTTATGACATCATAGTCCGCCGCGAAAAAGCGACGTACGACCTGGCTTGCGGGTTTTAAGAATTGATCAATCGACCCTACCACAGTCTTTACACAAAAGACTGGGTGATGACCATCAACGGGTACCAGTGGATCTGCAATGGACACAATACATTGGCTATTTGATAACACTAGGTCTAGTTGTCTATTATTTATATTAGGGATATTATTAAATTGCTGCCAATTGGTAAAACTCATAAAATCAGACAACTTGTTTGTCAAAGCATTGTGGTTTGGATTTGTAATTTTAAAACTATTTTGACTAGGAGCTGTGGGTAACCAAATGGCTTCACTGATATTAAAATCACCCAAAACAACAAATACGTCATCAGGGGAATCGATATAAATATCAGACAAATATTCAAAAAAGGTGTTTAGTGAGTCTTTTTGGTGTATATTATGCGGGAAATAACAAGAAAACACTCTTAATTTCTTTATAATGGAACCTCGAGAGAAAAGAATGTCGACCCAGGTGATCTCAGCGTCTGGTAAATTAAGCACCGAACATATATCGCGCTCGTGTACCCGGTACCCGCGGCGCGCGGCCACCAGAGTGCCACCGCCGCGCGTCATGCCTGTTTTGTCGTAGTCACGGTCGGTGCGGTAAACGTAGTAGCGAGAGTCAAAGAGTTCGGCATTAAGGATGTTGGGCAGTAACCAAGTCTCTGTAATACAAACAATGTCGTAATCGAACATCAATAAATTGCGAATAAATTGAGTCGTTTTCGAGCGTAACCCTCGTGCGTTTTGGTAATATATTTTAATATCTATATTGATGAGTCGCCGAAAATAACATAAACTGTATGACTGATGCGCTCGGTAGTGGTGTTCTTAACAAACGCAAAACAATGAGAAATTGAAGGTAATTGAGAGATTTCACTGCCCATCGCAAGGATATGCAAAGAATAATCGTGTCTGATGCAAAACATAACAAGTAAAATCCTAAATAATAATAATAAATACGTTTGAGCATGGAGATTACATTTACGAAGTGAGTTAGATACGATACCGCCGTTAAAGTTGATTATTACATAATAGTGTGAACATGTATTTATATAAAATGTGTATATAATTTGTAGAACGTAAGAACCGGCTCCTATGTGATTTTGTTTAAATCATTTTCAGAGCTGATATACAAAACAGGGGACTTTTCATTGCGACGGACCATGACAGTACAATTGCGTACCCAGCAGAATTGATATTGTTTTTTACTGGCTCTCTGTTTCGCTTCCTTCAGAAGAAACTTATTATAAACTGAAAGGTGATCGTTTATGTAAATTCTATTAGGACTACTCGAAAATCCTATATCAGAGGCCTTTAGGTTTTTCAGCTTACGCAATGCTGACATGAAGTCGTCCTTCTTATAACGAGCCTGCATCTTCAGTACAATTGGTTTAGGCTTAGAGTTGTCCACCTCGTTCCTGGGCGTTTTCACTAAAAAGTGTACCCAATTAAGGACTGAAATTAAGGAACTTTAACTTTGTCAGTTTTGTGACGAAAATTAGCTATACATTGACGGCCGCATTGTATGGCTAATTTTCGTCACAAAACTGACAAAGTTAAAGTTCCTTAATTTCAGGCCTTAATTGGGTACACTTTTTAGTGAAAACGCCCTCCTCACCGCCACCCGCGTCACGAAATCAATGTCCGTGTTAGTGTTGAGCGGGTAGTCACTCCGATCAGCGAGTGTCTTAATAATGGTAAAAAGATTCTCGCCTTTACTTTCCGGGACCCCATTAATCTGGATGTTAGAGCGCCTAACCCATTGCTCATTGTTTCGAAAGTCCCGAGTAATATTACAGACAACATTTTTTACCTCGTCCAACTCCGTCCTGCAGACCTCCAGCGCGCTGACACGAGACTCGATTGTGTCCATTCTCCCTGCTACTTCATTCAATTTGGAATCTAAGGATCCTCTCATTTCCGCTATATCTGATTTAACTTGAGACAAGTCGGATTGGATCGTTTGGAACGACGAGAATTGGTCCTGTAAAGCAGTTATCTTTCCCAGAATATCTCTTAGTATATCTCCCGGATACGAGGTTACCAGTGACACGTTAGCGGCACTATTATGGAACTTATTAGGAGGGGTTACCGGCAACGAGCTGCTTCCTATCCCTGATGTAGAAGCAACGTCCACTGCGACCTTCGATTCGTCCAGCGTAACGTCGCAATATGACATAGCAGAATCGTCTAGAGTAAGCTCATTTGGGTTACGCTGGCCCGGGGTGTTATCATTTCTACGGGGGCGCGAGTTGACTGATGTACAAAATGAACACCACCAATCCTCATTTTTATTCTCTGCAAATTGATTCACCGTAATATTCAAACAGTAGAAATGATAGGTTCCGCAACAACTCGCGCATTTTAATAGTGCGGTGTCATCGATAGCTTTATTACAAGCTTGGCAGGACATTCTTCAATTAAGTTCAACTCGTAAGCCGAATGAGATAAAGTCGAAATTCCTGGCAATTTAGAGAAATGCGCCACAAGCGATGACTAATTTCGGCCGGGAGCGCTCATCAACTCGTGGCTCAGCGGCAGGGCGAGCGGCTGCAACGCAGCGACCCCGAGATCAAATCCAAGCGCACAAAAATAAATATACAAAAAGATCCCAACGCACAAGATCACTTTACACCTTAATCTCACTTCACGTCACCAAACACCGATAACGAATGAGAGGTCCGACACAAATCAATATGGCCGATGGCTCAAATGAAGAAACTCCCAAGATAGACAAGGAGGTACCGATGATTAAAAAATTAGAATATAATTTAAAACAATTCACAAAAATAAAATCCAGGAAACAACCATACGCACGTCCACTCTGAGCAAAGGTGCTTGATAGAAAAAAAATTTTCATAAACTATCTATTTTACTGTATGGACATATTATATGCTGTTAAAACCTGAAATGTTCCAGTTAAAGGAATAGGAGTCATTAACTAAATTAACTAACTAAGACGTTTTTAACCTGACCGATAAAATAACATTCAAATCTATAACAACTCTGTAGATGCCAGCAGCCGTGTATTTCACCATCTTGACAATAATAGGCGACACGTGACAAACACGCTAAAATTACAAGTATACTAAATGCGAAAATTTGTTTGTTTCTAAGAGATGTATGTTTCTCCTTCATGCTAGAGCGGCTACGCCGATTTGGATAACATTTGGAATGGAGATAGCTAATGTACTGACACAACGTCTGTGAAACTGCAAAACCGCAAAAGTACACGGATACGGTGTACATTGAAAAATTAACAAGTTTCTACATCACTAGGATTCATTTAAGCTGCGCAATGTACACTGAAATGTAACCTGTCACCTGTCATTGTCAGGGTGGTGAAATGAGGGCAGGTCGTCGACCGAAGAGGGATCTCGTGCCTTTGTGTGGTCACGTTCATTGAGAGACTCTTTGTGAGGGAGGAAACAAGATCGAAGGATAGATTCTACCCCAGTTAGTAAAAAGGCGCTTCTGACACCAAAACGTACGCAAGAAAAATTTAATAATATAAAGCATTTTTTAAAAGTAGACGCATGGAGCGTCCGTGGCCTAGTGGATTAGGGAGTCGACTCGTGATTGTAAGGTACCAAGGTCGATCCCCGCGGTTACCTAAGAATAAGTTTTTCTAACTTAAGTATATTACAGTAAAACACAACTGATAATGGCTTCCTGGGTAGTGATTCTGTAAACAACGTCGGTCGTGCGGACTGTCGAGTGATATCCAAGCGGCGAGATTAAGTAGTCCCGTCAGTGCGAACAAAACACATTGTAGCGCGTGCATTTTCAATTAAGCAGCCTTATACGTTCGACCCATCTTGCTGCTAAATTGAAAATGCACGCGCTACAATGTATTTGTTCGCACTGACGGGACTACTTAATCTCGCCGCTTGGATATCACTCGACAGTCCGCACGACCGGCGTTGTTTACAGAATCACTACCCTGCGCAGATGACGGATTTTCGAAGCCTGGGAACCAATCAGCGTGATCCACGCGTTGCGCGTCTATATTCTGTGCTATTATTGGTTATTAATGACGCTATGTTGACGCGCGCCCGCGTGTCATTCAGTCAGCCGTGACTGAGATGGAAAAAATAGATGCAATTTAATTAACTATTACGTACAAGTCTGATCGTGGGTTTTAATCGTGCTTTCGGAAAATCATCGTAATCGTTGTTCGTGTCTGCGCGAACGAAGATTCACGACACGCCATATAAATTGTGTTCTACTGTACCCGGTGCACTAGCGGTGAAGGAATAACATCGTGAGAAAAATCCGCACATTTGACCAACTGAGTGTGTGTAAGAGGTAGCACTAAACATCCTGAAGGATCGAAGTGAATCCGAAATGGGCCCATCTACATATAAGATAAAAGATTACCCTTGACGCAAAAAAGGTGAGTTTGTCTGTCTGTGGGTTCATATAAATTATACTATAGTTGCGTTGTTCTAAAAGGCCTGATTTGACCATTTAAAAATTGGACATCACATGGCTGTGAAAATGTACAATAATTTATGCATGTCATAATTCCGAATTTAAAATTCTAATAACCTAACTATGACAGTTAAATTATGCATTTAATCTAAAATAGCTCAGCGTAACATAGCTTTCTGAAAAAATAACATTGGGGTACATGAATATTCGGAAAATAGTAATTCGGAATTTTAAGGTGTTCCCCACAGACAGTGAGTGGGTTAAAATCGTGCTGTACTCAAACACACATGCACATAAAACTAACTTCGTGGTTAAAACACTTATAAATTATTATTAATTATAGTTCTACGTAAGTGGTACACTTAAGCCCTATTACATGGTAGCATGTCGAGCTCAAGTTGGGTTTTTAAATCAATAGCAGTGCATGATTCAGGCTACATCGTGAATGTAATGGTAGCGTGTGACATTTATTAGTTACTAGCGACCCGCCCTCGCTTCGCTTCGGTTTATATAAGTTTTCTGTAAAACCCGTGCATAAAACAGAATATATTATACTTACATATAAACCTTCCTCTTGAATCACGCTATCTATTAAAAAAAACCGCATCAAAATCCGTTGCGTAGTTTTAAAGATCTAAGCATACATAGGGACAGACACCGGGAAGCGACTTTGTTTTATACTATGTAGTGACTAGGTTTTGCGCGCGACTCTGTCCGCGTAGAAGTGGTTTATCGCTATTCCCTCGGGAACTGTCAAATTTTTCGGGATAAAAAGTAGCCTATATGCTATTCTAGACTATAATCTATCTCTATGCCAAATTTCGTACAGATCCGTTCAGCCGTTCTGGCTCGATTGATTAAGACTGCACCGAGCAAACTTCGAGCGTCCAGTGGCGCCCTCATTAGGTACTATTATTGTGTTTCTAATTAACTAAAGAATTTCCTTGCGACGATACGTTTTAGTAGCGAAAGTAAAAACACAGTTTATGGGATGCGTAACAAACTTTTATAACAAAATAATCAATAATTAATATTTAATAATTTTAATACTTTAAATTTTTGAGTAGTCAGCTTAACGGGAAAAGGTGGCCGGGCCATTCTACTTTTCAGTGTACATTTTTGTTATCGTCCGATAAAAAGTATACCAAATTATGAATCCGCGAATAAATAAATAACATGAACTTAGAATGTTTAAACTTAACGATTTAAAAAAAAAACTCGTAAATTACTCAATTATCGCTGAAGAATCTTGGTAACTCAGTGGTAAATTGCACTTTTTCCATAGAAAAGGCGGGGACATCAACGTCCACTGCGTTACTAACTTTATAGTTATTACAAATAACTTTTTATGAATTAGATTAATTCTAAATATAAGCTTATTTACGTCCCTTTTCGAATTTCAAGTTAAAAAACGCACCACTTCACCGTTTTTTTAAATAAAAATAGTTTACTGAGAACGTGGCTAAAAGTTATGTACCTACAACGAAAAGTAGAATGGCCCGGCCACTTTTTCCCGTTAAGTTGTTAACTCGAAGGTGAATTATTATTAAACTATGTGATACTTATACCCTATAAATTGTGTTTTCATTTGTAGTACAAAAAGCTACCGACCAATTTCAAGAAAATACTTTATTTTATTAGAAAACACAATAATAGTAATGAGGGCGAGGAGGGAGAGCGTACATCCGGCGTACGCTCGGCGCAGTCTTAAGACTCGCTGGCAAGACTGTTTGGTCGATCGGTCGTTTGACAAGAAGTAATAATACGTGAAAAAAAAATCGCAGTAACAAAATACATACAGGCTGTTAAATAAATAAATACAATTAATAAATTTAAGCCGCTGATCATAATGATTAAATTAAATAGAACAAAGCCATTGCAAATCAATGAGCAATTTTATCCCCATTCGATTCCAAAATGGCCGCCAGCCTAATTGTTTCAAATTCAATGGCGCTAATTTGAAATGACTCGATTTGCAACCGCAGTTTTACAACTAATAAATGACTCTGACATTTCCTCATTTTTGATTCGATAACGCAAAGTTATTCCGAGAATAGCTTTGGAAAACCTGGAGCTTTCTTATGAAGGTCATCAAAAGCACCAACGTCTCCGTATCAGGGGTGTTATTCTCTCAAAAACAACGGATGGTCGGACGGACGAGCGAAATCGCAGCGGCGAGTTTAAGTAGTCCCGTCAGAGCGAACAAAAGATCTTATACGTTCGATCCATCGGCAGAAACCATACTGCTAAATTGAAAATGCACGCGCTAAAATATGTGTTATTCGCACTGACGGGACTACTTAAACTCGCTGCTTGGACATTCACTCGTTAGTCCGTTCGACCGTCGTCGTTCAGAGAATCACTACCCAGCCTCAGCAGAAAAGGGATGGCTTTATGTGCTCCCGCGTGAAGAATGTGAGATGGTGATTTTCGCGCGCCTTTATGGCAGTGTCAAATTCAATTAATTGATGTTTACTTTATAACCACTTCCATTATAAAATTATTATGAACTTAGAAACACAAGTATTAAATAAAAATAGTCTTTAAAGATTGTAGAGTTTTGAAGGTTTGAAAAATAAAGAATGGGGAATTGGTTTCTAATCGTGTTTTCACGTTTAACAGTCTCAAGGAAATATTATCACATACATACATTAAATCACGCCTGTTTCCCATAGGGGTAGGCAGAGACCACTTCTTTCCACTTGCTACGATCCTGACAAATTTATTTCGCGTCTTCCACATGCATACATCGAGTCATGCACGCATGTCGGTTTCGGGTACTTAAGATTCGGGCCTTTTCTAGTATTTCTCCGATTTGATTTCTCCGCTTTGGCAACCCAGGAAACTTAAACGGACCCTGATAGAACCCTTTTTAAAATAAAAAAATAACACAACCATCACAATAAAAAAAAACATGACACCAAATAGTTGAAAACAATTTCCATAAACGTATGGCGGCATTTCACTTGGTAGAACCTATTAACCAAATATTAGATAAGACCTTTCCTTATACAGGGTGTCCGGAAAGTAGTAAGACCAAATTAAAGGAAGGATAGGCAGGTCACGTTTTCAAAAAAAATAACTTAGTAAAACTGTCATCATTTTCGACATATTTCGATATTTTTTTTAAATGTAGTTAAATAAGTTTTTGCGTTGTTTTATTTGGAATTTATTACTTTCAACATTTGTTATTGTCTCAAAACAATGCAACAAAATCATTTGTCAAAACTCAACCAAACGTAGTGCCATCATTAGTTGAGTTTATTGAGTTTATGTTCAATACTCGTGTAACCATAAAGCGTCATCTATCGCACAGGTAATATCGGATCGCAAACAAGCCGCGCAGAGAGGATATCCGGTGACAAGCCAATCAGTGTCGACGTCAAATTTAAGGAAAAATGGCGGGGAGCGACAGCAGCATCATTTTCCTTATAATTCCGAATATGTCTAAGTTTTAACAAAATACATTATTAATTTTCACATGTTTTAAACTTAGTCAAATAATAAATAAATAACATGAGCCAAGTTATGACTATTATGTGGGTAAATGTTTGACACTTGATTGATAATAAGTTTTTTTTTTGGTTTTGTTTTGTCATTAAAATATGGTCACAGCGGAAGACTTACGTCTAAACTAGTGACATGACATTAGACCATTTTGCATGACCTGTTGTGACACCTAGGTCGGACTGTAATGTAAAAAAAAGAGAGTTGGGGTCATTTAGCTATATCCTACTAATAGTACGGAAGTTTGTATGTTTTCATAGGTACAATTACGCCTCTTCCCCGTAAAGATAGGCAGAGACCACTTCCTTTCACTTGGTACGAATCAGATAAACTACCCTCGCTTCCTCCACACTCGTAAGTTCCTTTATACACGTGCGTTGATTTATAGTACTACTCTTTCTTAATACATCTCCGATCATATTGTATTTCTTTCAGGCTAAAGTTACAGTTCTTAATAAACGTTTATCGTGTAGATTAGTTAGATTAGGTTAGGTTAGTTTTATAAAAATCATAAAAAAATAACCGTGTCCTGAGAAAAAAGGAATTATGACTTGCGAAAATTATGACTAAAAATAATTATAGCAATCAATAGAGACCCGATCGTGGAACGTTCACCTCGGGCTTCTCCTCCCAACATTCCCATTTATTTCACCACAGTACCTACAATACAAAACACTGCATGACATGTGATTATTTTGCAGACCGTCCTCATCAATATGCGTCGCTCAGCGTGTCCAATAAGATTTATTAGTCTCTCATTACTCGTCTAAACCTGCCTGGTATTGTTTATTGGCACCTAGGCATGTATTTTGCAACACCCTGTAGACAAAACAACTTGGGAATAAAGGATGATGGTTTTGATACTTTATAAAACTTCAGTTTTGATCGCCCACGTGCTTATCGTGATACATTGCGTCGCTGCAATAGCTCCCGGCTCGTTAATGTCAAAATAACTCGTCAATGGATTGCTTCAAGCATACGAGCTATTGACTAATGAAACTAAGCCTTAAAGGTGATAATTATAAGGTGTGAGGTGTGTATTATTAATTATTAGGTGGTTTTTTTATTTTTTTATTTTAATTGTGGTACAGTGCAAGAGCTTTTTGTAGGTGCTTCTGGTTTGTACTTGTCTCTCTCTCGTTCTCATAAGCTCTTATTAAGAGCGAGTGAAGGAGAAGTACAAACCCGAAGCACCTTCTAAGTGCTCACAGACTGTAAAAGTTTTAACATGTGTATCAGTGTATCTGTGTGTTTGTATATCTATGTCTGTCTGTGGTATCGTAGCTCCCAAATGAATTTTAATCGGGATCCTTAGCTACATTTCATGAAAATCAGTTGAGCCATTTAAGATTTATCAGTTCTGAAAGCAGGTGTCGCCATAATATTGCGGTTTTTAACTAGAACTAGCGACCCGCCCTCGCTTTGCTTCGGTTTATGTTTTCTGCAACACCCGTACATAAACCGGAATTAATTATACATAAAAACCTTGCTTGAGAAAATATCTAACTGATAGTGACAACCGCATGAAAATCCGTACAGTCGTTATTGAGATAATTGCGAACATACAGACAGGCAGACACGGTGGGACTTTGTTTAAAAATATGTATAGGTACTTCAATTGTTTAGTTAGTTAAGTAAACGTACCAATTAAACCACGTGGCTGTATTAAAAAGGCGATCAAAATTGTTTTGTCGAACTTTGAAGTGTAAGTGTCCTGCTATTGGCTGACAAACTATACCACGTGCTACTTTTGTTTACATTTTTTAAACTACCTACATAAATAAAGTATACTAATAATCTGCGAATAGATTCCAATTTTAAATCGTGTACGCTTATTCTCGCCTAAATTGTTTTGTCGAGCTTTGAAGTGTCCTGCTATTGGCTGACAAACTATACCACGTGCTACTTTTGTTTACATTTTTTAAACTACTTACACAAATAAAGTATAATACTAATAATCTGCGAATCGATTCCAATTTCAAATCGTGTGCAAACTATGTTTATTCTGGCCAAAAAGAAATAAGGCCATGCAAGTGTTAGCAAGTCGTCAATACAGTCGCTCTTGACCTGGCTCGTCGTGTCGCGGCATAATGAGTTGCAACACTGCACCGCAGCCGTCGTGTGAGGCGTCGGTGGATAGGGAACGAGGGAATAATAAGATTATTTTCACTTCTCATGCGCTTAAAATGTTACTTTAGTCTCTGTACATCGGGACTAAAACTCTTTATTAATCTCTAGGGACTAAAGTAATATTTTTTTAATTTATTTTGGAAACTCCAATACAGCCAATCACCACGGTGTTTGTGAACGGAGGATTATCGCCATTTTCAGTGATTGTGTATGGACCATTTTTTGAGCATGGAAATAACCTCAAAATGACAACTGTGCAAAAATATAAAAAATACATTAAGGATAATTCATTTTATTATGCATAGTCCAATTAGTTATAAAATAATAGTTTGAATCTGTTGGCTAAATATGCAAGAATTTAAAGCATACCTTGACAACAAAAAAAACCGCGGAACAATTTTGTAAGAAACTGTTATAATTACTATTGTAATTTTGTACATGTAGAACGTTGTTTTTTTCCTCGCATTCAAAGTGAAAAGTAGAGTGTAATGACACTCGAGCTATAGCCACCCGCGCTACGCTTGGGTGGCTAAACATCTCGTGTCATTATGGCTTGTTTTAGTCCCTTGTTGAACAATCTACTATTTTTAACCTCCGACGCAATAAGGGTGTTGTAAATTTAACTTGTGCGTCAGTGTATCTGGATCCCCTGGAATCAACAAAACTCATTTGATCGAATGTATCGTTTCATCGAAAGCTAAAATACAAATTCGGCGAAGTAAAATATTGTATGAAATTAGTGTCGGTGATTCAAACGGATAGACCGATTCAGATGCATTTTTTTTTTGGTGTTACCGTTAGATCGCGGGGTTTTGATTATTAATAACTATGACAAATGCCTACGAAAATCTCATTTATCGTTTCCTTGTTTTCTATATTCTCCGTTTTTTATAGATCTTGCCTTGAGTTTAGTTAAGAACAAGGTTATCGTGTAAGATACGAGTAGTATTCCGTTATCTGGTTAATTTTACGGGCAAATCCAAAATAGTAAAAGTATAAAATTATATAAATTCTCGTTTTGTTGAATGATTATAAATCTATACATAAGGCAGTTTGCAGGACCGTTACTTTCGCAAATTGAAGAATTTCAAACTGTAGAAATGAAAAAAAACCTGTTCCTATATTATTAATAAATATGAGTGGAAAATCTCACACAAAATAACCTTACGTAGCTCTAGTGTCTTGTACATATGTACAATATCAACGTACTTATATTGAGGAATACATACTGAACTGAAAAAACATTCGAAGCTCTATCAATACTCGGGCTCATTACACGAATATTAAACAGCGTTCAAAGAGCTACAGATCAAAAGTAGAAACCACAACATTATTAATCACCCTGTAGTGACAATATAAAATATAATCCACACCACCATACAGGATGTCCGTTTCGCCGCCAATTCCATAAAACCACATATAGCTTTGTCAGATTACAGAGCGTCAGCGATCCCTAGATCAGTCGGAACCCCTTTGTTAATCGCCCTTCACCGGACCGGTGGTAACGGGAGATTTGACGGGGGATTACAGTGAAGTACAGTCGGCTACAAATCTACATTAATCGGGATAGTCCAAAGCAAAATTTTATGAAAACTGGTTAGGCTGTTTAAGACATATCATCGCTGAAAGTAGATAACCCCCTAAAAGCTCAATATCTCAAAAACGGCTAAACCGATTTTAATAAAACATGTCTAAAACCCACTGCTAAAAAATTTGCTTTCAAATAAAAAAAAAAGCGTCCAAATCGGTTCATTCGTTTAAGAGCTACAGACACACACACACGTCAAACTTATAACACTCCTCTTTTTTGCGTCGGGGGTCAAAAATACACCATAATATGCGTATGTCCAAATAACATGATAAGCGCGATTCGTTCCTAAGTCATGGATGATTTCTATGTACTTAAGTATATATTTCTCTTTATAAGTATTTATATCGTTGTCTAGTACCCATAGTACAAGCCTAGAGCTTAGTTTGTGACTAGGTCAATTGGTGTAACATTGTAACATGATATTTATTTATTTTATACCTTCACACCTGTATCACAATGGGGCAGGTAGAGACCATGGAACGCCAGATGCACCTATCTAAACACACAACTTTCGCTTCCTCTACATTCATCACCCTCTTCATGCACGTACGTTGGTTTCGGGTGCTTTTGTTTTAGCCCTTATTCAGAGTCCATAGAGGCTATACACATAATGGAATTCCTAATCGTCATTTTGTCCTAACGCATCGTTTGTCAGAATTTTCGTTTATCCTAAAGCCATTTCCACCTGAATGTAAATAAACACTGAATAAAAACGTAAAAGGGTAAAAATCATAATAAATGTCCAGTTAAAGAGAGTTTTGTCACCGTCACGAAACTGTTGGTTAACGTCAAACATACGTCAATTGTAATGAAATTGTAAGTTAGACATCATTTAAGTGACATTTAAATAGCGTCCTTATGTACATTTATTTTGATTTTTACCCAAAATCAAAAAAAAAAATTAGTTGGGATGGCGTTAATTTGTTTCAAATTTAATTCAAAAAATAAAGAGTAAGTCCGACTCTCACTTAACCTGTCTTTTTTGTATGAAAGAAGGAATGTAGTTTCGAACTCGTTAGACAATAAGTGGCCGACTGTACTGTGGCGTGACGGATCTCCTCTCACGTGACTATTAGACTGCAGCGACTGATCCGCCATGGATCACCGACAAATAGTTGGGAACACTCCGGCGCAGCGGGAAATTACAAACAGTAAGATACCGTAAAAGTAGAGGTTTAGGGGTGGGTAGGGACACAACTTAAAATAAGTGGGTCCATATTGACACTCGTAATTATTTTTACTCATGTGTTTGAAGTCATAATCATCGGAATTCATAACGCATTTTTTCAGTAGCTGTTACTTTTTCAGGATTTTTATAAATCAAACCTAACTCAATCTAGCCCTATACGTTGAATATTTATGAACTTTTGAAACGTTTACGGTTCCGGTGATGATAAAATGTATGAATAGCAATTTTATGAAAACAAAACGATTATGAATAAAGTTATGTGAAAAAATGCGCTCTAAAAATAAGTCATAACTTGTTACAAATAATAAGAACAAGTATTAAATGGACAATCACGTTACGTCTATCGGAAATAATTTCAGTCTTATAATTGGTAACTTGCTTCATTTTAGGTAGTGTCCCTCCCTACTAGTGATGTACCGGCGTTAACTTACTCGTTACCAGTATAATTACCATTTGGTAAAATACATACATACATAAACTCACGCCTTTATTCCCAGAGTGGGGTAGGCAGAGCTACAGAATTACCAACAACTTTAAAAACTTGTTGATAATTCTGTAACCACATTTTGCACAATTAGGCTAAGATGTTTACCAGTGTATTAGTGACAGGTTGCAAGCCCATCGCCTAACAGTACTACACAGCCTTTATTCCCTTAGCCGTCTCTTACGACATCCACGCGAAGATATGGAGTGGCACTATTCTAACCCGGCAAATATGCTACCAACCAATACCGGTAATAAATATTACCAGAAGCGGACATAGAGATCGTGTATTTCTGTTTTGTTTTCTTTATTCATTTATTAAATACAGGGTGTCGGATCACTAATGGTCAAAATGAGAAAACTAAATAGGTCACACCCAGGGCTACCAAAAACACCCCTATGTATGTTCAGCGATTTTTAGTGCTTTCGGAGATATAGATCATTTTAGTCGGAATTTTTGTAATTTTTCCTTTTGTCCAATGTACAAAAATTCATCAATTTGATGTATTATTTCAATACTACAGACTACAGACCTTTGAAGTATTTTTGATGTACATCATTTTTCATCATCATTTTTTTTCGTCTTTTGTTTTATTATTATAAAGTATAGTCATAGATGGATATACATATAAAGAAAATACAGTGATCAGATTCGCGATGTACTGAGTAAGGGCCAAATTAAAAGAACCCGGAATCGACGTACGTGCATTGAGAAGTTGATGAATGTAGACGAAGCGAAAGTTGCATGTTTAGACCGGTGCACCTGGCGTTCATTGTCTTTGCACTGGTGTGAAGGTATGAACTCGTATGTATATAGCTAATAATTTTAATGATAAAGTGGTATCTTGTCTAGGGAACACCGTTGATGTAGGAAAACATATCGAAACTTTTATGTGGTAGTGTCTTTTTTCGTTTTCCTTTTTCTCCCTCTATCTCCATCGTAATATTTTTGACATGTTTTCCAGTGTTTTCCTGCTGAACTACACATGTTATTTGATATTATAGCTTTAATAATGCTAGACTAAGTGGTATCATTGCAGTATGAAATATGGTTAAAAAACTAACTGCTGAGTTTCTTGCGGCGTTTCTTTTCGTTGGTCTCCTTTTGGGAAGCGTTGGTAGATTCTTGACGTGTAAAAGTGCCCGTGCCTCCTGAAACTAACCCCGGTTCGGCTACTGCTCGAAAATGATCTACTGTGGCCGGTGCTCGGTGGTGTCGCAATATTCGACGAGATGGCCGCCGCACACGGCTGAAGCTCAAAATAGCCACAATTTGCGAACTACGGCCGACCTGCCTTTAAGTTATGTTATATAGCGAACTTGGACAGGGTACCGTCAAGTGTGACAACTTTGCCTAAGCGTGGTACACTTGCACACCACAGTCATATACTTTAAGTGAAGTTAACTTGTGCTATGCAATATTGCAATGTAGAAAAAAAAACTTGAATGGAAGTACATATAGAGACTAAGACGAGATAATATGTATAATATAGCTTAGAAGTGTTCAATATTCCTGACAGATTTTTTTTTGGTTTGCATTTCACGTTACTACATAATCTGCAAAATTAAACGTATGAAAAACACTGTTTTCATAAAATTCTCCATATAAAACGCCAATTTCATCGGTAAGGACCTAATATAATTAAACAGCACAAATTACATGTAAACCAACCAGATAGATCAAAAAACCGAGTGACAACTCGAGCACTACAATTTAATTTTCAACGAACAGTTTTACTATGTCTAGAACTTCAGCCTTCATCTATCTAAGCTAACAATAAGGTTGATTATTAAAACTGGAATTTTATGTTGCTATATCGAAAATATACTCGTATTAGAGAAGAGCTCCGATAATTCATGCTCTGCTTCTAGTAGTTATTTTTCTATATTGGAAATTGCTTCCTTTAGTAATATTAAACGCAATTACTGAATAAAATAAGCCGAGAAAATTCTAAATATTCGCAAGAATAAGCGATAAAGAAACATATTTTTACTGTCTTCTAGTGCATTGAAAAAGTGTTTGATCAGCCTGTTTATTGAAATAGCTACTTTATTATTTGTGATGAATACCGATGAAATAATTATTTTCATCATATAATATGAACAAATAAATGCTTTACAATTCGTTTTTAAGACTGCGCCGAGCAAACGTCGAGCGTCCAGTGGCGCCCTCATTACTATTATTGTGTTTTCTTATTAACTAAAGAATTTCCTTGGAATCAGACGATACATTTTTGTAGCACCAGTAAAAACACAATTTATGGGATACTTAACAAAGTTTAATAATAATTACCCTTTGAATAGTCAGCTTAACGGGAAAAGGCGGCCACTTTTTTCCGTTAAGTTGATAATTCCAAGGTGAATTGTTATTAAACTATGTGATATACCCTATAAGTTGTCTTTTCATTTGTAGTACAAAAACCTACCGACCAATTTCAAGAAAATACTTTAGTTTATTAGAAAACACAATAATATGTAGTAATTAGGGCGTCATTGTACATCCGGCGTACGCTCGGCGCAGTCTTAATCAGTCTAATGACGAGGTAAAGGAAATTAAAACATTAACATCATAACATAACTTCAACTTTTCAACTGGTTAATAATTCAGTAACCACATTTTCCACAAATAGGTAAACATTAAAATAAACTTAATACAGAAACTAGCAAACCCGAATCAGTGTTCGTATTGTTGCTCCCGTGTTGGAATAAAAAAATACTTTCAGACGTTTCATCTTGGGTTGGCAACGCATTTCCTATCTTAGGATTGCAATCTTGAGAATGCAAATGTATACGGGTCTCAGATCCCAATTACCACCAGCCCCCTATTCCACCATCTTGACAATGACACGTGACAGGTGACAATTCGTAATACATTGCTAAGTTAACACGCTGATACAAGACGGGGTATCAAATAAACTTTTATGTTGTCCGGCAGCATGAGCATGTCACGCTCGCTCAAAGGTCTTTGCTTACGGCGGCGTCGTTGATCGGGTCGCCACCTTCCCGAACACATGGTTGAGAGAGGCGATGGCTGAGATACGCGTCATACTCGTGAACGTGTGCTGTCTGTGGGGTCCGGTCTGTTCACGTTTGCCTGTTGCGAACTTGTTGTTAAATAAATTATTCTAGTTATGGCTTTTGACGTAGAGCCCTCGTCGTGTTGTTCTCATACATACATACATACATTAAATCACGCCTGTTTCCCAGAGGGGCAGGCAGAGACCACTTCTTTCCACTTGCTACGATCTTGACAAATTTCTTTCGCTTTTTCCTCATTCATACATCGAATCATGCACGCACGTCGGTTTCGGATACTTAAGATTCGGCCCTTTTCCAGTATTTCTCAGATTTGACTCGAAAAAGTACGCCTTTTGTATATATATATATATATACGCCTTCTCATACTTTTTTTAAAATTAAGTTTAAGGTTTATTGACCTTAAATTTGTAATGATTTTACTTTTGGTAGTTTTAAGAATTTATTATTGTTTACTTTATTACTTAATGTACCTTACTTTACTTAATGTAACTTAGTTTTAAGTACTATATTATGTTTTTATGATTTAAAAAAATGACCTTCTGATGGAGTTTCTTGCGGCGCTTCTTCTCCGCAATGATGGTCTTGTCCGAAGCGCTGGTAGACTCACTCTATATTACCGACGTGTAAAAGAGCCCTCATGTGGCCTACTTACTGTTTTTTTTTTGGTGTTTAGTCTACGTATACGTGGTAGGTAGTGAGCCTACGAAGTTAGCGGTCCCGGGTTCGATTCCCGATTTGTGTGATGAGCAAGAGTATTTTTGCCTGAGACTTGGAGGTTTTCTATGTTTTTAAGTACTTATGTACTTCTCTACACAAAGTGTTACAAAAATACCCGTAAAGCTGAAAGGGGGTTAAATGGTGCCTAATAATAAGTCCATTTACAATATTTGAGAATCGTACTAGCACCGTATGACTTACCATTATTGTTTTCATTGATGTGCAAGCCCTATTTAAGTAAAATTAAAGAGTAAACTACGCAGAATGTTTATGTACATTTTTACCTAATTCGTGAAACCATCAGGAGACATAGTAACAAAATGTACAGAATTCGATTAGATTGATATTACAAGTCGAGTTTTGGAAGATTTTAAAAGACCTAATGAAGAAACCTAACTAACACTTACTTTTTCGTAATGAACGTCAAATTTACAGTAACGGCTCAAAGTGAGCTCCGCCTTGTTCAATGCACAACCTCGCTCGGGATATGGCTTTAAAAACATTAAAGTTGACAATTATTAAATTGGGGTTAGGCTCGTAAAACACACATTCCCGAAATGTGCACTTTCTGCAGAGGTGCACTTTCCGCAAAATGTACACTCCCAAAATGTACACTTTCCCAATTTGGAAACTTTCCCGAAATGTGCACTTTTTCAAACAGTGCACTTTTCCAAAACGCACGCTTTCCCGAAATGTGCACTTTTTTAAACAGTGCAGTTTTCCAAAACGCACGCTTTCCCGAAATGTACACTTTCCCATGTAGGGCACTTTCTCAAAAGGAACACGTTTATTATTTAGTCACTTTCTTCACACACGCACACACACACACACACACACACACACACGCTTCACACTTTTTTTTAAATCCACACGCATTTTTGTCTTTAATTAAATCTCATCTAAATCGATTGTGCAACGGAACCTTATGTTTTGATGTCAAAGTGTACATATCGGGAAGTGCACTTTTAGAGACAGTGTACTTTCCGGGAAAATATACCTTCTGCGAAAGTGCATATTCTGGGAAAATGCACCTATTGACAAAGTGTACATATCGGGAAGTGCACTTTTAGAGACAGTGTACCTTCCAAGAAAATGACCCTTCTAAAGAAGTGCACCTTTAGAAGAAGTGCACATTTCGGGGAAGTGTGTTTTACGAGCCTAACCCTTAAATTGGTAGGTAGGCCTCTCTGTTAAAATAATCTATGCTAACCCCGGTTCCCTGACATGACAGCGTACTAGGGTTGACAATATTTTTGGTTTTGGAAATTTATTATATTTTTACGGGGTATTTTGTAACACGTTGTATAAGTATGTTTACGTAGTACCCATAAGTACAAGCCTAGAGTTTGAGACTAGGCCAATCTGCGTGAGATTTTCTTCTGATATTTATTTATTTATTATACAATAGCGACCCGCCCTCGCTTCGCTTCGGTTTATGTGAGTTTTCCGTAACACCCTTACATAAACTCTAGCTATTGATGAAAACTGAATTAAAATCCGTTTAGTAAGTTTAAAAGATCTAACCGAGCGAACAAATAGCGGAAGCGACTCCATTTTATACTATGTGAAGATAAACGACGACGCGCTGGCCTAGTTGGTAGTGACCCTGCCTACGAAGCTAGCGGTCCTGGGTTCAAATCCCGGTAAGGGCAGATATTTGTGTGATGAGCGCGAATATTTGTTCCTGAGTCATGGATGTTTTCTATATATTTAAGTATAATATTTCTCTATATAAGTATTTATATCGTTGTCTAGTACCCATAATACAAGCCTTGTGCTTAGTTTGGGACTAGGTCAATTGGCGTGACATTGTCCCCTGTACAAAAAAAAACAGGCCAAAACATTACGTTTTCAGCAGACGGGAAAAAAACTTCCTTATCGATAAACGAATTCTACCCCGCATCTCAAATAAATCCTTGTTTAGTAAATATGGTAGATATTAACGATATCCAACGGTTCTATAACGCAATTATATCGGCCCTCGACCGGGGCCTAGAACCTAGAGTAGGTAAACAGTTATGATTCAATAGAGAAATCCTGGCAAACAGTTTCGCGGTATGGTAAGGAACGATATTGAAACGGGAAGAGAATAAAACGATACAAAACGTTTCTTAAGAAATTACATCTCAATTCACGTTCATGAATCTATTTTTTCAACCCGAGGAACGATAATGATGTATAAGTCACGTGGCATTACTTAAAAAACCGTGCAAGAACATGTTGGACCATCCTCAGTGTAGAGTTGCGAATCTGTTGCTACAAACGCAAGAATTTGTTTCAAAAATGAACACGTAGGTACTCGTTCGAACGAATTTCCTTCAGTCTTCTCCGAGGACGCAAGCTAAAAAAAACAGGATTTTTAACATATTTGCAACAATTGAAACAAATAACAACAACAAACAAATAACAATTGATGACAAATATAGGTAACATCTTTGTATACCAAAAATCTTTGAGCTAGCTTGCGGACAGACGGACAGACGGACCAACGGACATGGCGAAACTATAAGGGTTCCTAGTTTGACTTCGGAACCGGAAGAAAAGCTACCACCTTAATTGTTTCCCAATTACACAGAATAAGTAATAGTACAAGTACCAATTATTAAATAGTATTTGTTGCACAATTTCGTAATCTTGATGAAACGTTCCATGTTTTGAGACAACATGCCAGTTTAGTCGTAAGACTTTTTTTCAGTACGAAGAGTCAAACTTGTTGAATGAAAAACGAGAAATGCTTCAGTGGCTTAAAAAATATGGATTTATTTTGAATGTGTTAATATTTTGAAGTTATTGTGTAATTAAACATTGCCACGTCATATTTTTTTTTCATTAAGGATTTGATAATCTAGTCCTAGATTTAAAATCATAGTTTTTTTTAAGCCAAGGGAGGACAATGTGTGCCGCTAGGTAGCGTTCAGTGTCATTAAAAACTTCAATAACACCTAAACTAATAAACGTATTGGTAAATTATAAATGTTTCAGCTTCCTTAGTCAGGGGGCCTAATATGGCTGCGTTTATCGCTTGCCTAAGTGTGTCTAAGGCATCCGTCACCTTCTAACACGTAAATAAGTACGAGAGTGACGGATGCTTTATCCACATTTGCCACGCGAAATAGACGCAGCTCACGCAGCCATACTAGGTCCGCGCAGGGATCCAAGTACACTTGGTTTTTAATATACAGACATTTTTTTTTATTTAAAGTAAATCAAGCGTATTAACTAATAGTACCTACTCAATTATAACGCTGCTTAAATACAAAAGTGCCACAAAACAAAAACAGATATACTAGTTTTACTTAAAACTTAAACTATATAGCATTCCGAATTTAAATGCAACACAAACACATTTTGATTTGTGGCAATTTAGTATTTAAGTAACGATAATATCTACCCTTTCTGGGATTTGAATATACTAACGAGCGTCTGCACGTCTTTCTTTGCCACCCCCCTCTCTGCAACGGCTCTTCTACCCAGATTGAAACAATCGATAAATGGTAATGATTGATTGATTGCTTCAATATCGTTCCTAAACGTAAGCACTGCGGCACATCAATATTCCCGGCGCAGAGCATGCAAAACAAGGCGCGGGCCGACGGGCTCCACTCACGGCGTCAGTCAGCGACATTATGTAGACTGATAAGTAGGTCAAGTGTGAGTTGGTCTCGCGCACCGAGGGTTTAGGGCTAAAGGGGGTTTAGGTTTTAGGTTTTATTATTTTCAATTTGTATTACAGAATGATAATTTTAATTTGAATTTTAGTAATATTTTTTAATTTTAATTTTTTTTTTTTTTTTTTTTTTTTTTTTTAATTTTAATTTGAATTTGAATTTGAATTTGAATTTGAATTTTAATTTTAATTTTAATTTTAATTTTAATATTAAGTATTAATTTTTTTTTTTTTTTTTTCTATTGTATAAAACTATGGACTGTAAGGTCCAAAAATATCATTAAATTCAATTCTTTTCTTAAAGAAAGAACAATACCCTCCTGGGACCTGTGGGTCCTCGAGGTAACATTGTAATTGCAACCTTGTTCAATAACTATAGGGTGCCTTTTATGTTTAGTATTGTCCTCGAATGAGAACCGGGGGCACCAAGAGGATATAATCAGGACTGATATTTTGTTTATTTTTAATTTTTAGCCTAATCTTGTGCAGCCTCCAGCCAATTCCTTCTGAAAGCGTCAAGCTGATCTCATCTGCGCCAAGGTCTTCCCCGACGCCGAATTTTGATGAAAAAAACAGCTTTATTTAGTTTTTGTGTTAAGTTGGAATTGACAAATTTTATCATGAAGATTTTTTTAAATATTCATTTCAAATTTTACATTTTATTTATTCGTTTTCGACAATCATGTTACACAATCTTACACATCAATCGATCAATCAATCAAATGTTTATTGCATAAAAGGCACACGTCAAAAATCTAATAAAAATAAAAGTAAAAAGTAAAGTCAAAAGCGTACCTATGCCTAAACCCGACAAAGCCCAAAGAATTGCCAAACTCAAGTGGCAGCGGGCGGGGCACATTGTTCGTAGAACTAATGGCCGATGGGGCCACAAGCTTCTCGAATGGCGACCACGTGTCGGAAGACGCTGCGTAGGCAGACCTCCTACGAGATGGTCCGACGGCCTCGTGAAGGCTGCGGGAACCCGGTGGATGCAGGTAGCACGTGAACGGTCGTTGTGGCGATAGAGGGAGGCCTATGTCCTTGAGGGCCTATGTTTTGGCGCTATAGTGGTCCCATAGCCCCCTCCTAAAGCAACGCCCCGAGGGTTTTACTCCGTGCGAGTCGGACATAACCCACACTGGCCACCGTCGGGTATATCCACGGGTCAAAAAAAAATGCCTATGTCCGACGGAGGACGTCGATTAAAAAAACTTTTAATTTTGACATGTAATGCAAACTTATATTGCAATTATTTTCATGAAATAAATAAACTAAACTACAGATATTCACAGATATATAGACCCATAGATACTTACACAAATGCACACGTGTCACTGCTCCCTTAACAAACGTAAAATTACTTAGTTGAATGTTGACCAGAGTAACAATGCCAAGTTAACAATGGTAACACAGGTATTGTTGGTTACAATGTGGTGCACGCGCGTCGAAATATATTACTATTGTCATAGTTTCTCAATTGTTACGATTCCCGGTAAAATGATGCAGTTTAAGTAGTCGCAGCACCCTTACCATGAGTTACAACTATCCGCTAGCGAGTCGAATGCTCTATCCCTCACAGAATTCTTATAGAGTGCGAGGGACATTAGCATTCGACTCGCTAGCGAGTACGGTAATTGTAACTCATGGTAAATAAAAATAAACATTATTTTAGCGTTGAATGCCGATAGTCTATAGGTCACAAATCCCACTTACCAATACGGCCCTCCTAAACCAAAAGGACGCAAGCCCAATTTGATTGTCAAAGCGTCTTAGGTGTTAAGACTGCACCGAGCAAACGCCGAGTGTCCAGTGACGCCCTCATTTCTATTATTGGGTTTTCTAATTAACTAAAGAATTTCCTTGAAATCAGACGATACTTTTTTGTAGTGCAAGTAAAAACACTATTTATGGAATACGTATCCCCTTTGAATAGTCAGCTTAAAGGAAAAAGGTGGCCACGTTTTTCCGTTAAGTTGATAACTCAAAGGTGAATTGTTATTTGTTATTAAACTATGTGATATACCTACCCTATAAGGGCCTGTTGTTTGATAAGTAGTTAAACTAACTAGTTGTTAAAATTCGAAAAAGGAATTGAAAATTTGACACATTTCCTTGAGATTCCTTCAAATTTTCGATTCCTTTTTCAAATTTTAACAATTAGTTAGTTTAACTACTGATCAAACAACAGGGCCTAAGTTGTGTTTTCATTTGTAGTATAAAAACTTACCGTCTAATTTCAAGAAAATACTTTAGATTATAGTCTATTCAGAATAGGATGGGTACGGCGACACATGACAGTTTTACATTTTACGCAAAAGCCGTTTTAACCAATCCAGCTGTCAACAAATTTAAAAAATATATATTGCAAAGAAATTATTTCCAATAAATTAGATTTATCGTTTTTCGTAATATAATAATCAAGTTCCATTAAATTACGTGTTTATGTAGTGAAAATAGGTCAATAAAATAATTACACTGCATCTTCCGATACGTGAATGGAACTATTAATAGAGATTGGCAACACATCTGTCATCGACCGAATCGAACCGCCATATTAACAAATCGCTCCACTCGCGTCACGATTATATTGAAATAAAGAACATCTAGTGCTTTATTTAAATTTACGTGTAAATTATTGTCTTCTGACATTTATTTAATGACTGAATTCACCATTCATAATTTGTGTGCAATATAGTTTTAAGAAATAAAAAATATTGGCAAGTGCATAAAGAATCGATTATTTTCCCTTAGCAAACGTAATCGATAATCGTCAATAATCCTTTCAATTTCACAAGGCGACAACACTTTATCTGCCAAGTGTCATATGTCGCCGTACCCATCCTATCCTGAATAGACTATATTAGAAAACACATAAAAATAATGAGGGCGCCACTGTACATCCGGCGTACGCTCGGCGCAGTCTTAAGGTCGTTAGACAATAGCGACGCCGAAGGGCTATTGCTTAAAGCACTCGCAAGCGCAATTGTTTTCATTTTGAAAATCGAAGGCTTGTCAACATACAAAATGAAACAATTGTTCCGTTTTGGATCCAATTGAGATTGCGAGTGCGTTATAGGAGAGCCAGAGATGTAGGTTCGAATCCTACCTAAGACCGACGATTTTTTTTCGCTTTAAAGTGCCGCTTTTTTTTAGTGTATAACTAAGTCTGTGTGACCCTTTATGCTAACTCAATGTTCCTCAAACCAGAGAGTCCCTGTAATACTATTCGCATATACTGGAGTTCAATGCTTGCTTCAGGGAACACATTCATAATAACCCTTTAAAAAAAAGACGTATCTCCAATTTAACAACCGCAACAAATTCAACCCTATCGTATACCAAATATGGTCGCATGTTCTATAAATCTTGACAGAACATACGCCAAATTCTCTATGGAATCGGTAGTTCTCAATTTCAATTCTACCCACGACCGCGTACGTTGTGATTGTACAATGGCATCGTAATCGAATTAAAACTGTCGCACAATGCACGAGTTTGATATAGCACAAAGGCTATTTCGGAACTAAGTAACTCAATTGTATGTTGATCGGTCTTTGGATGTATTTTTGGAGAATTGTTGGACGTTTGTGAAATTGAGGAGAAATTAAAATGTGACTCTTTGTTTAAAATTCGTTTGTATTTCAGTAATATTCCTTGCGAAATAAATAAGATTTTATTAAGAGATATACAGATCGAAAGTGAGTGGACGGGTCGAAAGGGGCCCTAGGCGTACTTTTTCGAGTAAAATCGGAGAAATACTGGAAAAGGGCCGAATCTTAAGTAGGTACCCAAAATCGACGTGCGTGCATGACTCGATGTATGAATGTGGAAGAAGCGAAAGAAATTGGTCAAGATCGTAGCAAGTGGAAAGAAGTGGTCTCTGCCTACCCCTCTGGGAAACAGGCGTGATTTAATGTATGTATGTATGTATGTATGTATGTATTAATTATGTTAAGTCAAATTTTTGCGATGGCTGACACCTACAATAAGTTACCTACAACCTACAGTTTTGGGGCTCTGTACCTATAAGTTGCATAATACAACTCGATTGCATAATGAAAACCTTTGTTTTCGCTTTGTCTTTACTTTAAAGAGCTGTATCTTTTAAACCGTATTTAAATTTAAGAAACTAATTTCAGTTTTTATGATTTTGTATAAAATAGTACATTGTGTATTAAGGGTGGTAAAGAAAGAATTACAAACGAGAGTCTGTTAGAAGCCCGAAGCCGGAGGCTTGTAACATACAATGTTTTTCATCACAATTGCGAGGAAATGAAATAAAATCGACAAAAGATCATATTTTTAACTTATTAGCGGCAGACCACAGATTATAGGATATGTCTCGGCAGACTACATCATTGTCTGTGACTTACCACAGATAATGTCAAACGGGTTCGGAGTCCGATTCTAGTGACAGTCGAGATCAATAGTTTATATGCGAGATTTTTTGGAAATTGTATGCAACTGACATTTCATCTCGAATGAAAGTTCATATCGAATGGCACAAGAATTGGGGTCCTGACGTATTGTGATAGTTTGAGTCCACGTATAATATTTAAAAAAGAAGCTATTACGCACGATAGGGCGTAATGGTAAAAAAAGATTTACAGTCGATTTTTCTAGCATGTTAGGACACTATTTACGAGCAAGTGTGATGAAAATATTATTATGCCTCTGCAACATGTATTCTGCTAAATACTATTTGGACAGCTAGCTGACACTTTAGTTCATAGAATTTGTTTCCAAAACAACTATAACACAGGAAATGCGGTTTCAATTATTGTAGTCTATGTAAGTAGTTAAATAAATTGTGAATAAAGGGAACCTATTATTTCATCCAAACACCATTCAACTAACGTATCACTACGCAGAATTTCCATTTACACATCATGAAAACACAATAGTTTCAGCAGAAAACAGCGTTCGACGAAATGAAATTCTATGAAATTATACAATCGATGAAGTGAAATTCGATAACGGGTTACCATGAATAAGCAATGGTCGAGTGGGTACTAAAATATACTCAAAGATAATTAATTTTATGAACTGCGATTAAGTGTTTACGTTACGTTTGAATAGTGTCTCTCTAGCATGACCCATGACCTTGAAAACAGATTGAGAATTACTTTCAGTGCATTGTATAAACATTTGCAAAGATATTGATAATGCGTCAGCATAACATAAACATATATTATATATCAGGTGACAATGTCACACCAATTGCCCTAGTCCCAAACCAAGCTCTAGGCTTGTACTATGCGTACTAGACAACGATATAAATGCTTACATAGAGAAATATGTTCTTAAATACATAGAAAGCATCCATGACTCAGGAACAAATATTCGCGCTCATCAAACAAATATCTGCCCTTGGATTTGAACCCGGGATCTCTAGCTTCGTAGGCAGGGTGACTACCAACTAGGCCAGCGCGTCGACTGAAATAATACCGTTGAAATAATATCTGCACCAAAAACTCCAACCTCTATATTATATACAAATAGTAGTTTACGTCACGGTTGTGTAATGATAGGCATTATAACACGATTGTAGTTTATGAAACGAGCCGCAACGCGAGTTTCATAATAGATCACACGAGTGTTGTAATGCCAATTACGAAGACTCGCGTACAATAATTTATGTACACACATATTATAAGTACTCTAAGATGGGTTCAGAAACCGAAAGGCAAATAACCAGCATTACCTATGGTAGTAGGTGACAGCGAAGACAGCTGTTATCGAATATTGTAAGGTAATGAAATCCAAATATGGAACATCATCCAAAATTAACAGCTGTCATCGCTGTCACCTACAACCACAGGCAATGCTGGTCTGCACGGGTTTTGAACGCATAATAGAGGACTTATGATATATATGTATATATGTGTAAATAAAAAGAATTAAACGGACAGCACAATCAGTCACGTTATACATTATATTGAAATGCCCACTCTGCCTAACATATCATCAGTCTAGTCTATGATATTTCTGTCAAAAAACCAAAAGCTTACAGCACTCAGGAATTCAGAGCTTTGACAGACGAGGCAATAACTCAAAACAGGAAGTTGGAGGCTCTGCGGGAACAAGTGTCGGAATTTTTACCAATTTGTTACCGCTGGGGCTTTCACAACATAGCCCGAGAGCGTATGTATTTCTCTATATAAGTGTTTATCGTTATCTATTATTCTATAATGCATAGTACAAGACCTAGCGCTTAGGTAAGGTCTAGGTCAATTTGTGTGAGAATATCCAGTGATATTATTTATTTCATTAATATTATATTAAAATTTAAGTATTTCTGCCGGGTTACAATAGTGCCACTCCATGTCTTCCCGTGGATGTCGTAAGAGGCAACTAAGGGAATAAACGCTTGTAACTGTTAGGCGATGGACTTGCTACCTGTCACTAATACACTGGTAAACATCTTAGCCTAATTGTGCAAAATGTGGTTATAGATTTATGAACAATATTTTTTTTAGGTTTGTTAGTAATTCTGTAACTCTGCCTACCCCATTCTGGGAATGGGCGTGACTTTATACAGTGTGTTACCAGCACCCTGGCTTTTTTTAAAGTAGATTAAAATAACGTATAATATCTTTAACGTAACCATTCAAAAAAAAAAAAAACATTTATTTCGGACAAAGTCCATAACGTGTTAGTAACAGATACTATGACATTAATTTAATTAATAAACAAATTTTCAGGCTTTGTTAACTTTCTAACAGTATTTTGATTGCCAGCAATGTAAAGTACAGAAATTTGACAAGTGTAAATGACAGTCGACGGATACTTTGATTATTATGATTTGCCCCCGTACCACGACATGCCTTGTACTAAGCAACAGCGATACTGGTAAAGATGAACACGCAGCACATGCTCTACATTGAAAATGGTTAGTATCTAAGAAAATTAATTGTGAAGTTATTTTAGTTATCTTTTGATTGATAATACTTGCAAACAATTGCTAAAGTAACATTATCGGCAGTTTTAATAAATGCCCGCATGCCGGTAACACACTGTATATGTATGTATTTAAGTCATTAATTTGGTACATTGACTCTTGGCCTATGCGTCCCTAAGGACGCGCGGGCGCCGATGTTTTGATAAATGTAACTTCCCGGAGCCGGAACAGATACAGATCAGTGTCGCTGCGGATGTATCATTATTGATAAAACATTATATTTTTTGCAAATTTACAAGAAGACGATAAAAAACCGGTCAAGTGCGAGTTTTACTCGCGCACCGAGGGTTCCGTACGAATTTCGAATCGAATCAGGGTAGTGACTCTGAACAACGACGGTCGGACGGACGAGTTTAAGTAGTCCCGTCAGTGCGAACAAAACATTTAAGCGCGTGCATTTTCAATTTAGCAGCATGGTTTCTGCCGATAGATCGAACGTATAACGCTGCTTAATTGAAAATGCACGCGCTAAATAAGTTTTGTTCGCTCTGACGGGACAACTTAAACTCGCCACTGCGATTTCGCTCGTTCGTCCGCCCGTCCGTTGTTTATGAGAGAATAACACCCCTGCACGATGAGTAATTTAATTAGATCGTTTCCCCAAACTCGTTAATTCCGTGTAGAAAACTTTCCATTCGCATTTTTCCCCACTCTCTTTTCTAGACATTCACCTTTTTTATCATTCGCTTCCATCTCTATTCTGAAATATGGCCAACCGACATTTAGCACAATTTAATTTTCTCATTTATCCCTTCACACATTTTTTTTTAATTTGTTTGTTGTTGTTCTTCAGGGTGTGGTTCGCAGGAATTCTCCTTTGGGCCGTGCCTTGCACCTTGTAAACGGGCTCCTCGTATATGCGCCTGAGCGTGATGTGTTTGCTAGAGGATGGAATGCACTGCGAGATGAATGTTGAAGGTACTGCGAGAGTATGGATGGGCGTGTGTCGTCAATTCTTTAATGTGAACTTTCTATTTAATTGTATTTTTCGGTATCTATAATTTGACGACGCGCTGGCCTAGTTGGTAGTGACCCTGCCTACGAAGCTAGCGGTCCTGGGTTCAAATCCTGGTAAGGGCAGATATTTGTGTGATGAGAGCGAATATTTGTTCCTGAGTCATGGATGTTTTCTATATATTAAAGTATATATTTATCTATATAAGTATTTATTATCGTTGTCTAGTACCCATAATACAAGCCTTGAGCTTAGTTTGGGACTAGGTCAATTGGTGTAAGATTGTCCCCTGATATTTATATTTATTTTACAGTGCCTTGATGTTGTACTGTTTTGCTGTGTAATTAATTTGTAATCTTTACTAATAATATTGTAAAGCTGAAGAGTTTGTTTGTTTGTTTGCTTGATCGCGCTAATCTCAGGAACTACGGGTCCGATTTGAAAAAATGTTTCAGTGTTAGATAGCCCATTTATCGAGGAAGGCTATAAATAATACTTAATTATGACCCATTATGTATTTTGAACTTTATATATTATGATACGTACCCGATTAAATACGATTTCAGTACTTAGGTATTTGATTTCATTTACAACGTCCAAAATACCACCCACGTCTAAAAGACGTTTACTAAAAACGACACGGTGTAAGCGCAGCAAACTGAAGTGCAGTGAAATTTTTGAATAAACATTTTCGAACTCAAAGCCCGTCTGTATAAATTTAAAAACCCAATTTAACCTTTAAATTTTGTCCCTCCACCTTAATTAAACTACTACTTCATCTACGTAGACTAATTATCCAGGATAATGAACTCCCAGTTAAAGTAGTCAAACTAAAGTGATACAGTCTTGCTTTTAACTAAAATTCAGAGAGCTTGGAACTTGAGATATAGCTTGAGTGCTAAGTGACAAGCGCGAAATAAATGAAGAAGATTTACTTAAATAAGATTTAGTTGGGTAGGGTGACGGCACCATTGATGGACACTTTTAGCTGACAGGTACCAGTAATGGACACTTCACTCTTAATTCAAATTTCATCGTCCTAAATTGATTGTTGCAAAACAAATGAATTACCCTTAATAATAATAATAATAATAATATAGCCATTTATTCCAAGTTTTACAATAAATTTACAATAATTCAGTCTATTTCCTATTTACATTCTATTACATTAATTTTGTTAAAACGATATATTATTTAAACAGTTAATTGGAGAATTAATATTATAATTATTTTATTTAGCATAACTTCATTAGGTAATTAATTATACAACATCAGAGTGTCTGTATCACATTTTAACAAATTAAAGAGTTGGTCGTTAACTTGGATGGATGGATGAATTACCCTTATCTTCTGCAAAATATGAATCAAATGTCCGTCATTGGTCCTCTTCCATTAGGTACTGGTTCCGTTACCCTAAGTACTTACATTTGATTCACGTTAGGAAATTGTAAATCATCATTGGCTCGTATTGTTCTAAGCTCGACCGCCATTACTGTCAAGTAAGACCTATCATAGCGTTGACAATACGAAAACATGTCAAAAGTAATTAGGTTTTACTGAGTAGAATAGAACCGGGTAAAGGTCACAATGGAGTTAAAAGTGAAATCCGTACATAGAATTCTTCCTTGAGTGATGAATTTTGATTATCGTTGTTACGTCGGGAACTTTAAAATATTCGGGGATCAAATGTAGCCTTTGTGTAAACCAGGGTATAAGCTATACATACATAAACTCACGTCTTTATTCCCAGAGTGGGGTAGGCAGAGCTACAGAATTACCAACAACTCCAATAATTTGTTAGCAATTCTGTAACCACATTTTGCACACTTAGGCGAAGATGTTTACCAGTGTATTAGTGACAGGTTGCAAGCCCATCGCCTAACAGTACTATACGCCTTTATTCCCTTAGCCGTCTCTTACGACATCCACGGGAAGATATGGAGTGGCACTATTCTAACCCGGCAACCACACGGGTATAAGGTATAAGCTATCTCTTATCAAAATTTCATCATAATCCGTTTATCCGTTGTCAACTAACACTCACACTCATAAACTTCTGCATTTATGATATTAGTGGGATTAAATTACATCAATTTATATCGCACGTAAAATGCAATAGTGACACTATGTTAAAAAAAAATACCAAAGTTAATTCCATTTACCGCAACAATGGCACAACTCAAATAACATCGTTATTTAGTGTCACTGTTGCGTTTAACGTACGATATTTTAAGCCGGTAGCGAGCACTAAGCACGCCAATTATGCTTCAAATGCATGTGTCTAACAGTTTGCACCACCGCCTCGGTTGATTTTGCAAGCATTTCGCATCCAGCTAATTTCACTGAGTCTGATGTAAAGTGCGAGGAGCGGCGCGAATATTGATGGACAAGGCATTTGTTACATAAAACATCAAATGACACGGCCCTTTTAAACAATAAATATATCAAATATTCAATTTTGATCCTTGATGTTTTTCATTTTATGTTATTTTGTGTTGTGTCACTTTCCGTCTCTTCACTTCAAATCAAATATCAAATTCATTTATTTGTCAGAATACAGTAATACATGGTCTTAGTTATAAAATTATAGCACTTGCTTCCATATATTCCATTCGACATATCCTCGCAGATGGTTATAGTTACAATTTTTTCAAGTTTTTTGACATATTGTAATATTTCTCCAGCAGGTGCACTATTTTTTTCAAAATTTCACCAAAAGCTTACAATAAAAACATCTACAAGATTATTTTTTTTTAAATTTAACTTACTCGTGTAATTTTAACCATTGCTTTTTTTTCAATCAATTCGAAACGAAACCTGGTGCGTTGTTAATATTTTTCTAATTTTTTTGTTGTTTGGCGGGTTGTTCGTCTATACGACCCATTACTGTCATCATACTGGCCATTACACAGGTTTCAGTATAAACCATCATTTATTCAGTTTTAATTTTAATACTGCCGCTCTACGCCTTCTTGGTTCCTGGAGGGTCGCTGCGCCGTCTGATTGCCGTCTCCAATATTTATCTAATAAATATTGAAACGTTCCATTTAGACACCTGCGAGGAATAACATCGTAACTCCATTTCTTTCACTTTACAGGAGCGTGTGATAAAGTCAAAAATTTGAAAATTTTGGACAAAACATGGTAAAGGTCGCGGGAAACTGCTGAATGACAGCAGCAGAGGACCGATCGTTGTGGAAAACCTTGGGGAAGGCCTTTGTCTAGCAGTGGACTTGCGGATGATGAGGATGGTGAATTTGAAGATCTTAATGGTTGTATTACTAAAAATATTAATTGTAACTAAGACTTTACTATCCTAAACTGTTTGCAGCAGTAAATATAAGTAATTACTGTAATTGTAATAATTGTAAATCGAGGTAATCAACTACGCGTCAATACATTTATTTCTTATCATATGTTAGATTCATTGTTTTATATAATGCTAGGTTAAGTTTTTAAAATTGTATATTTAAAAAACGACTAACTGTTGAGTTTCTTGCGGCGCTTCTTCTCAGCAGTGGTCTCTTGCGAAGCGCTGGTAGATTTTTGACGTGTAAAAGTGCCCGTGTGGCCTACTTACTGAATAAACATCTTTTATCTTTTTTTTTTTTTTTTTTTAATATATTAAATGTGTTTTTTTTTTGAGAAAGTACTTGTCAACGCTTGTTACATTAAAAAAAAATCAAAAGAAAAGATTATTACTAATTTTTTCTACTCCTGTACTTTTATTAGTCTTTTACATAGTCACGAACACTATTATAAGAACATAGATAATATGACTTCAGAAAAGTCTATAACTCTATTCCCCATAACAGCTCTCGGTGTCGTAAAGTCGCCCTAACGATACGCCACAGATTACTAAGTGTAGCCTGTTAATCATATTTTAACGATTGTGAAATAGGGACTATAAAACACCTAATGTTTTGAGAAATGATTTCAGTTATCTGATTGGTCGATTTTAAAATAGCTGTATTCTGATTGGTTGATACGAATTACAAAGTTTTTTTAAAAGATTTAAATTAGTTAAAGAGAAACACGTACCTAAAAGAACCTATCGTTCCGTTTGACAGTCGATGTGTATTGTGATTGGTGGATTTAATTTAGTGAAGTATTCTGATTGGTCAAATTAAAATGTTTTGGAATTGTAAATAATTCTTTTTTCCATTCCGTCAATTTAAAAACAAAGTAAACCATAGACACATATTTTGTCATTTTCTTGTTTCCCGCTCGTTTGTTGTTCTTTACTTCGTTCGTTCGTTTGTAAGTTTTTTCGCTTAATTTTGCATTTCATTTGAAACCTAGTCGTAGAAAAAGTATTGTATGCAACGGTGTATAACTAAGTCAAAAAACACTCGTGGCGCTTTCCTTTACGATGTTCGCCTTCGGCTCACATCGTAACTCACGCCACTCATATATTTTGACCTCTCTTATACAACTATTGCATAAACTACTATTATGATAGGCTTGAATCAACAATAAAAAAAAATTAAACCTGAAGATTTTATTCACCATACAGAGGGGCTATTGCTTAACGCACTCGCAATCGCAATTGTTTTCATTTTAAAATTCGAACGCCAGTCTGCATTCAAAATGAAAACAATTGTTCCGCTTTGAAGCCAATTGAGATTGCGAGTGCGTTAGGCGATAGCGACCCTGGACATGACTTGACAGTGTTAAACGTAAACGAAACGAGATGCAATAGAGCTTAAAAAAAAATGGGCACGCAGATGCTGGTAACTCAAAATCACCGGAAAGTGAGTTACGATGTTATTCCTTGCGAGTGTCGATTTAGAGATCCCACGCCGCTTTCACTGTAAAACTTCCGTTAACAGAACTTGTAGCTTAAAGCTCCCGGAGTTTTTCGTTTATTGGAGCGAAGGAGTTTTAATAAAAAACCTTTAATGTAGCTTTAACCAATGCAAAAAATAAGTTGAACAAACTGAACTGTTTAGTCTATATAGTGTAACTGATTTTAGGATCCTAATTGAATTTAATCGTATCGGAATGCAAAATGGAATGCAGGTGCCATCACGGACTTTAAATGTTCATCCACCATAGCACCTTGTCATAACGACAACGGCAAGTGACGAGATAGATATTACATAAGAATTAATCGATGGTTTTATGCGACAAGGTTCTATAGTGGTTCATCAATTTACGTAAAACAGATGTTTTGGAACTACTTCATTATGAAATTTTAATACTAAGACAATTTGAAATTTCGCCTAGTTAATACTGCACCGAGCAAACGTCGAGCGTCCAGTGGCGCCCTCATTGCTATGATTGTGTTTTCTAATTAACTAAAGAATTTCCTTGCAATCAGACGATACATTTTTGTAGCGCAAGTAAAAACACAATTTATTGGATACGTAACAAACTTTAATAACAATTACCCTTTGAGTAGTCAGCTTAAGGGGAAAAGGTGGCCACTTTTTTCCGTTAAGTTGATAACTCGAAGGAGAATTGATATTAAACTATGTGATACCCTATAAGTTGTGATTTTATTTGTAGCACAAAAACCAATCGCTCAATTTCAAGACAATACTTTAGTTAATTAGAAAACACAATAATAGTAATGAGGGCGCCACTGTACATCCGGCGTACGCTCGGCGCAGTCTTAAAGTTCAAGGCACATTATAAAATACGATTGGGGTTATAATGCGCTTTGAAACAAGGTGGAATAGAGGTCTTAAGTTCCTGCCACTGACGTTAATAAGCTGCACTCAAGACTTAAGACTGAAGCCGTACTTGAGAGGGAATCTAATTGTGCTAAAACATGACTTGGCTGAGAGCGCTATTAGTGTTAAGAGCCTATTAACAGTTCGAGTAAGTTACGGTGTGAACTTGAGTTTCAAAAGCCAAGCTTGTGACATCTAATACCGATCTCACACAAATTCACCCAGATCCCAGTTCTAGGTTTGTAATAGACAACGAAAATGACCAAAGAGAATGTCTACAGTCAGGAACAAATACTCTCGTTCATTATACAAATAATTGCCTTTTCGGGAATTGAACCTGGGACCGCTAGCTTCGTTAATTGGGTTACTACAAAGTACCAACCAGGCTAACCGCGTCGCGCCGTCTGTAATCTACTTATATCTGTAATCCATATCCATGTTACCATAACAAAACAGGAGCTCATGGCTTGATATCATGTTATATAGAGGGCGCCTCAATCAATTTAATGTGACGTCACATTGCCTATAACCACTGGACGATTAAGACGCTTCCAAAGATATCTCATGTGACTAATCATGATAAGAAGTTCAAAATTCAAGAGGGAATAGATGGACATACATACAAACCGATCAACATCATAAACCTCCTTTTTGTTTCGCCGTAAGCAGGTAAAAACTAAATCCCTAGTCCCTACTATTTATGAATGCGATAGTTAGTTCGTCTGTCTATTCGTGACGCGCTCACTCCTAAACCAATGAACCAATTGTAATAAAATTGTTAAGTCCCCAAAGATTTATATTTCAGAAACATTGACAGTTCCCGAAGGAAAATTACAAGCAAAAGTTTGTATACAATATGTATGGCCAGCAAGCGATAAGACCGCCTCTTGTTTACCTGTACCTGTCTATCTATTGTTTTTTTTTAATATAAACTAAGTGTTTTTTATGAAATAAATAAATCTCACGTGGCAATTTGTCATAAATTAACCTGGTATTGTAATACTAAAGAAATCCAAGTAGAAAGTTCATTACAAGATCAACATTGAAAGATATTTAAGCAGAATCAGGCAGTTTTACCCCTTTTCTAAAAAGGTTTACTATACATATAAGAAACCCTTGCTCAGCGTGAGGACAGCACAAAAATAATTTAAACCTGTGAACGTCAAATTGCCGCACACCTGCCGCCTTTTGGGCCTGGCCTCCATTATCCCTTGACCTGACCTGGGATAATTTGCTCCAGATTCCCACATACAATTTTTATCAACGAATCATATTCGAACTGAAAAACTGATGAGAGTGAATCAAACTCGGTTGGAAAGGGTTCCGTATACAATGATGTAAAAAAAATAGTACTATCAGCCCAATGGTACCCTGACCCACCATAGAACGGTGTCACAGTGACATTATAAAACAATTTGTTTGACACTTCTTATGACTTGAATCATAACGTCTCTGTGACACAGTTCTATGGTGGGTCAAGGTTCCAATGGTCTGATAGTACCTCCGATATGATGTTGGCCCCTTCTTTCAATGTTTAAGTTGTGTTGAGAAAGGGAGATAGCTGTATAACTGATATAGCTCTGTCCCTTTCTCTCAACCTAAACTGAACAGCTTTAGTACAGTCTGTGAGCACTTAGAAGATGCTTCGGTTTTCTACATTTCTTTCACTCGCTGTTAATAAGATCGTATGAACGAAGAAAATACTTTAGTTTATTAGAAAACACAATAAAAGTAATGAGGGCGCCACTGTACATCCGGCATACGCTCGGCGCAGTTGAGCAACTATAATGTTCCAATTTTTCATTTGGTAAAACACGTACTTATAAAAAACTAGCGACCCGCCCTCGCTTCGCTTCGGTTTATGTGAGTTTTCTGTAACACCCGTACATGAAACAGGATTTATTATACATATAAACCTTCCTCTTGAAACACTCTATCTATTAATAAAAACCGCATCAAAATCCGTTGCGTAGTTTTAAAGATCTAAGCATACATAGGGACAGACAGCGTGAAGCGACTTTGATGATTCATTGCAATGAAAAAGTTGTTTTGGAAGCGGCGAATACATTTATTCAAAACAGAGGCTTTAAATAAAAAATGTATTTCGCCTTTCTTTTTCGGATACGAGAGGTTGTTGTTACCTCGACTCTGCACAGATACACAAACTATACTCGCTAAATTAACAAGACCTTTTTTCTGGGTAGGAGGTTAAAATACTGGCCAAGTGCTAGATGAACTCGCATGGTGAGGGTTCCGTAACGTACATATTTTTTATTTTTACTATCGAATTCTTATAGATTTTTCTTAACTACATATTGTTTTTTATTATTATTATTTAAGCTCAGTAATTTTGGAGATCTGGGGGGTTATTATGACATAGCAATGCAGTTCTGTTTACGCTGAAAGAAAAAGACAAAGCTATATGGCTGCTATAGCTCCGTCCATTACGCTCACCGTAAAATAAACGGCATAGCCACGTCATAATAACCCCCCAGAGGGGAATGGTAAATTTTCGTCTTCTTTCATAAATAAAATTAACACTATTTATTTTACAATAATTACTAAGATATGTTTGAGATCCTCAATAACAAGTCCTTTTATTTGATATATGACACTGTTAGGTTTGCAAAAAAAAAAGAGATTTTATTTTGCCCCCCACAAAATAAGGGTGTTATTTTACATATTTATGCAACTCAATCGGTCCAATTAGTTTCGGAGCAAATTGGCTGTGACACACAGACCTACGAGTGATCCTATAAAGGTACCGTTTTTTTTTTTTTAAAAGATTATGGACACGTATAAAGCTTAAATAGTGGAATTGTGAACAAAGTTCCAGACGTTCTGGACCGTGAACAATAAATAATTCAAGCCCCACATTAATTTAATTTCACAAACTTTTCAAAGGGTAGAAATATATTGTTCCAAACTAGAACTCAATTTCCTTTTTTCCAGTTTTTGCGCTTGTTTCTTAAAAATGTTACTTTCTGGACTTTAATCAATTTGAATTTAAAGTTGAACGTAAGAGACTTCGGGACAGTACATAGGGTGCTTTAAGAATTGTGAACAAAATATTCGCAAATTTATTAAATCTAAAGTTAAACAGTCATGTTAAAATAGTAGGATACTTTTCACTTCTCATGTAAGGCTTTTGATGTAATCAATCATAAACTGCTTCTGGACAAGTTGCAACACTACGGTATCCGGGATACCAGCCACCAGCTACTCTCGTCTTTCTTGTCCGATCGGAAACAGGTAGTGAAGTTGTCTGCAAATGGCAAAAGACTGACATCTGGGACGGGTGACGTGCACTTAGGGATTCCTCAAGGGTCGGCGTTAGGAAATACCCTATTTTTAATTTTTATTAACGACCTCCCAACCACTATCACAGCTGGCCTTTCGGTGCTGTTTGCAGATGACACAACCGTCGTGGTAAGTGCGTGCACGTATGAGCAGCTAGATGAAAAGATACATAGCGCTTGCGAGCAGCTGCAGGGGTGGTTCACGACAAATGGATTGCTTTTAAATGTTGCAAAATCAAGCGTTATGTTATTTTCGGGTCGCCGTCTCGTTGTTCCTCCGAGCGTGCCTAAAAATCCGATGCCTATAAGCGACAAGTGTAGGTTCCTTGGTTTCACTCTGGATTCGAACCTTAACTGGAAGTGCCATGTTGATGAACTGTGTGGTAGACTGAGTAGTGCAGTTTTTGCGTTGCGAAAGCTAAAGATCCTTATCTGTGATGACGCACTGAAGCAAGTATATTTTGCTCATTTTCACTCCCTAATGTCGTACGGTACTCTTATATGGGGAAACTCCACGGATGCCAACAGAGTTATGCTAATACAAAAGCGGGCTGTACGTACATTAGTTGGAGTGAAACCTAGACACTCGTGCAGGGACCTCTTTGTGACGCACCGCATCATGACGCACTACTCACTTTACATTCACGAGGTTGTAATGTTTGTAAGGAAAAATATTGACATGTTCGCCCGCGTGCACGCAGTTGGCAAGCAGCTCCGCCACTCGGGGCGTTTGAGAACCGTTCCCCGTCGCATGGCACTTGCAGGGAAGAACCCGCGCGTAATTGGGCCCACCTTTTATGAACGTCTACCCTCCAATCTCAGAGATGAACCATCCGACGAAGCATTTGGACGCCGGCTGAAAAACCTTTTATTGGAAAATCCATTATACTCAGTTAAAGAGTTTATGGACCTTAATTTATAATTTGTTTTGATTTAATATGTATTGTTGTTTTTTATTATTTGTACTTAATGTTTTGACTTATTTTGAGACGATCCTTAACGGTGATAACTCCTTAGTTCTGTATTGTTATTGTTATCCTGACTTCTTATTTTTATTTTGATTATATTAAAATTGATGTATATTGTTGACGATTCCAATGTAATTTCTTGTACTTTTGACATAACATGCAATGTATACTGTGACTTACTTTGGAAAATAAATATCATTCATTCATTCATGCTCTTAAAATGTTACTTTAGTCTCTGCACATCGGAACTAAAGCTCTTTATTAATCTCTAGGGATACATTTTTTTATCTACTTTGGAAACCCGTTAACAACCAATCACGGTGTTTGTGAATGGAGGATTATCACCATTTTCAGTGATTGAGTATAAACAATTTAAAGGGCGTGGAAATAACCTCAAAATTACAACTGTGCAAAAATATTAAAAATAATAATCGTGAACTACAATTTTACTAACGACGAATGAATCTATTTAATTATAATTAAGGATGAATTCATGCATGCATGGTTCAATTAGTTTTAAAATAGTTTTCAAGTTAGAATCTATTGGCTAAGTACGCAAGAATTTAAAACGTCACTTTACAACAAAAAAACCGCGGAACTAATTTGTAGAAAACTTTGTTATAATAAATACTGTAATTTTGTATAGAACGTCAGTTATTTTCCCTCACATTCAAAGTGAAAAGTTGAGTTTTTAACATGAGACTAAACAACCATAATAACACTGGAACTATAATAGCTACCCTCGCTCAACTCGCGTGGCTAAAAGAATCATGTCTTGTTAAACAATGTACTATTATAAAGATACTAAACCAACACAACGTGGTTTCCAATGCAGTTTATTTTACCACGTTATTATTTGTCGCTTTTTTCCAACCAGCAATATTTCCTTTCCGGCCCACTGGGCAGCGGACAAACCAATACCGCTCGTATACCGCCCAATGGATCCGGCCAAATGAATCGCGGAAACTAACTAGCTTTTGTCAACTATACGATTTAAAAGCTAGAATAAAATTCGCACCTCTGGGTTTTTAACCGACTACCGGGACGGGTAACGTTTTTTACCTGCATATAATGAAAGTAAGAAATAAAAAAAGATTTATTTGTGACAATGAGACATACAAAATGGAACAAAATACTGACATAGACGAGAGCCAGTTGTCATGAAATGGGGATCGTATCATAAAATTCTAAATATATAATTGGTCATAATACATAATGGTCAGAATGATGTAAGTGTTGTGTTGTTGTGTTGTAGTGTGTTGTATGTTGTTGTGTTGTTTTGTGTTGTATGTTGTGTAGTTGTCTTAGTTGTGTGTGTGTTTTATTTCTGAAACGGAAAACGTTTCAGCTTTTTTTAAAAGGTCATGATGCCAGGTTAGGCTTGTTTTATAACAATCCTGAGAAGTTTACGGAGTCATTTTTTTTCTGCAAATAATAAGCAAAAGCACTTTATTAAAGAGCGTTGCATGTGTCACTAATTCTAAGAACCTCAATATAAATTATATGATTCCACAACTCTAGGTTCAAGATTTCAAGTTTTTGGTACGTAGGATGCATCTCATTTGAGGGTCAAAGCTTGATCTCTGTTAGACGTGTTGACGATGTTTATATGTATGGTCCTTTATTCCCTCGAAGACGGTGAACAGATTCCCCATACAAGAAACACTTTAATTGTTTTGGTTCTATTGTAAAAACAATACATACGAGTACAGGCGTCAGGTGTGGTTATACTGCAAAACCTTAAAAAAAGTATAATAAAATAAACCCTCAGTGCGCGAATTCGACTTGCACTCGACCGGTGTTTTTATGAAGTCATTAATTTGACCCAAACTGATGACACTTGAACAATTTTACTTACTGGGTGTTCAAAAAATGTTTGTATTGGAGTAACGTAAACATATTCCCGAAATAAAAAAACAGCTGGTTTAGTTGGAAATTGGCAATACAAAATTGGTGGAGTAAAATATCGTTGAGAGCTGGGATCACCCAGTGTTTTTCAACTGCGATATTTTTGCGGCGCCGAAGCCTGCTGTGGATGTATTGTGAATTCTGTCGGCTCCCGGCAGGCATAAGGATTAGTGCTAGCTTTTAGGGTTCCGCACTTGGACAGTCTGTACAGTGTACTTCTAGTATACATACATACATAAACTCACGCCTTTATTCCCAGAGTGGGGTAGGCAGAGCTACAGAATTACCAACAACTATATAAACTTTTTGATAATTCTGTACCCACATTTTGCACACTTAGGCGAAAATGTTTACCAGTGTATTAGTGACAGGTTGCAAGCCCATCGCCTAACAGTACTACACGCCTTTATTCCCTTAAGCTTTTACGACATCCACGGAGTAGCACTATTCTAATCCGGCTACCACACGGCTAGTATAATTGCTGTAATATCAAGGCAGGCTGCTAACTATGCCCTCTTAACCCAATAGGCAGTATCTCAGATGAAAGTCCTGTAGCAATATCAACCTTATTACTAACAGTAGAGAATTCAAACTGCTTTGGTTATTGAATTTGTTATAGAACTGAAATGTAGTAGTCTGAGCATTCTATACTCTATCGGTAACCACATTCGATTTAGTTAAAATTCTCAATTTGGTATCACGGCAGGTACCTAAGTTGTATTCTCGCTTGTCGCTCAGTGTGTCCCTTTTATTACAGACGAGGTAGAAAGAGGTTACCAAGCGACAAACAAATCCGCCCGGACACGTGCATTCTTTTTTATAGCCTAGAGATGGCAAACTGAGACCCAATAGTTTGCATTCTCAACACGATCTTAAGACTTGTAATTCTAAGACTGCAAATGTGTTGCCAACCCTGAGGACTAAGATGGAATGCCTCTATGCTAGTAATATCACGAGTTGCCTTATTCCCACGCCAGAACAGAACAATGCAAACACAGCTACTTGGCTGTAGGTTATAGGATGAGAATGGTCGTAAAGTCGCCGTCAATAGAACTTGCAAAAGATGTAAACAAAACCAAAAGAACCAATTCCCCATGATTACTCGATAATCACGCAATTAAAGATCAAGAGAGGTCTTTGCAACGATTTATACACTAGATCATTATTTTCATATTTAGTTTAAGATGAAACAACTATTCATTATACGTTATTTTTAATAAAAACACGCTCGGTGAATATTTGAGGTTATGTGTCAAACAGTACTAATTTGTTTACATCGTTCACAAGTTCCATTGACGGCGAGTTTAGTGATCCGGACGGATTCTGCAATGGTTTTTTTACACTAGATACTTCTATTTGGTCCTACCATTGCTTAGAAAAAGATAATTAAGAAAGAGGCATATAATTCGCACTGAGGATTCTCAACCTGCGGAACCCATCGTGTTTGTATAAAAACCCTTGACCGTTTTATATAATCCTAGTTTATGATCCGCATTGTAACAACTAACAATTATTTATGTATGTTCAATCGCAAATATTCTGTCTGAGGAATTAGTATAAGTGTCTTTATTTATTTATTAATGACTGTTTGTTAATCATTAAGGTACTCATTTAACCATTCTTCTTATTTACGTGTAAAAACTTTTAAATATAGCTAACGAATAGCCAGTTTATTAAACCTTTCTCCTTATTGTGTTTCCATTAAAATCGTTACGTTAAACCGACAAGGTAGGCACATACAATAACTAACAATTCACTTATCTATATCACTATGAGTAAGATCAATAGCCTCAAAGAGTGAAAGGCAAGTGCACTCAAATTACAAACTACCCACATATACCCTATATCCTTTGAAACAAGGGTCTAATTCCCACTTCATCGAAAACCCTCTGAAATTCGAATCCAAACCCACAAACTAACAAGCTCCAGTATACAGGGTGTCTCATCCAAATCGATCAGTATGGGAAAGTCTGAAACTATAAGACATACGAAGATTTGTTCTTAGGAACCATGTCACCGATTTTGATAAAAAGAAAAACTGCATTCATACACTTGAAAAAAAAACGGTACCCAGCTAGGGAATCAAACCCGGTTGTTTTGAAAAAATAAACACACTATTTCTATTCCGATATCGATTGTGTAGGTCTTAAGCAGTAAATGTTTCTACGAAACATGATGTCTAAAATCCAGAAAATGCATTGTTTTCAGATAATTTTAATTTATTTCAATAGCTATATTCGAAGTGACCACCGGTACAATATTCAACAAGTTCAGGCATGTAAAATTGTTTTTACCTAAACGTGTCGAATAATGTATTGAAAAAAACAGTGGTCACTTCGAACACCTACTATGATAAATTAAAGTATGTGAAAACAATGCATTTTATTCATTTTAAACATCATGTTTCTTAGAAACATTTACTGCTTAAGACCTACACAATCGATATCGGAATAGAAATAGTATAAGTTTATTTTTTCAAAACAACCGGGTCGATTCCCTAGCTGGGTACCGTTTTTTTTTCAAATGTATGAATGCAGTTTTTCTTTTTATCAAAATCGGTGACATGGTTCCTAAGAACAAATCTTCGTATGTCTTATAGTTTCAGACTTTCCAATACTGACCGATTTGAATGAGACACCCTGTATAGATGGCGCCACTGTCAAGCTATAAAGGCGAATTCTCTATCAAACGTTACTGACGCTATCACGAAATCCTAACATATGCGCACGTGTGTAACCGTGTACATACATAGATGACTTTCGCAACTGGCACTCACACAAGCATCGTGACTTGTGTGTGTCAATGTTATTTTGGAACATTGACATCATCGTATAAATAGACCAATACCATAGTATAAAAACGAAAGTAGGTCATATGCGGCCTTTTAGGAGTTTCTGTTGGAATCGCTAATTGTCCGAGTTTTCGTATTCTAAACCCGTTTGTGTTGTTATAATACAACCCCTATTCTAACTGCAGGTATTTTTGGAAACGTAAAAAGTTATCTGACTAAGCTGAAAATAAGTTGAAGACCAACAAAAATTCGGACACACGACGCGTTAGAACAAACGCTATTAGGGATTCCGAAGGATACCTATGTCTGTTACCACAAGTGCTAGAATTGTAAATATATGACATTTCATTGACGACATTTTTGCGTCGCTGCGCGTCCATGCCAGAGCAATATACTTTTGCTTGAAGATGCTCTATTTATACTTTGTCAATACACACAAACACCGCAACCGTCAAGTAAACTTTAATACCTATACTTATAAACGTGGAAAAACCGTGGGGTAGCTAAACCATGCTTTGTCCTTATCTGTCATTGTGACATTTTAACCCTTAACCAGGCTGACAGATCACACATCACAGTAGAGATTCAACCTTAGATATTAACATACAAGGTACTATTGAGTAGATTTTATGTGGTTCGCATCGCATGGGTCCCTTGCCTGGTTAAGGGTTAATTTGACAGATACCTAAGGACAAAACATGGTTTAGCTACCCCACGGTTATTCCTCGTTTATAAGTAAGGGTATAAAAATCCAAATGCCGGTGTTATTATGATATTTTCAGAAAAAGTATATGTCTAAACCTCTCACTTTTAAATTAATATTTTTTACTTCGTATGTCACGCACACATGCAAGCGCGAACCTTTGCTTGAAGATGTACTACTACTCTATTTATACTGTGCCAATACAAACGAATACAGCAACCTCCAAGTGTTTCACCGATAGTTCCAAAATTATCCACCGTCGCAGATTAAGTTTGTCGGATCCATCCATCAAACTGGAGCCCTCTTGAAATCAGACACGTATTACTGAATAGGGAATTGAAACCCGATGGTTCCACGTTTTGTCTTGCTCCCGCTGCTGGGTTCGTAGTAGCGCTCTCCCACTCTTTAATTAAGCTCGTCATGTCAGTTTAGAGTGAGAGACACTTGACGTTCCCGTAGTGACTCTGCCAATTTGATGTCAAACTTGGAAGCGACGTCTGGGACTTATTACGTGTCATAGCGATTATAATTTTAACACATTTATATAACGTTTGCTTTTAACTTGTAACTTATTAAAGTATTAAACAGATAAGAAGGCATTCCTGACACATTGCACAATTATGTAGTTTCGGAATATTGATAACGTTGACTAGTAAAACAACGTTAAACTTATGTGTTGCGTGAGAAGGAATTGTAATAACAGCTTCACTATACGCGGACGTATGGTAGAAGTATAGGATTTTATAACTTAATCTATAGAGAACGCAATAGCGATAGCAATCAAACTCTATCGTCGATATCGACGAGCAGTTTCGGCCGCGCTCTGACAGTTCATTAAGCATAGTTCGACGATACTTCGCCATTTCAACGTCGTAAGTGCCATCTGATTCGAAGTCGGATACTAAACCTTGTGGAAGTTAATTTAGGTTGAAAGTTATTCTGATAACCAGCCTAATAAATAAATAAATTTGCCTTATAGTCTGTTTCCCATCGAAATATTCTAGAATCGGAAGTATTTTGTTTATAGCGTAAGGAAGGCAGACGAACGCAGTCTTATCTGAAGGCACGTCGCTCTGTGGACCTGAGACTGTAAAGCCGGCAAAGACACAGCTCTTTAAAGATACAGCTCTTCAAAGTAAGGACGGACGGACGGACAATTTTAGCATAATATAACAGGGTTAAAATAGGCATGCATGCAAAGAGGTGCTTCAAAATGATCGATAAAACTTAATAACAGTTAGTATTCCTAGGGTTGTGAATTCAATATTCGATAAGGTAAACTCTCCAGTGAATGAACATTTAAGCATTATTGTCAACTTTGAAAAATCATTACTCTGTATAAATCAATAATTGTAATGGTTTCAAGTAATTAATTCAATCGTCGTTTAATAAACAAGATAGTAATTTCTGCGACCTTTTATTACATCATAGTTTAACTACCCAAAAATCCAGTGAATGAACAAAAAATTTAAAAACCCAATAAATGAACATAATAAAACCCAGTGAATAAACTAAACTAATTATTAGATACGAGTATATTAAAAATCAAGGTAGGTGTCTACTACTCAAATTATAAATTTTTATTACAAAAATACACCTTCCTATTTACCTACTGGCTTGACGTTTTAACGAATACCCAAGCTATTACTCGAGTTATTTTCGCAGTAAATAGGTATAATTCGAGCTGTGTTACCTGCGCGGCGCCGCCGTTCTATTACTGGGTGTAAAAGGATGAGCGGCGGGAACTTTACACCTGCTATCGACAGGCTGTCTACCGAGACTGCGGTCTTGGGTCTTGGGAAAAACTAATAAAATAAGTACACTTGCTCGTAAATAGTGTCCTAACATGCTAGAAAAATCGACCGTAAATCCAAAATAACACCCACTGGCCTTTTTTTACCATTACGCCCTATCGTGCGTAATACCTTTTTTTTAAATATTATACGTGGACTCAAACTATCACAATACGTCAGGACCCCAATTCTTGTGCCATTCCATATGAAGTTTCATTCGAGATTAAATGTCAGTTGCATACAATTTCCTAAAAATCTCGCATATAAACTATTGATTTCGACTGTCGCTAGAATCGGACCCCGAACACGTTTGACATTATCTGTGGTAAGTCACAGACAATGATGTAGTCTGCCGCTAATAAGTTAAAAATATGATCTTTTGTTTGATTTTATTTCATTTCCTCGCAATTGTGATGAAAAACATTGTATGTTACACGGGTGGTAAAGGAAATACAAAGCTCGACGGCTTCGGGCTTCTAACACTCTCGTTTGTAATTCTTTCTTTACCACCCTTAATACACAATGTACTATTATTATCGGTGCGTTGTAACTTACAAGGTCGCATTTTCGTTAACCAGTTCACTTGTCCGAAAATGCATAAGTTAAGATTCGGAAGTGCCGACTAAGGCTGCGTTTCCACCAGAGCTGTGCGAGGCAGCGAAGCGGCGTTGCGAGAAAAAATCCACCAATAGGATAGTGAGGCTAGTGAAACAAAATAATCCTATTGGTGGTTTTTACCTCGCAACACGTAGTCACTTAGCCTTAATCTCGTAACTGTCAAAAAATCAAATTTAGCGACGTTCTAAATCAAGTCCGATTTCCACGATTTTTTAATGTTGTAGATGTAATGATTGGACTTGGTCTACGTTTGCTTTTTGTTTTTAGGGTTCTGTACCAAAAGGGTAAAATCGGGACTCTATTACTAAGATTCCACTGTCCATCTGTGTCTGTCACCAGAGCGCCCAGACAAGATGCATTACGCTAACTATCGTTTCTATTCGTTTAGTTTTTTAACCAATCGCGTCACTGGAACATCACGTGACTTTTCGTATCACGTCACCTACAAGTGACGCGATTGGTTTAAAAACTAAACGAAGAGAAACGCTAGCTAGCGTAGTGCATCTTGTCTGGGCCCTCAGGCTGTATCTTATGAACTGTGACAGCCACTATAAAAACAAATACTAAAAACAGGATAAAATAAATATTAAAGTGGGGTTCCCATACAACAAACGTGATATTTTTAATATAATACAAAATATACAGTATGACAAAGTTTTAATGTCTTGAGTCCTGCGTCTCAGCGTCGCCCTGTGCTTACAACTCCGATACCGAATACGGAATTCCGAACACCGCACGGAACCCCTCGGCACAGCTCGATCTTACGACTCGCCTCACTGAATGATGATATTTTTTAATAAACACGAAAATTCCAAGCCAAATAGGAATAAGAATAATTTTTATTTACACAGGTTACATAGTTAAAAATAAAGCAGTACCCGGTGGATTTTAAACTAGGCTGAGCCTGTACCTTGAAACCCATGGAGTCCGTTGACTTTACACAGAGAAATCACAATCACATTGTAAAGTAATTAATACCATTTAAAAAAAACAAAGATTGTTTATATTGTATGGTTTTGTTAACACTGGTTGATTGCCTAATATTGTGTGTGCGGAGAAAGTGTGTATATGTATGTGTGAGTGTGTGTGTGTATGTGCGCGAGCTAGAAGAAATACCAATCACTAACTGTACTCTGTCTGCTTAAGAATTTATAGCTTGACAAGTTGTATATGGACCTGGAAAAAGTATTAGGTACTAAAAGTAACTTTACATAATTATAATACATAGGAATAAAGTGTACAGTCAACTCAATGAGTATTGGCTTCAAGATGTGGTTTCTATTTAGTAATTGCATTTCCGCCTTAGTTTTACTTGACGAAAGCGTCTAAAAACTGTACAACATTTATTCATCAAAAATCTATATTTTATTTTACAATATTCTTCACCACAAGGCACGTGAGTCGGATGAGTCTAGATTCCACCAACTTAAATTATAATTATTATAAATCTTCCAGCCAGGGTTTCAAATAAGGGACTTTCTTTTCTGTAATCATTTTCAAACTGTTTTCAAAAATGAATTTAAGTAAACAAATAAGCCGATTCAATGCCATCGCACTATAATAAAATAAAGTCAGGGGACCAGCTTAAATAAATTGACCTAGTCCCAAACTAAGCCCTAGTAGGCTTGTACTATCGGTACGATAAACATATTTAAATACATAGAATACATCCAATACATCCAATACTCAAGAACAAAAAATACTTAAATACTTCCCTAGGCTAAACGCGTCTTCAATATTCTACTGTTTTATTTATACTGTGCCATTACTATCCCATTCTCTATACATACACAAATAAACCTTAAATTCCCTTACCATCCTAAAAGCAACCTTGTTCATAGACTGTGAAGGTTGTTTCGAGACTGTAGCGGATATAAGGCCTCGACCAGACATTGATGCATAGTTTAATCACAAGGTTTAATTGAGTGAAGCAGTCATTTAGTAATGTCTGGCGGTGTCTTTTGGTTCCGTCGAAGTGTGTAGGGACTAGGTACTTTGTTTAGATATAAACGATCAACCGTAAGGAAGTTTGAAATAGGATGCCATTTGCGTAAAAACTTTTTGCATTACTAATTCAACACGTTAAAATCATATCGTTTTTCACCGGTTATCGTAATGTCAACGTTTTGATAGGTCTTATTTGGTAATTTCTCTACTAATTGAAAAATTTGAACAGTCCCCTGCCAACTTTCTCTACAAATAATAGTAAATTAAACAGTAAAAATGGTTTTGCATCACAACTCCAGTGTCGTTCATCAAGATCAATCCATTTACAAAAGTCTTTTTTTTAAATGTTAATGTGAATCAGGTGACAGGGGACGGTTTTTGTAGTCTTGGGACAACGTTTGAGTAAAAGTTCGAATAAAATTACTTACCTACATATTCATTGAAATACTTTGACGACGAGTTAGCCCAGTTGGTAGTGACCTAGTGACCCTGCCTACGAAGCTAGAGGTCCTGGGTTCAAATCCTGGTAAGGGCAGATATTTGTGTGATGAGCGCAAATATTTAATCCTGAGTCTTGGATGTTTTCTATGTATTTAAGTATATATTTCTCTATATAAGTATTTATATCGTTGTCTAGTACCCATAGTACAAGCCTAGAGCTTAGTTTGGGACTAGGTCAATTGGTGTGACATAGTCCCCTGATATTTATTTATTTATTTATTCATACTACTTTATTATAATGAATTGTGTATTTACCATCTTAAGTTCAATAGAGAAATCTTGTTTCCTGTGTTACAAGGTATATTATGTCATACTTATTAAATGATGGGTTTGGGACATGCCAGGGTACTGTTTTTTGACAAGTTCAAACTTTTTTAACTAAATAGGCCGCCTTATTTTTGGTATAATATCAGGACACACTTAAAATATGGGTAACATTTGACACAAAAAGTTTTTTATTGGACATTTATCTAAATACACTATTCCAAAAAATCAACGGACATCGATTTTCTAATTAGTGGAGCAATACCCATTTACTTGACAGTACCTACAAGTCAAAAACGACGTAACAGGTCAAATACGATTCCGATTCTACCGCCTACAATAGAGGCGCAGCGAGTAAATTCCGTTTACCCCTTTGCCACCCCTAACAATTACTGCCGATATTAACAATTATGTTTGTGCTTCAATATAATACACATCTGGATCGCCCCTATTGTCACCATATACACAGACAAACATTGATACATCTGACATAGTAGTTTCTATTGAATTCACCAATTATGTCTGGTTCATATTACATACATATCTGGTTCATATTACATATACAGCGTGATGCAAATAGCTTGTATCAGCCACCTGTTATGGAAAAATACCGTTAGTATTTGAGAAAATAACACTTAAAACAAAGATAAAAGTTAAGATTGATAGATTTCATTATTTAAAAAAAACAGCGCGAGATGAACCTGACAATAAAAAAATCGAATTTCAAACGTAAATCGAATCAATTGTACTTGTACAGTCGAGTTCATAAATATGTACACACTTTAATACCTTGTATTTTTAATGTTATGTTTAAATGACCAGGTACTAAAGTGTACACATATTTTCGAACTCGATTGTATCAAAATGTTTAAAGTTGACAGAATAACGGAAAGCGGAAAAACGAAAAATGTAAGAAACGGAAAGCGATTTGCTGCACCAGTTAATAGTAAACCAACAGAGTATTCTAATTAACTCCAATAAGAGGTCAAGAATATGATTAATTATATCACGGCTGACTATTTCGGGGAGCGTTCCAATTCCTTTCGTGTCCTAATAGGCAATCTTTGAAAGATTACCGCTGGGGGCTTTTACACCATGCTCCTATCAAGGGAAACGCATCGCAGCGATGACTAGGTATTCATTAAGTAACCGGTTAAAACCGGTTATAACCGGTTTTAACCGTTTTTTTCATACTAAAACTGTTGATAACCGGTTAAATTGCATTCCCTAGTATTCACATTATTCACTCTCGATTTGCTTAAGCTTGGCACAAATTGATTAAAAATAAAACAAAAACCGGTGAAGTGCGATTCGGACGCGTGCACGAGAATTCCGTACGATTATCTATAAAATCACGTTTGTTGTATGGCTTAAATATTGATTTTATTTTAATTTTATTATTTATTTTAAGCGTCTACCTGTTGCCGTTAAAATCGAGCAAAAACCGACAAAAAAGTCACTTTTGCTATATGCCCCCCTAAATATCCTTTTTATTCAGTTTTTAGTATTTGCTACTATAGCGGCAATAGAAATACATCATCTATGAAAATTTCAACTGTCTAGCTATCATGGTTTACAAGATACAGCCTGGTGACAGACAGACCGACGGACGGACAGTGGAGTCTTAGTAATAGCGTCCCTTAGGGTACGGAACCCTAAAAACCGCCTTCGTAAAGTATTCTTCGTCGCTTTCTGTCAAATTCAAATGTACTAATGACAAAGGACAGAGCATAATTATTTCAAGTACACTTTTTTGCGCGTTTATGAATAAGGTTAGTCTGTTCCAAATATTGTTTTCATAAATTACTCAAATACCTATGTTGGTTTTTTCGCACTTCCAATATTTGCATCTGATAGTATAAAACACCCTGTGTAATCCGCTATTAATGGGGCGTTCGTCCAGAAATGTTTTTCAGCAGCAATTAGGTGGATCGACGGCTTTTAAATGCCGTGTTTTTACCGATCGCTTCTTATTTGGAATGATTTATGTTTGGTTCACGCTTGCTTTGGTGTAGTGACTAAGTTTGAAAAGGCGTGCATGAATAACAAACATACAAATTTTCGTATTTATAATATCAGTAAGATAAGATTTTTAAAGTTTTAAAATATAAAACAAGTTATAGAACTTCACTATTTTCAAAATTACAAGTCGATTATTTTTAATAATACAAACACCCTGTACTCATTGACATTTATTTAGCTGTGGCAGGGGTGCTACTAACAAGGTTCAGTATATAGCACCACTCTCCACCGCCGTAAACATAGTTCCGACAGGTTTAGCACCCCTGGAGTGTAATAGATTCCCTCTATAAACCACTACTTTACAATGTATAGAACCTTTTTAGAGTTATAGTTAAGAAAAGTTCACAAGAGTAATATGTATTATCACCGTATTATTGTTAAAATCGTTAGTTTCTAATGTGAAGATATTTTTTTTTGTGATCGTAACTAACAGGACAGTATAAAACCTAATTAGCGTAATGTATCTTGGCTAAGCCTCTGAGCCTCTATTCAAGGCAGTAAAAACCATATCGTCTTTGACCTGTTATCATATTTGTTATAGGGGCTATAGAAATACTTCAAAACTTCAACTGTCTAACTATAACGGTTCGTGGGATACCCGTACAATCCGCTGATATACAGACAGACAGACAGACAAACGAAGAGACAAACGTTTAGCGGTGGCGGAGGCTTAGTAACTCGTCGGAATCCTAAAAAATCTCCACCATAATGACGGTTTACAGTGAAGCTATGGGATATTGAACTCCAAATGCGTGCAGAAGCAAGTAATTGGATATAATATTGTACTATAAAGATGTCCGTTCTTCCCTAGGGCCTCTTCCGAAACGTTACGGGCCGCCCGTAAAAATGTCCGTACGATGTTGTTGGCTAGAGCCGTCTGTGCTAGAGAGCTAGCGAGTTAAATTACGTACAGCCAGCATCAAAAGTAGCTAAACAGAAAAACATGCTCAAAATCATCTAGACACAACGTATTCTCTTGACAATAGAGTCGAGTGCAGATCACTTTGAACTCTTCGGTTGCGTAGCTACTTCTGGTGCCGACTGTACATGCTAATCAAGGACTCTCATCTGCTTGAAGATTGCCCATAAGCGAAATACGTGGAAAAGTTCAAACTTTTGTACGATGTAACAAAAAAACCTACTTTAAACACAAACGTTTTTTGAATGGGGAACCTATATTATTACAAATAGTTTTTTTTAAATCCGCCGTAAGACAAAATATTCAGAAAAAAACCCGCTATTGAACCTGCCGCTTAAAAAGATACAGCTCTTTAAAGTTAAGACGGACGGATGGACGGACGGACGGAAGGACGGACCTCTCTTCTCTCGGGCTCTCTTCGGGTCATCATCGTTTAACTTTTCTTTCTACTACACATACACATACATACATAAAGTCACCCCTTCATTCCCAGAGGGGTAGGCAGAGCTACAGACTTACCTACAACTCTAAAAATTTGTTGATAATTCTGTAACCATATTTTGCACAAATAGATTAAGATGTTTACCAGCGTATTAGTGACAGGTTGCAAGCCCATCGCCTAACAGTACAAGCCTTTATTCCCTTAGTCGCCTCTTACGACATCCACGGGAAGACCTATTCTTTGTACTCTGCTAGCTTTTTCGGGTACGAAACCCTAAAAAGGTTTTTTTGAAAATCGTCTCCCAACGGGAAAAAATAGGATTACAAGCGGAAAACTACTTTAACGCATACAAAGTAGCGGGCGTCCCTTGGTCCTTTAATAAAATGCTCCTTAACCTTATTAATCTAGACTAATTAGCTCTCCTCAAGAACCACACACACCACACCACCACCAGCCACATCTTTAATTAAAACCTCAAATCCAACATGGCCGAACTCAAAAGTCTAAGAACCTTTGTTTTGGCGCGAAACTCCGCACGAAATTCTTGATTCCCGCCTTTTGGCAATATGGCTGACTTGGGAAACACCAAGGTAATAACGTCCTCCAGATTACGATGCCATTCTAATCTTAACTCTTTGGTAATAGCAGAAGGTTGTGAATAAGGAGTTTGCCAAGATTCAGGTGTAAAGTTAAGTTGGTTTTCTTATACAAAAGACTGATTGTAGGGTCGGAAACCCCGTAGGAGAGTCCTTTGTGACGAGTCGTACGTAGGTTCTGCACTTTTTCATAGCAGATTGTTGATTTTTAGGGTTCAGTTGTAACGATACGTACTTATGTTAAATCAGGATACGACATTTTATTTAACTTAGTCAACTATAAGAAAAAGACTTCAATGATGAATGAATGAAATAGATATTATTAAAATGGTTCGCTACGTTAGCCACATGCGAGCAAATTGACACTTTTCACGGAATCGAAGGAGTCACCTTGATCGAAACCGGCAAAATAAAAAATAAACAAATTCAAAATTAAAAATATTTATTCAGTATATTGGCCACATTACACGTCGGTAATATGGAGTGAATCTACCAGCGCTTCGGACAAGACCATCATCGAAAAGAAACTCCAGCATTAGGGCATTTTTTCAAATCATAAAATACAATAATACCTAAAAGTAACATTACAAGGTAATAAAGTAATAACTAATTGTTTTAAACCTAACACAAATAAAATCATTACAAATGTACGCTCAATAACATTGAATTAAAAACAGTGACTAGGAGAATAAACGAGGTCTCTAAGTCAGGAATGATAATTAAAATAACTAACTGGACAACAGGTCCTTGCAAGCGTGAACAGACCGGACCCCACTCAAAATTCAAATTTCAAAATTCAAAATATTTATTCAGTAAATAGGCCACATGAGGGCTCTTTTACACGTCGGTAATAATTATAGGGTGAGTCTACCAGCGCTTCGGACAAGACCATCATTGCGGAGAAGAAGCGCCGCAAGAAACTCCAGCAGAAGGTCATTTTTTGTATCATAAAAACATAGTACTTAAAACTAAGTTACATTAATTAAAGTAAGTTACATTAGGTAATAAAGTAATAAATAATAAATTCCTAAAACTACCAAAAAAAAATTTTTTACAAATGTAAGGTCAATAAACCTTAAACTTGATAAAAAAAAAAACTATGAGAACAACACGACGAGGTCTCTACGTCAAAAGCACCCGATGCATATCTCAGCCATCGCCTCCCTCAACCATTTGTGTCTGGGAAGGTGGCGACCCGATCAACGACGCCGCCGTAAGCAAAGACCTTTGAGTGAGCATGACATGCTCATGCTGCCGGACAAAATATATCAATAAAAATGTAGCTGTCCGGCGAGAAATATCACAATGTGTTCTCATTTCTAAAGTGTCTTGTTCACAAGGCAGGATAGCATCATCATTACCATTATCATCATAATCGAAAATACAATGAACTTTAGCAGCCCAATATTGGCCGAGACGTCAGCCCCTTCAGGGCCAACAGTTGTTAGCCCTTAGGCCCGTATTAATAAACTAATCTCAACTCTTATGCTTGTCTTGAGATGTATCAAAAATGACAGTGTTCTATGGTTTGACGTTTACTTTGACGTATCTTGTGACGGGCATCTTAGCCAAGATGAGTTTATTAATACGGACATTTAGTTAAGGCCCATGGACATTTGCAAGACCAAATTTCGGTTTAAAATTTATCTGAAACGTATAACAGTCCACTTTTAGAGTTGGAAGTTGGAAATACTCTAAAACTTAAGAACTTTTCAACTTTTTTACCAACCCACCAAGCTATAAAGTTAATATATTTTACAAGTAACGGGCTCAAATTATGTAAATGGGAATCGAACCCGGACTCTCAAAACTTGTGCACTTTGACGGAGAAACTTTATTGGAGACTCCACGGGCTTCCTTAGTCCCGAATCTGCATATTTTTTGCAATTTGTGACCTTTAGAGGGAGGAGGACCTTTTTAAATATGTTTTTATGATTCCGTATCTAAAACTGGTTAAGTACCTACGAGTTGGGATCGCACGCTGAGAGTTCCATCACACAATTAAATGGGGTGTGTAATGATCGGTATAAAAATAATTAATATAATTTCATTTGATATAATAACTTTTGATATAATTTTAAAGGATATAATCACTCATTTTATATAATATACGATTGGTATATTATCAAAATATCTATTTTTATTTACTTTAATTATCATTTGATATATCATTTATTTATTATAAACATCATTTGGTATAATCATCATTTTGTATAAAAATCATATTGTATAACTATCATGTGGTATATTATTTTTGTCGAATGATTTTTTGGTACAACGCTGACCGTGAGGCAAAGTCGACGGAGCTCCGCTTTGCGGAGCTCCTATTCCGCGTAGTTACGGCGCTTCGCGCCTTGACACAATTCTAACCTAACCTAACCTATATATTAGTTAAGACCTAGGAGTTACCGCTCTGCAGGGTCACAATAGGTAACTAAGAAACCGACCCTTGTGGTTGGACACGAGTTAGTATAGACAGTATTTTTTTATACCAACTGTACTTTATATGAAATTAACTTTATATCATAAGTTGATTATAGTAATTATGCATTATACTTAATGTATGTTATATAAAATATTTTTAGAACAAATGATCGTTACATAAAATGTTAATTATATCATATTTAAATATATTCAATGTTGTTATATGATTCAATAAGTATATCAAATGAGCGTTATATCGACTGATATTATAGAAAATATTTTTATATCGATCGTTACGCACCCAATTAAATGGCCACAAGAGCGTAACAAAACCGGACCGGCTTCCTTTAGAACAAAAACGTTAGAGTTGATTTTGATGATTTACTCTTTTAACCCCCGACGGACATAGAGTGGTGTTATAAATTTAAATGTGTCTGTGTATCTTTGTGTCTGTCTGTGGTATCGTAGCTTCCAAACGGAAGTACCTTTTTTTTTGATAATTTTGTAGCAGAGTTTCTTAGTTAGGTTTCTTGAAAATTGGTTTAGCCGTTAAAGAGATATCAGCTTTGATAATAGAGATCGCCTCACGCGCAGAACAATAAGTATGTGTCTTAATACTTCATAGACGAGTTGAAAAGTGAGTTGTTTAATACAATTTTGGACAACATTGTAGCATAGTTACTGCGAAGCACACAATTTGGAACTACGGATGCATCTCTTTCACTTGTCATTCGTGCCTTAATGAAGAGAAAGGGATGGAGCTGACTGAAGGTAACCTTAACTTTGAACATTTATTTTCAAAGCAGCCCCTAGTGACTGTACTTATGAGCGTGGTTCAAACTTTGAACACACTGGGCTACCATAGCTTTTCTACAACCTCACTTGTGTTTTCAATATGTTTCTGTTCCATAGCTATATTGAGTAAAGTAAATAAATTTTACATTTAATAAGATCTAAATACTTACTTTCCTAATTAATGACCTAGCATTCAAGAAACCTAAATTAATTACATCGATAAATTAGAGCGCCTAAGTAATTCTAAAGCATACCACTTTAACTAAACGCGCAAAACACTTTGACAAAACCTTAAAGTTAAGCCAAAAAAGTTTAAATTCGTTTAGCTTTTACTTTCGCGGCTTACCCGCCGTAATTTGTACTTGCAGCGTTGACATTTCCCGTTTCCATTCATTCATTTATAATTCATTCGTTCACTCACGAACGGGTCCCGCTGAGGATTCGATATAATGCTACTAAATTGTAAATGACCATTTCGACTTTGAGTGAACTTCGAATTTGGGCTTCTTAAATTATTCATGTTATATTGGCTGCGTGCCGCGCCGTGTGCGGCTGGCTTTATGAATTTTTTAATGCCTCCAACCGTTCGAGGTGACATGTCGATCCACTTGGATTGCTGATGCTTTGAAAATAAACGAGATGTCATCGAGACTGAATTAAAAACATTTTACCACAAGAAACGTTTAGTTATATATTGGAATAGTGTTTTCCTCTGGAAGGCCACGAAGTCTTAATCCAAAAATAGGTACCTACTTACCTAACCTATTAAAATAATTTTAAAAATCTATAGTGATATTGAAACACTCTCATTTACTGTACAGCACTGCAATTAATGCAAATAAGTATTGGTATGGCAATATAAACGTATAATTCTCTTTCGTACAAACTAGTCGTAAGAGCAATTATTGAATGCTGGTAAAGATACTTGTAAAGTTAAGGTACATCATGCAAGTAACAATGACGATCTCACGCCAGTCATAGACAAAGTTTGTTGGTCCAAAGTGTAACTTTGTCTAGCATATTTGATAAGTCATTTCAAATTGCTTGAGACATCAATTGACCTTAAAAAAATCGAGAACACTAACACTAATTACTGTTGGAAATAAAGAAATAACGTTAATGTAAGAAGAATAAGAACTTTATATTTCGAGAAACAAGGCCCATAGTAACAAAATACCTATAGACCATCATACATAACAATATAAAACTTAAAACTGGTCCACTGGTATTAAATTAGCCCGTATTTTTTTTACTTCTATATTATATAAAAAAATAAAATCCTATTTGATATTAGCTATCCTGTTGTACATATCTTTGGCGCGATATCGTTACGTTTGATAGCGTTTTGATTTTGCAGATGTTAGCCTTTTAATTTACAGAAAACTAAGCGGGATTGTGTGCTTTAACACGTTAAGTTAAGGTTAAAATTTGTATGAGGCTTTGGGACATTTTTACACGTTACCTGGATAGTTAACAGGAAAGTTGTACCCTACTTAGGGGCGTAATAAGGCTAATAGGATGTGGTTTATGCTTACACTTTCCTGGTTTTAAAGGAGTATAGTTAAATTTATTTGCCTTGAATTTGCATACAGTGCGATAAAACCACGTTGGGGTTTTGTACTTCTCTCTTACTTACTTTCATACGCTCTTATGCGTGTACGATTGTACCCCAACCCGAAAGACTTTTTTAGAGCTTGGCTGTACCTGATGACGCTAATAACACTCAGGTTTACACAAAGGTTAGGTTTTATCTTTACCAACTGTAGCATTTTTGCATAATCCATCACCAATTTCAACAAGCTCAAACTCAGTAAGTCTGCCTTTTTAAGGCACAGCGGTTATCCAGCGGTTACCATCATCAGGTCAGTTCCTAGACAAACAAGTAAAACAAAAAGTTTTTGCATCGACAAATGGTAAAGGAATATAAACTTTCTCACAAACTGTACATTGTGAATCCACCTTTAAATATACAATTCCGAACGCAACAAAGGCACAGGTATTAGGCACATTCTGCCAAACAGCTTACAACCGCCCATTGGTCGTGTTTTGCAATTAGGAGGGTTGCGACAATTTAGTTCGATTGGAAAATGGAACGGAATGTGTTTGCGCCCGGTAGGCGTTCTGAATTTGAATTTGAATGAATTTAAATGGCGACATTAATAAAATGATGTGACCGCGGAGAGCGTCAACTGTAACATGACTCTGACATGTTATTTAATCATCTAACTTAATAGGATTCACCAAATTGTGAGATATAAAAAAAAAAGATAAAAAGATAAAAGACATTTTATTCAGTAATTAGGCCGTACGGGCACTTTTACACGTTAGGAATCCATTTTGACAGAACCAGTGACGGACGCTGCAAAATTAATTCATAGGCTTTTGAACGAGTTTTCCTTTTTTTCTGACTCATTTTTTTTTATAGTTTTGTCCAACTTGGCTGCCGTGATCAAGCTTGATAAAAGCCCCTAATTTTTTAAGATATTTTTTTTTTTTTTTTTTTTTTTTTTTTTGTATGTTGTTTTGCAATACTGTCTTAGAGACATTTAGCAAATGGTCATGAAGGTGCGCATTGACTTGAAGGCTGACAGTCCAATGACGTGTGCCCTATATGTTGTTGTCTGTTATAGATCTCTGGGAGCTTTTCTTTTCAATCTTGAGAATTTCGAATTACTTTGCATCAACTGCGTTGCAAGTATGTTTGGGTGATTATGTATTCTTCTCTTGTAGGATTTCATTGTGTGACTTATCTCTTCTATAACTGTTCTGATTCTTAGGTCATGGTGTAACTGTTTATTTGTAACAAACCAAGGAGCGTTAGTTATCATTCGGAGAATCTTTGACTGGAATCTTTGTAGTATCTCTATGTTTGAGGTTGATGCGGTTCCCCATAACTGAACACCATACGTCCATATAGGCTTTAGGATGGATTTGTACAAGAGCATTTTGTTTTCCAAGGACAGCTGGGACTTTCTCTCAAAGAGCCAATACATTTTTCTAAGTTGCATGCTTAGAGCTTTTCGTTTCGTGAAAATGTGTTTTTTCCACACTAGGCGACGATCTAGGTACAATCTAAGATATTTGGCTTCATTTGCTTGAGGAATTTGTGCTCCATTGAGTGTTACTGGAGGACAGGTGGCACGTCTAGTGGTAAAGGTTACCTGTACTGACTTGGTCTCATTTGCTTTTATACGCCAGGTTTTCAGCCAATTAGTTATTTTATCTAAACACTCTTGAAGAATGGTGCTTGCTTGTGTTGGATCTTCATGGGTTGCTAAAGCTGCCGTATCATCTGCGAAGGTGCCGATTATGGCCCCTTCCGAAAGAGGTAAGTCAGCGGTAAATAGTAAGTACAGGATGGGGCCGAGAACACTGCCCTGGGGCACTCCAGCATGTATTTTATGCAGGGAGGAGACTTCTTCTCCTTGCTTTACAAAGAAATGTCTATCCGCAAGGTAGGACTTAAGGAAGATGTAGTAATTTGAAGGAAGCTGTGTTTTTACTTTATACAATAAGCCTTCGTGCCAAACTCTGTCGAATGCCTGTGATATATCAAGAAAGACGGCGCAACAATATTCTTTCTTTTCAAAAGTCTTGTGTATTTGCTCTACAAGTCGGTGGACCTGTTCTATGGTGCCATGCTTTTCTCTGAACCCGAATTGGTGATCTGGTATAATTTGAGTTTTGGCTAGTACAGAATGTAGACGTTTTAGAAAAAGGCTTTCCATAACTTTGGATGTGATTGGCAGCAGGCTAATTGGTCGATACGACGATACTTCCTCAGGGGGTTTGCCAGGCTTAGGTATCATTATTATTTGCGCCACTTTCCATTGTTGCGGGAAGATACCTCTCACAAGAATGCAGTTGAATATTTGCGTTAGAAAAGTGATTGCTATATTAGGTAGTTCCTGTAAAATTTTGGCCGTAATCAAGTCGTATCCTGGTGCTTTCTTTTGTTTTAGCTTTTTTATGGCTGTTGAGACTTCGTTTTTGGTGAACTTTTCGATCGGTAAATCCATTTGGTTGGGTTCCATGAGACGATTTAAGATTTCTTCAGTATTTGATACAGATGCGTTAGGTACAAAAACTTCGTCTAAATGGGAAGCAAAGGCCACGCCCTTTTCCTTGTCATTATTAGCCCAGGTTCCATTCTTATTGCGAATTGGTGCTTTCGAAGGTATCGGTCTTTTAAGTTTTTTTGTAGCTTTCCACAAGGAATAGTCGCTAGCTGATGTAGCACCTAATTTTTTTAAATAATATTGGAAGTTTTCATTTCTTTCACATTGTAATTTTTGTTTTAGCTTTGCTGCTAAGTTATTAAATTTTCTTTTGTCTTCGGGGTATCTACTAGTTTGCCACTGTTTCCGGGCCCTTCGTTTCTCGGCCAGTAATTCCCTCACAGTTAATGAGTAGACCAGTGTATCTCTTTTTTCAATAGCTGGTGTGCTTTCCCAGGCAGCATTTTGGACACATTTATTGAAGTGTTCTACCGCAAACATAATCTCGTCTTCAGATTTAAGGGGGAGTTTAGTGTCCAAGGAGGAATCCACGAGAAAGCGAAACAGGTTCCAGTTCGTTTTTTGATTGTGAAGCGTGGCTGGTGGTTTTACTGGTATGAATTTATGGCGAACTTCTACTAGTACAACACTATGGTCAGATGATAAATCATGAGAGGAAGAACAGGTAATATTGTTCACTGGGATTCCTTTAACAATGCAGAAATCCACTAGGTCTGGGATTTTCCTAGGATCTGTAGGCCAATAAGTAGGTTCACCGCTGGACACTGCATGTAGATGTAGATCACTGAGAGCTGCTTGCAGTTGTCTACCTTTCGGAGTTGTCAACCGCGAGCCCCAACTGGTGTTCTTGGAGTTGTAGTCTCCGCCTGCTATGAATCTTGGGCCTTGAGTTTCGAAGAAGCGTATGTAATCTTCTTTCTTCATTGCATGTTTAGGCGGTGAGTATAAAGCGGTTATTTTCAATTGGCCCCGGCGATCTTCTATAACTAAACTTGTGGCTTGTATTTCCGGAGTTATGTAGGATTCAGCTTTGTGATGTCTAATATTAGTGCGGATAAGTATTGCAGATCCTCCATGAGCAGTTCCGTCGGGATGCATTGTGTGGTAAAACGAGAAATTGGGTAATTTGAAATAATTCTTTATAGTGAAATGCGTTTCAGAGACCAGTAGGATATCTATTTTGTTTAATTCTACGAAAGACTTAACTTCGAGAACATGTTGTGAGAGCCCATTGGCATTCCAAAGGGCTATTTTAAGTAAATCGAATTTGTCATTTTGGTCATGAGTTCCATAAGGAGGTTTGTCATTACACTCATTTGCTGCATCAGTTGTCTCATAGCATTCATCATTTCTTTCATCTCACTATAATTTGTCTGTAAATTATTATTATCTTCATTTTGGTTGCCTAATGCAGAAGATGGGGCTGTCGTTGGATTCTCGGATAGTAACGCCTGTTTGTATGACATTTTATTACTATTGCCTAGCCCATTATTTGGGTCTGGATTTGACCTCCCTGCTTGGTAGCTGATGTGAGGCTTAAGTTGAGGGCCTTCTTCATGGTTATTGTTGCTCACCTTAGATGTTTGCCTATATTTTGGTGGCTGAGTAGGGTACTTAATTTTTTGAAGCTCCTTATACACAGAGCACCCTTTGTAATTTGCTGGGTGGTTTCCATCACAGAGGATGCATTTGACGGAGTCTGACCTCTCTTTACGTGCACAGTCGGCCGATGCGTGATCTCCGGCGCATTTAATACATTTTGGCTTCCTGAAGCAAAATTTTTTTGTGTGTCCGTATTGTTGGCAGTTGCTGCACTGTGGTATTTCTTTATTGGGTCTTGGCGGTTCGATTGTTATTTTACAGTGTAGCAGGGCCTTGATATCGTATATAAGTTTATTATTACTATTTGGTTCTATTTCTACGAAAAATATTGGCAGGGGTTTTTTGGTAGACCTTTGTTTAACATTCCAGATATTAGTCACTTTGTGGCCATGCCCTTCTAAATCGGTTTTAATTTCGCCTAAGTCGGATGATGGGTGGAGGTTTTTGATCACAACTCTAAAGGACCTTTCTTGTTTTGACTTGTAAGTATAGAACTCCGTTTCTCTCTCTTGGAGACTTTTAACTATCTTTGTGTATAGTTCTGAAGTATAGGGTTGTATTCTGACTTGTTCCTCCCGTAATACTTTGACAGTGTAATTTCCTTCTGCAACTTCATCCAGCATTTTTAATAGTGGTTTGATGTTACAAACTTTATCCACATAAATAGGTGGCGACTTAGCAGGTTTCTCTACGGCCATTTCATCTTCTTGAGGCACATCATCAAGTTCAGAAAATCTGTTGGAGATTGGTACAGCTTGGCCGAGCCAGTAGGTGCTTAATTTCTGTTGTTTTTGAGCAACATTCTTTCCTGGGCTTTCGCGTAGTCTTTTTCTTACTAATGTGAAGTCATCTGCTTCAGTATCATCTGGGTTTTTTTGAGATCGTGCTTGCTCCTCAAGATTAAATACACTTAATTGCATATTGATACCTATCGTTCTGCAACTAAATGTAGATAGGATGTAAGTAGGGTAAATTCACCAGTGGTCAGACAGAGACCTGTAGTCGGCCTCGGCCTATACTTTGTATGAGTGGGAAGAGTACGAAAGATATATTTCCCACTATTCGCAATAAGGTCGACTACTGGTCTCTGGCAGACTACTGGTGACTTTACCCTATTGCGTCTTCTTCCTGGATATCGTATCCTGATGAAGCTCCCGAGATACTGCCATATATATTACGAGGGTCGCTGCATTTTAGACAACGATCAAGGACTCCGATAGTGAACTCCTTATGACCATCTACGACGGCATCGACAATCACTTTTTTAAACATTGGCTAACCGTTTATGACATGAAACGGAAGTGACCGTATTTTTTAATCATGTATTTTGGTAAAATTACTAATTGTAAGCTAGGTGTGACATTTATATGATTGTGTTCTTGTCTAAAATAAAGAATTTATTTTGATATTATTTTAATTACTAGCTTCTAGCCGCGACTTTGTCCGCGTAGATTTCGATTATCGTTATTCCCCCGGGAACTTGAATTTTCCGGGATAAAAAGTAGACTATTATGTTAATCCTGTATATATCAGCTATCTCCATTCTAAATTTCATCCAAATCCGTCCAGCCGTTGCAGCATGAAGGAGTAACAAACACACACATACACAAACTTTCGCAGTTATAAAATTAGTAGGATGTCAAGATCCACCCCAAAGAGCGTTCAAAATTATAACATAACAGCTAGAGCCATCTAGCGGTCAATAGCATAACTAAAGTAGTTCAGCTCTACAGTATAGATGGCGGCGCTATAATCCAAAATTGATGCGGGCTATTTCACCTCCAAAGTAATAAAATAAAAGTAGGGTCTCAGTTTATTAATAAGGCCCTAAATATCTTCCGACATGCTTCGTTTGACTCAATACATATTATAATAAGATAATGCCTTATGAATTCTACTTTCTTATACCTCAGCGTAATTAGGAACCAAGTGCGACCAAGAGAAATTCTAGTATCGGTATTGCTTATCAATTAGATATTTAATGTGTAACCAAACTTTAATATCATAGAATCTACTATGTAATCTCAGCTAACACCGTCAGCAAATATTAGATTAGACATAAACTTTTAAACTACAATCATCAAATTGATAAACGCGGGAGCGCTGTCGTGTTCTGATTGGTTAAAAAACATTTTGATTGCACACTTCCGATGCGTTTTATTTTTGCAACATCAATCCTGGCCCATCTTGTATGGCACAACTTCAAATAAAGTTGAAAGTAAACCTAATAGTAATTTGTGGTGCAAATTATGTAAAAATCTTAGTTTGCGAAAGATAAACAGTTTTTTCTTTGATTTTGAATAATTTATTTTGCTTGGATTATTTTACACTTAATTTAGATCTGTACAAACTAAACTCTAAAACCTAATTAGATTCCAATATACGTCAAAAAAGTGTTGCCATTAAAATGACATATTAGGTGGATCGGTAAATTTTCACTTCTGTAAATGTTAAAGGTAGCTGTTTATTTTATTTATAATATTAAAGGCAACATTTAATTTGCTTCTTAAATAAACAATCTTATCTAAATACTCGTCGCAAAAAAAGATATTTAATTAAATTGTTTTATAGGAGAAAAGTTTAAATAATAATGGCAATAACTCAGGGTTTAATAACATTTGGTACCAATTATTATTCTCATCATGTGCGATTACATTTTTAGGAAAAAAAAAACAATCACATTTTTACGTACGTCTTCAAAACTTGACCGAAATCTTCAAAAAATCTTCAAATCTTCAAAAAATTATCAGTTGATCATGTGTGGTAACCTTTATGGTGGACATGGTGGTTCTGTGGCGGCCATCGGCCATAACATCTATTGTCACTTCATTCGACATCTGACGTTTGGATAGCTCGAATGTTTTCTGTACCTATTCGCCCCGTGGTGATTTCCATTGTTAAGTTTTTGTTTTCCGTTAAGTTTTTGTTGTTTCATTTCGTTATTGTTTCAAGTTTGTGTTTTGCTCGTGGTTTTTGCTTTATCGCAAGTAAAATGGAGCCTGTACCAGGTTCCTCTCACAGCAAAGAGAATGATCCTATATCTCCACCAAAAAAGCGTCCTAGAAGTCATATGGGTGTCTCGGAGAAATTCATGGTCGTGAACTGTTACAAGCATACCCACAGTACATGGCCCAAGGAAAATTCTTGGTCACGTGTGGACTGTGCAATGAAAGTGGCTCAAATATTGGGAATATCTGATAGAACTGTCAGGCAGATTATGAAAGACCACAAAACGGGTGAAAACTTTAGTCCTCCCAATAAACCTGGCCCCAAATTAAGTATTATTGAAAAACTTGATGAGTTTACCTTCGCTGCAATTAGACGTGTAGTTCATCAATTTTTTCATCGGAATGAGCCACCAACCATTCAGAAGGTGAGTAATTTATTATATATAAATATAACTGTTATTACTTGATTTCAGTATTTTCTTGAATAAACCATGCTAATATAACATTTCTTTGTCTGCAGGTTTTAAAAGTTGTGAATGATGATGCTGACTTGCCGAATTTGTCAGCAAATACAATGCTACAGGTACTCAAGCATCTGAATTTCAAGTATGCCAGCCGGAAACGCCAAAGCTGCCTCATTGACCGAGCAGATATCATTTTATGGAGAAAGCGTTACTTGGTCAAAATAAAACAATATCGCAGAGAAGGACGAACATTATATTATCAAGATGAAACCTGGCTTAATGAAGGTATTTTTTTGGATACTAGCCATTGATGTACTTACTATATTAGGTCCATGTTTTAATTTTGTTTGACGTTTGGAGTCTGTTTCTTTTATTTTACATCTATGATATCAACTAATAATATATAGCATTACAAAAAATATCACTAGTCTGTCTGTATCAAACATACCTGCAGCTAACTTTTACCCAGTATTGGTTTAGATAATCAGAACTTTTCTTATAATTGTGAGACATATTAAACCATGTCACATGTTTATAAGAATTTAATTAAACCTATCATAAATTAATCATCTTAAAAATCAATTTTATATGACATGAATGTGGTGTTAATTTTGAAAAATGATTAGTGATTATGATTATAAACTTACCAACCTGTCATTACAGGTCACATGAAGAACAAGGTTTGGCAAGATACCCAGGTTTTGTCATCTCGGCAAGCTTTTTTAGAGGGGCTTACAACTGGACTAAAAGGTCCCTCAGGAAAAGGAAGACGATTAATTATTAGTCATATTGGCAGCGAGGAAGGTTTTGTGGAGGGAGGGCTATTACTGTTTGAGTCAAAAAAAATAGTGACGACTATCACAACGAAATGAATGCGAAACATTTTGAAGAGTGGCTGGCTAGTGTTTTGCCAAGGTTGAAACCGAACTCTGTGCTTGTTATAGACAATGCACCATACCACTCTAGAAAATTAGAAAGTGGACCCATAAAGAGATGGAACAAGGGCCAAATAATTGAGTGGTTGCAAGGAAGAGGCATTGAATGCGATGCTAGTATGTTAAGGACAGAGTTGTGGGAATTGGTAGAAAAAGAAAAACCAAAAAATGATAAACTGGCAGTTGATGAACTAGCAGCCACTCACAATATTACAGTTTTAAGACTCCCTCCCTACCACTGCGAATTAAACCCAATCGAGTTGGTGTGGGCTCAAATAAAAGGGCATGTGGCCTCAAATAATAAAACTTATAAAATGGCTGAAGTAAAGTCGTTATTTGAAGAAGGTCTGCAGAAGGTGACAGCGGAACGTTGGAAATCTTGCATAGACCACGTTATAAAAATTGAAGACAGAATGTTCAACTTAGACAACTTAATTGACGATGTGGTTGAACCTTTTATTATAAATACTGAGGAGGATGATCTCAGCTGTTCAGAAATTGAAGAATAAATATTGTTATTAAAATGGTTGTCTTTTTATTTATTAATAATACAGATCCCGCCGTTGTTTGCTCATCCCTTTTTTGGCCTAGTGGTTCGGACGTTGGATTTGCAATCCAGAGGTCTCTGGTTGAAATCCTGGCTCATACCAATGTTTTTTTTTGGGCTTTATGTACGAAGTGTCATTTGATATTCTCAACTAGCTTTTCGGTGAAGGAAAACATCGTGAAGAAACCTGCATAGGTACATTTGAGAAAAAATTTAAAGGTGTATGTGAAGCTGAAGTCCCTAACACGCATTAATATTACCTATTTATTATTGCAGGTCCCCAGTCAGTTTAAAAAAAATCTTACTAATATCATAAATGTGTAAGCTTGTATGTATAATACTCAATCACACAAAAACTTTTAACTGGTTAGGTTAAATAATGCACCGGCTAAAAGCTAGCATTTATCTTCGTCAATCTTACCAAACCAAGACCTGTTAGGCGATGAATGCACAGAAAACATCGATTAAAATCAGGATGACATTTATCATATTGTGGAAATAACTTATATTTTTTTATTTTAACATATATTGTTTTATTTAAATATATAAAAGAAGAAGCCCGAAATTCCCACGGGAACGGGAATAACGATGATCGAAATCTACGCGGACGAAGTCGTTGACAGAAGCTAGTTTTAACATAATTATTGTACCAAAAGGTTGGTTATCCCTGAAACGTCACAATGATGATGACACATGTAACTGTGACATTCCGCCATCTTTGGTAGTTTTTTTGACGTATATTGGAATCTAATTAGGTTTTAGAGTATAAGCAACAACAAACTAAGTAACAAAACGCAATATTAAAATGTTGTCAGCGTTACGAAAGTTTCATGACTTGTTATGATAACTTCTCGTGACTACTTGTATTTAAGTATTTGCAGTTAGCTGAAATCGCCTTTCTTAAATTTCTCATCATAAAAAATGTATTGTATATGTTTTAGAATAGTTCTAATAGACACTATGATAGATTACTATGATGACATACATATGATTTCGTTTGACCTTTTCCGTGAGCCATAATTTTATTGTACTTGAGTGATTAATAAAAAATCCTGTGACAACTTTACGCTGCAATAAAATGGATTGGCAAATATTTGTGTTGGCATCTCATACTTTAACTTAAAGAAAGAAAGAGACTTCAACACTAATATTTTAATTGTATGTGGCAGGCGTGACCACAGGCGTTACTGGTATGGAATCAAAGTGGCATCTAACGTTAACTGTACACCTAATAATTAGAAAATTTCATTTATTTTCCTTTAACTTAATAACCTACTTAATTAATTTGGATTTTTAATCTGTTAGAATTTGTAAAACAATCAAAATTAAATTCTTTTGCACTAAAATTGTATTTAAAAACATGTATGTATAATAAACATAATGTTTTTATTACATGTAAACTAGTATAGTCTAGGAAATATGAATTGAACATTTACTTTTTCCACTTAAATCTTTTTGTAAATATCAAACAAACAAAAACAAAAGTGCCCCCGTTCTTCAAACAACACAGCGGACCGAAAAGTCTTGATATTTGCGGCACGATTTTGTATCACAATTTTATTTGAAAAAGAAAAGTAAAAAATAAAATGTCCAATAGGTTATGATATTTTTTTATTAGTAAAAATGTATAGGATACTTTTACATTAAGTATTTCATTCATCCGAGTCACTAGTACTTGAACTTGTGGAACCAACTACCCACATAATATCACAGAAAAAAAAATTAAATGTTTTATACATTTTATAATACACCCCCAAAAGCAAAATTATTTTATTTAGATTACTATCTGCACCCAAGTGAAGAAGAAAAAACAAATAGTATCGATACTTTTCAATCCATGAGTAGTAGCCATTTCTGCACCCTGAGTGTCGAAGCGACTCATAATTAAGCGTTTGTTTTCACTATTCAAGGCTATACGTCGTTGACAATAAGTAGTATAATCGCGTGTAAAAAAATGCACTTTAGTCGCTCCGGCTCCCAAGTGAGGATTAGTGCTGTTATGAACAATAGATACGGGTGCTCGACTTCTCATTGTCCGGTAAGTGTTTACGCCGAACAAAAGATCGCAAACTAAATAAGAAGTTTCCAATTTATATTTCTCAAACTATAACGAACTGAGATCTTACGATTTCACCCCTGACCGATCCTCCTCATATTAGAATTTAAATGTGTTATTTCTAGCCTATTACTCTTCGTCCGCATTTCATAAATACTCCGTTGGGTCGAGAAAATGTAAACTTAACTACTTTTTTATTTTATTTCTATCATAACTTCGGTGCCCGATTATTTATATTTAAGTTCTTTCGTTTGCGTTTGTTTGTATGTCTAATATAGACACTCCGAAATATATATATTTTTTAATAACCCTGAAAAAATTGATGTACAGTCAGCTGCAGAGATAAGTATACCCCCCTGCATAGGAAACTTGTATGCAGGAGGGTATACTAAAGTCTTATCTCTGCAGCTGACTGTACATGACGAGTACAAACTTTAATTAATACTGATTCCACGATTTTCTGCTTTAGAGCGCTGGAAACCCTACCACGTCACCGCAGCCGACGTCAATCGTGCGAAATCACAGCTGTTGACGTTTCCACATAACCCGGCCACTTTCAAAAGCTCTCTATCACATTTGAGATAGTAAGCAAATGGATTTCTCAATTTGGCTGAGTTATCAAAACAACGCAAAAACGTAACAAGCTCCTTCCTTCAATTAATGTTTGTGTGGCTTTTATCAGGCTTTATTCCTTTTTTAGTGCAGTATCGTCATAGTGTGAAAGAGATGTAGCATAAAGAGCTCATCTATTTAAAAGGGCGGCATTTCGGCATTGCCGCCGCAAAGAAAAGTTGTTGTTTGTTGAGTGTCAGTACGAATAACGTACAGTGTTTTCAGAATTATTTTAAATAGCGCGCGTTCTACGGTAAGCAATAATATGAAACATATAGTTAATTACGATCTGAATATAATTTGTAAATATAATATAGTCGTTACCGGCTTCTAAGATTTTAACAGCTACTGTATATGTGATGAAACTGATGAATAAATTCATAGAACCTACGATTTTTATAACGTAAGTACAGTCTTTGATAGTGGAAAGAAAGCATAATAATTAAATTGCTAAGTATGTTACAAACGCTATTGGAACAGTCATATTTTTTCTAGGTAGGTAATATCAAAATTTTGTACCGTTGAAATCTTATGATAATTATGACATCTTTAGATACAACTAAATTTTTTTAATGGTGGAATGTTATTTTTCGCATTACAATTATATCTATCCAATACACCCACATTTCTTTTATTAAAGTATACTAATTCCTAGTCGGTGGTGACCCTGCCTACGAAGCTAGTGGTCCTGGGTTCAAATCCCGGAACGAGCAGATATTAGTGTGATGAGCGCGAATATTTGTTCCTGAGTCATGGGTGTTTTTTATGTATTTATGTATATGTCTCTCTATATACGTATTTATATCGTTGTCTAGTACCCATAGTACGAGCCTTGAGCTTAGTTTGGGACTATTTCAATTAATGTGACATTGTCCCTCTGATATTTATTTATATTTATTTACATCATTACTTGAAAATTAACTGATATTAAATTTCTATTTTGTTATCTCCTTTAATGTATTCTTTTACCTATGTGAAGGAAATCATTACAAGGATTGTGAAGTGACACTTTGAATCATGTAGCAGTCAGAAAATACAAATTTAGCTCTTGGTGATAATTTCTCACCCCCTGAATCAAGTACATATAAATAAAATAAATTAAGCGACTAAGGGAATAAAGGCGTGTAGTACTGTTAGGCGATGGGCTTGCAACCTGTCACTAATACACTGGTAAACATCTTAGCCTAATGTGCAAAATGTGGTTACAAAATTATTAGCAAGTTTTTATAGTTATTAGTTATTTGGTAGCTCTGCCCGTAACAGTTTTTCTCTAAAACTGTAGAAGCTATCAACTTGAAATTTGGGATAGTTGTATACCTTGCTTGCCTGCATCTTTTTTAACTAAAAACAATATGTAATGTTTTTTCCAAATCTATTCTAATATTATAAAGCTGAAGAGTTTGTTTGTTTGTTTGCTTGAATGCGCTAATCTCAGGAACTAATGGTCTGATTTGAAAAATTCGTGCAGTGTTAGATAGCCCATTTATCTAGGAAGGCTATTATCATACTCACAAAAACCGAAGCGAAGCGACGGCGGGTCGCTAGTATTTGATAAGGGGTCTAGATTGGGGGGTTAAAAAATGAAATGAAAGTGTGTCATATGAAGGGGTTCCATCTGTAAATTTCAAAAAAAAAAAAAAAAAAAAAATTCATGGCACTCTTTTTGATTTAAGTAGGCAAAATTTACAAAAATTAACTGTTCCCCTTATTTCCGAAGTTTATAGACCAATGAATCTGAAAAAATCGTGAATCAAAGATAAATATTTATTTAAAATAAAGTTGTCAAATTTTATAATTGTTGAAAAATTATTAAAATATCTTCATCTGTATTCAAATGTAGGCTAGTTAAAATGCACCGTATTGCATAAAAAATAAAGTTCATATCAAAGTGAGTATTTTTTTCCGATTTCCAACCAGTCCGACTCGTACTTAACCAGTTTTTATTTGTGTTTATAAATAGTAACTTGCACGGTTTATTTTGTCTCAATTGTTGCTAAGCGGTTTTACATGCAGATAATAGGTAGGTACCTATAATATGGCTATGCACATAGGTAATACCTAGGTCTTGTCATTCTTGATAACATCTAGGCTTAGTTTATCATAATTATTGTTTGTTATATTCTGATCTTAAGAGTGTAGAATATTATTTGAATTGTTTACTATATTTAAAAGCTTTGCCTGTTTTGTCTTCATATGCAGGTGTCATTTACTGATCTCTTAATAAAATAATATTAATATACTACGTATAATAGAATTTAAATTACTTACCTTACCTTCAATAAAAATATTTGCACCTAGCAAATTTTTAAGAAAACACGTGAATCTATACATTTACGCCAATAACAGATATAGGAAGAAATTATAGGAATTTAAATAAATTAAAAGTACCCTTATCCAAACTGAAAATAGTTATATCTAGCCCTCATGATATTATGATTAAAATATATAGTTAGTCAATTAATTAACTACCGAATAATATTAAAAACCTAGATAAATCAAATATATTCGTAAAACAATTAAAAATATTCATAATTTACAAATGCTTTTATAACTTAAACGACTTTTTTAATGCGACCTATTCACAACGCTTAGAGCGATGCCACACGATCGTTGCCGGGGCGTTGCGTCGTTGCAACGCTGTGATTTCAACATAAAGCGACGCAAGTGTATCGTGTGGCATGTCGTTCTAATTTATATATACAGAACAACGCAGCGGTATATTGCAACGCACATGTTAAGACGGCGCCGAGCAAACGCCGAGCGTCCAGAGGCGCCCTCATTACTACACTCGGCGTCAAAAAAATCGCACCTTCGGGAAAAATATGTTCAACCGACATTATACCCTATTTAATCAAGGGTAAAGGTATGACTGTTAGGTATTATTTGAAAGGTAATAAAATATACTTCTTAAAAAAGCTAAAAAAAATATAATTATTGTAACCAGGTTTAAAAAAAAAGAAGTTTAATGCGAGGACAAGAAAAATGTTTATTAAATTGTAAATTAACATCAATGAAATGGTTAACAAACAAACAAAAAAGACACTTAAAAGTAACCTAAAACCTAGTGTTACCCCCCCTTGCCCTAATTACTGCTTCCATGCGGTCTTTCATTGACCGAACCAACTTCACTACGTCCGACTGAGGAATGAGGTTCCATTCTTCAATCACGGCGTCCTGGAGGTCTTGGAGAGTGGTAGGGATGGCATCACGTGACCGAACACGTCGCTTCAGCTCATCCCAAAGGTGTTCGATTGGGCTCAAGTCGGGACTTCTCGCTGGCCACTGCATAACAGGGATCCCAACCTCTCCCAGGTAATCACGAACGAGCAATGCAGTGTGGTTGCGGGCGTTGTCGTGCATTAAAGTGAATCCAGTGCCGACAAAACCCGCATATGGGACCACATGCTCTTCCAGGATCTCCGTGACGTCCCGGTGAGCAGTCAGAGACCCCTGCCAGCGAGTACCCCCCGTCCGGGAGACGCACAGAAGGTCGGTCTTGCCATCTGTGGACATACCGCCCCAGAACATGCACGAACCACCTCCGTAGGCCACCGTTTCTTCAATGCAGACCTTCTGTAGACTCTTCTACGCGTCGTTGCAGTAGAGGCAGACCCTCGTCTCATCGGAGAAGAGAACCTGCCTCCACTGGTCGAATGTCCAATCGACGTGAGCACGAGCAAACTGCAGGCAGTCTCTGCGATGCTGTGCGGTCAGTTGGGGACCTGTAGCAGCCCTGCGGGCCACAATCTTCTTCTCCCGCAACCTTCTCCTAATGGTGGAGGTGCTAACAGAGGTCGTCCGAGCTTCTCGGAGACGCTATTGCACCTCAACAGCATTGGAGAAGCGATTGCGTAGAGACGACGACACAATAAAGCGGTCGTCTCTTTCAGATGTGCAGCGTCAGCGGCCAGCTCCATGCCTCCTAATGAAGTTTCCAGTCTCCTGGAACCGCAGGTACACTCGGCGGACAGCAAACCGGTTTAAATTTAGTTGCCGAGCGACATCACATTGCTTGGAGCAGTGCTACCACCTGGGTTGATTCAGCAGCAGTGGTTTCCATTTTTGAGGGTAGTTTTTTTGCTTCAGCTCCTTAGATGTGTTCTCTTTAACGTCTGGATAGCGAATGATTGACATTTGACCTTTACCAGACTTTTTATACACCTGGAACACGGCACAACTCGCGACCATTCAAACGCGTAATTTGGCACTTTTTTTTCGAAACTCTCAGTTTGCGAAAACACTTTTTTTTTCTTTAAATTAAATATTGTTAATTTAAAACACATTAAACGTGCTTTCGATTGATACTAATATTTACGAGATGGGATAATTTTACTAAGGGCTAGATTTGCTTGAATCTGATTTTCAACGAGGTGCGATTTTTTTGACGCCGAGTGTATTATTGTGTTTTCTAATTAACTAAAGAATTTCCTTGCAATCAGACGATACGTTTTTGTAGCGCAAGTAAAAACACAATTTATGGGATACGTAACAAACTTTAATAACTATTACCCTTTGAGTAGTCAGCTTAACGGGAAAAGGTGGCCACTTTTTTCCGTTAAGTTGATAACTCGAAGGTGAATTGTTATTAAACTATGTGATATACCCTATAAGTTGTGTTTTCATTTGTAGTACAAAAACCTACCGACCAATTTCAAGAAAATACTTTAGTTTATTAGAAAACACAATAATAGTAATGAGGGCGCCACTGTACATCCGGCGTACGCTCGGCGCAGTCTTAAGGTGTCGTTACGTAAACAAAAGACGGGGTCATAGTAATAACATGGCGCCGTTTTTGACGCACCGTAATATAGGCACCGTTTAGCAGCGGTGAGGGCGCACCTTAACGCTCGTGTGGCGTCCCTCTTACTTCTTTCAAACTAAACGCATTTTGGTGCGGTTTTTACTATCATTTAGATTAATATAATTATTTCTGAAGGTTTTAATTTCTAATACATTCCAGTTTAAACCAAAGTGAAACGAGAGCGAGTCGCTAGTCTTTATCTTCTTCTTCTTTATCTTTCTTTACATAGTATAAAACAAAGTCATTTTCTCCGTCTGTACGCTTAGATCTTTCAAACTAGGTACGCAATTGATTTTAATAATGCGGTTTTCATCAATAGTTAGTGTTATTCAATAGGAAGGTTTTTATATATAATAGGTAAATACGTCATTCATCATTCGCTCGGTCATTTGGAAAGGATGGATGAAAGAAGATTGACGAAAGCGATATACAGATCGAAAGTGAGTGGACGGGTCGGAAGGAGCCGCCCTAGGCGTACTTTTTCGAGTCAAATCGGAGAAATACTGGAAGCGGGCCGAATCTTAAGTACCCGAAATCGACCGACGTGCGTGCATGACTCGATGTATGATTGTGGAAGAAGCGAAAGAAATTTGTCAAGATCGTAGCAAGTGGAAAGAAGTGGTCTCTGCCTACCCCTCTTGGAAACAGGCGTGATTTAATGTATGTATGTATGCAGGTAAATACTGAATTACCTATGTACGGGTGTTACAGAAAACTCACATAATCCGAAGCGAAGCGAGTCGCTATTTTCAAACAGAAGTACGAACCTGTATTTGTTTGTTATTTATAAGTATTTATTTAACTATGTGGTTAGCCTAGTTAGTTGGCCCTGCCTGCGAAGGTGGTCCAGGGTTAGATTCCCTGTAAGGGCAAATATTTATGTAATTAACGCGAGTTGTCTCTAAGTCTTGCATGTTGTCTGTCCATAAAGTGGGTATTTAACATCGAGTTTTTATTTATATCTTTACAAGCGTACGTCTTTGATCGGGTGCACTATGTAATTTTTTATAAAATTGTCCCCCATATTTATTTATTTATTAATGACTTCAAAAAAGGTTGAGGTTCTTTGTTCCACTGTATATTTTTTTATGTAGGTATATTCTCCGATTTCTTTCCAGTGCGTCACGTCCATATAAATAAAAAAAGACCGCATACAAAAATATGACGATCTGGAATGGAATAGGTATTTGAGACACTTTTTTTCTTGTATGAGGAAAAAAAACGATTCTGATAAAAAAAAACATATAGGTAGGTACACTTTTTTGAAAAACACCTTTATAGTTTATTTTTATACTTTAGTATGTTAATGGTTGATTGAGACTCATATTACAAGAGTGTAGAGCTCAGTTTGGGACTATGTCAATTTTATATACCTACACAGTCTATACAAATCTCAATTTACTACTACCTGCTACTTATACTACTTAGCCGTAAATTAGCCGTGTTATACATTTCCTGACGTGACATGACTAATGCCTCGTGGAAAATGTATAACCCGGCAAATTAACGTGTTAATGTCAATAGGCTAAATATATTCAAATTCCTCCATAGTACCTTTCAACAACAGTAAGTACTCGTAAGCATTAGATATTATCTCGATAAGATAATATAACGAGCCGTTAAAGTGAGAACTTGTTAAGTAATGTCCTTATCAATCAAATCACACATTACATGTGATTGATAAGGATAGAGAGAAGTGTGATTCAGACTAATACGAGTATTATTGTAAATGTGAAACATGGGTACTTACACTCGCGGTCAAATAATTCGGGTCAGAGTGCGTTTTTCATACAAACGAGGCTATTTCGAAGCCTTGGTCCCTAGCCAGGGGTTGTTTTGAGTGAGGTTTAATGGTGGATACTCCAAGGTGCAATAGAGGAGGTCAAAAGTTCTTAAGATACCTAACTGATAGCACAATCAGTTGACACCACAGCGAGAGAGTTCGGGTCAGCATTTGGATTTCCTTACATTTTATTGTCATTTTAGATGTTTTTCTGAAGATGCACAATTCCGGCGTTAGCCGCAGATTCAATCAGTTGGGTGTCCTAGGCACTCTGGAAGTCCTGTATCGATGCTCGGGGTATCCATCATCAGATTTCACTACAAGCATCCCCTGGCGAGGAACCAAGGCTTCGAAATAGCCTCGTTTGTATGAAAAACGCACTCTGACCCGAATTATTTGACCGCGAGTGTATTATATTAACGAAACTTTTTAACAAACGACGTATCCACATGATGTTTTTTTTTGGTCGAACCCAAATTCGACGACTTAACTTTAGCCATTAAGGAGTTCCTATGGCCACCTTACATCTCCATCATCACAGCTTTATAGTAAAATTGTATGCCAAACTTAAATTCAATCCGATGGCTGAAGTAGGTTAACCTTTTGAACGCCGTCTCACACGCCAAACATGTTTGCTATGCTGTGCAAATTACACCTACGCTACGAAATAAAGTCTCATTTAATCTTGAACATGTGACGGCTATAGCCGTCGTGGCGTCATTGGCACTTCAGTTGACGGCCAGAGCCGTCTGTGGCGTAATACTTAAAGTCGGCTTCCAAGGTTGATTTTCATTGTATTAACATACAAAAAATCCTTTTCCAGAACTGCCACCATGTCTACCGAAGACTTTAGCACTCTAAGCGGGATCTACCCTGTTCTGACTGATGATATGGTCAGCAAGGCTCTCACTGACTGGTTCAAGGAAAACGTCACATTCACCCATTGGGAGGTTAGTGTCTATGGTATGTAAATAATCGGTTTTATCCGGTTATTTTCATAAGAAAGTGTGTAATAACCGGTTAAATGGCATTCCCTATTAGTGTCACGTCTCCTTTACTAGAGTCTAACACTCCTTTATGTTTGAATTAAGTCTAGTTTGCGTAGAATTTGCTATTTCCAATATTTCAGTTATTAGTTGCCACGTGGCGTTCGTTTTGTCCACCCTGTATATTCTTCACTTTCATCCGATTTAAACGACTTTTAATATCGACTATGAGGGAACAGGTGCTCTACTTTGAAGTCCATAATTCGAACTTCGTCTATTGCTATCCCTCTTGCTCTCGACCCGTAACTTATTCGCAAGAAAGTGACGGGGCGATCTGAAGTTCGAATTACGGATTTCAAAGTAGAGTCCCTGGATAGTAAAACTTATAAAAGTAACACTCAGTATAGTTTCACGAAAGACTAGAGATAAGAGTTTAGCATGGCTCAGTACAGGTATAGGGTTTGCAATATTCGTTGGTTTTTAATATTCGAATAATATGAATAGTTCGATTTCCGATATTCGAATATTCGAATTTTTCGGATAATTTGAATATTTATTGAAACAACACGAATTAATGGTTTAATGTTGTAAAATCAAATAAATAGGCCTTAAATATTTAAAAAAAATTGCATTCCGCGGTCAAATTAAATATTATTAGTTATTAATATAGCAAGTAGCAGGAAGCGAGCGACCCAACTACGTCACTCAACTCACTCACTGCTCGTTATTGTAATATATTTTTTGAGCTAAATTTGTTTTTATGGGAATGTTAACTTGTAGATACGATTAACTTTAATTAAGTAAAACAACATAAAATAATATAACAACCATAACACAATAACTGAAAAAGAAAACTAAAATTAAGTTAAACTAACTCTAAATATATAAATTACCTAACTAAAACATTAAATCTAAGAATGGCCCCTGCGGCATTGTACCAAAGATGCTGGCAGTATTTCCTCGCTGGATGGTTAAACTTATACGTTGAGCGAGGAAACTGCCAGCTCTTCGGTCTCCCGTGACGTCAATGAGCCTCTTCGAAACTTCTTTGAAGAGGCTTCGAGCGCTAGGACCCCACGGACCAAGGGTCTCGACACCGAATGGAATAAACATATATTCTGGTCCGAGACCACTATATATTACTACCTTCATGCTTTCGGCCGCTTCAGCTGCCGCACCAGCCCTATTAGAGGTCCGGTGGAGATGTGATGGGGCTAGCGTGTCTACACAGGTTGCATCTCACACTAGCACCCGTCCCATATTCCACGGGACCAAGGTCATTCCGTCAGGTCTCTTGCCATCATTTCTAGAAATGCCTGTCGGCTCTAAAAGAGCCGGGACCTTTATTGAGGCAAGAGACCGACGAATGATGTCGTTGAGTGCGGCGTGTCTGGAAAAGCGGCCAGCACTTCTCTGGCAAGAAAGTCCGTGATGTCCTAGCCGATCTACGTCACTTCCGCAGGGGCAGCGATGTGGAGCGCAGACCGGGACCACAAGGCGAAGGCAAACTGAAAGTCGGAGTGTGTTAGGGTCTAGGAAAGTTCCAGTGCTTGGCGAGGGATGAGCTTGAAGCCAGTATCCAGCCTCCCTTGTACCGACTGCTAAAATTCTAGCACGATCCGCTGCGCAGCACTGGCTAAGAAGGGAATCAACAGTTTTAAAACTCATGTTGTCTCATGTTATATTTGCATTCCAGTTTAATATTTGCTTGCATTTCTCAGTAGGTATGAAAAAAGCTGATTTCAGCGTTCTATTAAAAGTGGGAAACTATTTCAATCCTTTTTAGTACTATTCAAAATATCCGAATTATTCGAATAAGTAACACTGCCGTATTCGAATTTAATTTGTGTCGGATATTCGAATAATATGAATATTCGAATATTCGAATTGCAAACCCTATACAGGTATTAGGTTTTTCAAAATAATCTTACTATAGAGTCTGGTGGTATAGGGTTCTGCTACTGCACAGGCTCTACAGTGTGTTACCAGCACCCTGGCTTTTGTTTAAGTAGGTTCAAATAACGTATAAAATATCTATAATGTTACTATGACATTAATTTAATTCGTAAACAAATTTTCAGGCTTTGTTAACTTTCTAACAAAATTTTAATTACCAGCAATGTAAAGCACATCAATTTGAAAAGTGTAAATGACAGTTGACGGATACTTTGATTATTATGAGTTGCCCCCGTACCACGACATGCCTTGTACTAAGCAACAGCGATACTGATAACGATGAACACGCAGCACATGCACTACATTAAAAATGGTCAGTATCTAAGAAAATTAACTGTGAAGTTATTTTAATTATTTTTTAATTAAAAATACTTTCAAACAATTGCTAAAGCAACATATTATCGGTAGTTTTAATAAATGCCCGCATGCCGGTAACACACTGTATACATCAGGTTAAAAAGCAAATCGTTTTTGATCTGTTATCGTATTGACAACGTTTTGATAGCTCTTATTTACTATACAGTAATGGCGGCCAATACCATACCAATACCATGACAATAGAGGCCCAAGGTTGATTGACATAGTTCTTTTTGACATGATAACCTTTTAAAAATTGATGAACGCCTGCTGCACGCACCAAAGAGTTTCACGTTCCGCCTGAGCGCTGAACTAGCGATAGAGAGACACGATCGGCCTAAGCGTTCGGCTTGTTTGTTTTCAGATGACGTTATCACGTAAAATTATCGTCCGTAAACCAAATTTAAAGACAACCAAATTTTTTTTTCGAATCACGTTGATCTTTCTTTGTTCCCTAGGGTTAACATGCATCGTTTTTAACTTGCTTTTAAGATAAACAATGGCCTACTTTCAGAGTAGGTATGAGACCTACTCATACTTTTTTTTTTCAGCCTATTTGAGTGTCCCACTGCTGGGCAAAGGCCTCTCCCCTTGACCTCCATGAATCCCTATTAGTTGCCTCTTCCGGCCAGTTGCTGAGGACCCATACATAATGATGACAAAATGCATTGAATTGCATTGAATCTTACAACCCTATGCCTTTTCCTTTTCAGTACGTCGGCGAAACGGGGAAAGGTGATTCATATCTAAGTGAAGTAATCCGCATAAAAGTCTTCGGCAAAAACGATAAAGAAGTCCAAAAGCACGTGCAAATAATTCTCAAAAGCATCCCAAGGAGCGTTTCCCGAAGACTCACCTACCGAAGCCATGATTTCTTCGAAAACGAAATTGTATTCTACGAATCCGTGCTACCAGCTTTGCTCAAATTTCAATCTTCCAAAAACATTACAACTCCCTTTGATAACTACGTAAAGTTGTTCCTATCTTACTGCGATGGAACCAACGATATAATCTGTTTAGAAGATGCGTCTCTTGAGAATTTCGGAAGCGCTGTACGTCAGGAGGGGATTAATATAGAACACTGCAAGCTAACCTTCAAGACCATGGCTAAATTCCATGCTTTATCCTTCGCTATGAAAGACCAGGAACCGGAAGAATTTGAAAGAATCAGCAATCTAGTAACAGAATGTTACTACGATGACCGTCTTTGGGATTGGTACAGTCGATTCTGGAAACGCTTATGTGGCATCGCTATTGACGCAGTTGAAAAAGAATACCCTGATTCGATATACTTGGAGAAAGTAAAGGAATTCGCAGTACCTGAGCGATATAAAGAAATGATTAAGGCTGTTAACACTCGCAAAACTGGCGTTATATCACATGGAGATTCTTGGACTAATAATTTCTTATATAAATATAATAATAATTGTCCGGTTGATGCGAAAATGATTGATTTTCAACTGACACGGTGCGCTTCGCCGGTTTTGGATGTATCTTTCGTTATATACGCTTGTACTACTCAAGATATGCGGTTAAAACATTATGATGAGCTAATTAAGTATTACTATGAGGTATTGTCGAGTCAGATTCGGGCGTACGGGAGTGATCCTTCCAAGGTGTACTCCTGGGATGTTTTCATGGAAGAAGTCAAGAAGTATTCTTTCTTTGGTCTCGCGTTCAGTTTCGAGTCGACACCTTTTATTATACTAGCGCCGGAAGATGCCATTAATATGGAAATGGAGGTAAGCGGCTTAAATCCATAAATATTTAGTTTATGAACGAGACTTAGAATACACTGGTGCGCAAAACAAAGTATCACACTTTGAATGAAAAATGTGTATCACACTTAGTTTTGCGGGCCAGTGTATGTTGACGATCGAGAATTTCGTATGGCTTGGAGAAATCGTACGAGCCCACAGCCTTGTAGAGCTTTGCTTGTTTTCTAACTTAGATTACTGTCAAGAAAAAAATATCTATCACAACGTTGATGTTTCGAAAAACTTTTGTGCGCTGATTCGTTTGTCCGTATTATCATTTGTCCGAAAACCATTATTCCCTTAACCCATTTACTTTTCAAATTGTATGTTAGGTTAGTTTTACCTATAACAATCCAGGAAAGTGGTTTCAGAGAAAAAATATTTTCGGACAAATGAAAATTCGGAAAAACGAAACAGCGGACAAAAGTTTTTCGAACTTTAGTACCTAAGGTTTCTGGTATGTTGTGTATAAATAAAGTTAATCTTCTACAGGGTGATCAAAAACTCAACATCGACGACGTGTGGCAAATAAAGAACTTCAAGACCAAAGAAGGGAGGCTGAGGGAGGCGAATAACGTGAAGCATTGTGTTGACAACGGATACATATAAGAGTAGCTAAGTTTAGTTAGCGATGTTACGAGTCGAATGTATTCCAACTCGAGTTGACTCGACTCGGATCAACCGGATGGCAGCAGCCAAACGGATCTGCGGTGAATCGCTGACTCGCGTGCACTCGCACTCGCATGACTCGCATCGCTCGCATTCGATATCCGGCCGTATCATTTCTAGCTAGAGATTTAGGCATGCGAGTAAAAAAAAAACATAAAAGATATTTATTCAGTAAGTAGGCCGCACGGGCACTTTTACACGTCAAGAATCTACCAACGCTTCCCAAGAGGAGACCACTGCCGAGAAGAAACGCCGCAAGAAACTCAGCAGTCAGTCGTTTTTTAACCATATTTAATACTACAATGATACTACTTAGTCTAGCATTATATAAAGCTATAAATGTTAAATTAAATATAATATCACATAGCATACGTAGTTCAGCAGGAAAACATGCCAAAAATATTACGAGAGAAGAAGTTGAGAAGAGTTGCGAATGAACTCGATTCGAATCAACTCGTTTAGACTCTGATTCGAGTTATTCGAATCAGACAACTTGACTCGCTCATCGCTAAGTTTAGTTAACCTTATGAACGCCAAACACTGAAGTAATACGACGGAATCTTGTGGCTTATGTATTTTGACGGCTATTGCCGACGTTTGGCGTCAGTGGCGAATTTCCAATGACGTGATTTGCTGGATTTGGCGCTCATAAGGTTAAATTGATGATTTGTTTGCTTTTACTAGAAAAATATTTGTTTTTGAAAGGTAACTAAGTTACGCATGCCTTATGTGTTATTGCGTAGATTAATAAGATCTATCGAATAAGTATTATGAGAATAATACCTACATACATGTTATTTTCATGTGTATTACTAAATCACTCAGTATTTGTCGAATTTAACCTATTTATATACAGATGTTAGGATGCACGCTTAGAATAGGGAATATTTACAATTTATTTTCACAGCTGCAATAAAAGCTGTTTTATGTTCGATAGTTGAGAGCTTTTGAAACTGCTAATTGGACAGCGATTAGACAGAGATCCGATATGCACTGTGACGTCATGTAACGGGTTATTCCAACCTGTTTTCCGTTTTGATAGAAAGAGATAGGAATAAATCTTTCTAGGCCTATATCTTGGTTATTTTTATAGCTATTCAAAAAAAGATTTTTCTCAACTATTACATGAAACAGCTTTTATTGAAAATATTTAATAAAATTCGGGGGAGTAACTTTATTTTTGAAAATTAATGACTACGTATTTTTTTATATCGGCTCAAACGCATATTTTCTTAAAAAAAACCGTTCATAGTTTTAGACTTTTCATCGTTGCTTTTTTTTAAGAAAATATTAGTTAGGGTCGATATAAAAACATACGTACACATTATTTTTTCATGTTCTCAAACATATAATCAAACCAGTAATAAATTAGAAAAAAAAACCTCTCTATAGAAGTTAGAGGGTTTAGTCACTTTTCAGTACTTTGAAGGCCATTTTCTCCTAACAGGTTGAGTTTGGGCAGCTAAAAAAAAATACGTGTCCGTTATTTTTGACTACTCTCTAACATATATCAAAATAAATCAAATCGGAGCCGGACAGTTGGGTCCTTGTTAGTATAAAAACTGCAAAAGTGTATAAAATGCGAATAAACGCAAAATATATCGCTCATTGAATACAAAACGGACAAATTTCAAAACAATTGGCTCTTGCATTGAAAATCTTATACGAACAGCTTCTAATTTTAAAATGCAACACTGACTCATTTTAGAATGTGTCCGTTTTGTATTCAATTAACGATATGTATTTCAATTAGAACACAGTTTGAATTTGGAATAGATTGGCAACATCAATGTTTTACCAAATAGCTAAGAATTATGTTATAGTGCTTAAATGAAATATCGTGAAAATAAAAACACTGCCCTTGAATAATTTGTTTCTTTATTTGACTTTACATAAAAGTTAACATTATTTTAAGAAGATTGTGGCTGACAAATGGGAATAGACCTCTTTTACACGTCGGTGACATGGGAATGGGAGTGAATCTACTAGCGCTTCGGACAAGACCATTACGGAGAAGCACTTCAAAAAAATCTAGCTGAAGGTTATTTTATCAGTCATATTATACTCAAAATTAAGTTCCCAGTTGTCCGCACCCCTTTGTTCACACTGCGGAGGATTTTTAAATAATCAGACTTGTGGCTAGGTAGATCCTTCATTTGAAACGCATAGAGATTGAAAAATGACATTAAAACACTCGAGCTCCTGCCAACGCTTCCAACAATGATATCTTGCCAAGAGTAGCGATTAGCGATAACAGTTTAGGTATATCTGTGTAGGTACTTCGAAATAATGATAAAAGAAATGATTAAAATAAAGTAGTGACTTGAAAAAAAACTGGCAACACTTCCACTAACACGTCATTCGAGCCACTGTCACAACTTCTGACGTTTAAAGATAACCCAGTCAAATTGTATGTCGCCTAATTACTAGAAACCAACGTACGTCCAAGCATTCCAAGCAAACCTTGATATTTGATCGGATAATACCAGCTGTTTACTGTTGTGCAAACGGGATAGAACATAATTTTATAGGAGAAGTTATAATCTGTGCTGACTCAGTCAGTTCCAGTTGTCAATCATGGTGCATAGAGGCTGTACGCTTTTCGTGTAGCTAATACTTGTTTACACTTGGGTGCTAACAAAGTTTTTATTCGTTTTAACTTTGGCAACTACTTATTGTATTTTTTAATTATCTTTACAAATACATTACAAACAAATTCAATAGCCTCGGGGTTCACAATTTTTGCAAGTAGAATTTTCTTTATTTTGCGCGTGTTTTATAACAAATATTTAAGTTCCAATAATTTTATTATATAATTATACTCGTATTTATAACCGTTTAATTAAAATAGGTATGGCGCATTATGTATTAGCCAGTTTGTTGTAGAATATTAGTTGGTATGTGACTCAGACAGAGATCCGATGCTGGGTTTTTCCCGAGCGCGGGAAAATTGACAATCTGTGTGTTTGCATTTTTTGTTCTTCAGTGTTGGCGATACATTTGCAGTCTTGAGATTATGATCGTAAGATCGCAATGTTGTAAGTGCAAATGTTTATGGGCTGCAGTGCCGCGTCCACTTACCATGGTGTTTAAATTAAATGTTACAAATTACCATAAAAAACCGGTCAAATGCGTGTCGGACTCGCGCACCGACGGTTCCGTATATTCATTTCGTTATGAATTTTATTTTGTATGCAATAAGGTCCTTTTTGACTAGCCTACATTTTAATATACTTAGGTTTTAAAGATCTTTGTATTTTTTTTCAAAACTGTAAAATTTGATTGAAATACCTAAAAATATATTTTTTTAAATTTTTTGGTCCATAAAGGACACCGCACGGAAAGTATGTAAAAAAAACATCGGTGAATTTTGATAAAAAAAATATATGTTACAACATTATTTACGTCCTATTCTCAGACCTACTGAATATACACACAAAATTATATAAGAATCGGTCAAGCCGTTACTGAGTAGTTTTCTTACAAACACGAGAATTTTATATATTAGAGATAATATACTAAGTTATTCAAATATTTACGATATAAGTAACTTACTATGTATACAAACCCGATTTCCACGATTTTTTAATATGTTGGAGTTGTTATTCAAAAATAGTACGTTCCAGGTATATATTTTCTTATAATTAGTTTCATTCTTTAGAAGGTAAACGTGCAGACATACTTTTAGATTAAATTTGGTACCCAACTTAGGTCCAAAGTCAATCTGACATTCTACAACAATAACGTTGAGTTTCCTAAAAGTTACAAATGACTTGACATCTCTAATGACATTGACGACTTCAAGCATATTTTTCTTGAAATGGGTCCCAAATTAACGCTCGTGACCGTACCTATTCAAAAATCGTAAAAATCGGAGTAGGGGAGAAAAAAAATGCATTTTGTATGGAAATTTTTAGCTTCACTATCATCTGAACTCCTTGGATGTTTCCAGATGGGTATTTTCTATTGCAAGCGGCCAGTAACCTACCCGGAGCCAGTTCTGTCTCACGACTTGCTGTGTAGCGCACTTACTAAATGGTACGGGGAACCGGCGTTTTTCGCGCATGTTATTGTAAGTATATTCCATATTTTTTCAAAACCTCTGCAATTGTATGTATGTACGGTACGTATGTAAACACTGTATTGTACAAACAAGAGATAACAATTATAAAATAGTCAAAAATATAACAGGGATGTACAAAGGCGAACTTATCCCTTTAAGGAATCTCTTCCAGTTAACCTTTGAGCGATTTTGATTGTGTTAGTTTTGATGCGTTAAATGTAAAAACTATTTTTTCTACAACTCTTGTATGACTCAATTTCGTGACAATTTTCGGCGCATAGTCACAAAGTGCAAAGTAGTGAGTACCCTAGCTAAAATAAATAGCGCTTTTTTTTTGCCCTGTGGTTGCCGGCTTGGAATAGTGCCACTCCATGTCTTCCTGTGGAAGTCGTAAGAGACGACTAAGGGATTAAAGGCTTGTAAGTAGTATTGTTAGGCTATGGGCTTGCAACCTGTCACTAATATACACATGGTAAACGTCTTAGCCGGTTGTGCAAAATGTGGTTATAGGATTAACAACAAGTTGTAAGAGTTGTTGGTAATTCTGTAACTCTGCCTACCCCGCTCTGGGATGAAGGCGTGACGGTATGTATGTAGGTATGTACGTTCACGAGCGTTAATTTGGGACCCATTTCAAGAAAAATATGCTTGAAGTCGTCAATGACAACAGAGATGCCAGTCAAGTCTTGCAACTTTTAGGAAACTCAACCTAACTTTTGTAGAATGTCAGATTGACTTTAGACCTAAGGTGGGTACCAAATTTAATCTCGTGACTGTACTTTTTAATCAATATCTTATCTTACCTTAAAAAAGATAATAATGAACTCTCATCGCACGAGCCCGAATCCCGTTTGACCTTGCCTTTTCTAACTTTTGCAGTACCTCGACAGTCTCGAAACATCGTACATCAGTGAGATCCTCAAATGGAAAGTTTGCGCAAAGCGCACAAATGGCTATGAATACGTAGAATTCGTCCTCAAATTTTACCCCAGAAATAAATGTAGAGGGTGCAGCTTCCGCAGCAACGAGTTCTTCAAAAACGAAATAGTATTCTACGAGAATGTCTTGCCAGAGTTACTAGTTTTCCAAAAAACTAAAAACATTCCAGAAATCTACGACAATCACCTTAGAGTATGCTTTTCCCTCTGCAACGGGACTGACGATACCATCTGTTTTGGGGATGCTCTCGTAGATAACTTTGAGAAATGCAAGCTCAATAGAATAGATGAGGATCATGGTAAATTAGTATTGAGAACATTAGCTAGATTCCATGCAATATCGTTCGCTCTAAAAGACCAGAATCCTGAAAAGTTTAGGATATTAAGGAACGAAGTCACAGAAACATACTTTAGTCAGAAATATTGGGGTTGGTACAAAAAGTTATGGAACCAAATATGTTTAGTAGCCAAAGATGCAGTTGAAAAAGAATATGCTGACACAAAATATATCCAAAAAATAAATGAATTTGCTATTCAAAACCGCTTCAAAGAAATTTTGAAAGCAGTGAAAGAGGAAAAAAATGGAGTTATCCTCCACGGTGATTGCGACAGAAGTAATTATTTATTCAAGTACGATCAGGGACGTCCCGTTGATCTCAAAATGGTCGATTTTCAGCAAGCAAGATGCGCCAGCCCTGTACTCGATGTGTCTAGTGTATTTTGCATGAATGCCGAACTATTAAAGAACTATGATGAACTCTTGAAGTATTATCACGAAGAGTTATCTTCTCAAATTATACAACTTGGGAGTAGACCTGAAATATACCCGTGGAATACTTTCATGAAAGAAGTTGTAATGTATTCTTTCTTCGGCTTAGCGTGTAGTTTTGAAGCAGCGACTACTCGACTGACGCCACAGGACATACATTCGGATAGAACATTAGATTTAGTAAGTACCTACTACTGAAGTCTAAACTCCATACCAATAGACTTGTTTTATATAGTAAACACTTTTATAATCTCAAAATGCTCCCTTTTCGCCATAAAAGAACCATCCATGATGAAAATCAGGAAAATTATGTGCAAAATGTGGTCTCTAGTTGCTTTATTCAGCAGAGAACGGCCGTTTTATCGAAAAAAGGTGCATTTTGAGGTTATAAAATTGTTTACAAAATAAGACTAGTCAATTGATATGGAGTATACATAATACACTAATGAGCTGCATGTAAAACAATATGCCTTCTTTAACTATAAAGCAATTCAAATATCTAGTGGTGGCAGGACCTTGTGTTGCGTCCGCCCGGATCGGCCATCCTACCAAGCAGAAGTGTTCGTATTGTTGTGTTCCAATAAGAGGATATGACCACCGATTAAATTAATAAGTTTGCATTGCATTTGCAGTCTTAAGATTTTAGTTTTGAAAATGCAAATGTACAGCCAGCTGCAGAGAAAAGGATACCCCCTCGGTAGACACATCAAACTGTTGAACATTTTCGACGGGTTACTGTAAATACTAGTTGGTCTAGTGGCTCTTGGGTCGGAATTGTGAAACGGAGTTAGCTAGTTCGAATCCATCAACTAAAATGTCCTTTTTGCATTTTTAAATTATTTTTTATAATAGTGTATACTTTTTTTCCAAGATAAAGTAGGTTATGTGTTTTAGGTAAATAGGCATAATAAAAAAAAAAAAGTCATTGTAAAAAAAATATACGTTTATTAATTATAAGTATACTAGTGGACCCGACAGACGTTGTCCTGTCTTAACTATAATTGTGATTTCAATTTTCTTAAATTTTGCTATCATAAGAACCTTTAAAAAATTATTAGCGAATTCGGTCCAGCCGCTCGCACGTGATGCCGTGACCAAGGGAAACAGGATTAATTTTTATATATAGGTATATAGAAGATAGAAGAAGATTCGATGAGAGATTATTGTCAACAGCAGCGTTACGTTAAATTATACTATGTGTAATCTAATCATTATCTTTTTTGCTGGTAGATATTTACAATATTTAGTTAAATAAAACTGCGAACTTGACTTCTGCATGTGAATCACTGAGAAAGAACCAACATGCTTAACTATAAATATAGTATAGCAATTTACATCTTTCTGTTATCACTTATCACAATTTGTTATAATTATTGTAACACAACTTTTTCGTGTGGGGTCAGATGGTGTGTCACATACCTACACATGAATAAAAAACGAGAATTATGAATTAAGATGATAAACAACGTTTTTTTACTTATTTTAACTATGACAACGTTCCTATTTTTTTTTTATTTAATGCTTTATTAGTATCGGAGAGGATAGCCGTCACTTTCTATAACTTCTTGAAGCCGATTTTGCATAGTTGATACCATTTTGTTACATGTGTCACTATTTCTTATCAATTCCTAAGTTCTATTGACTTCTAGATCCAATTTTTTTTTAGTTTTAATTTCACTAGAATCCCAGTTTAATACCATCTGACCCCACAAGTTTTCTATGGGATTTAGGTCCGGACTTTTTGACGGCCAGTCGTAAACCGTTATATCTTCTTGGGAAGACAGCCATTCCTGAACCAGGCGAGAACGATGCACTGAGCAGTTGTCCTGCACCAGGTAAATTTGACCTTCAGGATACACTGATGGCAGCATCACGTCCCTCAACACTTCCAAGTATCGCTCGCTGTTCATGCGGCCGCCTATTTCCACCAGCTCGCCGGGGCCCATGGAAGACATCCATCCCCAGTAGCCTGAAAACAATCATCTCATAAAATCTACTGTAACATGTAATATACGGAAATGTCAATAGAACAGAATATAATAAATATACGTCTTAAACGGAATGTATGAAATAAAATGTTATTTACCTAGTGTTAATCGCCCGCTGGTTCTGAGGTCTAAAACGTTATTAGGGTTAAACCTCTCCCCGGTTCTTCTCCATAAAATTGTTTGCCCATCCTTATCAGATTTGAAACATTTCTCGTCAGTAAATATGACAATTTCGTTTGCACAATCGAAATTTAAATAACGACTGGCAAAATTTACTCTGTCGTTTCGATGTTTCTCCATGAGCTTGATTTTTCTAGCCGGTTTATAATTATGGATACCCGCAGCATGCAGATGTCGCCGAACTGTGCTAAGCGACACTCCAAAAGTCTCAGCACTTGAGCGTGTCGTTTTGAAGGGTGCCTCTGCGTGAACTTGCACTATGTTACGGTGTCGCTCAGATTCGTCGGTGTAAGCAACCGGGCGAGGGCCTTGGCGGGCACAGTTGACATCACCTGTCGCTTGATACCTCTGTATCCATCTGCGAACTGTTTTTCTCTGCCGATATAAAAAACAAATTAATAGCAATACATAAATGTAAGAATAAATGCTTATATAAGTATAATAATCTCAGTATAAATAAGATGTCGTATATAACTCTTACCATTATGCACATATCTCGTGCTATTTTCTTGATTGATTGCTTCTGTTCCCACAGAAAAACAATTTTAGCCTTCAAAAAAGTTGTTAAACGAACCATTATAAGAATTTCGAAATAATCGGATAATATTAGCAAGCGGAAAGAGAGATTCACTCAGCGGAACGGCACAAATCGCAATAATTTGTGAAGTCATTACAAAGTTACCCTCAACTACAAAATAATAAATGCGACGGACAATTCGAGTAAATTATTCGAATGCCAACTTTAAGTCACTGCTTAATAAAGCCGTCTTCGATGCAGTTACTTTTCTGAAGTAAAATGACGGTAGTGCAACAATCGGCAAAAAGCACAGTATATTCAACCAAACGAGAAATCTATACTAATTTCAACCTTATGGCTAATTGAGGAGTAAACAAGGTGGCAGTTGAAATTTAAGCCATAACTTTTAGAAGATAAAGATCGTCATTAAAATTGTTCTATATGAGGAGTAAACCAATGCAAATTTTCGTTGAGACTGACAACTGAGTCGATGGCCTAGTGGTATAACGCGTCGCGTTGTAAGCTGGTGAAGCGGGTTCGTATCCTCAACCGCACATATTAAGTGAAATGTCTTTTTGTAAGTTATTCTTGGTATTCGGATTGACCAAAAGCTAAATAGCAAAATAAATAATATTTGAGTGGTATTGGTGCCGGTGAATGCTTGGGCAGAGGTGGGTGCGGGGCGCGGGAAGCTAGCCGCTCACGGCGAACGTCACGTGACGTTCGCCGTCGTGCGATAGGTAATCTTTAACGACTTGGGGGGGTCCTTTTCTCTGACGCTGACTGTACCTACATGGATCTCAGATTCCACTTACCATCAGGTGGCCTGTGTGCTCCGTTGCCTTTACTTTTTATCATTTCTGTAGACTGCGCTTTTTTTATTTTTTAAATATCTTTTTTCAGTGGGACGAAACCAAAATCCTGGACATAACAGATGTTATCGACGTTAAGAATTTGGAGAATCAACCGCGACTAGATTTAGCGAATACTGTTGTTCACTGTGTCGACTACGGATACATTTAAATTTATTATAAACTAGCGTTTGCCCGCGATGTCATTTGCGTAGATTTCGATTATCGTTATTCCCTAGGATTTTTTTTAATATTTCGGGGTGAAAAGTAGCGTATGTATTAATCCAGGGTATAAGCTATATCTATTTCAAATTCGTCTAGCCGTTGCAGCGGAAAGGAGTAACATACACACGCACAAACACACATACTTTGGCATTTACAATATTAGTAGGATATTCTGAACACTGGGTCCCTGAAATGCTTAATGAAGCTTCTATCTCACGGTATGTCGCATGGCGATCTTCGACGATCTGTCGGCTTACAGTAAAACACAACCGATATGACTTACCGATGTACCTGCGCAGATGACATTTTTTCAAAGCGCGGGAACCAATCAGTATGATCCACGCGTTGCGCGCTTGTATTCTGTGCTATTATTGGTTATTAGTGTCGCCATATTGACGCGCGCCCGCGTCTTATTCAGTCAGCCGTCACGTGCGTGAGTGAGATGGAAAAAAATGATAATTATAGACTATTAGAATACAATCTGATCGTGGGTTTTAATCGTGCTTTCGGAAATCATCGGAATCGTTGTTCGTGTCTGCGCGAACGAAGATTCACGACATGCCATATAAATTGTGCTCTACTTTAACAGCTGGGTTTGGTTTTTTCATCTTTTAACAGTAAATAAGTGTTACCACTACATACTGGATTTTTTCTTACTAATTACTATTGGGAACAATATCACTACTACGACAAAATGTTTTCTGTGAAAATGATCTTTCAAAATAAATATATAACAGTACCTACATATGTCCATGTGAAAAGAAAGCGTCGGATGCGTTCGCCATATCGGTTGTGTTCTACTGTACTGCATCAATGTTCTCCTGGATTACGGCTGTTTTTGGTCGGCCTTCACGATGCCTATATCAATAAGACTAGAGCAACCACGTTGGCATTCTAAATACCAACGTTTCACAGTCCGGATGCATGGTGCTTTATTAATAAAACCGTTGTCAGCTCCTCAAAGCACTGAAGACGTGTTAAACCCCTTTTGGAGTTGTAAAAAATTACCGCACTTCCTTCGAAATTTCCATTTTCACAACTGACATGCCAACTTTGAACCGACGCGACGCTATACTAAAACGGTTCGGCCGACCTCGAGACATTCTTTTGTTTTCGAATTCTAAATTCAAACGACAGAACTAACTTAAAAGGCAACCATCGTAACAAGGCCTTTTATAAAGACCGTGAACTGGATGCGATGGATGTCTTTGGAGAAACGGAAGGTTTTTTCTGTGCAATTGCTGACGAAGTCATAATGACGAACAACTACCGGAGGTATTATTCTGAAGGAGAAATGTCGACCGTGCCGTTGCTCCGGCGAGTCCCTCAGACATCATTTCCGGTTGTTCGCAATTGGCCAATTGCGAGAAGTTGCACAGACATAACCTTGTAGCCAAGATCATCCAATACCAACTTGCTTTTTAATATACAGATACAATAATGCATGATACAATAATGGTCTTGTTGAGTCTGAAGTGCCATAATATAAGTACACACCGGCGCCGGTATTAGTACTTATTGTGTTTTACTTTTATATTTATTTAAATAGGTATTCGTTTATTGTAAAAAGCCAAATGTACCTACAGAAAATTAAATAAATATCTGACTAATAATAACTTTATTAATAAAATACTTAATGATACCTATTGTTTACATTATAATAGCTTATGTTTAAGTACGGTCGGCCCAGAAAGTGGTCTACCAGTTTTGACAAAAGTTTCTGTGAGATCTAATTATCGCTAAGGTTGACACTTGTCACTGTCATAATATTATTGCAAGAGAAAATCTAACTGGTTGTATGATGACGTGCAACTGAACTTCAACCGTAGGGTTGTAGACCACATTTTTGGCCGACTGTACACAGTACTCATATTATTACATAATAATATGTGCCTAAACTAGAATGATTCTCACAAAGCGCGAATGCAACGAGATCGCGTCGCCCAAAAAAGCGTTGCGTGAGTTATCGAGAAATGCAAGGAAACCATTGGGAAATAACACGGAGGTAAGCAAATGAAAGCGAAAGTAGGACCTTGTGCGGGTGGTAGGACCTTGTGCAGGGTCCGTCCGGATTGCTACCACCATCTTATCCATTGGCCTACCGCCAAACAGCAGTGTTCGCATTATTGTGTTCCGGTTTGGGGATAAGACAGCCGGTGAAATGACTAGCATAGAGGCATTCCATCTTAGTCCTCAGGGTTGGCAACGTATTTGCAGTCTTAGGATTGCATTGCAGTCTTGTGAATGCGAATGTCTATGGGTCACACTTTCCACTTACCATCAGGTGGCCTGTATGCTCGTTTGTCTTCTCTATGCCATTTTTTTTTTAAAGCTAATCCTTTATTCGTTTCACAAATTTGACAACAAACTAAGAGCTGTCATATTCCTTTTTTAGGGTCCCGTAGTCAAACTACGAACCCTTATAGTTTCGCCATGTCCGTCCGTCCGCAGCCTAGCTCAGAGATTCTTAGTAGTAGAAATCTGTAATTTGTTATGAATATACATATTAGTCACGCCACCAAATGGTCAAATAAAATCTTGATATTTTTTCCGTAATGGTCAAATAAAATCTTGATATTTTTTCCGTGTAGGTAGGTACAGTCGCGGAACGAAAAGGTTGACCAGTTTTCAAATAAAAACATTTACACGTTGCAAGCACATGTTACCTTTTTAAACTGTGTAACAGACGAGAGAAATAATATTGAACTAATAGTGGCTGTTGTTTATACGTGACCATAGCAACCCTTTTGTACCGACCAATAAAGACTAAGTTCAGTTAACCATTGGTGGCTGTTGTTTATACGTGACCATAGCAACACTTTTGTAACGACCAATGAAGACTTGAGGAGTTCAGTTTGAACCAATGGTGTGTTGTTTATACGTGACCATGGTAACCAGGTATCTGTGGGCCATGAAATAACATTCATTATGACGGAATGTGTTATACTCGTTCGATAAGCAGATAACTTATACTAAGCAAGCAAAAACCGATCTTAAGTTGGTCAACCTTTTCATTCCGCGACTGTACTTGTCCTACTACATCGTACACGTAAAGTGGGGATGTTTTTTCTTCTTGTCTACCCCACAGTCTGGGGTGTCGTTGGATAGGTATTTCGAAAATATTGCGGGTTTGTGACGACAACTTTTCGATTAACGGATCCACTTATGAAATTTTAAGCTTTAAAGAGCTACTTTTTGTTAGGGTCAAGTCCCCCCCTACAGCCAAAACGACAAATAGGTACTAAAAATCAGAAAAAAATCTTCATTAAAAGCGCATATACCTAACGAATTTAAAAGGAAAACTATCACGACTAGGTAAACTTACTTAGTTTCTGAGATACAGGCGATTAAAGTGTTTATACCTACTAAAAATCATCTAAGGCAGCACCAAATAAATATAAATAGAAAAATACATGTTGAATTTTGAGATAGTTTTCTGTGTTTGTCGTAACGGCTACGGAACCCTACACTGAGCATGGTCCGACATGCTCTTGCCCGGTTTTCATTATCCTTTGCACGTAAATTGAACCCTCGGTTAACCCCAGAAACCGGAAATCCATGAAAACATTGTATGAGGGGCTTCTGTGGTAGTTGTGGGGGGTTGGTGGTAGGGCCTGGGCCGGTTTGTATGATTCGGTTTCAACTTGAACATACGTCTTGTAGTCGTGGGGGTACCTGGAGTGGGTATGTATACGAACTCCTTAAACTCCTCTCCGTCGTCTGTAAAAAAGTAACAAAATGTAAATGATATATTGGTTTACACCAGGGGTCTTCAAACTTCCCCGTGTGGTTGCCGGATTAGAATAGTGCCAAAAACAACGGACGGTCGGACAAACGAGCGAAATCGCAGCGGCGACTTTACGTAGTCCCGTCAGAGCGAACAAAACATATTTTAGCGCGTGCATTTTCAATTTAGCAGCATGCTTTCTGCCGATGGATCGAACGTGTATGGCTGCTTAATTGAAAATGCACGCGCTAAAATGTGTTTTGTTCGCTCTGACGGGACTACGTAAAGTCGCCGCTGCGATTTCGCTCGTTCGTCCGACCGTCCGTTGTTTTTGAGAATAACACCCCTGAGCAGACTAGCCAACATGCAAACGAGCGATAGAAAAGAGAAACGTTAGTACTGTTTTGTGCTTTCATTTTTAGTTGTATACGTTTCAATTCATTGTATTTTATTCTCTTTCCTTATTTTAATTGTTTTCAAAGAACATTAATTGGGATGGGTACACCTAAAAAAACTGCTTTGTTATACACTTTTGATAGAATAGCATTTTATAACGGCTAAAGTGAGTGCGTTAATAAAGTGTATCTACTCTTAATTATTGTTGTATTCGCTTCCCCTACGGGATTCTCTAAAGCGGCAACAATATCAATAAAGTATAACATAGTCTGTTCGCTAAACCTAGTGTCCAATAACTTACTTTTCTCCTTTTTCATCACACTTGCTCGTAAATAGTGTCCTAATATGCTAGAAAAATCGTCAATAAATCCTAAGTAATACCCGCGGGCGTTTTTTTACCATTGCGCCGTATCGTGTGTAATAATAACTTTTTTTTAAATATAATCTGTGGACTCAAACTATCGTAATACGTCAGGACCCCAATTCTTGTGCCATTCAATATGCAGTTTTATTCGAGATGAAATGTCAGTTGCACACAATTTTCTACAAATCTCGCATATAAACTATTGATCTCGACTGTCACTAGAATCGGACTCCTGATCACGTTTAACATTATCTGTGACAAGTTATAGACAATGATGTAGTCGGCCGTTAATTTATAAAATTACTGATTATAAACTGTGTGATTCCAAAATATGATCTTTTCTCTGATTTTATTTCATTTGTTCGCTCCTGGTACTTTATTTAAACATGCATTTCAACCCGCTTCTAAGATAAACAATTAATGGCCTACTTTCAGAGTAAGAGATATGAAAAGTTACCTTCGGGCGGCGGTCGGGTGCTCGGCGGAGGTGGATGGGTCTGGCCTTTTTCAGTGGTCGTCCAGATATCATAGTCCGGTACCCAAAAGTCGGTGTTAACTGGTTCGAACCCAAACTCAGTCATATAAGTGGGACCATGGTACTCCACGTGGGTCATGGTGAAGTCCTCGTAGTAGGTTCCCTCCTCCCATTTCCAGAGTTGCACGTCTAGGAGGTTCAAATCCTTATGATGCCCAAAGGCGTTCATTTCGAATCGGCATTTGTCAGTAAACATCAAATAAATAGAGATCTCGAAGACCGAATCTGAAATATTTTACGATTTTTTAAATTTACTTGCGATCAATAATTTATTGACACTTGTCACTGTCATAATATTATTGCAAGGGAAAATCAAACTGTATTAGGACACGCAATTGAATTTCAACCGTAGGGTGGTAGACCATAATTTTGGCCGACTGTACACAGACTTTGATAGTTTTCGAAAATAATTTACGATAGCGTTAAGTATCTTGTCTCGGGCCTCTGTACCCTCACCATGAGTTACAATTACCGTAATCGCTAGCGAGTCGAATGCTCTGTCCCTTGCACCCTATAAGAATACTTGCGAGGTCAGCGAGGAGGAGATGGATGGATGATGGATGGAGGGATGGGATGATGGATGGATGGGATGGGATTCGATTCGGGTAGTGATTCTCTCAACAACGACGGTCGAACGGACGAACGAGTGAATGTCCAAGCGGCAAGTTTAATAGAGTAGGAGGTCACAACAAACCTGGGAACGATCTCGGAAATGGATTATGCTAGTCTGACATCCATTTCCGAGAGCTTTACCAAATTTGTTGTGACCTCACGTAATATAAGTAGTCCCGTCAACAACATATTTTAGCGCGTGCATTTTCAATTTAGCAACATGGTTTCTGTCGATGGATCGAACGTATAAGGCTGCTTAATTGAAAATGCACGCGCTAAAATGTGTTTTGTTCGCTCTGACGGGACTACTTAAAAAATGAAAATGAAAAAAAATGAAAAATACATTTATTTGTTTTTAAGAACCACTTTACAGAAAGTCTTACATCTGCCAAACTTATTCAAAGTTTGTCGGCAGCAATAAATACTCCAACTCTCTGCTCTCTGCTCTTATACTTAAGGGCGTACCCCGTCTCGATGACCTCGAGCATTTCAACTTCTTCCCTCCCCACTTCCTTTCCTCACCTCTGCAAGTTTACGTACATGCGCCATCGCTTTTTCGTAACGCCATCTAGTATAAAGTAAATGTACTACAATGGCCAACTTTTTAGGCCGCTAACGACATCTTACGGATTGTTGGCGTACTACTATAACTTGCAGTTGGTATTGAGACTTTTTATTGATCATTAATAGGAGATTTCCGAGATATTGATCATTAATAGGATTTTTTGTAATTTTTCCTTATGTCCGTGATACGAAAAACCCCTTAATTCAAGTATTAATTTAAATAAAAAACAGTGTTTTCTTGCATGACTTGAAACACTATGAAATAAGGAAGCTACATGCCATTTTTTTTCCTTACAACTTTTTGAGTAACCTTACAAAATTGGTTTTTCCATACTTGGTGAAACACAAACGCGGGGTTCTCTTAGTATGGAGAAAGTAACTTAGGCGCGTTTACTCAAAAAGTTGCAAGGAAAAAAAAATGGCATGTAGCTTTAAAACTTCCTTATTTCATAGTGATTCAAGTCATGCAAGAAAACACTGGTTTTTTTTTTAATTAATACTTGAATTAAGGGGTTTTTTGTATGACGGACATAAGGAAAAATTACAAAAAATCCTATTAAAATGATCAATATCTCGGAAACCGTGAAACTTAGCATAATAGTAAATGTGGTCAAAAATGTTCAGAATGACCCTTACAACCCCTTAAAACCCCTACACCCGACTGTCAAACACCCTGTATAATATTTACCAGAAATATAACAAACTCGTCAGTGGAGTTCAACAGTGAGTCGTGTACCTGCTCGTAAAGTACTCGTAGTTTTGAGTGAGAGTAGTGTTTGCACACTGTAGACACCAGGCATAAGAGATATGACAGAATGCTAGTGGTGCACAGTGCGGGTAAGTCGGCTTGCTGTGAGACTGCGTCATTTGCTTGGAAGGTCGTCAGGTTGCGTAATTGTCCATTGTCGAGGGTCACCAATGTAGTTAGAGAGGGCAATAGAGAAATCTCTCTCCAGGCGGGTGTTATGCCTGGGGACCAAAGTCCATTGGGATGAAGTTGGAAGTGCTACATATATCAACTGACTGTTGAAATTTCGCTTGCGCGTTGTAGAACAGTTTAGTTCCGCTGTCTGACGTTGTGACGCTGTTGGCGCTGGCGAGTTGGTGGTACATGGTTTGCCGTTAGATGTCGCCACGTCGCGCGTGGCTCCGAGCGGCACGGGTTCCCCGTTCGACGGCCAAGCGGCGTATGCCGCCCGTCGCCCCCGCACAGACCCGGGAGTGGGGATTAGCGCGCAAACATTAATATTTTCTTTTTCTCAAAAACTACAGAATCAATTAAAAAAACATCCGGCCAAATTAAAGTTCACATTATTTTCCAATTATAAGTTAAGTCTCATGTGTAAATATCGCATAATTAGGCAGTTATAATGGATTATAGATCGAGAAAAGGGTTCACGGGAAATTATTATACTCTTAAAATATAAACATTTGCGAAATATTTTTCCGTGAAAAATAAAGAACAAATGCCAAGCTTAAATATATGTTTTTTACAGATTTTTGTACTACATTTTGGCTTATTTGAATCGACTTGAAAATCGCTAAAATACGCCGGGTAGCCCCTTAAACTCGCCGGTGCGATATCACTCGTCCGTCCGACCGTCCGTTGTTTTTGAGAGAATATGACCCCCGGGTTTCGTTCCTTACTCATATAAGCATGGCACATCGGTCCGTAAGCTTTTCGGGGGCAATAATGTTTGACGCGTAACTCGGAACTAGCCGAGCCGTTGACGACTTCTAGCGTCAGGCATGTGTACTCCACAGCGTTGTAAAGCGACATCTGGGGGAAAAAGTTTCAATTTAAAATGATGTGGGGGTTTCGTGGCCGCTCTACACGATGGCCCATCATTGGCCAGTGTAGGGACGGAGTGATGCGTAAGAGTGAGATAAAAGAATATGTTGCTCGCTCTAAGGTGTAAAATGCGTCCCTTACGTTGGCCAATGATGGGCCATCGTGTAGACGGGCCATAATATCATATATAATGTTTTTCGTCGCCGAATTTTCACATCATCGACAGGCATTTATGAGTGGGTGTATATCGGTTGGTCTAAATTTTTTTGGCCTATATTGTTCTACATCATTTGAGTTTCCGTCATTTGTAATTCGTAATATCAAAACTATATGTAAGTATTGTGTACTTCAAAAAAAACATGCCTTCTTTTGACATAATAAGTTATGGAAGAATTATTGATATGTGCAATATTCGTAGCTAATATTTTATTCTAACTAGACCTAAGTCCTAGCCCTACCTGTCCTAAGTTGCTACGCCCTTGCAGGGTGTCATATGTATACCTTCCATGTAATTCCATCTATATACCTGTAATATGACTTGCAATAAATTAATTTGAATTTGAATTTGAATTTGATCATAAAGAAACTAGGTGTAAAAGTGTAAACCAAACCAATGTAAGCGACAGCGAAATAACCCAGTCTGAAACACCAGTCTGGATTGACTTCGGACCTAAGGTGGCCGGGTAGAGGCCCTGGGGCAACAAAGGAGTGAGTACCTAAATTATTATTTTCAAAAAGGTTACATACAATTTATGTGGGGGCGCCTCTCTTGTGGAGTTGCCCTGGTTGTCCTACCTTAAATCCGGCCCTGAGTGAGTATCACGATGACGTTCGCCGTATACATCTTGTTTATAGAGATAGAAAGCATAGAGGGAGTATAAAAACGGGTAATAGTACTCGCACCTGTTACAGTCACGAGACTTAATTTGGTACCCACCCTAGGTCCAAAGTCAATCTGACATTCTACAACAATAAGGTTGAGTTTCCAAAAAGTTACAAATGACTTGACATCTCTAATGAAATTGACGAATTCAAGCATATTTTTCTTGAAATCGGTCCCAAATTAACGCTCGTGACCGTACAAATGCCCTTCGTTAAAAAGAGTCGTCTATATAAGACAGCTTTCGATTGTTATTTCAAATGTATACCACTTTTTAGGTGTGTTAGTGAGTGTCATTTTGTATTAGTACGCGTAAGTCTGCAGTCAATGATGTGCGATTTATCAATAATATTGTGTTGTAGGTACACAGAAGAAAAAGGTGGTACGTTTGACATTTGGCTACACGGGATCTATGTTTTAATTAATTAATTATTAATTATTAATGTCGTATCATCGGCCTTTAAAATGCATTCATGTTTATTCGAACAAGGTAAATAGTTAATATAAAGTAGAAACAAAAGGGGATCCAGAATACTTCCCTGAGGGACACTATAGTTTTGCTACATCTATGATCTTGTCTAATGCCACGGTCATGCTTACATTGTAAGTAAGAAACTGATACTGAGTATTGTCTGTTCTCAGGACGATGGACTCCCTGAATAGCAGATTCTTCGTTTCTTCAGTATCGCAATTGCCAAAACGCTGTTTAATTGCTCCCCATTCCGGCGCCTTGCCGCTGCCTGCAAAATATATCTTTTTATAGGTCGACACACGTATAAAATAAAAGATAAGTTATACAAAATTATAAACAAATAAACTATAGAGAATTTGAACTGTCATCAGAATCTTCGTCGTTAACATTTACTACAATTGAAGGGTGAGTATATCATCAGACATTTCAGATTCAAGTTTTTTTACATGACTGCAGCAATTTGCCCAGTGATTATTAGTTAAGGTTATTGAATTTCTTATAACTTGCACAACACCTTCACTGAACTTTGGGTCGGTATTATGACTCCGGACATATTTTTTAACGCAGCTTTACATGAGCTCGATCGGGTTGAGGGTGCAATGGTACGATATTTTAATGTTACCTACTTTACCTGATTTAATCCTCTATCTATATGACAAGTTAATTCAAGTTAATAAAGTATATTTTCAATTGTTATTACTTGTTTAATTTTTTATAACAAATTAGTACGCAACTATTAGTACTTAAGTATATACATCGTTCAAGGATCAAATTGTGTTCGTCGTTCTAAGCATCAATGCGTACTTCACTGTTCTTTTAAATATTAAGTGACCAACATCTTTGCGTCTTTGTTTAACAATAAACCTTATTGCATTTGACTTAAAGAATACTTTAGTACATACATACATACATAAACTCACGCCTTTATTCCCATAGTGGGGTAGGCAGAGCTACAGAATTTCCAACAACTATAATTTTTTTTTGATAATTCTGTAACCACATTTTGCACACTCAAAGAATTTGTACTTTGGGGTTGTTAGTTTAGTATTTAAATATAAACTATAATAATCCCAATAATAACTATTTATTTCTTAAAGGCGTCTACACAGGCCTATGGGCACGGAACTACTGGCGTCCTGTAGTCGTGGTTTATATTAGCAGCGTAAGCTGTAATATAAACCCGTGTACATGTGTCGCTACAGTAGCCCCCCCCTTACAAAAAAAATTCTTACTCTATTACGCTAGTAAACCGCTTGTTGAGTTGTCTGGGGTGGCCCATTCTGCACCCTCACCGAAGTGGGCGGCGGCAACCTTTCCACCGCCTTCTGAAGCCACTCCCTGGTTTGACGTTTGCATTTTGCCCGTAATACGTACAACAGTATCACCGCCAGCACCACTGCCGACGCCATCAAGCCCCACATTACGTAGTTTAACTTGGAGTCGACCTGACTCGATATTGTGTGTACTTCTGCTATGGCAATGGTGTTGTGGGCATTCTTCTCATCCGGTACTTTGCTCTGTCCCCAGCCCATTGTTATTCACTAACACAAACGACTTAAGCGTACGGCGAATCTACTCGTAAATAAATTTACTTTGTGAAAACCTCCTAATATAGTATGTCTATGTATTAACTAGGTCATGTCAGCCTGACTACCTACGTTTGCACAGTACGTTGCTGATTATGTTAAATGTATTAAACGTGTAGCAGCTAGATTTTGCAATACATTTTGCGTACCTACTAACATTAATTGCTGCATTGCGGTTCATTTACCTAACTGACTTAAATGATTACTTATTGTATAAACTAAACGGTCACGTCCTACGTAATCACTAAACCTAAGTTCATGCGTCAACAAAGTAATGTTAACGCTGATACCGTGCCGGCCGGTGAATCACCCGGCCCCTCCGTGTGGTTCGCGTTACCGTCGCTGAGCGGTCCGTGGACGTTGATAGCGTATTGGAACGGCCAGTATCAGCATTGACATTATTTTTTACAACCTCATTCCCGACATTTGTAACGAGCTTTTCTACGTGACACATTGGTTTGTCCAAAATATAAGCTGGTTTCAGCCTGTCGACTGATATTTGTGATTGCCTATGTGGTAGCTGTATCGTAAAAACCTTGTCGCCTCTTTTTAAAACCTCAAAAGGGCCATCGTATGGGGGTTGTAACGGTTTCCTCACGGCATGTACCCGTACGAAAACCTTATCGCACGTTTTAAGTTCCGGATGAACAAAAATTGTCCGCGAATCGCTGAAATGTTTGCACCTGTGTCCACTAAAAAACGTAACCCTGAGCTCACATCCGTAACACCCAGGCGGTGGTTTGTAGAGCCGATACAGTAGCCCGCCTCTGACTGTATCGCGGCTAGTTTTCCGCTTTCCAGCCGCAGGGCTTAACGCATTTCGTGGCCTTTTCCCGGAAACGGTAATGAAAATAACACAGCCAATCTGGATCATGGCGACTTTTTCCCTGTCTGGCTACGCTCTGCGGCTTTGCTCGGCTAGTCTGGCTACCTCTACCAACCGATGTGCCTCCTTGCTCCATCCGTCCGAGCCGCGTGCTGATCTTGGCTATTTCTGCCAACAACCTATCCTCTGTGTTTGTCGGTGGGGTTGAGGACACCTCCGCTATGTTCCCCCCAACCTTCGTTGCCTCTTGAACTTTATCCGCCAACGCCGCCAGCTTGGTCAAGTCCGTAACCTCGCTGCATGCCAAAACTGCCTTCAGTGGCGTGGGCATGAGCGCTACCCACAGCATACGGATGGTCGACTCGGGGAATTTACCTCCCGACAGGTCCTGCATTTGCCTCATGAGTCGGGATGGTTTCTGATCCCCCAACTCCAATTCGTGCAGTAGCCTCCTATGCCTTACCTCCTCTGACTCCTCGAAAACCGCCAACAATCTTTCCTTGATGGCGTCATATTTTCCTACTATAGGCGGCGTCAGTAAAATGTCGCCCGCCGCGTCGATGGTAGTCTTGCCTAGCTTCGTCACTACTACATTAAACTTCTGCACGTCCCCTAGTCGCTGCGGTTCTAGCACCGCTTCCAGCTGCGCGAACCATAGCCTAGGTCGGTCGCACCAAAACTCCGGAATCCTGCTAGCCAGTGTTACCGCTGCTAGTTCTCCTGTTCCCCGAATTTCCGGTTTTGGCTCGCTGCCGGCCGGTGGTTGTGCTGGAGCCTGAGCCGGGGGTGGCGCCGCTGCGCCGTGCTGGTCATACATATTCCTGATTTTACGCGTGCCTCTTAAATTCTTCCTGACTGGAAGGAGTAGTCCGTTGCCCGAAAGTTTTTACAAAAACTAAAAACAATAATGTTCACTTTCACTGGGGTCACCACTTTGGGGTTGTTAGTTTAGTATTTAAATATAAACTATAATAATCCCAATAATAACTATTTATTTCTTAAAGGCGTCTACACAGGCCTATGGGCACGGAACTACTGGCGTCCTGTAGTCGTGGTTTATATTAGCAGCGTAAGCTGTAATATAAACCCGTGTACATGTGTCGCTACAGTACTATAAGTACATAAGTATGACTTAAAAAAAACAGGTAAGACTGAGCCCTGAAATCAAATACAAACACACATTGGATAAAAAAAACAAAGGACAACTTACTCCGTATTACATATTTCTGGTTGGAAATCTTGCTGATGGTGACTTGCTGGAACTGCTCCAAGCTGTTCTCTATCCAGGGGTAGTAGCTCATCATGTCCAGGTACCGGGACGGCGCGCCGCAGCCTGGTCCGCGCACTCCTATACCCAGCTACACACAAGCGGGGCCCCATTTCTCGAAACCCACTAGACTACATACATACATACATACATACATACATACATACATACATACATACATACATACATACATACATACATACATACATACATACATACATACATACACGAACCAATTCACCATGATTACTTGATAATCACGTACTTTAAAAGATCAAGTGAGGTCTTTGCAATGATTTATACACTAGATCATTATTTTCACATTAAGTTTAAGATGAAATAACCTATTCATTTTACGTTATTTTTAATAAAAACACGCTAGGTGAATATTTGAGGTTATGTGTCAAACAGTTACTAATTTGTTTAAACATCGTTTCGTTTACAAGTTCTATTGATGGCGACTTTATAGTGTCTTAGCCCCGTATTAATAAACTGATCTCGACTTTAATCCTCGTCTCAAGATGCGTCAACAATGACAGTGTTCTATGGTTTGACGTTTACTTTGACGTATCTTGTGACGCGCATCTCAGCCAAGATGAGTTTATTAATACAAGCCTTAGTATTAGTACCGATGCAAGCGACCGTTTGGTTCATCCTATAAGTTTTTATACCAGCATCCACCGGCCCCACACGTCGCGGGTGACGAGCGCGGAGCCCGCGTCCCACACGCATGGCATTGGGGACGCCAGGGACAGCGCGCACGTCGCGTGCGGGGGACGCATGCGTGACTCGTACAGCTGCAAACAAGCAATGCCATTAGTATACAGTGTGTCCCTGGCATTGTGCAAACGAATAGGGATGAAACTAGATTTTTTTTTTTATGGCATAGAGAAGACAAACGAGCATACAGGCCACCTGATGGAAAATGGAAACTGCGACCCATAGACATTCGCATTCCTAAGACTGCAATGCAATCCTAAGACTAGGGTTTGCAATTCGAATATTCGAATATTCAAATTATTCGAATATCCGACGAAAATAAAATTAGAATTTGGCAATATGACATATCCGAATAAATCGGATATTTTGAATAGTTCTAAAACAGGATTGAAACAATGACTTACCTTTAATAAATCAGTCTTTCTTCTTACTAACATTAGGAGCAGGGATTATAGTCAAACGGGAATGTAAACAAATGCCTCTTATACGAGTATGCCGATGATCAAGTTATATACTTGCCTCATCGGTATTTGAGTTGCAGGAGATGGTGACAGTGATGAATGAGGGATTTAAGCAAAAGGGGATGAGAGTAAATGTTGCCGAGACCAAGGTCATGGTGATAGAGAAGGACAAGGATATGAGATATGACTGAGTGCGTGATAAATATAAATGGTGAATTAGTAGAGCAAGTTAGCGAATTTGTGTACCTGGAAAGTGTGTTTACAAGAGATGGTAAGTGTGAGAAGGATATCGATAGGAGGGTGAATGCGGGGAATCAAATTATTGGGGCCCTGTACTCCTTTGTGAGCAGACAGGGCATTTCACAAAAAGCCCGACTGGCTGTTCACAATGGAGTGCTGGCCCCTACCCTGATGTATGGTAGTGAATGTTGGGTGTGGCAGGACAAGCATAAAAGTCGTGTAAATGCAGTTGAAATGCGCTATTTGCGTAGTATGTGTGGTGTGAAACTGATTGATAGAGTAAGGAATGAAAAAGTCAGAGAAATGTGGAATAAAAGAAGATGTAGTGACTAAGATTGAAAAGGGCATGCTTCGATAGTTCGGTCATTTGGAAAGGATGGATGAAAGAAGATTGACGAAAGCGATATACAGATCAAAAGTGAGTGGACGGGTCGGAAGCGGCCGCCCTAGGCGTACTTTTTCGAGTCAAATCGGAGAAATGCTGGAAAAGGGCCGAATCTTAAGTACCCGAAACCGACGTGCGTGCATGACTCGATGTATGAATGTGGAAGAAGCGAAAGAAATTTGTCAAGATCGTAGCAAGTGGAAAGAAGTGGTCTCTGCCTACCCCTCTGGGAAACAGGCGTGATTTAATGTATGTATGTATGTATGGGAATGTAAACATGACGTTTTAAATTGTTTTTATTTACTATATTTCAAGTTTTGCTCCCTATAACTTATGATCAGAACGAGTTACACAGTACCTAGCAAGGGATAAAGTGAGGTCACTCACTCGCTACCTGCTCCAGGCCTAATCGCAAATAACATTTAGTGAAGAAGAGTTTCAGCAACTAGAAGAAATAACCGACTCTTTGGCCATCACTAAAATAACAAGCTTTCTCAGATTACAAAGCTGCCTCGAATACTCAACAATCGTACCTGTCTTATTTCAAGAATTTTATTATTATTATTACAATAATTTTACTCCGATAATATAAATTAATTTTTAAATTTTAAATTTGATATGATTTTTATTCATAATATCTTTGATTACACAACTTGAAATCCTTTTTTTGTTTTATTGTATAAAATATACGAATTATCCGAAAAATTCGAATATTCGAATTTCAGAAATCGAACTATTCATTTTATTCGAATGTAAAAAATGGTCGGATATTGCAAACCCTACCTAAGACTGCAAACGCGTTGCCAACCCTGAGGACTAAGATGGAATGCCTCTATGCTAGTCAATTCACCGTCAAATAAGTTGGTGTCATTTGTTTTAAGGATTTTTTTAAATATGTCGTTGATTGCTGTGAACCTATAGGAACAAAGTGAAATATCTCACCTAATATGAGGTTTATTGAGATTAAATAAATGTTTTTTTTTAATCCCAGAGCATACATGTCAAAAAAATGAAATAAAAATACACAAAACACAAAAAAGAAACAGGATTATTAGCAACACCTACTAAACGATACAGTTTTTTTAGGCGGTTATACATACATTTGCTTTTATGTAGAAATCTCTGCACAAAGCAGCTGGCACGTGTTCCATCGGTAATACCAATTTCTGGAGCTTTTCCAAATCTGTAACATTACATTTTAATATCACATGTTAAACAGTCACTGTATTTTTAATAGCATCTGTATAGGTAGGTATGTATTGTAGTGGTGTAAGTACATCACATTAATTTGCGCCCACACCAGACCTTAACGGTGCGTATATTACGGTATCGTTGCGTAAACAAAAGACGGGGCATAGTAACAACATGGCGCTGTTTTTGACGCACCGTAATATACGCACCGTTAAGCAGCGGTGTGGTTGCAGCTTAATACATGGTGCCTCTGACCTTGGAGTTTTAAATGCAACAATCAATTCTACTCGCTAAACTGAATTACTTTTGTTCTGCATCATTAAAAAATAACTTAACTATTTGATTTTAAAGTCTAATTGTAAAGTACCTAATCATTATAATCCCTATCTCATGGTACGGGGGCGACATTTCCTTGGTACGAGGGCTGAAGGAAAATGGAGAATTGGATCGCGTTCATTGAAAATTACATCGTGATAAATCCATCCATCTCGCTTCGTAGCCAGCATGACGGCTTGAAACTCTTGAATTGAGGTGAAAGACGCTTCTGATCCTCCACTATTGTCTGCTTTTGCGTGATAAAGTGGACAATGCTATATAGAACGCGTTCGTTAGTTTGTCCCATAGCAGTTCGGGCGCGCGGATGTGTGACGACAATGACATTGACAATGACAGGATTCTCTACATTTTGCACTTACCCTCTTACTTATAAACGTGGAATACGATTGGAATAGTTTATGCCAAGCTTTGTCACTTTCTGTCAGATGCAAATGTCACAATGACAGATAAGGACAAAGCATGGCATAAACTACTCCAAGGTTATTCCACATTATTATAAGTAAGGGGGTAGGGCTAAGATGTTTACCAGTGTATTAGTGACAGGTTGCAAGCCCATCGCCTAACAGTACTAAGTACACGCCTTTATTCCTTTTAGTCGGATTTACGACATCCACGGGAAGACATGGAGTGGCACTATATATTCTAACCCGGCAACCACACGGGGGTGAGATAGTACTTACTTTCTTTATATTTCAATATATAAAATAAAGGGCTCTTTAAGTGGTGCGGCGGTGGACAGACCGGCTTAATATTGGCTGAAACGAGAAAAAAGGCATTTAATTGTATTCAGTATAGTTTAATTAAAAATGTCAAATGGGTTTGTTAGACGTATTTTCTACAATTTTTATTTTCTTGTATAAAAAATTCCGAACGCTTTCTTTCCCTATTATAATTAGACGTATTTACTTTATATTAATTTCCTTGTATAAACGCTTTCTTTTCATATGGACGTCTGTATTCCACCCACGAATATGAACAACTTCACTATGGGATCAACTCTGAAATCACGAAAAAACCATCAGCTGTTTCATAGAAATTAAGTTCAATACGTACTCGACCAAAATGTATGAACCAGCTGATTTTTTTTTCGTGATTTCAGTGTAGGTTCCATAGTGAAAGTTGTTCATACTCGTGGGTAGAACACATGGGTGATCATTCGATTCATGACTTAGATTTCACCCTGTATTATTTATTATACAGTGTGTCCCTGGATAAAGTGCACAAACGAATAGGGATGAAACTAGACACAATTTTATCGACAAAAAAAATAATAAAAAAAAATTACCACCTTTATTTATTTTTTTATGATTTTTTAAAAAAAGTCATAGTACGCAGAGGACCTCATCGGAACAAATCAAGATATTTTGGCTCCTGTGGGCTCTATTGATTTGAAACAAACGGAATTATAATCACAAAAGTTTATTTGTGTCAATGAAAATAGAAAAAAATGAGAAAAAATGACATAAACCCTAAAAATAATGACTTTTCCTATGAATTTTGTGTTTTTTTTTCTCGAATTTTTAGTATTTACTCGATTTACTCAAAATTATGCCCATCTTACCTCATGTTATTTTTACCAGTAATGGTTGTGTATCTCATTGCCTTTTATTTAAAAAAATAACCAAGTGTCTCGCACAATTACAAGATCCTTAATGAGCGGCCAAACAAAGACATTGCGTTTACACTTAATTAGGTAGCCGCTCAGGTTGAAACCCTTAATGGAGGATTAGGATTACATTTTGGGTGAAATTCCATAATTCGTTTGATTTTATAATCCCATACCCAAAATGTAATCCTAATCCTCCATTAAGGGTTTCAACCTGAGCGGCTACCTAATTAAGTGTAAACGCAATGTCTTTGTTTGGCCGCTCATTAAGGATCTTGTAATTGTGCGAGACACTTGGTTATTTTTTTAAATAAAAGGCAATGAGATACACAACCATTACTGGTAAAAATAACATGAGGTAAGATGGGCATAATTTTGAGTAAATCGAGTAAATACTAAAAATTCGAGAAAAAAAAACACAAAATTCATAGGAAAAGTCATTATTTTTAGGGTTTATGTAATTTTTTCTCATTTTTTTCTATTTTTATTGACACAAATAAACTTTTGTGATTATAATTCCGTTTGTTTCAAATCAATAGAGCCCACAGGAGCTAAAATATCTTGATTTGTTCCGATGAGGTCCTCTGCGTACTATGACTTTTTTAAAAAAATCATAAAAAAATAAATAAAGGTGGTAATTTTTTTTTATTATTTTTTTTGTCGATAAAATTGTGTCTAGTTTCATCCCTATTCGTTTGTGCACTTTATCCAGGGACACACTGTATTGAAAGATCATTTTCACAGATAACATTTTTGTCATAGTAGTGATATTGTTCCCAATAGTAATAAGTAAGAAAAAATCCAGTATGTTATGTAGCGGTAACAGTTTTTTACTGTTAAAAGATGAAAAAACCAATCCCAGCTGTTACAGCAGAACACAATCATTTATATGGCGTGTCGTGAATCTTCGTTCGCGCAGACACGAACAACGATTCCGATGATTTCCGAAAGCACGATCAATACCCACCATCAGACTTGTACGTATTTTTCATCTCACTCACGCACGCTTGATGGCTGACTGAATCCCACGCGGGTGCGTCAACATGGCGTCACTAATAACCAATAATAGCACAGAATACAATCACACAACGCGTGAATCATGCTGATTGGTTCCCGCGCTTCGGAAAATTGTCACCTGCACAGGTACATCGGTAAGCCATATCAGCTGTGTGTGTTGTGTTTTACTGTAACAGGTGGAAAAAAACCCATCTTTGGCAATTTCAATTGACAAATGCTATAGGTACTTACGGTCCCGCACGGGGTCCCGCAGCTGTATGAGCGCGACCGTGTTCTCCGTCTCCTCGTACTCGGGGTGTATGACGTAGTTGCGCACGCGCCGCCCGCGCCCCTCCCACCCCTCGCCGAAGAGCACCCGCGCTACCCGCCTGCAGTCAGACATTAGAACATTTGAACAGAAAGCATAGAGCCGTACAATAGGCTAAGTAAAGTTTTAGGAAGATATGTATATTATATTTATTTTCGATAGTCGTCATCCTAAAGATCAAGAAATTGCGGCTCTTTTATTTTTATTTCCTCTAATATTTTAGAAAAAAATTTTTTAGTTATGAAGTTGACATTTGTACACTTTAATGACCGACTAGCTTGTTGCCTTCGTACTTAATGAAAAAGAAAAAAAACACTTCTATATCTGTCATTGTCAAATCAAATCAAAGTAAACAAACGATTCAATACAACGGCTCTTTTCTGTTTGCTTGTGTTTCATGTGATCAGTGTTTTTAGAAATATTTTTAACGATCTCAGAACGAACTCCGGACTTTCGTTTTGCCGCTTTGCTCTAAGACCTTTGCACGATATTTGGTCTACGATTTATTTTCGAACCCTTTGGCACTTCTTCTTGGACACCGATTTCTTCCTTTCTCGACGACTCTTGCCCTGGTTTTTTATAGCCACGAGAGCACTTTTGAATTGTACAATCCACGCAATGAATTCAATTCTGCACCATTCGTCCATTTCCCCGTTCGTCTACTCGGTCCCCGTTCGTCCAATTCCTATTTTGTCATTTTCCCGGTTCGTCAATTTCCTCTTTCGTCTATTTCCCTGTTAGTCCATTTCCTCATTCGTCTATTTCCCGGTTCGTCCATTTCCCTGTTCGTCTATTTCCTCATTCGTCTATGCTGCGAGTTATATTTTTCTAAGTGGCATTGACTTCAGTAGGTTTTTAAGTTTAAGATTAAAAACTAATTTCACTACGAAGTCATCCGCGAATACTAATATTTTTTTTTATAAAAAATGAATTAATTTTTAATTTTTAAAATGACTGGCGTTTTTACGAGCTTTGAAAATAGTCACGTTACGATGATAATAAGGGAGTGTAATGCAAATAACATCATTCTACTATTTTATCTACATCCATATCATAACTTCCCTATTATGTGTTAAGAAACGATAAGCAAATGGCCTATATTAAGAAATCTGTATCGGTGGTTGCACTTTAATGTTATTATTAAAGTATTACATGTCATTAAAGTATCGGTTATTGATGTAGTTGCATCTTAAAGTTCACTTTAAAGTGTCGGTCACCGAAACTTTAAAGTGAACATTAAGATGCAGGTTCATTAAGATACAAAGCAACATGATACAATTTTGTCACATATTGTAGAAAACTTATGATATGCATGTAGATAAAGTTATGTATGCGACTGTACGCATAATTAGGCATTAAAACACTCGTGTGATCTTATTATGAAACTCACCTATCGGCTCGTTTCATAAAACCACACTCGTGTATTAATGCCTCTCATTATGCACCAGTCACATAAATAACTATGACTCCCTACACTATCATTATAAATAGAATTTAAGCAAGTTATGACAGTGTCCAGTCCGCTATTGACACTACAATGTATAAGGTTATTTCGTCTGGGGTATATTAGATGTATGATGACAGTAGGACAGGAGGAGCATAACTATACGAACGGGGAAACAGACGAACGGGGAAACAGACGAACGGGGAAACAGACGAACGGGGAAACAGGCGAACGGGGAAACAGGCGAACGGGGAAGCAGACGAACAGGGCATTAACTAGTTAGACGAACAGGGAACCAGACGAAACTGACCTAAACCAATGAATTCAGGCAATCCCACTCGGACTGTGGAAATGGAGTATTACAAAGATTTACTTGAATTTACTTATTTGAATTGAACTGTTTGTTTACTTTGATTTGATTTGACGTTGACAGATATAGAAGTGACAGTTTTTTTTTCTATTTCATTAAATACGAAGGCAACAAGCTTGTCGGTCATTAAAGTTTACAAACGTTAACTTCATAACTAAAAAAAAGATTTCTAAAATATTAGAGGAAATAAAAGTAAAAGAGCCGCAGTTCCATGATCTTCAGGATGACGACTATCGAAAAAAAATATAATTTACATCTCTTCCAAAAACTTTACTTACCCAATTAAATAGATATACTCCATTTAAGTACTTTTCACTACTTTTCTTAAAATGTTACTTTAGTCTCTGCACATCGGGACTAAAACTCTTTATTAATCTCTAGGGACTAATGTAATATTGTTTTAATTTATTCTGGAAAGAAACGCCAATCACGGTGTTTGTGAACGGAGGATTATAGCCATTTTCAGTGATTGTGTATGGACCATTTTTTGAGCGTGGAAATAACCTCAAAATGTTAACTGTGCAAAAATATAAAAAATAACGATTTAATTTCGTGAATTATTACGAATATGAATCTATTTAATTATATTAAGGATAATTCATTTTATTATGCATGGTCCAATTAGTTATAAAATAGTTTTCAAGTTTGAATCTGTTGGCTAAATATGCAAGCATTTAAAGCGTCACTTTACAACAACAAAAAACCGCGAAACAATTCAGTAAAAAACTTTTATTTGTTATTATAATCAATATTGTAATTTTGTACATGTAGAACGTAATTTTTTTCCTCACATTCAAAGTGAAAAGTAGAGTATTTAACGCGAGACTAAACAACCATAATGACACTCGAACTATAGCCACCCGCGCTCCGCTTGTGTGGCTAAACATCTCGTGTCATTATGGCTTGTTTTAGTCCCTTGTTGAACAATTTACTATTAACGACCTAGTATTGGCTTCTCTCACTCGCAGTGTCTAGTAAAACCTACATTTCGTCTGGCTCTCCGGACCAATATCGTGGATCTTACTAAGTAGGGACTTGGTGGCATAACTGCAATGATAATGCGCGCCTGCAACGGAGCTAGAGGAGACGTAGGTTCGAATACTACCTAAGACCGTAATTTTTTTTTCGTTTTAATATATGTATACTGGCCCGAAAAACTTAGTAGGTATCACACTTTCAATTAAATTTTTATAAAATTAGGGTGTGCATTCTCAATTAGGCAACCTTATACGTTCAATCTCTTCGACAGAAGCCATGGTGCCAAATTGAAAATGCACGCTCTGACGGGACTACTTAAACTCGCCGCTGTGACTTTCACTCGTTCGTTCACCTCAAAGCCCTGCTCACCTGAAGTCATATTTGGGCATCGCCCCAATGTCGGCGGCGGCAGCGACGGCGAACTCCCGCTGGATCAGAGTCACCCCGGTCACGGCGCGGCTCTCACCCAGTTCGTCGTCTACAGTCATTCAACAATTTTAACCTTTTAGGCCCGTATTTTGGTTGCCTTTGTCGCGGTGGTTAAAGCGTCCGTCACTCTCGCACTTACGTACTACAGGCCAATTGGGCGTGTTTATCGATATGGATATACGTTCCCCGTGTGGTTGCCGGGTTAGAATAGTGCCACTCCATGTCATCCCGTGGATGTCGTAAGAGGCGACTAAGGGAATATAGGCTTGTAGTACCTACTGTTAGGCGATGGGCTTGCAACCTGTCACTAATACGCTGGTTAACACCTTAGCCTATTGTGCAAAATGTGGTTACAGAATTATCAACAAGTTTTTAGAGTTGTTGGTAATTCTGTAGCTCTGCCTACCCCACTCTGGGAATAAAGGCGTGAGTTTATGTATGAATGTATGTATGTACTCGTATATACGTGGATAAAGCATCATTTTCTGGCCAGTATATAAGTAAGTGCGAGCCCAGGGAGCCCTAATATGCATGGCTGCGTTTATCACGTGACAAAGTGTAAATAAAATGAAATAAAATAAAATAAAGTTTATTTGGTTAAACAATAGGAGTGTACATCACAATAAGGTTGGGATCTCCTATTAAGTATTTAAATACTTGTATCAGGAGAACCCGCTCTTCCAAATACAATGGGTTTAACAAACTTCCTATAATTAGAACATTTGCATAACAAAGAATTAAAACAAGAAAGGCAAAGAGTAATATTACTAAGACTTAATTAATACTAGGTAATATCCCTAATTAGGGACTCTTCATTTGATCTATATGAACTCTAAATTGTGTGTGTGTGTGTGTGTGTGTGTGTGTGTGTGTGTGTGTGTGTGTGTGAGTGTGAGTGTGTGTGTGTGTGTGTGTGTGTGTGTGTGTGTGTGTGTGTGTGTGTGTGTGTGTGTGTGTGTGTGTGTGTGTGTGTGTGTGTGTGTGTGTGTGTGTGTGTGTGTGTGTGTGTATGTATGCTTGTGTGAGAGTGTGTACGTGCGTATGGGTATGTATATAACTGGGACACTCAATTATAGTTTCAATTATGAGACTATAAAGAGGTTCATTTTGTTATAATATAGGTTATAGATAAATAAAGAAGTAATAATACCTGTGACTTATAACTTACAAGCAGCTCGAGCGAGTTGATTCGTTAGAGTAAAAAAGTGTGGATAAGGCATTCGTCACCTTCTAACACGTAAGTAAGTACGAGAGTGACGGATGTTCTATCCACATTTGACACGCGATATAGACGCAGTCATACTAGGCCGGCAGGTGAGAAAGTGACACATGTTTTGTCCACGCTTATCCACATCGATACATACGACCATAATAGGGCTGCAAGCCTTAGGTCGAATACACAATGCAAATTACAACTTAATTTATACGAAACCACGTCTGTTTTAATCCTGAATTTGTGACGGCAGTAGCCGTCGTGGCGTCAGTGGCACGACTTTCAGTTGACGGCTAGACCCGGCTACAGCCATTCGACAATTAAATAACCAATACTTTTAATGCTAAGTGTAGCTCAGTAATAATGGAAAAGGTTTGGATTAGCAAACGATGTAAGAAGCAATTAATTAAAAAAAAAACCTTAAAATGCAGATGCTTTCGGTGCTTCTCCGCAATGATGGTCTTGTCCGAAGCGTTAGTAGATTCACTCCATATTACCGACGTGTAAAGAGCCCTCATGTGGCCTATCTACTGAGTAAATATTAAGAATTTAGTTTTTTTTTTTTTTAATACTTACTTACAGATAACTTTACTCATAATTAAGCGACCCCTTTTTATTTAACTGAGACAATTTGTCATTCAATCATACAGCTAATTTTCAATACATAAAGGAAAACATTAAGTTGTTTTTTAATTGAGTACTTACAACGTTTTTGAAATTCACCCTTTTATGAAACCTGACTAAGAACCATCCTAAATTAAAGAAGGTAGCTTTATTTTTAAAATCACATCCAAATCAGTTCGTCTATTTGGGAGCTACGAAGCCACAGACAAAATACAAACACAGATTTAGTCAGTAAAAAACCAATCACTCACTCTCACTTTCTAACCAGTAAAGTATGTGCGAGGGTGACGGATCCTTTATTCACCGCGATAAAAGCGACCGTAATACGGGCCGTTATAAATAAAGATTAAACACTCACACATCGTGTAGTAGAGCACGCCGTAAAACGGATACTTTTGGCTGTCGACGGAACCTTCTGAGACTTTGCTTTCGTCGTCGATGCCGCAGTCAATCACGTCCAACTCCACCAGGTCTGTTGTTGGCACTATAATCAAGTTGTAGGGTTATTTAAGGGGCCCTGTAATAAGGCTGCGTTTATCGCGTGACAAAGTTTGGATAAGGCATCCGTCACATTCTGACACGTAAATAAGTACGAGAGTGACGGATGCTTTATACACATTTGACACGCGATATAGCCGCAGCCATAGTACTAGGCCGGTGTGGGTGTCTTAACTTTTTTTTCATATCAATGGACGATCTCACACAAGTTGACCTAGTCCCAAACTAAGCTCTAGGCTTGTACTATTGGTATTAGACAACGATATAAATACTTAGGTATATATAGAAATAAATACTTAATTGAAATACATAAGGTCGATACGGGTAAGTGTGGCATACTTTTCGCAAAGTTGACTTTGAACTAAAAAATTAAGTAAAATAAGGTGGAATTTCCAACTATCTCCAAAGCCAAAATATATTGTTGTTTAAGCTTAGCTGTAAACAATGTGTTTTATACTATTTAAATACTTATTTGTAGGTGTTTGAGGCTGAAAATGTGAGCACTGTCATAGACACACTTTCCCAACAAAGTGAGGTAAGTGTGTCTACCTCGTTAAAGCACCATAGACGGTTGTTTCTTATTGTAAAATGCCATGACCATGCTACCTAGACATGACAATTAATCAGTTCTCATCTAATTATATTACTTATGCAGTAAGTTATGATCATTTACGATTAAATAACTATGGGGTAAGTGTGTCATACTGTGCTACAGACAGGGCACATACGTAGATTTGACCGATTTAGGCGGCTAAAATTATTTTATCTTCTAATCTTGTTTAAATTGGGGTATATGATTAAAATATGTTGTATTTAATTCAAATAATTATTATTTAAAAAAATATACAAAAAAAAACCAGAAAAATGATACTTATTTTTTTTAAGTAAGTACCTACAATGATAAAACAGTTTATAATTTACAAAAAAATATTAATAAATAAATAAAAACATATTATAATTAAATTACTGACGATATGTAATAAAGTCTATATACTGCCAGGTAGCAATAATTCAATTGCTTCGCTTGAAAAAGCTTTGCATGAGCTTTTTTTATAAGTCCTCATACTGCTCACAAGAGGATCCGAAGTAAGCAACAGTCTGTGGTAGATGTCGAGGTTACACTCATCCTGCAAAAACTTTCTTGCAAAGTTTTGTCTATATGACCGAAAATGCTTATTTCGGGCTTCTGCCGCCTCCTCCGACAGTTGCCCAATTGGTAATAACGCATTTTCAATTATTTTTGCACCATGTAATAAAATCTTGTGCATGGTCGGAGTCATGGGGTGCCACCTATATTCCTCAACGTACAGCTTTGCCGTGTCAAACGCGTATGCGTCGTATTTCGAAACATCAATTTTGTGTCCACCTATGAATTAATTCATGGTTAATCCCTAAAATATCAGCAGCCAATTCGGTGTTCTCAAAAAACCTTCGACTTGTATTACCGTCGTTGGTATTGCCGAAGTTGGCTTTAGGCATATCTACCAAAAGACCAGTTTCTCTCCTAAATGCTGCTTGCTCTGGACAGTTTGTTATTTCCCTGAGGACTTTTGATGCATTTCTTTTTCCGTCTGTTTGTAATATAACTTGTGCAGCATGGACTATGATTTCATCATCGACAGTAGCACGAATGTCCTCTGTCTTCCTTCTCTTAGTTCGTTCACTCGAGTCCTCAAATGATTTACATGGACGTCCTTGCCGATTAGATGTTTCAATTGGAATTTCAAAAGTTCCTTCTAACCATGTCTGGTTAATTTTCAAGAATACCTCTTCAGTCTTTCGTGTTTTTATCCATCTATCTTTCATTTGTGACTTAAACTGGGAAAATTTATGTTTAAGGCTCTTTTTACTTTCTTCGGAGAGCCCATAATACGCCACAAGGTAATTTTCTAAATGGTTCAGTTTTTCACTCAAATTTGGGAAATTCTGATCTTTCATTTTTTCGAACAAATATTTACGAGTCACAACTGTAACACCAGAGGCACTGGAAGACTCTGAAACAAAAAAAAAACAAATAATACTAAAAATAAAATCATGAACGGTTTTTAGAGTTTTTACCCTGACAACTTCAATTGACCTTTATTTGACTATAGGCACTTTTTGGCAGAAACTGTTATTGTTAATATAATATTGAATATGTGCCATAATTATTGTAATATCAATAAGTTCTTGGAAGACCTTGGAAGTATTTCATTATTGCATTCAAAACCTAAAATTTAAGAAAAGTAGCTAATAATAAGGTGTTACGTTTGAATGCTAGGCATATACAGTAAACTGATAAAAAAAAACAACTTTTTAAGTTAAATTGATAGATTCTTACCTGAATTATTAGAATCCATTTCTTTCACTACACTAGAGAACACTGAATTGTTTTGTTGCAGTTTATAACACTACGTATATTGAAGGCACCGAGAACTGTTACGTACACTACAAGTGACAATCAGATTTCGATTGACGGTAGCTCGGCGCAAACGTTATCTTATGACTCAAAAAGGGTGGGGATGGGTGCCCTGGAATGTCAGGTAGATAAGGCAGTCAATTGTTAAACCGTGGGGTGATTTTCAATATTTCGACTTATGGCCGCCTAAATCGGTCAAATCTACGTATGTGCAGGGGTTGCAAACATGTTTTATAATTATTTTCTCAATCAGGCGTTACTTCGTGGAGATCTAATCTATATTTACCTCTACCTTGCTGTGCTAAAACAAATATAGGTACGTCGCATAGTACGTAGCTGTTTGAAACCACACGGAGTAGGAAGGTATTATTTGTAGCTTACATAATATGTTTTTAATAAAAACGGTAATTTATAAACAAACTATTTTATTGGTGCTTTGTACAAAATAAAAACAAACTCCTAAAAAGCGACATTACATTTAGAAAAAAAAACCCAAACATAACTTAATTTTACTCCATTCAGGGCCTTTCCTTTTGCGAACGTAGTTACGAACCATCTTTTAAACCTGAAATATAAATAATAAAATAGAACCACACGTCCTACTACTACGATCGGGTGGTAACAGCCGACCGCGACCGGCAGAATGCCGACGCATACGACCGGCACCGTACGGACCGTACCGCTACTTGCAAATTATTATAGGGACTTTAAATGTACTAAGTACTAATTTTATTGAAACCGCCTTACACGAAAATAAAACCTAAGTAATTAGTTTTATCCAATAAAAAAAAAACACGTTTATATCGTGCATAAAATAATAAATGTTTGTAACCTCTGGCATGAGGCAAGTGTGGCATATAGACACACTTGCCTCAAGGAAAGTAGACACACTTTCCCGTGCACTGAATTTTGAGGATATAATTTTAAATGCTCATAAATCTTTAGTTTTAGCTAATCCATATATAATAATAAGAGTAATATTAAGATCAAGAAGTATAGAAAAAACTTACCTATTCAAAATACACGGATTCGTCGACGACACCAAGATTTTTAGGAATTTAAAATCACGTGTGAACTGCAACTCGTATTAAAAAAATTGTCAAATTTCAAAATGACAATAACTACGAAAAGTTGCTCGGCAACGCCATGTGTAGGATAAAAAGTATTAATCAACACTTTCTTAACTCACACCAATAGATGGCACTTAAATCAGAAGTTTTTTAGTTTTCGTAATATAACACGTAGTCACACTTACCCCCTAGCTACACTTACCCGTATCGACCTTACCAAATATCCAAGACTCATAAATAAAAACTCGTGCTCATTACACAACTTTTTTTTTTATGGCATAGAGAAGACAAACGAGCACACAGGCCACCCACCTGATGGTAAGTGGAAACTGTGACCCATAGACATTCGCATTCACAAGACTGCAATGCAATCCTAAGACTGCAAATGCGTTGCCAACCCTGAGGACTAAGATGGAATGCCTCTATGCTAGTCGTTTCACCGGCTGTCTTATCCCCAAACCGGAACACAACAATGCGAACACTGCTGTTTGGCGGTAGGTTAATGGATAAGACGGTGGTAGCGATCCCGACGGACCCTGCACAAGGTCCTAAGCTCTAGGCTTGTACTATGGGTACTAGACAACGATATAAATACTTATATAGGAAAATAAATACTTAAATTAAATACATACCAAATATCCAAGACTCATATCATAACTCATAAACAAATACTCGTACTCATTACACTTGATATTTGCCCTTACCGGAATTCGAACCCGGCAACGCTAACTTTGTCAGCCCAAAACACATTGAATGTTTACCCTACCACTTTCCATTTAATTATTCACTTACCATAAACACACACACAAAACGTTACAATAAAAAAAATCATGAGTCTAATTTTAAAATCTAACCACTGTTGTATTAACACGGTATCTACACTGTTGAAACTAAAATGAAATAAAAACTGCTACATTGTTTACAAGTGACACAGTTATAAACAAACTAGCAAGTTATTATCGGATGTTCTGTTTACGGCTAACTAATAACAAAATGTTTATACAAGCTAAAGGAATGTGCATTTCCTGTCCTGTTAGAAAACATGCAAATTTAAACCTAATAATACATCTATCATCTTATCTTTTAACTCACCGCTAAGCAGTGTCCGCATTCCGGGTGTGCCTCGGAATCCCTAAGAACGTACTATGTCCTAACACACTGCCGTGATATATCTATAATGCCGTTATCTGACATATCGTATTATTTTTACTTATAATATAATGCTATATTAATGAGAACCTGAACCTGAACCTGTCACTAATACACTGGTAAACATCTTAGCCTAAAAGTGCAAAATGTGGTTACAGAATTATTAACAAGTTTTTAGAGTTGTTGGTAATTCTGTAGCTCTGCCTACCCCACTCTGGGAATAAAGGCGTGAGTTTATGTATGTATGTATGTATGTATATTAATGAGAAAAAAAATCTCTATCAATCGGTGTTTACGATTTATAAAACAAGAATTTGGTAGATAACCGCATTATAGATATATCACGGCAGCACATTGGCAATGCATTTGCAGTCTTAGGACTGCAGTCTAGAGAGTTAAAAGGTTCGAGCTCGGAGGTTCATTGTCGCGCGAGGCAGCTGGATGCAGTAGTCCGGAGATGCTAGACCTACCCTTACCATGAGTTACAATTACCGCACTCGCTAGCGAGTGGAATGCTCTGTCCCTCGCAACCTCGCAGTATTCTTATAGAGTGCGAGGGACAGTACCCTCACCATGAGTGCTAATATAATAATTTAATAATTCGCAAACTGACAAATTGTATAGAATTGGGAATTATTTGGGATTGTTCATATTTTTACAATTAAGTACTCCAATTCGAAAACCATTTCGAAAAATAAGGTTTCAAATTTAAAGCCATTTTGCATTATTAAGTTTTTGAAATGTTTATCTATTTTGGATATTTCGACAAAAGTATATTTAACCTTTGTTTGACTTTCGTTTTCGGCTTGAAGCCCTCCTAGGTGTAGGTATCTTACGGGTTAGGCGAAAACAGCTTGAAATAGTATTTCTTAATACACTATTACAATCACATTTTTTCATTGAATATCATTTAATTGTTGTAACTTATTAGAAAATGCCATCCCAAGTTTAAAATAATCATGTCATCCATAAAATGTCTGCTAAATAAATAAAGATATTAAAACAAAACTATTGGGTCAAATACAAAATGAATGAAATCGGTGTCTTAAAATTTCCTATTCTTTCGAGTGAGAAAGTAAAAACTGTGAGTTATTTTTTTTGGTCAATCCCAATTGCCACTTGACGCGACCGTCTGGCAGTTTACGTCTATCCAATATGTTTTCAATATTGATAGCAGATAACGATCTCGCAAAGCATCTTGTTTAGGGCCACACTAGTCGGTAAGGCCTACATGGTCCTACCCCCAGTCTAAAAAAACCGGTGCGAGCCGGACTCGCAGACCGAGGGTTCTGTATTTAAGATAATATGTTAAGTAACCGCTAAAGAATATACTTACTCACTTTTTATCAACTTTATTTCACATGCAATAAAGTCTATTTTATTGTTATTTAGTAGTTAATGGACACTTTACTTTCCCATATAATATTAGTAGTTATCTATACGTCGGGATTTTTTGATCAATAAACTTCGTAGATAGGGGGGGAAACGGTATTTTATTGTATTAAAAACAATATTGTTTAGAAATGTGCAGATTAACCCCTTCATATGACACGGAATGGTGGTAGGACCTTGTGCAGGGTCCGTCCGGATCGCTACCACCATCTTATCCATTAACCTACCGCCAAACAGCAGTGTTCGCATTGCTGTGTTCCGGTTTGGGGATAAGACAGCCGGTGAAATGACTAGCATAGAGGCATTCCATCTTAGTCCTCAGGGTTGACACCGCATTTGCAGTCTCAGGATTGCATTGCAGTCTTGTGAATGCGAATGTCTATGGGTCACGTCACAGTGTCCACTTACCATCAGGTGGCCTGTGTGCTCGTTTGTCTTCTCTACGCCATAAAAAAAAAAACACCCCATTTGCTATAATCAAACCACTTTCATTTTTGAAACCCCCATTCTAGACCCCTTCTATTATTTATACAATTGATTTCACATATTTTTTACTAGTAACAGATGCGGGCAAGCAAGTTGTACAACTACGCCAATTTTTAAGTTGATAGCATTTGTACTTGGTGAGAAAACTGTGACATATATACAGACAGACAACCAAGTCTCACCGTAAGGGTTCCTTTTTTACCATTTTGGTACGGAACCGGAAAGGAAGGAACTGCAACTGGCCTTAGCCAAAATACTGGACGCTAAACTAATCGATTTTCGAACTGTCATAGTGCAACTAAAGAATAAAGACTATATACTCTCCTGTCTAACTATTCGATCAGATACGAGGTTTAGAAAGTAAAGCGACGATATTATACACGCATAGGGATAAATAAAAATAACAGCTTGTGAAAAGGATGAACTTCGTTTATTTTACCACCGACTTATAAAAAAATATTTTATTTACAATACTTAATACGTTAATTACTTTCAATTTCGAATACACCCATACTCTAATGTAGCTCATAACTGCACACATAATACTCTCTCGTAAATAGAAATCGAATTAAAACCTAGGTTCCCACTTTAAAAAAGTTACTACGTATTCCTAAGTAGAACTTAATAGCCAAGTAGGTATTCTTAAGTCATCATCATCATCCGCAAGACGTCCACTGCTGGACAAAGGCCTTCCCCAAGGTTTTCCACAACGATCGGTCCTCTGCTGCTATCATCCAGCGGTTTCCCGCGACCTTTATCAGATCGTCGGTCCTTGTGAACCTGCCGACACGTTCTTAAGTGTTCGTAAGTATTACTTAGTAGCCAACTAGGTATTCTTAAGACTGCGCCGAGCGTACGCCGGATGTACAGTGGCGCCCTCATTACTTTTATTGTGTTTTCTAATTAACTAAAGAATTTCCTTGGAACCAAACAAAATGTGTTTGTAGCGCAAGTATAAACACAACTTATAGGGTATATCATATAGTTTAATAACAATTCACCTTCGAGTTATTAACTTAACGAAAAAAAGTGGCCACCTTTTCCCGTTAAGCTGACTACTCAAAGGGTAACTGTTATTAAAGTTTGTTACGTATCCCATAAATTGTGTTTATACTTGCGCTACAAACACGTTTTGTTTGGTTCCAAGGAAATTCTTTAGTTAATTAGAAAACCCAATAATAGTAATGAGGGCGCCACTGGACGCTCGGCGTTTGCTCGGCGCAGTCTTAAACTTGCCTAAGCATTCCTACGTATTCCGAATTATGTATGTATGCATGTAAACACTTTATTAACAAATTTTGGATTTCGAGTTAGATCTCTACAGTAATAAATTTATGACTCGAAGTCGAATGCTTTAATTTTGAATTAGGTCACTAAAATCCTAAAGGAGCGAATTAATATAAAAATATGTACAAAGGCTAACTTATCCCTTTAAGGGATCTCTCCCAGATAACCCTAACTACAACTACCACTATTATACCTTAGCTACCACTACTATTACCACTATTATAACTTAGTAGCCGAGTAGCCATTTGAAAATTGCCTAAGCTAAGTATTCCTTAGTATCCCTAAGCATTCCTAAGCCCCGTGTGTTTCCTGTAAGCCCCGAAGTGCTCGAGGTACTGGTGCACCGTGTCGACCGGCGTGTACGTGATGTTGGGGTCGCGGCCCAGCAGGCTGTGGGGGGGGGCCACGGGCGCCGACGACCCGAACAGGCCCGTCAGGAACTCGCGCAGGAGACCCCACACGGCGTTCACCATCACGCAGGGACGGTATTCCACCTGGAATACAGATAAAGATAAAAAACTATAAAATATGTTTATTTAGTAAGCACGGGCACTTTTACTACGTTAAAAATCTACCAGTGCTGCCCAAGAGACCGTTGTTGAGAAGAATCGTCCGTAAACCGACTTTACAGACCACCAGTTTTTAGTATCAAGCAGGTATTAAACTAGGTTTTCTACACGGAATGGATCTCCAATGGCACCGGTTATTCTCTGTTAACCATGTGGTTGACTGGTAGAGAATGCCATAAGGCATTAAGTCCGCCATTTGTATTTTTTACATAAATAAATAAATAAACTCAACAGCCTGTCCTTTTGCCTGGTTCGTATGACGTTAGCGGTCACGTTTTTGATTCCTAGTATAGGCAAATATTTTTTGTAGGACAAAGTAAAGGGTTCGGCCAGATCACGACCATAATCTTATCCCTAAACCTACTGTCTAGCAATGATGGTAAAATTGTTGTAGCGTAGAGGCATCTGTGTTGGCAATGCATTCGCAGTTTTATGATTACAATCTTGAGAATTTAAATTTGAATTTGTATGGGCCTTGGGTCCCACTTACGGTAAGCCATAAAGAAAACATACACGTACCTCAATAAGGATTCCCTTAAAGGTCTGATTCATCATCACGGATCCGAGTTTAATACAAAAGTCACCCAGCTCAAACCTGGGCCCCTTGCTCTCTATCTTAGTCTGCTTCTTGGATGTATAATGTTGAGAAAGCTTCATCATTAGAAGGTCAAACAAACCATCGGCTACCACATGAATATTCTTTGTACCACTTTCTAGGATTGAGAAGACCGATGCTGGTTGCTCCGAGTTGTGGAGAATATGAACCGTTTTGGTTGTGCCTGGGAGATTCATAAAAAATTGCATTGTTAACAAAATGTAGACATTGTGCATACCCTGACAATGTCTCGGTCCTGGGTTTAACCCCTGGTTAAGGCAAATATTTTTGTGATGAGCATGAAGATATTTTAGATTATTTATTCATTAAAATAAACCAGGAGTCCACCAGAGAAAATATGGTTTTACCAAGCAATTATCCTTGCATCTCGCATCCATGGACTTACCACAGAAATAAGTGTGTCTATAATTAATTTGGAAGTTGGTGAAATACACCTAAACAGGAGTGTAATTAGTAAAAGTAATTAAAATTAGTTAGATTTGAATAAATAAACAGATTAAAAACACTATATAATGCCAACTCCTACTTTCACCCCCGACTCTCCTACATCAAACCTACAAAATAATTATTCCAATTAAACTAATTTTTTTATTGCTATTCTAATGTTTCAAAGGTAATTAAAATCTCGCAAGGATTTAATTGTGCTGTGTAATTCAATAGAGGTTTTTAACCCCTATTTGTTTGTTGTGCTGTCATTAAACACCGAGGCAAAACACTATGGTTTTTATTGTTTCTACGTTTATTTTACTAACCCATTTGGGGATGCGATAGGTAGCTCTCACAATCGACTAAAAACTGCCCTTGTTGCGTGGCTCCCAGCGCTAAAAGGCGTTTGGTTAAAAGCTCGATCACGTAGGTACCAGTCTTATTTTCCGGAACCGGAAATTGCTGTAAGCTGCAACAAAGTTACATGGTTATTCGATATATTATGTTGTTTATTAGTGTATTTGCTTAAAAATGCTACAACTTACACTGTAACACCCATTGTTGTTGATTTATTTATGAATATAAAACTGTGTCAGGTTAGGATTGTCTAGCTTGCATTCTTCGAAGAATGAAGCTCTTCTCGGTTATGCTACGGGATATATTACTTATTTTTTTATTACTACTAAATATTATTAGCTACAAATTGTACTTAGAAAAGAAAAACAATCAAAATTATCCGCAACTTGGTAAAACTGCCTTCTTTGATTGAACACTCAAACTCAATCAAAATAAGATATTTCTACGTTTAGTATACGTCAAACCTATGCATTTGATTCGATTGACGCATGATGCACTCGATTTGCAATTACGGTTAAGAAGAGTGTCATTGCATATTTTAATGGACCAGCAGGGCAAGAAAGGGTTTTAATTTTAATTTTTAATTAAATAACTGATGAATTGCGGAAAATTACTATAATTGATATATTATTTACTATTACGCTATTTTCGTTCCGATAGCGTACAATGAAACAAAGTGTTTGAATAAACTTTGTAGCCAGTAAAAAAAATACAAACTGTGGAGTCAGTGCTACTAAACAAAAATTCAATCTTTATTGTCTTTTATATATTTATTACTACTTATACTTATGATCATTGTTGCGTGATACAAAAAAATGCTTTAACTTATAAATATTTAATTATTAGTCAAACCATTTTTCGTATCACGCAACAATGATCAAAAGTAACAAAACATCGACTTATGTGATTTAATTTATCTTGGCAACTGTCTTACGACAAAATATTGGTTGGTTCTACTTGTTCAAAGTTTAGAAAAAACAACCACCAATCAGTATCCCGATAATTATCCAAAATTATCATCAACTAATGACAAAGTCAGAATTATTGTAATGAAAACAATTCAGTGTTATCAACAATCATTGCTGGACCAATAAAAAATCGACAGATAATTTCAAGGTAAATTGACAAGTGCTGGGGCCCAGCTATTGCGGAGTATTTATTTACATCAAAACCAATTAATTTGGTCATTATAGTTCCGCACTAGAGGCTATTTAGATATAAACTTTTATTACCGTGTTGCGTTCAAATTGCAAGTTCAATGTGCCGTGTAATTTGAGAAAATCCTCTTGTTTTATGTACGCTTTATTTTTTGCTGTGCACAAATCTCGGGACGGGATTGTATTTGTATTATCTAACGAGTTGTCGCAGTTGGGTGTTAGAAGATGATCCCAGCGAGCGTGAAGCTTATCGTGAAGGCCCCTAACCAACAGATCGACGATCAAAATGTGGAGTGCCAGTCTTCTTGGACGGTGAAGCAACTCAAAGGTCATCTTTCGCAGGTCTATCCTAGTAAACCGGTAAGTTTTCGATTTTATTACGTCAGAATTAAATAAATACTTAGCTCTTTTTTTGTTTACTACACTTTTTTAATATCTTAATATTCTCAATGCCTTCATATGTTTGGAATATGGATAAAACAATTTTAATAGTTTTACCCTCTTGTAATGTTTTCTTTTTTGTACCCTCCTTATTCTTAAATATTCCTGTTACAACTCTACTACTTTGTTATTTTATTTTTTGAACTTTTTATAGATGAACATTCAAATGACATAAAGGTAGTGGTAACAAAACATCCCCATAATCATGTTTGGACATATCTGTTTACAGTAAAAACCCTTTATTATGACTTAAATATTATGAAGTGACCTGATTAGCAAAAATATTTGTTTAATAGAAAGGGCTAGTTTAAAAAGTTAATATAAGTAAATTAAGATAAGTACCATACTTATTCTTACTGCACTTAAAAGTATTATATTATACATTTTTAACAGATTTCAAAAAAGGAGTATGGTAACTTTAGGTTACTTTGACTCTAAGGAGTAAAATTGCCCACCCCGAAAACCATCTTAAAAATTGAATTATTCTATTAAAATGTTACATCAGGCCTAAGCTACTTGTGTAATTCTAAAATTCTTGAACCAATTTAAGATGTTTACCACTACAATAGTTATAGTTTTAGGGGTGGGCAATGTTACCCCCCAAGGCTAAAGTAACCCAAGGTTACCCTATCTCAATTGGTCAATACCTTTTTTTATATCACACAGGACTGCGGTCAATTGTGATAAACTTTTGAAATATTGTAAAACAAGCTGTTTGCTTTAAATCCGTTTGCGTAGAGGTCATTTCCATTCGGTTGGATAAAAAGTAGCCTATGTCTTTCCTTGGGGTTCAAGCTGTCTTTATACCAATATTCATAGAAATTGGTTCAGTAGTTGTAGTGTTGGGTGTGAAAACATAACAAACAGACACATTTACTTCCACATTTACAATCTTTGTATGGATAGTTACCATTATTATTTTTAGTAAAAAGCAAACAGATTTTGCTACACTTGTGTCAACAAAATGGCGTTGATTACGTCCTTGTACGTTATTGAGCTGATTATATCTCTACAGTGAAAGATTCCATGTCATTGCAGAAAACTTCTTATTTCTTTATTTAAAGCCATATTTGGTGATGCTTTCTTTCAATGATTTAGATTTTTTTTCTCATTAATATAGCGTCATAAGTTAAAAATCGACTAGGTGTCTGATAACGGCATTATAGATATATCACGGCAGCATAGGTGTTCACATAATAAGAAACACTTGCATTATTTTCAACGTGATTTCATCAATTTTAACCACTGATCAGAAATTACTTGACAAATTTTAAATTTTATTGCTGGTAACATATAGGGAATGCAACTTAACCGGTTATTGACCGTTTTTGTATAAAAATAACCAGTTAAACCCGGTTATAACCGGTCATTTGCATTCCCTAGTAACATACTTGCTAGAATATACATATTTTTTATTTAATTATTGTCAAATACCTACTCTTTATAACTTTGTTGACTCAGCAAACCAAAAACGGATCATACAATGTAATTTTCCTCACTTTTGTTTCATTTTACGCCAATTGGATCATTGGGGACAAGGGTTAGGGATAACTATCATTAATAATAATAACTATGGCAGGGTTTTTTGATACAGTTAAAGCCCTAGCGACTACCGACTAAAGTACTAGTGACCCGCCCTCGCTTCGCTTCGGTTTATGTGAGTTTTCTGTAACACCCGTACATAAAACGGACTTTATTATATGTAAAAACCTTCCTCTTGAATCACTCTATATATTAAAAAAACCACATCAAAATCCGTTGCGTAGTTTAAAAGATCTAAGCATAAATAGGGACAGACAGACAGACAGACAGCGGGAAGCGACTTTGTTTTATATCAAGTATGTAGTGAAAATCTACAGTTAACTAATTTCTGTAAATAAGTATATTTATTGTAGTTCGTTGTCGTACATACACATGTCGCTTGAATTTATAAGGCTAATTGCACAATGTGTAGATCCCACTAGGTCAAAGAGCATCCAGCTGGATGAGATAAATAAGCATGCAGATGAAGCAGTCTTTTTAACAATGTTTGTGTCATTATCAACACAATCCAATCTGCGTGGCCTTGAATACGGTACTTATTAACAAACTGTACCCTTACCATGAGTTACACTTTGACTGCCAGAAACGCGCCTAGCGGGCGCTTCGAGACTTTGCTCAGACGCCGGACAGCCCACTAGGCGGGCGGTCACTATAGGTAGCTGAACTAGCTGTAGATGACTACAGTCTATGCCAAAGATCCTACCTAGCGGGCGCACATCGCCACGACGCGACGCGCAGGGTTGACGCCAATTGTATTTGAAAAATAAAACAACATATTTAAGAAATGACAACATCTAATACACCGATATCCTTCAGCGAAAACTGGGACAGCACTGTGTAACGTGAATCCACCTTTACACAGACTTTTCCTGTGCCGTGGCATAAGATCAAATGATCTTGCGCGTTTATAAAAGCTACCTATTTATTTTATTACTTTACGCTGGCTTTCAGCAAAAAATGGCTGGCAATGAAAGTAAGAAAATTATCTTGTCGTTCGGCACAGCCCTGCCTTGCCTGCGCCCGCCGCGCGCGTCGCCGGCATAGAAATAAGTGCGCCCGCCGAGGAGGCGCTTGGCGTGCAGTATTGAGATGCACGATATGTGTCAATGTGTCCCTACGAACTCACCCAGCGGGCTCTAAAGATAATTTTGTGGCACCGGGGTACGGTACAGTTTTAAGTCTGGCAGTCAAAGTGTTAGAGTTACCGTACTCGCTAGCGAGTCGAATGCTCTGTCCTTCGCACTCTATAAGGAATACTTGCGAGGTCTGCGAGCGGACAGAGCTTCGACTCGCTAGCGAGTACGTTAATTATAACTCATGGTAAGGGTAACTGATGTCATTGCGGCTAAGCATCGCACACGTGGGTGTACAGTAAATTATGTGTTTCCTGCAGCAAGTTTTACCATATTGTTTAATAAATAATAAATAAATAAATATCAGGGGACAATCTTACACCAATTGACCTAGTCCCACACTAATCTCAAGGCTTGTATTATGGGTACTAGATAACGATATAAATACTTATATAGAGAAATATATACTTAAATATATAGAAAACTTCCATGACTCAGGGACAAATATTCGCGCTCATCACACAAATATATCTGCTCTTACCAGGATTTGAACCCAGGACCGCTAGCTTCGTAGGCAGGGTCACTACCAACTAAGCCAGCGCGTCGTCACGCTGTTTGTTCTGTAACTTTTGCAAAAGGTAAAAAACCGGGCAAGAGCATGTCGGACCATGGCCAGTGTAGGGTTCCGACGCCGTTACTAACACAAAAAAACTATTTCGAAAAACAAAAGAAGTCTACTTAGGCCGCATTTTACCAAACTTGGGCTAAGACATTCTCCGAGATTAGTCTATACAAAAACAGTTAGTTGTGATAGTTTTGATTTTAAGTATGTTATATTTGCCTTCGTTATCATAATGTTCAGATTTGGACTACTTGCTTGTAGTTTTGGCTGTAGGGGGGTTGTAGTTTAACATTTCCGCAACGCTCACTCATATCAAACATAGGTACATACCTACATACATTAAATCACGCCTGTTTTCCAGAGGGTTAGGAAGAGACCAATTATTTCCACCTGCTAGGTACGATCCTGACAAATCTCTTTCGCTTCTTCCACATTCATACATCGAGTCAGGCATGCACGTCGGTTTCGGGTACTTAAGATTAGGCCCTTTTCCAGTATCTCATATCTCTAAGGGTCAGTTCTAAGTTTAGGAAATTTTTCAGTGACTTTTGACTTTAATTGAGTGACATAAGATTATTTTTCAAACTGACGGAATTTGACGTGGGCCTTACGAGAATATACAGGGATACCTTCGGTTCAGTGCCATAATGTAAAACAATATTCAGCTTATTTGTACCCTGTAATTTTACAAGATTTTATTTTACAACGTATTCTCTTGACAATGGAGTCGAGTGCAGATCATTTTGAACTCTACGGTTGCGTAGCTTTTTCTGCTGCGGACTGTACCAAGAATTTCTGAGTTAGATCGCGGACAGACGGACAGACGGACATGGCGATATAATAAGGGTCCCTTGTTGATACATACAGGTAATATACATAGACGACAGTATCAACTTTTAAAGCTTGCTTTTTGCCAAACCCTGTGTTTAATAAAGTTAGATGTCCAAACGGCTTGAGTCTATTTGTAAATTATATTTCACTTGTTTATGTAAAGTTACAATACGACTTAACACGTGTTTGTTTGGCATACTTACAGAGATACGGTCTGGTGTTTTAAATATTGAATTACCGAGTACCTGCATACATTGCATACTTGCCTGCATAACAAGTACCTATGACTGTTCAAGTTAGGTTACGTGTCAAGCGACATGATTTGACAAGGGTGTAGAGTTTGTGAAGTTAGGGCGTCTAGACAACTCCGATTCGTTATCGGAGTGTTTACAGGGCACTTTGGGGTTAAACATATCCTAGCAAAGATGGGCCTATATGACAACACAGATTGTAGAATGTGCGGCGAGGAGGTGGAAACAATGAAACACTTATTGTGTGAATGTGACGCCCTCGCCGGAGTAAGAATGAAAATCCTCGGTTGTGGCTACCCAGAACCGAACGATTTCAAGGCTCTGCCATTGCACTCCACTATCCGCTATTTGGAAGGGGTGGAGGCTGCATTGGATTAAGAGCTAAAAGAGGGGTAGTTACACAAAAGATCCCATAGGGTCGAAGTGTATCCGCAAGGACCCCATCAAGAAGATAAGATAAGATAAGATAGGGCGTCTAGAGTTAATAGCTTTGCTCTACATGAGACGATAACGTTTGTCTCGTGCGATCCATATTGTCTCGTCTAGCAATATTTTACGTGAATATGTTTTTGTTGGGATAATTATATCGGGGCCCGTCTTATGGTCCCCTTTATCGCGGAGGATAAAGCATCCGTCACTCTCGCACTTCATACTGGTCAGAAAGTGACAGATGTGTTGTCCACGTTTATAAACGCAACTACACTTGGGAGCAAAGAAATCGAGCCACTTAGCACTGAACCTGCATGTATTATCCTAGTGGATAAAAACATAAATTATATGCACACAAAGCCAAAGGAGAGATAACTTTTGTTTTTTCGAGTGTGTATGACCCTGTTACATAAATGGTACTAAAGTGCTATAGCTGGTTATCGAATTGTAATTAATTTTCACGTAAAAACATGTTAACTAGTTTTATTTTTCCATTATTTTCATACCCGCCTTATCAGTAATATAGGCACGTTTGTTATTTTGCTCCTATTTGGAACATCGATAAGAAATGTTTATTTTTATAACTGCCAATTAAATTGCTTTTTATTATTACGTAAAATTTTAACCATAAATGTCCTATTTCTTAAATAATATACAGAAACTAGAGGACATTCATCTTAGTCATCACATCAGGGTTGGCAACGCATTTGCAATCTTAAGACCGAGAATTAAAATAAATTAGAATTAGAGTATACAATAAAACTCACCACTCTAACGCCTCTTGTACAGTAAATCAAGCTTTAAAAAACCTGACTGCGTTTTTTGATATTGATGATTAAAATATTATAGCCTATGTCACTCCCACACAAGACGAATCTAACGAGACCTTGCGGGTGGTAGGACCTTGTGCAGGGTCCGCCCGGATCGCTACCACCATCTTATCCATTAACCAACCGCCAAACAGCAGTGTTTGCATTGTTGTGTTCCGGTTTGGGGATAAGACAGCCGGTGAAATGACTAGCATAGAGACATTCCATCTTGGTCCTCAGGGTTGGCAACGCGTTTGCAGTCTTAGGATTGCATTGCAGTCTTGCGAATGCGAATATCTATGGGTCACAGTTTCCACTTACCATCAGGTGGCCTGTGTGCTCGTTTTTCTTCTCTATGCCATAAAAAAAAACCTCACTCTTCAAAACCGTTGGGGCCATTTAGGAGGTCACAATGGAACTGACATACCCACACATACATACAAACATAAGTGTGAACTTAAGTACCTATGGTCGAAAAACATTACCCTCCTTCTGGGTCAGTCGAGTCGGATAATAAAAAAATATGAATTCGTGATAGAGATCAAGAAAAGAGTTTTACTCTAGTAACATAACACCATTGTTAAGTACGAGTACCTATGCGAATTACGAGTAGGTATATTATGACTAACTTTTAACAGTCAAAACATGTGTAATTTTTTTTTTAGACTAACTACTAATATTTGCACGCTTACATGCAGGCTGAACACAATGGATTATTAATTCTTGAACATTGCTGTATGTAATACTGTGTTCTAGCAAATAAATATGATTTGATTTGATTTGAAATGCTGGCTCCACACGCTTGGTGTTTGCCACAAAAGCTGCGAGACACAACTATATGTTAGAGTAGCTACGATGTATTTCCATCTCATTCTAACGTATAGTGGCGTCCTGCAGTGTTTGCGGCAAACACCAAGCATGTGGAGCTGACATAAAGATCCTTAACAAACATGATGTATTGTTTGTACTCGTAAACTATTATATTGACATTTTTTTACACATACTTATTACTATATTGTTATTTTACGTTTATGAATGAGGTCTATTGTCCCTACAAAGTATGTTAACTGTCTACAATAAGAGCTCGGTGTATTTAATATTTCATTTTTACTTCATTCAATTTCATTGTAAAATAGACCATCTATTCACCAGCCTAGGGCATTCAGTACCGATCGCGGTTCCGAGAATTCCATTTCCCGGTTCTAGGCAGGGACGGTACCGGGATTCCCGGTTCTCCCGGTTCTGTTTTTTACCTGAAATCACTGCTTCCCATGAACATTTGAGAAACAAAATGATTAAAAAACTTTATCAAACTTAAATTTGTATAAATATGCAATAAAATCATGCGTATTTTCTTCAACAAAAACTTATTTTAATTAAGTAAAATACTTACTAGAAAGTTATTTGTGAAATCTAGAGATTAATTATTGTATATATGCCATAAAATATGATGGATGTTGATGCGATTTTGCCGCTTGTGCCGGCGTCGTTGCCGGTGTACTAAATAGTCACTGGTGTGATATTTGTGATACGCGCCACGACATTTTGATGTTCATGGAAAGAACCGGGAGAACCGGGATGTAATCTTTAGTACCGGTTCTTCAGGCCCTATGAAAGTACTGGGATTTCCCGGGAGGATGCCCTATACCAGCCTGTATCCACGCAATGTTGGGTAGTATACCTGTTCCTTCTCAAGCCACTCCTCTCGGTCGTGGGGTGTGTGCTGTGTGCCTTCACCAAACCATAAAAAAACGGTATTCGCATTGTGTTCCGATGAGGAAATAGGATAGTGCAATGGGTAGCATAGAAGCACTTCATCATTGTTGTTAGAATTGGAAATTTGTTTAAGTACAAAACTGCCACAGAGCTTACCATCAATTGGCTTGTGTGAACGTTTGCCTTATCTATGTCATTAAAAAATCCCTAACGATCGCATTCGGAATCTTCTCAAATCAGGTTATCCCTCCAGGAAACTTGAGTTCTGTATAATGTCACTAGATCCGAAATTTTACACATATCTTTGAGACCAAACGATGGTGTTGTGCCTTATATATAAATAGTCACCTGCCTTAACAGTGATCTCTTGAGGGATAATTGTAGCAAAACAAGAATTCAGATTACATTTTTACAATGAGAAGTAGCACACATACCTATAAGAGGGTAACATAATAAGCCTGCATTGTTATGTACGGTCGGCAAAGAAAGTCTACCAGTTTTGACCAAAGTTTCGGTTGACACTTGTCACTGTCATAATATTATTGGACAACTTCAATCGTAGGTTGGTAGACCACATTTTTGGCCTACTAGACTAAGAAAATATATAAGATAACCATTCCTAACCACAAAAACCTCATTTCAGGAGACGGACGAACAAAAAATCATATACTCAGGCCAGTTACTCGACGACAACATTGTCCTCAAAGATGTTCTACGCACCTACGAGAGTCAAATCGCCCACACCATGCATCTGGTGTGTACTCCGAAGAGGAAGGCTCCCGAGGCTCAGCCAGAAACCCCTGATGGACTGAGGCAAAGGACCGCTGCCACTTCAACAAGTACTACAGAAAGACCAAGCGAACCACTTAGGTAAGGTAACGTTTAAAAACTGCTCCCAGCAAATTTTGAAAATACCTCTTTGCGTGATAATAAACTGCAATAGCCCAAAAAAGCGACGACTTTGAATCGATTTTGCGCTGAAAGCAGAAAATTCTCTTATCTCGTACACACAACATCACACATAACTAACCATTAAAGACAGAGCAGAGAGAAAAAGAAAGAGATGTATATATGTGTATTATGTCAACGACATACGCATTTTAGTGCGACTCTCTTTCATGCAATATTTCAGATTTCTGAAGTGTATAGCTAGATGTGTTGCTGTGTGTACGTCCCAGTTGATAGAAAAAAAAGTGACACGATTGGTTTTAGGTATTTACGTTTTCTATGTGTTTCTTTATCTGTGCGAATAACCATAGAATACTGTAATTTTTGACGAAATCACGGCCCTAAGATGTGGTGTACAAACATTTCTGGGTTAAAAAGGAAAACATCTAATAACCAATAACCCTTGTATTGTCTTGTTTGGCCTTGTATTTGAACAAACAAACGTTTCTGATTTCAGACCAGAAATGCGACAAAACGATCAGAACCACACTGTAGAAATGCAAAACTATCTTAGCTCGTTCGTGAATAACTATGGAAGGGTTCCGCCGTACCCTAATAACTACAACAACTTCGGAGGGCGGTTTCTTCCGGTGAACAACGATCCCACGTCGTACGCGCATCACATGATGATGATGCAACAGGCGTATTTGCAGTATATGCAGCAGTATGCCAATATGTAAGTATATTTTGACGATACGTTAGCCTAGTTGGTTGTCCTTGGTTCAAATCCCGGACGATATTGGTGTTATGATCCTGAGTTTTGGATGTTTTCAATGTATTTAAGTATGTATTTCTCTATAGAAGTAAGTTTTTACTTATCTAGTACCCATAGTACGAGCCTAGAGATTAGTTTGGGACTACGTCAACCTGTAATTTCTAACAAGCCCTTACACGTCGGGTTTATCATGTGTAATTTAGGAGTTCCTATGGCCACCCTGAGTCTCCATCATCAGACCAGCTCGATGGTACTATATTATTGTATTGTCATCAGAACTAAAGGCGTATGCAAATTTCCAGCTTCATCGGGAACCGGGAAGTGGGTCAAATTTAACTTGCAAGATTTAACATTACATACATTAAAAACAGGGTATTTAGTGTGGTTTTTTCTTAGTCTTTTGTGTCTTGACAACACACTCTATTTATTTATTTATTTATTCATTCCTTGATAAAACAGAGTTTTCTATAAAAGGCTAAAGCACTCTGCCCAACAATTAACCGTGTGGCGACCTAGTAGAAAGGTTGTTACATAATCTAATCGTGTCTAATTCTCGACCTGAGACACCGTTTTGTTTTTTTGCGATGATTACACCACAAAACCAAGCTATTAAGATTGGTTTTTGTGATTTATTTGCGACATTGTCTTGGACTAAAATTAAGTTGTTGAAATATAATCGAAAATTATATGTCGTAACTTCAGATAATAGAGATTGCTAATAGATACGCGTTTATCAGTTTTAGTTATGTTATTAATATTCAGGACAATCATGAAAGTTGCTACGTCACAAACTACGTGTTGATTAGTTTCATGTCATGATAAAGAAATATTTTTCCAATTGCAAAATTAAATTTACTTTTGCGACTAATTTGAATAAGTTATATTTATAAATGTTCATACATTAAATCACGCCGGTTTCCCAGAGGGGTAGGCAGCAGAGACCACACTTCTTTCCACTTGCTACGATCTTGACTAATTTCTTTCGCTTCTTCCACATTCATACATTGAGTCATGCACGCACATCGGTTACGGGTACTTAAGATTCGGCCCTTTTCCAGTATGTAAATAAATATGTATTAACTGCAATATATAAAACTATTTTTTCAGAGAGGTTTAAGAGGTATGGCATAGAACTATCAGCCTATACTAAATAACTGTATTTGTTGAATACAACGGGAAATATCCAGTGCCTCTCTGATCATTTTTCTGTCCCACTGCTGGGCTAAAACCTCTCTCAGGCTTTCCAATAACCTTTTTTTTATATGAATAATAGGTAAGATATATCTGAACGTCTTGCAAACTCATTTTAGCAAATGTTTTAATTAGTCATAGATAATGGATTTCACAGCAGACCTTTCATGCGTTCTTCTCAATTTGTTCACGAGTGGAAAGTTAGTGTATGTGCGATCGAGGAAAAATGTGAAGGCGAGTATTTTGCCAAATAACTCGTGTACAGATGCAGTGAATAATCCTTTCCCATCGTTTTTTGTCGGATAAGCTCGTATTTATCTATCTTTCTCAATTAGCTTCAGTACCCATCAATAAGCCAACCGAGAAAGCAAGATAAATACGAAATTATCCGACCAAAAACGATGGGCAAGGATTGTTCACTACATCTGTACACGCCTTGATACATTGACGACGTGGTTAGACTAGTTGGTAGTGACCATTGCTTTCGAAGCTGGCTGTTCTAGGTTCGATTTCAGTAAAAGGCAAATTCATAATTATCTTTGACTTGTATCCATGATACAAGATTAGAGATTGGTACATTTTCTGTGACATTTAATCTCGATTCTCGAATGATGCTTCAACTTGACGTGACAAGAAAAATTGAACCTAGATTAGATTGATCGATGGTTATCTATTAGTGTTCTTCATAGTAATGTAAGGTAATCCCGTATGACAACCATAATTCCGTAATTTTAAACACTTACTTCCCTATAGCAAGTATGTGTAAATGAGTAATAAAAAAGTAAAAACAAGTGTTATAAGGTGGACTCTTGTAATTGCAACTATCTGGTTACTGCCAATGACTTTAACTCGCTCTAGGATCACAGTTGAACAGACAGGCGTGATATGTATTTCTTATTATAGAAGAACACCTGTCGTTGTTCAACACAGGTAGAGGAAGTTTTCTAAGTGAGTTGCAATGCAAGACTCCACCTTATGTGAAATATGAGCTATCACAATAATGATCTTAAATTTTTCCCTTATCCCAAGCATTTGGTTATCTTCCAAGCATCCCTATCAGCCGTTATCTCAGTATTCACTTCCTTTTCTAATACCGCTCTTCACACAGTCCATATAGTTCTTCTTAAATCCTCCTTTCCAATTTTCCGATTCCATCCTAATAACATGCTCATACCATGACAATCTATTACCATATTCTCTCACAGGCGTCTTTTCTAAACTTCCTGTTGTTACACCACACATTCGTTTCAACACTTTCATTCTCCTTCTTACTTAGTTAGTTATTATAAAGATACCTCGTTACGTTGTTCTCCTAGTCACTATTTTTAATTCAATGTTATTGAGTTTACATTTGTAATGATTTTATTTGTGTTAGGTTTAAAACAATTATTTATTACTTTATTACCTTGTAATGTTACTTTTAAGTATTATTGTATTTAATAACTAGCGACCCGCCCTCGCTTCGCTTCGGTTTATTTGAGTTTTCTATAACACACACGTACATAAAACAAAATTTATTATACATAAAAACCTTCCTCTTGAATCACTCTATCTACTAAAAAAAACCGCATCAAAATCCGTTGCGTAGTTTTAAAGATCTAAGCATACATAGGGACAGACAACGGGAAGCGACTTTGTTTTATACTATGTAGTGATTTGAAAAAATTACCTTCTACTGGAGTTCCTTGCGACGCTTCTCCGCAATGATGGTCTTGTCCGAAGCACTAGTAGATTCACTCATTACCGAGGTGTAAAAGAGCCCTCATGTGGGCAATTTACTGAATAAATATTTTGATTTTTTTCTCAGCGTTCTGATCGTACAAGTCAGGTCTTACGCTCCACCCAGGTATAGTGACCTTGGATCACGTTTCGCAGGTGGCAAGCGACCCAGAATGCGGTCCCCGGCGCCCCGCCCGCGCCCGAGACGCCCCCCGCGGCCCCGCAGGCGCCCGCGCCCGCCCCCGAGGGCCTGGACGAGGAGGGCATGCCTCGCGATTGGCTAGATCACTTGTACGCGGCGTCGAGACTCGCTATACTGTTCTCGTTGGTGTATTTGTATGGGAGTCCGGCAAGATTGTTACTTGTTTTGCTGTTGGCTGCTGCTGGTTATCTGTGAGTATTTTTCTTAATATAATATATATAATAAATCATAATTATTTACGGTTCCACTCCTTAACCTATCGATGTGAATAGCATAGAAGTTAAAAGTCAGTCAGTGGTTTTCTTGGAATTAATCCAGTAAACTCAAAAAGTTTCTGGTGGAATAGCCATTATTTGGGCGGTAATCGGTTGGGAACTTGAAACAGTTCATGTAGGAATAAAGATAAAAGTACGCACGAACGTTACGTATAATGCAATAAATATCATCCGTTTACTTTCTCAACCTCGTATCTGATCGAATAGATAGGAAAAGCATTCGCGTTCCCTAAAGAGTAAAGACTACCTTCCTATCTATAACTATTCGATTAGATACGTGGTTGAGACAGTAAAGGTACGATATTCGAATTTGAATTTAAAGGCTTCTACTCAAAGTGTCCCGATCAAACGCTATCTCCTTAGGACTTGCCTAACTTGCATGTTTTAGCCGCAACTGTATGACCACTCCAAATGCCAATTTATGAAAGAAATATTTTGAATTCCAGCCACCAGATCGGTTTCTTCCGAGACCTCCACGTCAACGCCAACGTGCGCATCCCCGCGCCCGCGCCGGTGCCGGCCGACCTGCCCGCGCCCGCGCCGGCCCGCGAGCTGCCGGCGCGGGACCTCCCCACCCAAGACCTTCCCGCCCATGACCTCCCCGCGCGGGACCTCCCCGACCAGAACGAAATCCCAACCCCGCCGCAGCCTACAGCCACACCTCAGGACAATGACAACCAGCAGTCCCTTCTAGCGGTCACTTGGATGATATTCACCACGTTTTTCGCTTCTTTGATACCAGAAAATACAAATTAGCGCGGCGACGAGCGAAGTGACTAGCGGGTTAGGGATTTTAAAGTGAGTGGAGTTCGATAAGCACTAGGAGTTTAGTATCGGGATTGTGTACGAAATTCCGAGTTTTAGTGTCTCGAGGAGCGTCGACGGCGAGTTTCGAAATCTAAATTGTTGTGATCACTCGATGTCGGATTTGGTGTGACTGCGAGCGTTGCGAGTGAACGAGAAATCGAAGACACTCCCGAGCCGTCATGAAGAAAATATGGCGTTTAGGCGCTTTTAAGATAATTCTCAGGTTATAAAGGTGATGTCATTTTTCTCGTTTGTCGCCCAGTGCGTCTCTCTTTTGCGAACTAGTTAGAAGAAGACGAAAATCCACAATGGAGTTGCAAGCAAATTGTGCTAGTTTCTCAGTAGTAGTAGTAGGGTAAAATATGTATAGGAATGACGTAAGCTATCGTGCGTTTGTCTATACCAATTAAATACATTATAACAGATTTTTACATTTGGCGACCTTTGCAGAATGCAAGTTCTTCTAGTCCTACTTTGCGTTTAGGTTTGAGAGCTTAAGCCAAAACAAAGTTACACGTAATTGTAAACAGTTATACGCAAATAATAAGTCCGAAAGTCGAAAGTTTCGATCGAAAGTTTTCGTTAGCGTCGTGGAGTCAGAGCGGACTGAAAGCATCGTAACCTGTAAAGAATTAGCATTCAACTTTATAAACAAGTACAATTCTGATACACATATGTTTTTATAAACCTACAGTTATTCAGAAACAAAATTTAATTTATTTTGTGTTTAAAATCTAATAAATTTGTCCCTCCGTCGTTGGATATCATATTCGCAAAACATGATATTCTGAAAAATATCATAAAAGCAAAACATCATATTCGCAAAACATGGCATTCGCAAATCATCATAGTAGCAAAACATCACATTAGCAAAACTTAACTATTATTAAGGCACTTATTAGACAGTGTCGATGGACCTATCCTCCCGGTCCTATTTCTGGGTAGTTTGACCCCCGAGCCTGCTATAAATCTAACATAAGCTAACCATACATACATACATACATACATACATAAACTCACGCCTTTATTCCCATAGTGGGGTAGGCAGAGCTACAGAATTTCCAACAACTATAAAAACTTTTTGATAATTCTGTAACCACATTTTGCACACTTAGGCGAAGATGTTTACCAGTGTATTAGTGACAGGTTGCAAGTCCATCGCCTAACATAAGCTAACCCTACGTACGATTTTATAACAAAACCCGACTATTTGTAAATATCATGTTATGCGAATATCTGGTTTTGCTAGTATGATGTTATGCGTACTTATATGATGTTTTGCTGGTATGATGTTATGCGTATATGATGTTTTGCTAGTATGATGTGTAGCGAATGTGATATTCTGTAGAGTAACGGATACTTCCCTCCCAATTATAATATGTTGAGATTTTTGATAAATTAGTGGTCAAGTCAATATTAAAGATGAAAATACTGTAATAGCCAATCCAAACAAAACTGGCTTCTGGTTCAGAAAATATATTTTTAAATGATTAGAATTTATCGTCAAATTGGCAAAACTTGCTATACATTTTTAGCTATTTCTTTCAGTGCAAGATTTCCTGCCAGCTGACAGTTTCCTGCGTGTTTTAAATTGGTGTAATGCACGAGAAGACTTATATTTTGCGTAGAACTGTGTATGTTACTCTCGTCGCTAAAAGTTGAAAAATTGGGTTGTACAGATCGGTTAAATAAAGATTCCATAGATTAGGGCTTGAAATGTAAGTAATTTATTAAGAAAAAACACATCGGAAATTGGTGTTTTTGTGCTAAAGACAACATTTTCTAAACTATACGTGACAGCTTTAGATAATCGATCAGTACCAAAGTTTAGTTACGATTTGGCACACTATGTTTAACATGAACTACAGATGTTTTATCTCACGAAAGCGGGTAGGGGGTAGGCCATACTTGTGTGTAGATGCACGTGCACGTTTGTCCTGAGTGCGTCGCTGTCGTCGCTAGCGTCGGCGTAGTGTGCGTGTCTATACGTGTTACAACTACAACTAACACACGCTTTCGTAAGATAAAACAACTGTAATCATTTGTTTAGGTACTCAACAAAATTTCAACAAAAAATCACGTGATACGTTCAGCCAATAGAAGCAGAACAATGATACTTCAAAGCTCAAATAAACAGTTTTGATTGGTTATGGCAAAGCCATGGTTTTTGGTTATTTACATATAGTTATGTAAAACCCTAAACAAGTATTTACTACTTAATATGGAACAGTCGCTTCCCGCTGTCTGTCCCGCTGTATGTACGCATTGATCTTCCGCAACGGATTGTGCGGTTTTCCTCGATAGATAGTGATTCAAGGGAAAGGTCTTTATGTATAATAAATTCTAGTTTATGTAGTTGTTACAGAAAACTCACATTAAACCGAAGTAGGGGAGTTTCAAAAAATAGCACACCTTTGACTTTTTCTTCAGATTTGGGGAAAAAATTATAAGTTGGTTGGGATCATCATTCTGAACAAGAAAAAGTAGTACTCCCAATATGTTACCAAAAATATGTATGGAATGGTTCCGTTTTGTTATCAAAATCCTATACGTTTCTTGGTAACAAAACGGACAATTCAATACATATTTTTGGGAACATATCGGGAGTACTATTTTTTATTGTTCAGAATGATGATCCCAACGAGCGTGCGGATTTTTTCTCAAATCTGAAGAAAAAGGCAAGGATGTGTTTTTTTTTTTTAAACTCCCCAGTAAAGTGAAGGCGGGTCACTAACAAGTATGAAAAAAATCTTGTAAAATCCATTTGACATTCGAATACGTACTCGTATAACACACTTCACTGCTACGCAAAAGTTTTACTAACTTAGAAGTGTTACCTGTTATCAAGGTCTAAATCACCATACGCACCTTCAGAACAATAGTGACCTAATTGAGTAATTTTAAATTTCGATTTGGGTCTCTATAGTAATAAATTTATGACTTGAAATTTGAAAGCTGACATTTTGACTTAGGTCACTGTTGTTCTGAAGGTGCGATATGTGGTGTTAGGTGCAAAAGGTGCTCTTAAACGTGGCATTAAGTTAGGACTTTAGATTTGGACAGCGAACTTCGTGATGTGACATACAGTAGAACACAACCGATATGGCGTGTCGTGAATCTTCGTTCGCGCAGACACGAACAACGATTCCGATGATTTCCGAAAGCACGATTAAAACCCACGATCAGACTTGTACTTAATAGATAAGGTGCAAGTTAAATTGCTACTATTTTTTCCATCTCACTCACGCACGTTTGACGGCTGACTGAATGTGAATGACACGCGGGCGCGCAACAACATGGCGTCACTAATAACCAATAAGAGCACAGAATACAACCACGCTACGCTGATTGGTTCCCGCGCTTCGAAAAAATGTCATCTGCGCAGTACATCGGTAAGCCATACCGGTTGTGTTTTTCTGAACCATTATCGGATTTGAAATAACCTTCGTAAAAACCCAACTACTGAAGTGTTCTAAAATTTTTACAAGCCAGTTATGTCTAGCGACTTGAGTTATGGAAGTTTAATATTGAAAGGAGAGATTTTAAGATTACCCTTCCTTTACTTCACCGGTAGTCGGGTAAAAATGAAACGGTCCTTCCTTAAGTATAATACTTCACTTTTTTGTGTATAAATCTGGCCATCTATTTTATTTTGGTTTAGTTCATTTTAGATAACGTAATAATTTGACGTCGCCACAGCTCTTAAACTGTTGATAGATGAAGCTGTATTCTCTCAGCGTAATTACGATGAAGAAAGATAGGCTACATTAAAGTTGGATAGAGGCCCAGCTGGTTGCATGGTAGGTACAGGGCCGAAATTCTACGAGATGAAAACATTAGTCTTTGACATTTTATCGCATTGTCACCGTTTTGATAGCTATTACTTGACAATAATGGCGACAGAGTTACAAACAAGAACAGCAGGCTTATTTCCTAACGCACTCGCAATTGTTTTCATTTTGACAGCCCGAAGGCGGGTCTGCTTACAAAATTAAAACAATCCACTTTGAAGGCGATTGGGATTGCGAGTGCGTTGGCAATAGGCCAGCTGGTCAAAGACGATATGGTTTTTACCGTCTAGAAAATGACCCAGATCTAATGCATATACTTACGACATCGTTTTTGATCGGGAAAAAGTCGTATTCTTCTTGCTTTCTTAATTAGCTTAACGTTGGGTACGGTCACGAGCGTTAATTTGGGACCCAAGAAAAATATGCTTGAAGTTGTCAATGTAATTAGAGATGTCAAGTTGTTTGTAACTTTTAGAAAACTCAACCTTATTGTTGTAGATCGTCAGATTGACTTTGGACTTAAGGTGGTTTCCAAATTAAATCTCGTGACTGTATTTTAACTGACTGAGGAAGTACGATAAATACGAATATCTGTAATTAAGCTATTTATTTAACAAATATGTCTACCATAGAATCTAAAGGTTTAGTTGGATTACAAAATGCAATTGGGAAGTAGAGATAATCGATAACCGTACATTGAAATGTGCAGCTAATTTGAATTATTGTTTAGACCTTATTCATAAACGCACGACAAACCTATTTCAGTTGAAGTATTCTGTCAAATTCAAATGTCATACGGACAGAGCATATTTCAAGAATACTTTAAATATTGCTCGATTATGAATGGGAGGGCTAAACTAAATCGTTAACTGACACTTTGGCGGTTAAGTCTAGAAAAACACCTCATCATTGGAACTTGGGATTATTCTAAATGCCAATTATTGGCACCTAGTTATTAAACGATTATCTCCTCTATTGCCTTAAAATAATGTTCATAGTGCCAATAATTGGTAGGGTGCCAGCAGAGTGGCAGTTTTTGTTGGACTTTGACCCACTTTTAAAATATACTGCGTTGTCAAAATATGTTGTATATTGGTATGGTATTAGGCTCCAAAATAACTTGTCATCCATATAGTAATATACACGCTCTAAATATTGTCTTCTCCGTTTCTCAGGGTAATAGGTTCATGGACAAATCCGACTGGCACTTGTTTTTTTTTGTGATATGGGCCCCGGTTTACGTAAAATCTAAGGTGTTTATTTTCGGTTGTCCAAATTACGAGTACTGATGTGAAACCAAATACTAAATGTATATAATTTCTTTTTCTAGTGTTAGAAGGACTGCTGATATGCTGCTATAGATTTTAGTAACTAGTTAGTTCATTGTAAAGTTCATACCAATAGACTTGTCTTATTTAGTAAACACTTTTATAACAAAATGCTGTTTTAGCCTAAAATAACAATTTTGTCATTAAAAAACATCCACGATGTAAGATCAGGAGAATGATGTGCAAAATGTGGTCTCTAGTGGCTTTATTCAGCAGAGATCGGCCGTTTTAGCCAAACTGATGCATTTTGAGGTTATAAAATTGTTTACCAAGCCAATTCAATTTTCAATTTTTGTTAGCGAAGTCAATTGGAATGGAGTATAGGTGTTTTGTCCAACAAGGACATGTTTATGAGTTAGAGAAAGTTACACTATAGCTGCGTCTTTCTAGGATCCATGGGAATGGTTATTGTAAAAAAAATGCCTGCTTACATTTAGCTTCTTCAATGTATAAATAATCGGTGAACCCTATTTTAGTAACAAATGATCCAATGTACTTCATGAAAGAATTGACATATTCAACTGCTTGAACAAAGCTGACTATAAGTTTTTGTATTAGCCTTTTCACGGCCATTGTTGACAGTTTCTTTACACTCCTCTTAAGGCCCATGTCAAATTCCGTTAGTTCGAAAAAGAAGTAGAAGACTAAAGTCAAAAGTCACTTTGACAAATGACAAAATTTTTAGGACGTTTGGCCTTACGAGGATATAATTGGACTTTGCATTTGATGATCTGCAATATTATGAAGCACTAAATTCGAAACTTTAGCATCCCTTTTACTCGTTATTCGGGATCAATCCGAGAGAAAGAGATGAAGATAAGGTTACTTCGAACTGCTAATGTTGTCGGCTGTTAAAAGGTTCAAAGGTTAATTATAATGTTTTTTGAAGTCTTCGTTCATTGGTAGAGTTATTAAGAATAATAATAATCCCCATTATAGCTTTGAAAGCAGTTCACGGTAGGATAAAATTGTATTTATTTAATGGAATGTAAGTTACATAGAATATAAAAATAAACAAAGAAAATTTCGTTAATACTGTGATTTTCAGTTTTTAGAAAAGGTTTGTTTTATGAAATGTTAGAAGTTATTTATTTACGAAACTAGCTCTCGATTTGAAAGTGTGTACGTCTTGGGAAAAGGGCGCTTAATTTTGAAATTAAAATGTTCGCTAACATTTTTTGGACCTTTATTGTATACCTTGAAAAATAAACCATGGAGTTATCATTAAAAAAAATATGATAATATCATACCATCACCTTACATGAAGATTTTACAGAGATGTAATTAAAAATAAAATGTAAGTTACATTATCTTATTGTTTTCCTTTTGTATATTGCAAGTTTTCTAGTATAAAAATAAAGTCGTGTTTTAGTGAAAACTAAATTTTGATAAATGGTAAATATAGGTAGAAGACCGACAGAGCGAGAAACTAGGTTCCTACATACATACATAAACTCACGCCTTTATTCCCAGAGTGGGGTAGGCAGAGCTACAGAATTACCAACAACTCTAAAAACTTGTTAATAATTCTGTAACCACATTTTGCAAGTTTAGGCTAAGATGTTTACCAGTGTATTAGTGACAGGTTGAAAGCCCATCGCCTAACAGTACTATACGCCTTTATTCCCACTTTATTCTAGGTTCCTACTCGTATTAAATTGTTGGTCCTAGCCTAGCATAATCTTAAGATCTACTTTTAGGTCTTTTAATTCTTAATCATTATCCCTGTGTTGCAAAAAGAAGGAAAACGGGACATCTTCCAAATCTGTGGTGACACCTGGAGAGCTATTCCGTCTTGGGCCTCAGGATTGCCAACGCACTATGAGCTCAATTGCCACGCCATAAAAAGCTATAACTCCTTTAATATCTAGATTTCCTATTAAATACAACACCTTTTGGGAGAAAACAACTCATTGTACCTGTAGAAATTAACTGTACCTTTACCATGAGTTACAATTACCGTTCTCGCTAGAGAGTCGAATGCTCTGTCCTTCGCACTATAAAAACACAGAGAGGTCTGCGAGGGACAGAGCATTCGACCCGCTAGCGAGTACGGTAATTGTAACTCATGGTACGGGTACACGTGTACGCGACGTATTTAATCATATGGTTAAGTACCCCGCAAAGCGTTGGTTACGTTGATCCCACTTCTGATATTGATGCAATTTTTTCAATCACATCTTCCCATTGCAAAATTGTAAAAAGTATTTTCATGATTATTAGATGTTAATATTAATACAAAGACGTGCATTTTATAACGATTAAGGTATATGGATATTTAATTGATATTGCATGCATCGCGGATCGTTTGTACTGTGATAATGTAAGGTTTGTTTAATTTTGAGCTAACAATAAAAATTGAAAACAATACTTTGTTTCATTTTTGCTTAGAAGTCGTCTGTAAAGTCGACGTCCATTAGATCTTCTGTTACAGGAACATTTTCGTTTCCTACCTCTTTTTCTTTTTGGGGAGATTCGTCTTTGTTTGGCTTAACCTTCTCGTTTGCGAATGGTTCACTATCACCATTCTGTTTGTCGTCAGTTAAAATTGGTATTTCTGCACAGTTTAAATTGTTTTCTTTAATATTTTCGTAATTTAAGGACTCGATTTCAACATTTTCACTATTTTTATCATTGTCAAGTGTTACAGTAACATCTGGAAAAGTCCCATTTGTTTTATTTTCGTTTAAAACTATTTCTGTCACTGTATCCATAATACTTTCACTTGATTCAATGTCTTCCGAAGTTTTTTCGACATTTATTACTGTGTTCCTTATATCAGAACCTATGTCGTGTCCAACATTATTTACAGTATTGTGTACATCGACCGTAATAGATTCCTTAACTGCCATTAAGTCATCATCTTCATCAGAACTATCAATAACATTCGATTTATTGTGTTTTCTTACAGTTACTTCTTCATCTTCTACATCAACAACAATGGAATCATTAACCGTTTCATTTCTCTTCTCTGTATCATTTTCCTGAACAGTATCATGTACATCGACCGTAATAGATTCATTAACCGCCATTACATCATCATCTTCATCCGAACTATCAATAACATTAGATCTATTGTGTTTTCTTACAGTTAATTCATTATCATATTTATTTACATCAACACCAATGGAACCATTAACCTTATCATTTGTCTTCTCTGTATCATTTTCTTGAACAGTATCATGTACATCTACCATAGTAGATTTATCAACTGCCATTACATCATCATCTTCATCAGAACTATTAATAACATTAGATCTATTGTGTTTTTTTACAGTTACCTCATTATCATCTTTATCTACATCAACAGCAATAGAATCATTAATCTTATCATTTGTCTTCTCTGTATCATTTTCTTGAACAGTATCATGTACATCTACCACAGTAGATTTATTAACTGCCATTACATCATCATCTTCATCAGAACTATCAATAACATTAGATCTATTGGGTTTTCTTACAGTTAACTCATTATCATCTTTATCTACATCAACAGCAATAGAATCATTAATCTTATCATTTGTTTTGTCTGGATCATTTTTCTGAATACTTTCTTCAGTAGAATGGTTACCAACATTGGAAACTGAAGTATTGTTTACCTGGTTGAGTTTAGCAAGGCGCCTTTCTTCAGCTAGTTTCCTATTTCTAATCATTCTATCTTTTTGCTCATCACTGATGGATGGCGAAGAAGATATTTTTGGAGCCAATAGGGGTGACCTGTAAACCATTATTAAATGATTCAATCAACACATTAACTGCCATCTGACACTGGCAGTATTGTCCCACTGGACAGTAGCCATATTTATTTAAGAATTAACGTACAAAACAGAAAGCCTTACCTGTTTGCGACAGGAGTCATAGGAGTGTAAGCCTCTTTCCTAACCGACCCCGGAGCAGGAGTAGACCTCGCTAATTCTATCTGCTGCTGAAGAAGACGATCAAACTCATCTTCCTCTTGCACAGGAGCTGTTTCTGCCTCATCTTCGCTAGAGTCTTTCTGCACTACAGTTTCTTCCGACATGAACTGGTCTGTGCGGATCTTGTGAAGGTGTACCTGTATAGTTTATTGTACAAAACAAAAACAATACATTAAACAAAATAAGTCTTCGAATGATTTGGTCTACAATACATTGAAATAGTTCATAGTACCCTAGGAATCAAAGGTTGACTGTCCATTACTTATCTTTTGAATGCAACAGTCAGCCACAGCCAACACAAGTTCTAGATTAAAAGAGGCTTTGAGTTGTAATTTGTATAGAATAGGTAATCATGTTTGGCATGTTAGTGACACATATTGTAATTGACATAAGGTGCCAAAATACATTCAGTAAGTAAAGGCAGTTTGAAGGTGGAGGCCTCTTACAAAACATATACACCAGGCCTTATTTACTTTCGCCTATCCAGGCCTCTCACAGGCTTAGTCTGATACTGCACTTAAGTATCTCATAATTAAAAAAATTAGCCCTGCTTAATATAATGTTAGGAAAATTGCAGACACAAGGGAAAGTTTACGAAATTGAGATTCTATCACAAATTCAAGACACAAACATAACCTTACCATGACTGGCCTCTTTTTGCCCAGTGTTTCAATCTTTTTGAGACAGTCATCAAATTTGAACTTTGGGTAGAGTCTGTATGCCCAATGCTCCAGCTTTTTTAGTACCAAATCCAAATCCTCTCGTTCATGACCTTTTCCTGAAAATAGAGCATTTGTCCCTGTTTAAATTCTTTCTGAAGTGTTGAACTGACTTAAAAAAAATGAGAATTCGAAATCATTATTTCTTATTTATTAGTTATAGAAGTACTGAAATAACTAGCATGGAGGGATCAATTATGATTCATGATTTACGATTGTTGTGATACCATGCAATTAAAAGCTGTTTTTTTTTATGTTTAAATATCATATACTATAAAGCTGAAATATTGTTGGTGAAACTGCAAAACTGCATGAGTAACATTTTTAATAAGGAGAAAAATGTACCCGTTTCTTCTTTGTTGGTTATGCGGTTTTGCAGTATCACTGACAATATCAAACAGTCTTCTAATCTTACCTTTAAACTTAAACTCCTTAAAGTGCTCAGGTATAACCTGTATGCCCCTTGGACCAGTAAGACGCGCTGGGTTCAGGATAAACCGTGGATTCTTCACAACACGCTTCGCTTTTGCTGTATGGTCTACACGTCTTTTATCTTCCTCTACAAATATAGATTTTTTTAATAAACCCAGGTCCTACAGATTTAGTGACGTTGTGACTGTAACGGTGCAACCTTAGTAAATTACCCATAGGGAAGAGCTAACTAGAATAATGCAAGTAATTGTCTATGGTGAAGTTCATCAGTGGCAGGATGTTCAGATGGTTTGAAGTACACTTTGCACAGAATTAAAAAATACGTACAGTTAGTTTGTTCAAATTGTTTGCATGCTTTGATGTGCTGCTACAATTGGTAGAAAGAAGCCGCCGCAATGCACACTATTTGAACGAATGAACTATAAGTAAAACTAAGAGTAATGCATAACAGCATAGTAATCTTAATTAATAGCAGTTAGATACAAATTACAGCACTTTAATGCCTGAAAAAGCCCTGACTATATCGTACCCGCTTCGTCTTCCTTTTCGCTGTTTTCATCGCTATTAGGAGTCCTTGGTCTCTCATCAAACTCATCACCTTCAATTACACGCTCCAACTCATGAGCTTCACCAGCTTCATCTTCCAAAAAAACGTCTTCAAGTAGTGACATTATTTATTTATGGTACTGCACTTTACACATAACCTTACTTTTTGCGGTGAATATCTTAGATATATCTCGATAGTTTAAAGTATTTAGGTTACAGAACTTTATCTTACTATTTAATTTATTTACATATCCAGCGAAAGTGCTCGATCAAGATCACAGATTATAAGATATGTCTAAATCAAGATGTGTAAATTTTTTTTGACAGTACTTTCAGCGGGAATGTTTTTTATTTTTTAAAACACGTTTCCTCCGTTCCATTCACTTATCAAAATAACGAACCTTTTAAAAAGGTTTAAAGTTAAACTGGTAAGTCATCAAAATATACAAGCAGTTTACAAGTTAATTATATAATAAAAATCCGGTTGACGAAATGGGTTTTACGTAAAATGTGATAACTACGTTGTGAATTAAATTAAAACATATATGACTGATTTTCAAAGTTTGCTTATAAAGAAACGTTTTTTGCGTTTGTAAAGGAAATTAGGTAGGTATGAGAAACCTTTAGACATATCCTATAATCTGTGCTTCCGCCTATTGGTACCTATCTCAATTTAGGTATCCCCATTCCTTATAATTCGTTCAAAAATTATATACAACTATGCAATCTATATGCATAAAATATTTTAGGTGATAATTTTAAATACACAAATTCAAATAACATTTTGTAATCAGTCTAGAGAACCTCAACCGGTAATGGTTATTTATTGCTCTTGGTTTGATTTGTCTTTATAAAATAATTCCTTACAATCATTTTACTATTTGACATATTCATCAATGAAATATTGATTAGCATTGATAATTACGCAACGAATGAAATTTTTGGCAATAAAAACTGGCCATTCTTCAAACCGTTACGTTGAACATGGCTCACCACTAGTAAGTCACGTGACCAGCTTGCGTTTGAGAGCGCATCACAGGTATGGAAATTAGTAAATTTTATTGAAAATCAAGTCGTTTTTCGGATATCGCATTAGAATTAAGGTAAAGATTGAAGTTACGATTTAATTGTGTGTTGATGTGTGTACAAACAGAGTGTAAAAATGGTGTTGTGTACGTTATTTCACGATAAATGAACGACTGGCTGTCATTTTGATACCAAGAAAGCTGCTTCAAGAATGGCGTCCCCCACATGTGCCGCTGGTATTCCGTTTCGCGGCGGACGGAGTGGTTTCAATGCTGTGATTTCCTTGGACAGTGGAAGAGCGATGCTAGCGTAATTCCGCGTGGTTTCCGTTGGAAGCCGACACGCATCCTCATTTTCTGTGCATCGCCCGTGCGCCCCACTTGCAATGAATCATTGTCCCGCTGCCTAAAGCAGCCGAATATATCCTGTATTTCGGCATCACCGCCAGTGCGGAAGTCGACGTTGTTATTTCCAAGAGTTTTTTTGCAGTGTTGTGGCTGGTAAAAGTTGTAGTTTGCTGTAATTTTGCACAAGTGTTTTGTTTATCAATTTGCCGCTCGTACAACGCCTCAAGCGGTTGCGATGCCTTTGTGCTGATACTGTGCTTACGTATTTTGTTGTCGTTCAGGATATTGTCGGTGGGTATAAGATTTTTGCCCTTGTGTGCAGTTAAATATTGTAAATTATCCTTATTAGAAAAATATTAGGTTATGTGGGTGGGGGAGTGCTTTCACATTTTACTTTTGAAAAGTGCCTACAGCAGCATTTTATTTTTAGATACCTCTCTTTCTCTTACTCTACAATTACGCAGAACTAGAAAATACCCTTTTTGGGTGTTGTATTTGATAAAAAGAAAGCATTTTGTTTGTATTGTTATGACCAGCTGAATGTTGATAACATTCACCTCTAAGTTGACTGATAACAGACTAATATGAAGAAAATTAAGTTTGTTATATTTGGTTTTATGTTTCCATTTAAGAGGTGACTAATGCTTTATTGATTTACAAAGTTTTCCAGAATCATCTCTCATTTGACAAACATTTAGATCCTTCTTAAATAAACTGCTACATTTACAAGCATTGTTTAAATGATATTAATGTACTTTTTGCTAGATTTAATATCAAGGTAGATTATTTTATAGAACAGTATTCAAATTCAAAATTCTTTATTTCTTTAGCATTTTTATTATGATGGCTGGCGTCTCCATGTAAGTTATTTCAAAATAACTTAACCTGCTAGTTTTTCATATACATTATCTTGATTTATCTTGTTGCATTATGAAGTTGGATTCCTGCTTTGATTTAATAACTAAACCCAACCTGTCTCAGCAACACGGTTAGGTTTTTCATGATAACCCATCATTCATCGATTATATCATTTTATCAGATGCTATTTTCTACTGTAACCATGATGTTTTCAGCATATTTGAAACTACAACAACAATTAATTATAAATTTGATTGCAAAAGTTATACGTAGGTAAAACAGATGTTACATTTTAATATTATGTACCTCTACATCCTGCTCAGAGGCATTCAAATATCTTATTAACATGGGTCATGCTTGAACATTAATCTAATTTGTCAATTGGGTTTGTGTAAATAGTCTTGCACACTCTAGTTAACTTATTTCATTTTATATAAATCCCTACAAAATCTGTAATTATTTCAGACATAATTACAAATCTTGGGCCAGTTACAGATCTTTATTATTTTAAATTTCTTAATTTTTAAGCTTTCGATGAAATGAATATTCCGCATAATAATACATTTGTATGTGGGTAAGGCCACGGGGCGTTCGAACCGCCCTGTCTCGTGTGTTACCAAAATAGACAAAGATTTATGTCTGTGGCATTTATTTTTAATTACAATAGGTAGTTATGATTAGGTTCTTACATAATACCTGGAAAATAAATGCTTTTTGTAATGTTACATATATTGTTTTGGTAACACTCTCGCGGGGGCGGTTCAAACGCTCCGTGGCCTTACCCATGTATGTATGTAAACACTTTATTGTCCAAACAAGAGATAACAATTATAAAATAGACAAAAATATAACAGGGATGTACAAAGGCGAACTTATCCCTTTAAGGGATCTCTTCCAGTTAACCTTTATTTATTGGTGTTTCGATATAATAATAGTTACCTGTTTTTCATGTGTGTATGTATCCATGTCTGTTTATTGGATGAACATTGGACATGGATTGGACTTGCAGAAGTGTCACAGGCTATGTTTTAACATTTGATCATGAAATTCTGATGCTGCAGAGGTTTTGTTATTTAGAATTTTGTGGTAATGATATCAGGCAAAGACTTGACTTGATATTCATTTTATGTTCTCTTTTCCCAATAATCATCTATATTCTACAAAGACTGTGTTTATAAAGCTTGTTTTTCACTCGTTTGACACATCAGTCATCACATTCAATTACATTTGCTCTGCTATCTATGTTTTTAAATACCTATTATGGCAACCCCTATCTCCTGACTTGATACCTTAGCTAAAGCAATCAGCACCAACCTTGGAAACCTATTGAAGCCATTTCTTTATTTTCAACTATAGTCCCTCTAAATTCGAGTAGAATTTTATTACACCGTGAGTTTCTTTGGCTTTGTAACTTCCAACTATCTTAACAAATCCTTTTTAAAAAAATGAAGCATGTTATTTAATTACTTTGAAAGTAATGCAATTTTGGTTAGTAAATAAGTTAAAACGAAAGTGTGAGAGCACCAAACACGAAGAATTTCATTCATTGACTTATGGTTTACTTGTCTCTTTCACTAGCCCACAATGATATTGCGTTCAGGCTCACCATTAATGGCTTGCATCATGGATTGTAAACCTTTTCCCTTTAGTAATATGGTGCCCTACCCAGGTAAAGGTCAATGTACGAAATTCTCTGTCGTCGGACTCGTCGGCGTCTACGCCTTATTTAAAGTTACATTTTATTTACTAGCTTCCCCCTGCGGCTGCGTCCGCGTAGAAGTAGTTTGTCACTGTCTTCTTTCTGGTATAAATAGAACTTGTGTGTTTTGTTGAGGTGAAAGCCCTTTCCATACAAAAATTAATTAAATTCGGTCAACGCGGTTTAAAGCGTTACCAAAAAAAGGCAGACTTACTTTCGCATTTATTGCATTGATGGCTTATATGTACAGTCAACCACAGGTATGAATCCACTTTTGCACCTTATTCCATTGAAATAAGTTGCAATAGTGCATAATTTTTTTTTTTTTTTTTTTATGGCATGGAGAAGAAAAACGAGCACACAGGCCACCTGATGGTAAGTGGAAACTGTGACCCATAGACATTCGCATTCACAAGACTGCAATGCAATCCTAAGACAGCAAATGCGTTGCCAACCCTGAGGACCAAGATGGAATGCCTCTATGCTAGTCATTTCACCGGCTGTCTTATCCCCAAACCGGAACACAACAATGCGAACACTGCTGTTTGGCGGTAGGTTAATGGATAAGATGGTGGTAGCGATCCGGACGGACCCTGCACACAAGGTCCTACCACCCGCATAAATGTCTTTGTAATGGTACACTAGGGACAGAGAGGTCTAATGTTGTCCTATTATGTCATGGTTTTTGTTTCTTCCACGTCTTTAGTATATTGTTTGGGTTATTCCAAGATTTAATTACCACTTAATTTCTCATTGTACCTTAACATTTGGCCTGACCGTCCAAATAATTGAGTGCGGACATGAAACTGATTTTATGATGTTTTAACGCCATTAAAACGTTTACTAGGCTTGTGCTGTGCTGCTATTAAATAGAGACGCTTGTTGACTTTATAGGTACACAATAACACAAATTCTTTACAACAAGATAAAAGCGCTTTAAACTGCATCGGTAATTCTTAATCACTACATAGTATAAAACAAAGTCGCTTCCTGCTGTCTGTCCCTATGTATGCTTAGATCTTTAAAACTACGCAACGGATTTTGATGCGGTTTTTTTAGTAGATAGAGTGATTCAAGAGGAAGGTTTTTATGTATAATAAATTTTGTTTTATGTACGTGTGTTATAGAAAACTCAAATAAACCGAAGCGAAGCGAGGGCGGGTCGCTAGTGGGTAATAAAGGACAGACAAACTTACAGTGTTTAACCTAATATTAGTAGGGATGCGAAAGAAAATCTGTGATTCTGTGGTTTACTTGTCTCTTTCAACTTAATGAAAATTCAAATTAATGGTCCGGTAAGCTTATTGAGTTTAATTATTATTTTAAAGGTTGTTTATAGACTCGTTTCCGCGTTTCATAGATGATTAATAGCCACATAAGCCATGTAATTTTCTGGAGATAGGTAATCTTAATATCTTTAAAAAGTATTATATACCTAATTAAACGTAAATGTAAAAAACTCATTTCGCAACAATGTTTACGTTGAAGAAAAACATAAATAACATTTCGTGACTAAACTTGTGTAACACTATAAATCGATTAAAATATTTCACCAGTGACAGCCCTAGCTTTGTGCGCGGAAGACAGAGGGGCCTAGCGAGGTGGAGGGGGAAGTAGGTATTTAAAACGCGGCATTTTGGGCCTGGGTAAAGGAGATTCGCTTCTACGTGTAGTTATTATTTATTTTTATGTCCAAGCTTAGATCTCGCATCATTGGTTTTTAGAGGTCCGTACCAAAATGGTAAAAAAGGAACCCTTATCTTATGATGATGGTGTCTGTCTGTTTGAATGTCACAGCAGTTGTTCTCTGAAACTATACGAGCAATCAACTCGAAATTTGGCATATATTTGCCCCCATAATTATATTTTTGACCCTTTTCAAAAATATATGGGGGCAAATAGGTATATGCCAAATTTCGAGTTGGAATGGAGCTAGTCAAAATGAACCTTATAGCATATATAATAAAGTTGATTATTTTGACGTTTTTCAACTATATTATCTTAACCCTTAATAAAACGAGTCAATTTTTTGAAGATAAACGAATATAAACTTTTTTAAGTCACAAATAAAGAACAAAAAAATGAATAAAAACTATAAAATTAAGTGGGAAATAGTTTCCCAATATTTGATTAAGAGTTAAATACGGAACCCTCGGTGCGCGTGTTGACTCGCCGTTGACCGCTTTTTTATTTGATCCCGCAAGGTACGTGATTGGAAGCCCTAGTATGATTCAGTCGGCCAAAAATGTGGTCTACCACCCTACGGTCTACGGTTCATTCGCACCGGTTACTCTACAGGATATGACATTCGCAAAAGATCATACTAGCAAAACCTCATATACGCATAACATCATACTAGCAAAACACGATATTCGCAAAACATTATATTTACAAATAGTCGGGTTTTGTTATAAAATCTTTAGGTAGGTTTAGGTTATGTTAGATTTATATCAGGCCCGGAGGGCCAAACTACCCAGAAATAGGAGCTCCGTTGACACTATCTAATTCATGTCTTAATAATAGTTCAAGTTTTGCTAATGTGATGTCTTGCTAGATGATTTGCGAATGTCATGTTTTGCGAATATGGTATCCAACGACGGAAGGATTCGCACGTCATGTCATGAATGTCATGATACAACAAAGTTCGATTTTCCCTCGCAATAACATTATGCAAGTATCAACCTTAGCGATTATTAGATCTCACAGAAACTTTTGAAAAAACTGGTAGATATTTTTGGCTGACCGTAACTCATTCATATTATGTGTGGGTCCGTAACATCTATCGCGTCAAAAACCCCATCTTGAAGAAGTAAACGCGCGACGCCGATTTTACGGGCAATGACCTTTGGGGCATATCCAACTCCAAGGCTGTTTTAATTGTTTACTAACGCTTCGGTTACGTTGGCACTAGTTTTTGAAGCACTGGAAGTTATTTCTCATTGTTTTTTGACTTCTTGATGGCTACTTAATGCATATATTTCGGGGAAATTTTCGCTATTCGTTCAGGAACTGTAAAAAATACGAAATAAAGAAGTAAAGTTATGTCCGACTTTAGGCGGTAAAGGATACTATTGTCCATTCCAATAGAGTTATCTTATTTAGTAAACAGTGTTATAACCTCAAAATGCATCATTTTGAATAATTTTTAATAAAGCAACTAGAGACTACATTTTGCACGCCATTTTCCTGATTTTACCTACATCATGGATGGTTTTTTTTTTGACAAAATTGTTATTTTAGGAGAAAATGGAGCGTTTTCAGGTTATAAAAGTGTTTATTAAATAAAACACGTCTATTCGAATAGACTAGTTCCGAATTTATTTAAATGCGGAATTTTCGTTATTCCGAATCCGAATGCAATCAATGAATATGAGATCAAAACCAATGTACAGTCGAGTTTATAAATATGTGTACACTTTTGTACCTTGTCACTTTAAACGCTGTGACAATTCATGTAGTCAGCAGGAGAAGTAGCTGCGCAACCGCAGAGATCAAAATGATCTGCACTCGACATTATCACCGTAAGATCGCAAATGTTCTTCGGAAGGTCCAAAGGTGGATAAATCTTTTTGTAGTCAAAAATATTATGCATTTTTGAAAAGATGATGCGTTTGCAATAAAAAAAAATCAGTCAACCATTAGCAGGCTTCAATTTGAATTTATTTTGAATTACCAAGGTATTGCGCAGGTAAAACACAAAAAAATATATTCAATAGTCGCTGTACAATTATTTTAATAATTATTTTATTATTAGTAGAACACGGCGTTTTTTCAAGAATTAAAAAAATGACCCAAGAACCGTCCAATTTTTCATTATATATCATACTTTCATCCCTTAAAACCCGTACACTCGACTGCCAATCATCCTATATTTATTTATGTTTATCGTCGTCTAGCCTTGCGCTATAGTGCGCGTGAAATTGTCCCCTAATATATCTTTTTTGTTCCAGCTGCTTGTAAATAAAGGCTGTAAATATAATTATAGCAGTTAAAGATGAGTTTAGGAGCACGCGCCACCAAGGGTGGTGCGGGGGCCGGCGCCAAGGGCAAGGACAAACATGCCCAGGACAAGCCGAAGGCCGAGAAGCCGCCGGCCAAGGAGAAGGTCAAACCACAGGTGAGGAACCTAGAGCCTTAAGGGTGAAGCCGGACAACCGTGTTTTTAACAGCAACAGAAATTAACTATAGGACCATTTTTATTAAAAGGTTTAATAAAAAAAAAACAGGTTTGCCTCAAAAACATATTTTTTTTATTTTTTTTTACTAAGAAAAACTAATTTCTGCTAACGCCACATAGTCTACGTCACAGCTAGTCACGGTCACAAACAAAATGACGTCATTCCAACCGCTAGTCCAAAGCGGGCGTAGCAAACAATAATATTTAATATATTTTTTTTCAGTAAATAATAGCCAAAACAATCTGAAAAAAAAGTATGCTTTTCTGGCAAACCTCTATAAGCATGTTTTTTAAATATTTTCTTGGAAAAACAAACTTACAAACCTAGTTATTATATCTACAACATATTAAAAAATCTTAACAAATCTGAGTAGGTTTAAGTGAATAGAAACGATATTTTGTACGGAAATTTTCGGCTTCATAATACAAAACGGGCACAATCCGAAATGAGTCAGTGTTGAATTTTAAAATTAGAAGCGGTTGGAATACTATTTTTAATGGAAGAACAAATTATTTTGGAATGTGTCCGTTTTGAATTCAATGAGCAAATCGTTTGACAAGTTACAGATCGTCACGTGATATTTATTTATTTTATTCTATCTTAAATGACACATGTTTTCTAAGTAATATTGTTTGTGTAAGCGTCAAACATTTCGTCTGGCGAAAGTCCTTGAAGGTAAAACATAATTAGTCTAGAGGTCAAGGTCAATACGCAGGGCATCGTGCTAAGTCCCAATATGGAATAGTACCAATATACGCATGGTTTTTTTTTAAATCTTATTTCTCAACAAAATTATGAAAATACCGTAAAAGAAAAATTCGCCCAAGAAATACGGATTAGACAGAGAGATCCGATATGCACTGTGACGTCATGTAACAGGTAAATTCTGTTTTGCTAGAAAGAGATAGGAACAAATCTTTGTTGGCTTATATCTTGGTTATTTTTATAGTTATTCAAAATAATATTTTTTCAACTCTCCAAATAGTCATGAATATTCCGTAGATTCGCATTTCGTCCCTTTACTTTCTCAACCAACTCGTGTCTGATCGAATAATTAGATAGGAAAGTAGTCTTTATTGTTTTTAGAATGAGTGATTTCCCTATCTAACTACGTGATGAGATACGAGGTTGAGAAAGTAAAGGTACGATATTTGTTTATAGGCGTGTCCCTCCCACCTATCTGTCTTCTCTCCAGAAAATTGAGATACGCAACCGACTTTATGTGTAGGTAGGTATCCCCTTTTATTCCCTCCCACCAGTCTTGATACATCAATTGTGCCAATTAAGATTGCCATCGGTTATCGAAAAAACATTTTACTTATATAGATTGAGTTTTTTTTTATGGCTTAGAGAAGACAAACGAGTTTAACCATTTTACCACCTATGTACCTAGACATGATGCATTCGGTGAACGGTATCGTTATCCAAAATGTATAGGGTCTGATTTTTATTCCCACAGAAAAAATGTAAACAAAGGTGTTGCCGTTAACGAAAAACATTCGCAGTATTTAAAATATTTTTACTTTCCACATTTACAAGAAATTGACTGTCCATAAAAAAAACCATATACTTATTGTAATTAAGACTAAAGAATTTAATTTGTTGATGGAAAACTTCATTTATATAAAAACTCTTGGTTGTGTTAATTTAAAACGTGAAAACCGTTTTTGTACGAATTATTTATTTATTGTACTGGTATCATTGACTCGATATACCCGTGTTAACAAATTGACGGCTGCTTGAATGATTTGAGACATTACTTCACTCGCTTCGCTTCACCATTCGTGCTCCCGTCGTAATCGCTTTCCAGTGACGCATTTATGCGATTTTAATTTCAATTATATCTCAAATTTATTTTTATATCACGGTTCGAGCGAAACGATAACTTATTATTATATTTCTTGCTGGCCCAAACTTTGAGGTCCCCTGAAATGTCACTTTGACATTGACGTAACTTTGTTTACACTTTTTCTGTGGGAATAAAAATCCGACTTTAAGTTTGACAGGCGAACATTCGCGTCGAGAGCTTTATGCCCCTTTACTAAGGTCGGATTTTCATTCCCTCAGAAAAAATGTAAACAAAGTTACGTCACTGTCATAGTGTCATTTCAGGGGATATCAAAGTTTAGGCCAGCAAGAAATATAATATTAGGTTGTCATTTCGCTCGAACCGTGATATAAAAATAAATTCGAGAAATAACTGAAATAAAATAAAACACCTTTGTTTACATTTTTTTTGTGGGAATAAAAATCCGACCTTATACCAGTGAAACGCAATGAATAAATATGAATATGTCGATTCCATACATTTTGAGTTTTCGAAATTAGCTTACGTCAGCGTTAAGCATCTGGGCCTCTATTCAACACGGTAAAACAGTTGCTTTTGAAGCGTTTGCGTATCATAAACGTTACGATTGCTCTTATTTACTTTACAGTAATGGCGGCCAGATCATACGTGAAAAGAAATTCCGGTTTACCTTGGCGAATAGAGCCCCTGTTCTTGTTATTACACAGCTTGTAATGATTTTATTTTCGGTAGTTTTAAGAAATTATTATTTATTACTTAATTACCTAATGTAACTTACTTTACTTAATGTAACTTAGTTTTAAGTACTATTATGTTTTTATGATTGAAAAAATGACCTTCTGCTGGAGTTTCTTGCGGCGCTTCTTCTCCGCAATGATGGTCTCGTCCGAAGCGCTGGTAGATTCACCCTATATTACCGACGTATAAAAGAGCCCTCATGTGGTGGCCTATTTACTGAATAAATATTTTTGAATTTTGAATTTTTTGCTTGAAAAAGTATTTCCAAAATTCTTTTTTTGTATTCCAGGCAACCACAGAACAACTCCGTATGGCACACATGATCGACCGGAAAAGCGAAGACGCGACGGACGTTCGAAGAATGGTGAGAACACTTTCACATAGCGCTATCTATTCTATCGAGTCATCTCTATTGTCGATGTGGGACAAATCTGGCGACAATGCAGGTCGGTTCACTGTGAAAACGGTAACCCAACGTAACATGTTGCGTTTTATTACTTTTTTGGGTTTTTTTCAAAAGTATGACGCGACGCCTTCTGTCCGTCTGACTGGTCGGTAAGTCCGTTTGTTAAAGCGGACTTTTTAAGTAAGTAAGACTATTTTAAGTTTGGAAATAGATTTAGTTATTTCTTATAGAACATTATATTTTAACACTTGAAATAAAAGACGCTGAAATATTCTAGTTAAAATAGGTTTTTATATTATAAATCTTATTATGCTCCATAGTTTTTGACTTGTGATTACCAACAGTCAAATATACTCTTTGGTCTTGCACCGCCAAAGCGCCAATAGCAAGAGTTCGTATCATCTTATAAAAAAAAAATCTTTAGCTGTTGTGCCAGCAGCTGAGTGTTGTGATTGGCTCATGCCTCTCTGCCCCCTTCGACCTCCCAGTAAACGGGCCCTATGTTCAGGTGCTGGAGCTGATGGAGATGACGTGTCGCACCGAGGAGGAGGTGTGCTCGGCGCTACACGACTGCGACAACGACATGGTGGCCGCCTGCAACTTGCTGCTTGAAGACACGCAGAGGATACAGGTAAGCCCGCTGAACACCATGAATGGTTAATTAACCCCCCAACACAAGTAGAGGGGTGTTGTAAGTTTAATGTATCTGTGCGTCTGTCCTAAGGTCCTAGGAAATTTAAGGATCTCTGAAATGTCTTGAAATCAAAAGATGTTTTTTTTTGTGAAATGAATGCACAATGTAAAGCATATTTTTTTATTCATTTAAGTGTATTTTCACTCGCCCCGTGTCTTGTACCTCGGGATTCGTGTAAAATGTACTTTTCGCACTTGCAACGAAATTTGCTATTGTTTGTTTGTCAGGGCGAGTGGCAGACGAGTGAAAAGAAAAAGAAAAAGCCGCCCGCTGCCGCTGGAAATGGAGAGCCCGAGCCACCGCGGGAGCGCGAGCGCGACCCGCGCGACCGCTCCGGCGCGCCCCGCCCACGTGAGTTCATTCATACATCGTTCATTGAATACAAAACGGACACATTCCAAAATAAGTCAGTGTTGCATTTTAAAATTAGAATCGATTCGTATAAGATTTTTAATGCAAGAGTAAATTATTTTGGAATGTGTCCGTTTTGCATTCAATGAGCGACATATAAAACTCCATTGAGACTTAACACTACTTGACTTTTGGATGGAATATTCCTTGGGTACTTTAGGGGTGAACGTTTGTGTCATAGTTCGTACAGTGTTATTCAAATTGTTCTTGGTTTATTTAGGTTTTTAAATTCCCAGATACTTTAAAAAGTATAGCTTTGGTCAAAGGTGTCGAGAATCTCACGTTTTCCTTTGTAACTTATAAATAAAGTATTATTTTTCAATTTAAAAATACATAAATACGTAAAATATAAAAAAGTGTTTGAACATGTGCAAATAATTAGTAGATATGGTTTCGATGAAGCTATTTGCGTGTGAAAACTGAAGCTAGAAAAAGTCGAGTTTTATAATAAAATTATTAATTGTATTTTTTGCACGGAATTTCCAATTTTAAAGTTTGAGGGTCTGTACTTTTAAGCGCAGGTCGATTTTTTGACAAGTGCTCTTCAAATAATATTTTTATAAAAACGTTAAAGTGCTCGGTTTTGTAATTTAATATTGAAATAGTTGCACAACTTAGCTTACATTTAAAATTTTCACTACATTTAAAAAGTCACTATAATTAACTTTAATGTAGGTAACATAGTGGTCACGCATGTCCCCGCCATTTGTATGGAAAAAGTGTATTTACCGCTGTGTTACCAACTTTTCCTGATAAAATATCAATAAATTTAAAGTGTTTTGTTTTGAACTATTAAATTTAGTTGTTCCAGTTTCAATATAAGTCAAATTTACGTGAAAAAAATGTCTAAAAATGCCTTTAATTTCACCAATGATTATTATGCGCTAAAAAGTAGAATGATCCTTGACTTTTATATGAAAAATGAATGGCTGCTCAACACCTTTGGCTAAGTCTGTATGTTATTACTGCGACCACATTTATGATGTGAAGTATATCCTCTTAAGGTTCAACGCAAAATTTAGCTTGTAGTTACTAATATCCGTAGTTCTACCAGTAGTAATTATTGTTTTATACTCAAGTACTTATTTGAAATATTTACTCAGAGGATACGCCAAATTTGTTTTGCGAGAAATTTGAAAAAAAAGTGGCAGGTTTTCTGTTAAGTCCTATTGGTAGGACCGTGGTACGCTATGACTACACAACTGTCGAAGGAGCGGGGTTAGGACAAAGTTAATAAGTACTATGGGTTTAGGAGGATATAAATATATTTGTAAATTGTCCTAAAAGTTACTTTACTGTTTTATAAAATGCTGTTGTAAAATCTGTCAGTTTGTTAAAGAAACGACTGAAATCGTCTTTAAAATGTTTTTAAGTATGGTGGGAAGTATATTTGTGAGCTAAGTTCGGGGTTCCCAAACTTTTATTATGTAAATATAAATATAAATAAATATTAGGGGACAATCTCACACCAATTGACCTAGTCCCAAACTAAGCTCTAGGCTTGTACTATGGGTACTAGACAACGATATAAATACTTATATAGAGAAATATATACTTAAATACATTAGAAAACATCCATGACTCAGGAACAAATATTCGCGCTCATCACCATACGTCGTTATCGCGGATACAAAAACGATTTGACAGTACAGAAAGATTATGAAAAACAAGCAATAACAGACGCGAAACTCATTTTGAGGAACATCTATGCCTACTCCTACGAGTTTAAAATGTATCACACATTAGAAAAATAAATGTTGAAAGATCATTTAGTCAATTAAAATGGATATTTACTGCTAGACGCTGCAAATTGACTGTAGAAAATTTAGAAAAAATCTTTGTAATCTATTACGAAAACCAAATAATACATGTGAAAAATACACGTTAGTAAAAATTACACACGTTGTTATCTTATTTTTTAAATAGACTTTCTTCTAAGTAGGTAAGCGTTTAATTAGTAGACGATAACAGTTATCTTCACAGAAGTACGTATATCTTGTAAAAATTGTTAAAAAAAAAAGACGTTAAAAGATAATTAAATTTACTTATTTCCTATACATGTATAAACTTGTTAACTAACCACATGGAAACAAATGACAGCAGTTTAACCCATACCCCTTTGCGGCTGTATTTTTTATTGATCTTTTCTAGAGAAAACTCTCCACATGTAAAGAGTTTCTTAGATGTTTAGTAGCTGTAGGCAGAATACGTCCGTTTCTACCAAATAGACATTCTGTTTTATCTGCTCTTTATCTGATTGGTAATTGTACCCGCGATAACGACGTATGCTCATCACACAAATATCTGCCCTTATCGGGATTCGAACCCAGGACCGCTAGCTTCGTAGGCAGGGCCACTACCCACTAGGCCAGCGCGTCGTCTAATGTAATTCCACATTTAAATACTTTCGTTTACATTTTATTATTTTTATCTT